>CM060411.1:180364705-181564705 GCA_030545235.1 Helianthus tuberosus
TTGGTTATTTAGTGAAAACCATCACTTCTTTGACTAACCAAACTAAATACCACATCTTTACTTTGACCCGTTTGATGGTCAAGTGTACTTCGCCACTTTAACAACACATCAAACGCATCCAATTCACTACAACACCGTTCACACAACATAACTAATTATTTACACATAATTTTAACGGGGCTTAAGCCACGTACCTTTAAAGCACACCCTTTCCGCGAGTATCACCCCCGGCGTGTCCACTTGACGTTCCGGATTCTTTACCTAAAGAGTTTAATTCATAATAAAATTAGAACTCTTTCATAGGCTTTAACGCATTAATTCATAACATATGCAAATCTGCGTTTTTAGCAATCTTTAATGTTTTATCCCTCATTTAGGCGTTTTATCAAACACCTTGCGGGTCAGATTTCTACATGATCTAAACCAAGTTCATAACTTGAAATTATTACCCAAATCGACTTCAATTAGACAATATACACATATTTTAACATCAATAATTTCAGAGATTAGCTCACAAATTTCAGTTTACACTAGAACAAAAGTCTTAATCCTAGTGTTTATCAAGTTCTACTAACCTTCTAATCACCCACTATAGTGATTTTGATTCTTACAACTAACATGCAAGATTTTGACAAGAAATCATCTAGGGTTTGTCCCTAGACTTCACATTACTTCCAACTTCATGTTTTACAACACATAATCAAGCTCAACATTTGATTTCAATCACATGCAAGAATTTGAGTTGTATCAAAACAACCTAATTTGACATACCTTATGACCTCCTTGACGAGGAGATCACGATTCTATGCTCAGATTTTGATTATGCCATGATTTGGGCCCTCAATTTGGGTTTTTAGTAGAATTTAGGGTTGTGAAGATGTGGGTGTCGACCCTGTGGTTTCTTGGTCGACCAGAACTCCCAAATATGGAGTGTTTGGTTTTTTGTTTTACTAATTGTTAGTAATTTGTGTTTCAATTTTGACAATCTAGGTCCCTCCACTTTCATTTAGTTTATATCTTTGGCTTTTCAACTCATTCCTGTGTTATCACAAGACTTCTAACTAACTGGGTTATTTATCCCAGTTAATTTATTCTTGTTTATTATACACTTTAAAATTCGAGTGTAAAGTTTTGAAATTTCGGGATGTTACAAGTCCACCCCCCCTTAAAAAGGGTTTCGTCCCCGAAACCGTAGTACGTACCAAATAGTTTAGGGTAGAGCCATTGCATCTCTTCTTCGGATTCCCACGTGGTATCCGCACCCTTCCTGTGCTCCCACTTAACCTTCACTTGGTTAATTACTTTGTTCCTCAGACTCTTCTCTTTTTGATCTAAGATTGCAATTGGTCTCACTGCATAGTTGAGGCTGTTATCCACCTCAATGTCATCATAGTTGATATGAGCAGTTTCTTCTGCTAATCATTTTCGGAGATGTAACACATGGAAGGTGTTATGAATTCCACTCAACTCCTCGGGTAGTTCAAGGTGATATGCTACCTTACCAACCCGTTCAGTGATCCTGAATGGCCCAATGAACCTCGGACTCAACTTTCCTCTTTTTCTGAACCGTATAATTCCCTTCCATGGCGATACTTTTAGTATTACTTTATCGCCAACTTGAAATTCAATAGGTCTATTTCGCTTATCCGCATACGACTTTTGTCGATCCTGAGCTGCTTTTAGGTGAGCTCGAACCACATCAATTTTCTCATTCGTAGTTCGGATTATGTCAGTATGTGCTAATCCTCGTGGTCCCACTTCTCCCCAACACACCGGGGTTCGACACTTTCTACCATATAACATTTCATACGGGGCCATTTTAATGCTCGACTGATAGCTATTGTTATATGAAAATTCGACCAAGGGTAGATGGACATCCCAACTGCCCCCGAAGTCGATGATGCAAGCCCGGAACATATCTTCCAACGTTTGTATCGTTCTCTCACTTTGCCCATCCGTTTGCGGATGATAAGCAGTGCTAATGTACAGTTTAGTTCCCATTTGCTCTTGAAATTCACGCCAGAATTTAGAGGTAAACCGAGTATCTCTGTCTGACACAATGGATATCTGCACTCCTTGACGTGCTATGATCTCATTGGTGTACACTTCCGACATCTTCTCGGATGTATAAGTCTCACGAATCGGAATGAAGTGAGCACTTTTTGTCAATCGATCTACGACTACCCATATAGCATCAAATCCGCGATTGGTTTTGGGCAATTTGGTTAACAAATCCATCGTGATTTGTTCCCATTTCCAAACTGGGATATCCAGCGGTTGCAACCTACCATATGGCTTTTGGTGCTCCGCTTTGACTTGTAAACAAGTCAGACACTTCTCCACATACTTCACAATATCTCTTTTCATTCCGGGCCACCAATAGTTTTGTTTTACGTCATTATACATTTTGGTCGCCCCCGGATGAATTGAATAATGAGATTTATGGGCCTCGTCAAGAAGACGCGCCTTGGCCCCACACGTATTTGGAACCCAAATTCTCCCAAATCGAGTTTTCAATCCTTGATTACCATCCTCCAGGTCTTTTAGTTGCCCAACTATCCTTTCCTTCTTCACATTTTCTTCCTTGATTTCTTCAGTTTGAGATTTTCGGATTTGTTCAAGCAAACCCGATGTCACAATTAATTGCATCGATCATACTCAAATAGGCATATAATCCGTCTTTCGGCTCAACGCGTCTGCAACTACGTTAGCCTTCCCGGGGTGGTAATGTATTTCACAATCAAAGTCTTTGACAGTTTCTAACCACCGCCTCTGCCTCATATTTAATTCCTTCTGATCGAAGAAATACTTTAAGCTTTTGTGGTCGGTAAAGATAGTGCACTTCACCCCATACAAGTAATGCCTCCATATCTTCAAGGCAAACACTACTGCTGCCAACTCGAGGTCATGGGTAGGATATCTCTTCTCATGAGTCTTTAGCTGTCTCGAGGCATAGGCTATAACTTTGCCCCGCTGCATCAAAACGCAGCCAAGTCCCGAATGCGATGCATCCGAGTAAACTACCATATCCTCCGTTCTGTCCGGTAATGTCAACATCGGCGCATGGGTCAATTTTTCCTTGAGCGTTTGGAACGCTCTTTCTTGATCCTCGGACCAAATAAACTTTTCATCCTTACGGGTTAGTTTGGTCAACGGCGTAGCAATTTTGGAGAAATCTTGTATGAATCTCCGATAATAACCCGCAAGCCCCAAGAAGCTTCTAATTTCCGAAGGATTCTTCGGTGGAGTCCATCTTGACACAGCTTCTATTTTTGAAGGATCTACTAGCACTCCGTTTGCACTAATGATATGCCCAAGAAATTGCACCTCTCGTAACCAAAAGGCACATTTTGAAAATTTCGCATACAATTTCTCTTTCCTGAGCGTCTCCAACACTTCACGCAAATGACTTGCGTGTTCTGCTTCATTCTTGGAATATATCAAGATATCATCGATAAACACTATCACTGACTTGTCTAGCATGGGTTTGCAAACCCGGTTCATGAGATCCATGAAAGCCGCGGGTGCATTAATTAACCCAAAGGACATCACGAGAAACTCGTAATGTCCGTACCGTGTACGAAAAGCCGTTTTCGGTACATCCTCCTCTTTGACTTTCAACTGATGATACCCCGATCTGAGGTCGATTTTTGAGAACCAACTTGCACCTTGTAATTGGTCAAATAGGTCATCAATTCTTGGAAGCGGATATCGATTCTTTACCGTGAGTTTATTCAACTCCCGGTAATCAATGCACATACGCATGCTCCCGTCCTTCTTTCTCACGAATAATACCGGTGCGCCCCATGGAGACACGCTTGGCCGAATAAATCCCTTGTCGAGCAATTCTTGGATTTGTGACATCAATTCTTGCAATTCTAATGGCGCGAGTCGATACGACGCCTTGGCCACAGGTTTTGCGCCTGGAACCAATTCAATCCCGAACTCTACCTCCCGTACTGGCGGTATTCCCCGTAAATCTTCCGGAAATACATCAGCATATTCACGTACCACTGGTACATCTTCCATCTTTGGCGTCTCTTTATTAGGTTCGTTTGCGTATATCATGAATGCTTTACATCCGCGCCTCATAAATTTGTGGGCTTTTAGTATTGAGCACATAACAGGACTGCCCCCTTTTTCGCCATAAATGGTGACTTGTTTTCCACTTGGAGATGTTAACTGTATCTCCTTGTGGTAACATATCACCTTTGCATGATGTCGGGATAACCAATCCATCCCTACCACTACTTGAAATTCTCCCATTGACATAGGGATCAAGTCTATCAAATATTCCTCATCATCAACGCTTATTTTGCAATCTCGACATACATCACATACAATAAAACTTTTGTTATCACCTATTTCTACCTCTAATGGCATAGGCAATTTTGTTAGTACAAAAGAAGGATGTCGAATAAATCCATATGAAACAAAAGATTTATTCGCACCCGTATCAAATAACACATGTGCAGGAATTGAATTTATGGCAAATATACCTAAGACCACATCGGGCTCTGTTTTTGCCTCCATTGCTGTCAACTGGAAAGATCTCGCCTTTGCTCTTGGTGTCTCAGTAGGTGTATTCTTGTCATCTTTCTTTCCAACCAACTCCGGGCACTCAGATTTCTTGTGACCCGGTTGGTAGCATTTGTAGCACACCGACACTTTTCCCGGGCACTAAGCAGCCGTGTGTCCCGTCTTCCCACATATAGGACACGGTTTGTCCTTGAACCGGCACTCACTTTTGTGCCCTTTCCCGCATATCTTGCAGTTTGATGACCCGCCTTTACCTTCTTGCTTCTTTGAGGATTCTGTTGTGCGCGCCTTTTTCGTTGGGCTTGGATTGACTACCTGAGCCCTTCTTTCACCTCTTTCAATCTGTTTCTTCAACTCTATCTCTCGTTCCCGAGCAACGTTTATAATTTCGGTGAGAGTCTCATACTTTGAAGGAGTCATAAACTCCCTATACTCAGCGCTCAACATATTATAATAATAATATATTTTCTGCTCCTCATTCGTTATCAACTCATCACAAAACTTCATCTTATCCATGAATATTCCCGTGATTTTGTCAATAGATTCACCCTTGTGTCGAAGCTGCATGAATTCTTCCTTGATCTTGTTAATGACTGCCTTGGGACTGTGATGTTTAAGAAACGGCGTCTTAAACTCATCCCATGTCATAGCCTTAGCCGCTTCGCTCCCAATTTCCTTTTTCTTGTTATCCCACCAGTCTTTCGCTTGATCCCTTAACTAACCCGTGCCATAGGCTACGTAGTCATCCAGATCACAATGAGTCCTTTCGAACACCCCATCCATATCGCTTAACCATCGCTGACATATGATCGGGTCAACCTCCCCATTGTAAATGGGCGATTTACACGCCATGAACTCTTTATAAGAACAAGATTTTCGTCCTCCTGACTTCTCCTTTGCTAAATTGGTATTATCCTCCAATTTCTTGATTCTTTCTTCCACCACTGATAATACCGTGGTTTGGATTTTGTCGATGAAACCCGACAAACTGTTTTCGATTGCTTTTCCTACCTCTTCAGCAATCACTTCTCTCGTTTGTTCGGTGACTCTTGGCACCGCATCATCATTGCCTTTATCCGTCATCTTTAACTGAAATGTTTACATTAAGCGTTAACATTTCATTTATGACGTATGATTTATTCACTTCGGTTTGTTCAAGTTCATAACTTGTTTTCACCGTTCTTATTTAATGCACTTTCCGGGTTTGAGTGTGTTAACACGCTCTTCCCATGCATTTCTATTCACTACTTCCCTTTTTATACTTAGTAACTCTACTTTAGAACAATTAACTCTTACCAGATGTTTGATCAAGCTTGAACCGAACACTTGTTAACAACCTTGGGCTCTGATTACCAACTTGTAACACCCTTAATAGATTAAACTGAATTTAAGTAATATTTATAAAAAAAACTTATAAATATCAGAGTATACAAAAACATTTCATGTTTAAAAACCATACACACTAGTGAAAGTACCAAGCATATCCAAGATAATGCATAGTCAGTTTAAAGTCAACCCCTACTAGTCAACTAACAACTAGTTTAAAGGATTCAAACACTATTAACAAAAGTATTTACGACATGTTTAAAGTTTAGACAAGATTATATTTAGTGCGGAAGCTTCAAAATGCGTGTTCAGTTCTTGACAAAGTGCTTGATCACCATCCGGGAGAAACTCATCCATACCTAGGGTCAAACACTAAAAACATTAGTTTTGACATCAATACATTACGTATAAACGAATTCTAACATTTCAAAATAATAAACAAAATACAAGTTTTCAGGGTTCCACCGTAACTTACGGTGTGGTAGACCCTGAACATCCCTGATCTGCCGTAACACAGGGGCATCATACCGTAAAGCTTTTGATGTCCACCGTAAATTACGGTGGGACCGTAATTTACGGTGGGTTCTGCACATCTGCCCTTAGTCTATTTTTCAACTTTAGAATGTCATAACTTTTTACCCATTAGTCCGATTTAACCGATTCTTCTTCCTATGAGTCCGTAATAAAATTACGAATTCAACCATGTAAATTTCACAACGTGGAAACCGAGATACCGTCAATTGGTTCACGATTTCCTTATTTCCATTATTCAACCAATTAGTGTAGGTACATAGCACCCTTTTTTCCATTCTTAAAACCTTTTAGACATAATTACCCAATTATCCGGGCTCACATACTTGGTGTATTCTCGCCAATTCCATGGCTTTGCAATTCCTCTAGGGGTAACACTTGTTTCTTCGGAATTCAAGCATTCCGTTTCAACAACCCTTTTTCATTCAACATTTATTGTTTGACCCATATTCCGGGTTCTTATACTTAGATTAATATCACCAAATCATTGGTATGGTACAATTTATCATTTAACAAGGTATAAGACTTTCAAGTCTCTACTCTCGTGATTCTTTTGAAAACCTCATTTTGACCCGTTTGGTTATTTAGTGAAAACCATCACTTCTTTGACTAACCAAACTAAATACCACATCTTTACTTTGACCCGTTTGATGGTCAAGTGTACTTCGCCACTTTAACAACACATCAAACGCATCCAATTCACTACAACACCGTTCACACAACATAACTAATTATTTACACATAATTTTAACGGGGCTTAAGCCACGTACCTTTAAAGCACACCCTTTCCGCGAGTATCACCCCCGGCGTGTCCACTTGACGTTCCGGATTCTTTACCTAAAGAGTTTAATTCATAATAAAATTAGAACTCTTTCATAGGCTTTAACGCATTAATTCATAACATATGCAAATCTGCGTTTTTAGCAATCTTTAATGTTTTATCCCTCATTTAGGCGTTTTATCAAACACCTTGCGGGTCAGATTTCTACATGATCTAAACCAAGTTCATAACTTGAAATTATTACCCAAATCGACTTCAATTAGACAATATACACATATTTTAACATCAATAATTTCAGAGATTAGCTCACAAATTTCAGTTTACACTAGAACAAAAGTCTTAATCCTAGTGTTTATCAAGTTCTACTAACCTTCTAATCACCCACTATAGTGATTTTGATTCTTACAACTAACATGCAAGATTTTGACAAGAAATCATATAGGGTTTGTCCCTAGACTTCACATTACTTCCAACTTCATGTTTTACAACACATAATCAAGCTCAACATTTGATTTCAATCACATGCAAGAATTTGAGTTGTATCAAAACAACCTAATTTGACATACCTTATGACCTCCTTGACAAGGAGATCACGATTCTATGCTCAGATTTTGATTATGCCATGATTTGGGCCCTCAATTTGGGTTTTTAGTAGAATTTAGGGTTGTGAAGATGTGGGTGTCGACCCTGTGGTTTCTTGGTCGACCAGAACTCCCAAATATGGAGTGTTTGGTTTTTTGTTTTACTAATTGTTAGTAATTTGTGTTTCAATTTTGACAATCTAGGTCCTTCCACTTTCATTTAGTTTATATCTTTGGCTTTTTAACTCATTCCTGTGTTATCACAAGACTTCTAACTAACTGGGTTATTTATCCCAGTTAATTTATTCTTGTTTATTATACACTTTAAAATTCGAGTATAAAGTTTTGAAATTTCGGGATGTTACACTTTGATAGCTCCAATCCGCCTTTCGCCTTTGGAAGCGCCACTCTGTCCCAATTAACCCAATGCATTTTCCTTATACCGTCCACAAATCCCCACAAAAACTTTTTAATCTTCGCCTCAAGATCATTAACAACCGTGACCAGAGCTCTATAGATAGAAAAATAATACACCGGCAAACTTTATAAGACGGATTTGATAAGCACCACCCTGCCTCCTATGGACAAACACGAAGATTTCCATTTAGATAACCCGAGCATCAAACACATCGTATACCGGCTTCCAATTTACCACCCTATTCATGTTCGCCCCCACCATGACCCCCAAATATTTAAACGACAACCCACCGACCCTACAACCGACGATCGAAGCCGGCCCTTCCACCTCCGATGACTCTACACCAAGGCCGAACAAGTTACACTTATCCAGATTAATCTTCAATCCTGAGCAAATACAGAAGCATCTGAGAATCCGAACCACGTTCTCTATGTTCACTTTAGACCAATCTCCGACAATGATTGCGTCGTCTGCAAACAGGAGATGAGAAATTGACGGACCATCATAAGGGCAACGATTCCATTTAGCACACCAACTTCAACCCCCCTAACAAGCATACAAGCAAGCACTTCCATAACCATAAGAAACAAGAACGGGGAAATAGGGGCACCTTGCCTCAAACCTTTGCCGCACTGAAACTCAAAGGTTGGGGACCCATTAACCAAAACTGAGGATCTAGCTGATGATACGATTCCCCGAATCCAAGCGATCCAAATAGACGGAAAACCTATTTGAGACATAGTGTCCAGCAGAAAATTCCAGTTGACGTTATCATAGGCCTTTTCAAAGTCAATCTTCAGCATAAAAGCTTGTTTACGGTTCTTCTTGCACCAGTTAATGACCTCATTAATCACCAGGGGACCGTCCAGAATAAACTTACCCTTTAAGAAGGCCGACTGCGAGTTAGAGATCACGGACCCCACCACCACCTTTAGACGATTGGCCAGAAGCTTGGAAATGAATTTACTAATGACACCAACCAGATTTATAGGTCTATAACCATTCAAGCTACACGGGTCAGCAGACTTGGGAACGAGGGTAATAAACGAAGAACTACACCCGACATTGATCCTACCCGAGGCGTGAAAATGACCAGCTATGCCCCTAAAGTCTTCCTCAAAGAAATCCCAAAAATGCTTGATAAACCGGAAGTTGAAACCATCTGGGCCCGGGGCACGGTCATCGCCACACCAAAGACAGCTTCTTTGACTTCCGCATAGGAGAACGGCGCTGAAAGAAAACTGCTTTGCCCTTCTGAGATTTTCTTTAAGTTACAACCTAAAATTCGAGGCCTACAAGGCAGCCCTTCCTCAAATCGGCTTCTAAAAAACGCGAAAACCTCCTTCTTGACTAAAGAGGGTTTCGAGATCCATTCGCCGTTGATAGAGAGACACGGGATGGCATTGGAAGCTTTTCTACCATTAATGCAACCATGGAAGAAACTGGAGTTCTCGTCTCCTTCCACCGCCCAACGGACCCGAGACCTCTGTTTTAAATCAGCCGCTTTGGACATGCTCAACTCCTTAAGCACTTTCTTACTTTCCGCTAACATCCATTCCTCTTCCTCCGTCAGCCTACGAATTTCCATGATCTTTTCCAGCTCTACAATAATGGTTGACGCCTCTTCTTCTTCTTTTTGCTCCAACTGAAGCCTCTCAGACCTCCAAATTTTGACCTTGTCACGGATAGCAGCCAGTTTCTTAGCCAAAAGCAGATCCGGATCCCCCGACTGCTCTACAGGAATCGCCACCGATCTCACAGTTTCTTCGAGGCCAGGTTTAACCAGCCAAGAATTGAGAAATTTAAAGGGTTTCAGCCCGAAGTTGTTTTGCCGAAGAAGACAGAAACAGAGGACCATGATCCCAAAATTTATTAGGGAGCACCCGCAAACATGCTTCTGGCCATTTGCTGAAAAAATCAAGGCTGACCAAAAATCTGTCTATTTTGCTCAGCTTTTTACCATTATCACGGATACAAGTAAAATTTCGACCCCTCATATTATATTCTAGCAAGCCCGAATTATGAATAAACAGGTTAAACGCAGCAGCACACGAGTTCTTAAAGACCGATTTTTTCCGATCCCCCTGGAAACGAACCGCATTGAAGTCCCCAGCTAGTAACCACATCCCTTGCCAAATTCCTAATTCAGATTCGAGATCGTCCCATAAGGATTTTTTGGCCGCTAAACCTTGCGGGGCGTAAACGTTAACAACATTCAGGAGTTCCCCACAAGCCTTAAGTCTACCGTGAATAATCATAAAATGCCTCTTCTTCACCAAGCTAAGCCTCTCAAACCGAGACCGGTCCCATAAACTGATGAAGCCCCCCCGACTGTCCAACCGAATCAACCACATCCATCTCGAAATTACTGTTTCCCCAAATACTTTGACCAACCCAATCCCGAACCGATTCCATTTTAGACTCTTGAAGAAGAAGAAAATGAATGTCCAGACTAACCTTAAGATCTCGAACCCACAGAACCTTCTCCACTCCTCCAAGACCTCTAACATTGAGAGATAAAAAATTCATAATTGAACTCCATTGATACCTTCTTCCAGAATGGAATTTCTGACCAGATTTTCATAGGCTGCCAAATTCGCCCCAACCATAGATCCGACCACCACCGTGGCTTCGATCTCCTCCACCAATTTGACCTTCCGATTAGTGGCATTATTCGGCACCCCTCTCCGAGTAGATCCACCGTCGGCCTGGTTCCCAACAGAGACGACCGAAGGAACACTGGCCGGCTCAAAATTTAAATCGATATGGTTCCCTGTGTCTTTCTCCCCCTCCCCCTGACTGTTGCCTTCTTCTGTTCCCGTTGGAGCATCGGGAACCTTCAATATCCCAATGAATCTATTCAGATCGAACGGATCTCCATCATCCACCCTTCCTCTTTTCTTTGGTCTTGGGTCCCCAGATGGACTACTAGAGTTGGACTGGGCCCTAGATCTGGACTTGCGAGTAGTAGACAAATTGGGCCGTCTTCGAATATTGCTCGGGCCCACTGAAGAAAAAACGTAATTTCTATTGCCAGGGGAAGGAATATTCAGATCAAAAAGGTTATCTCCATGCACCGCCTCGGGACCAGACGACTCATTTAATTCCTCGGAACCTCCCATGCACGTATCCAATTTTTTGTCTGGAACCGACTCTTCCCCTCCCTGTTCTCTCACCTCTTCAGTTACCAAATTCCTAACCGGAGACATGTCAGCCGCCACCGGCGAACTGTCATCCTCCAATCCAGCTCCGTCTAACACCCCCTTACTCACCACCAGACCAACACAATCTGGTTCCCAATCTCCAGTTTCCTCCGACACCCTTAGCATAAACGAACGATCTTTCCATTTCAACTTAACGGGAACATTAATTCTGCTACCTTCTCCAACAATAATACCCACACACACTACCGAGAGGTCGCCATTGTCTAAGTTTAGGTTAGCAGGATGAACAATCTTACCAAACTTGGCCGCCACACAATCAAACACCTCATTCTTCGCCAAGTGTAGGGGAACTCCATATATCTTAATCCAAGCTATTCGGTCGAAGGGAATCACTTGTCCCTCCCAGACATCCAGAGTTGAAAACCAATCCCTCCACAGAGTAGAATCCAACACAAAATTAGACGCCTCTTCTACCTCCTGAAACTTTAGCATCAGGGTAAGACCCCCAACGTACAGAATCTCCATACCAACCCAGCCTGCTTCCACCAATAGTTTATCCATCTTAATCAGAGTAGGAAGATCCTTGGTTCTACCGATCAAGGCTTTTCCGAGCAGGTCCTGAAAAGCACCAATGTCTGTCGGGACCTCCACCACGACCTCCGAATGACTCACTATCATCTCCGACTGCAAACTCCCGGGCCCAACACCATTTAAACCTTGAACTACATCTCTATAAGAGCACCCGCCTTCTAGGATAAAGAACCTGTTAGCCCCACGGTTAGTCTGAACCGCCTCATGGACTGGCACATGCTCAGGATTGACCCCCCCTCCCCCACCGAATTCTTCTTTTGCTGAGCAGACAAGTCCTTCAACTCCTGATTCTCCGCTGCAAACTTGGCGATATTGGCTCTCAGTTTACAGTTCCCCATCTTAATTCCGTTAAGGGCACGTTCCATCTCTCTCACATCAACCACGTCTCTAAAGCTAATGAAACCAAACCTCCTACCTTCTTTGTCGGATTTCCTAGCTATATAAACCCCTGCCACTTCGCCGAACACCTTCACAAACTCCGCCACGTCCCACGGTCTGCACCCCGTTGGGAGGTTGGTAATAAAGAATTGGGTTATGTTTCCTTTGCTTGACCTATCGCCTGGAAATCTCGAGCCTCTGTGGTTCTTCTTGGGAAGGACGTCGTTCCAGCTTCCCTCGTCCCCTCTCCCGTTCATGATGAGACGAACGGATCTGAAGAGTTGCCCCAGAGACGAATGGATGAGTTCCTAATCTAATTAGAATGGAAGATCAAGTCAAGATTGCTACACAAGCAGATCGACCGGACCTCAAACGCTAACCGGAATTAGGCCCTCATCGTCGAGCCCCTGACCACAGTCTTAGAGAAAGAGAGAAAAAAAATGGATGACAGTTTTTTTTTTTTTTAGTGACAATTTGGTATATTAGACAACTTCCATCATTATTAATTGACTATCCGTATAAAATTATAAAATTGACTTAATAATGAATTTGTTTATCTTAAATTATAAAATTGACTTAATTAATTTGTTTATCCGAATATGGCAATATTGTATGTACGCGATAGTTGTGCATATGTGTAGCATTGACTTCGATTGATTTTATGAATAACATAATATGTTTATATCGTCACTTCTATGATTCATAATATATTACATTCTTACAATAATGCTTAATACGAAGTTTGTCAAATTTGTAAAAACAGTTGTACGTTCTGAATATCAGATGCCTCAAAGGTTTAAGTATTTGCTATTTTGCTAACCATTATTTTATAGTTTATTATAGGATTCATACTTTAGTCGACGATAGTTTGTCATATATCTAGCTTATGTGTTATTGGTAAGATTTTTGGTCATGTTTGCTTGTTAGGATAAATTCAACCCTTTTAAAGTTCATCATCGTCGTCATTATCGTCATACTCAGTAAATTACACCAATAGCAAAACTAAGGTAAGGTCAAAGGAGGGTAAGATGTAGACAGTCTTGCCTCTACCCTATTGAAATAGAGAGAGAGCTTCCAGTGAGACCCCCGGCTCGATAGTAGTTTTGCATTATGTCTTGGACATAAGACACATAACACTTAGCAATCGGGACGTACAAAGACCGATTGGTGCATGTACCCCCTTGTCTTTCGCCTATCAACGTCACTACATGATGCATGATTAATCGTACGTCACTTTTAACGTTATTTTCACGAAATTAGTAAAATAACGTTAAAATTAGTGTAATTTCACTTTTGCACCATAACCGCCCACATATATATATATATATATATATATATATATATATATATATATATATATATATATATATATATATATAGGTAAAGAGTACTGTACAAATCTCCTTATCGTACATTACGTACGCTACAATCTCAGCCGCCCGATCATCTTCCCGCATTGAATTCGCATGTTGTTTTTTGTAACACATGCGAAATTGTTAAAAAAAACAACATGTTATTTCATCAAAATTAACGCATGCGAAATTGGTACAAAAAACAACATGCGAATTCATAAAAATTATCACATGCGAAATTGTTATAAAAAAACATGCTATTTCATCAAAATTATCACATGCGAAATTGGTACAAAAAAACAACATGCGAATTCATAAAAAAAATATCACATGCGAAATTGTTATAAAAAAAACAACATGCGATTTTAAAATTGGTACGTAATGTACGATAAGGGCATTTGTATGATAACCGGCCTCTATATATATATATATAGGGGCTGGTTAACGTACAAATGCGCTTATCGTACATTACGTACGCTACAATCTCAGCCGTCAGATCATCTTCCCGCATTGAAAATCGCATGTGAAATTGAATTACCACATGCGAAATTGTTACCAAAATTATCACATGCGAAATTGAATTACCACATGCGAAATTGGTAAAAAAAAAACAACCTGCTATTTCATCAAAATTATCACATGCGAAATTGAATTACCACATGCGAAATTGTTACAAAAAAACAACTTTCTATTTCATCAAAATTATCACATGTGAAATTGAATTACCACATGCGAAATTGTTACAAAAAAACACCTGCTATTTCATCAAAAATATCACATGCGAAATTATTACAAAAAAAAAAAACAACATGCGATTTTCATTGCGGGGAGATGATCTGACGGATGAGATTGTAGCGTACGTAATGTACGATAAGGGAATTTGTACAGTACCCTTTACCTATATATATATACACATACATCTTGTTTTCTTAATTGTCCATCGGGTTTATGCGATATTGTTTTTCATCTAATGTGCCGAAATTATCGCCTGTATTATTAAAAGAGTCTGTATTATTAAAAGAGTGTGAGTTGCCTACATGACATAATTTGGTCCATAAAAGATTAAATTAACCAACTATAATGAAAAATATACAATTAACAAAGCAATAAAGAAATTTTATAGAGTTAAATGTCATTTTAGTCCCTGTGGTTTGAGTCGTTTTGTCAGTTTAGTCAATTGGTTTCATTTTTCGCCTGTGGTTCAAAAAAAGTTTCACTGTTGTCATTTTAGTCCACTTGGTTAACTTCATCCATTTTTTCTGTTAACGAGAAGGACAATTCGGTCATTTTATATGTAATTCTGTTACTAGTTAACAGAATTACATATAAAATGACCGAATTGTCCTTCTCATTAATAGAAAAAAATGGATAAATTTAACCCAGTAGACTAAAATGGCAATGGTGAAACCTTTTTTGACTCAAAGACGAAAAATGAAACATTTGCATTAAACTGGTAAAATGGCTCAAACTACAGGGACTAAAATTACACTTAACTCAATTGGTAATGTCTTATAAGATCAAAAGTCAGCCCTAAAAAAGAACAACTATGTTTAGATTGGGTAATAGATGATAAAACACAAACAGGGTCAAAGGATTTCATGTCTGGGGGGTTGCTAACTATAAACCACTATAGGCTTGAAAGTTGAAACTTCATTATATAAAACAAATTTTCTTTTCTTAATAAGAACACTTGTTTACATAAATACTGGGTCCTGCTGCTTTATTAATTTGATGTCCATTTTTTTAAGGGGAAATAAATTGTTTATGAAAAAATGAAGTCCGGTTTCTTTAGAAGACGATTAATCAAGAATTTTAAATTATTATTTTTGAAATCAAGTTTAAAGCAATTTCAAATTACGTAGTGAGCATGTATAAAAGTAAAAAGTGGACATAAAACTTCTTCAATGATAAGACTACTGACCATAGAAGTGAATTAAAACATCAGAACAAGTCATAAACTTATTCATATATTACTAAATTGTTCCGTATGTGGGATACAAAATTGTTCCGTATGCAGGAGATGTTGAAACAGAGGCATTTCTTATTGATTAAAGGGGTGATGGTCGGGAGTAACCAGGCGATAAATTTTTTAAATGTCTATGCTCCTCATAGAGTTCATGAGAAGAGATTGTTGTGGGAGAATATCAAAGGAATCATTAACTCGGGGGTAGGGTTATGGGTCCTTGTGGGTGACTTTAACGCTGTTAGGATCCCCGAAGATAGGCTGAATTCAGCTTTTAACAGCTCCTGTGCAAGTGCGTTTAACGAATTTATTGACGAATGTGGTCTTGTTGAGTATAGCATGAAAGGTAGGAAGTTTACCTTCCTAGCCCCTAATTCTAATAAGCTTAGCAAAATCGACAGGGTTTTAGTCAGTAACGAGTTTTTCCTTAGCTGGCCGGATGCTTGTGTTAGGGCGCTTCCTAGACTCTATTCTGATCATTGTCCTGTGCTGCTAGAAACAAGTTGTAAGAACTTCGGGGCAAAGCCGTTCATGGTATATGACTCATGGTTGGAGAAGGAAGGTTATGCAAATGCGGTGGTTAATGCGGTAGATTCCTTTGTTTCGGATAGGGATAACCCGGGTGAGAATCTCTTCTACAAACTCAAATTTGTTAGGTCTAAGATCAAAATATGGAAGAAAGAGTGGGATAAAAAAGCAAAGAAGATGAGAATAGGGATAAAGAGGAGCTCGAGCTGTTGGATAAAATTAGTGAAGAAAGAGATCTAACGGAAGAAGAAAATTGGATTAAAATGGAATGTTTAAAGAACATCTCGGATAGGGATCGATCTCGCACTTTGGATATGAAGCAAAAGTCTAGGTGCCGGTGGGCGATTGACATAGATGAAAACGCCGCTTTTTTCATCGTCTTGTGAACAATAGGAGACGCAAGAACAGCATTCCTAGGCTAACTATTGGGGGTGTGTGGGTGAATAATCCTAAATCGATCATGAAAGAAGTCCTGAAGTTTTTTAAGGACCACTTTACGGAGAGAGTTGGTGATAGACCTAAGTTACGTTGTGAAGGGATTAAAAGACTCCCTGATTCGGAAGCAGCCAGCTTGATTATCCCGTTCTCAGCGAAGGAAATTAAAGAAGCTGTGTTTGAATGTGGTTCGGATAAAGCTCCTGGCCCTGACGGGTTTAATTTCAGGTTTATAAAGCACTTCTGGATCCATTTCGAAGACGATTTCCGGGCCTTCATGAATCAATTTTTTAACTCGGGGTCGATCGAAAGAAAGTGTAGTTCGTCTTTTATAACTCTTGTCCCTAAAGTTGTGAACCCGGTGAATTTGAAAGAGTATCGGCCGATTAACCTCATTGGAGTCATTAGTAAAGTTGTATCCAAGATCCTAGCAAATCGGATCAAGCCGGTTATTGGAAGTGTGGTGTCGGGGTCTCAATCAGCTTTTGTGAGAAGTAGATTCATTTTGGATAGCCCGCTCATTCTTAGTGAGGTTTGGTCTTGGTTGAAGAAAGAAAAGAAAAAGGCGTTCATTCTAAAAATCGACTTCGAGAAGGCGTACGATAATGTAAACTGGGGCTTCTTGATCGAGATGTTGGATCTAATGGGCTTCCCTTCTGTCACGACCCCCGACCCACCCTGGACGGAATCGGGTGCCGCGAACAGTCCAGTGGTACCGGTGATTATTTTGAAAACGTTGCAGCGGAAATTTCATCAGAACCGTGAGTTAGGAAAAATATCAGAGTTTAGAAAACACCGGATTTTATTTAATAAATAAATAAATGGGATAAACCCATGTTTTATAATGGTAGCTTTAATAAAGATAAATTTTATTACATAAAACAATATTTCTTATTTTGATTTAATTAATAAATAAGCCACTTCTTGATGCCTTTCAGTGCCGTATCCATCTCTTACTCCAATCTACTGTAATTACCTGAAACGCGTTTTAAAAAGGATTTGTCAGCGGGAAATACTGAGTGAATCATTCAGTTTTACTAAAACGACACTTTTGTTATAAATTACAGTATTAAGAGAGATTACAATGTTTCAGATATCAAATCAACTACCCACAGTACTTGTCACTCGAACACACATTGGCTATCTCGTTGTCCAATGGTGTCTGTGACTATGGTCATATCACTCATTGGCTAACTCGTTGTCCAATAGTGACGGATATCAAGTAATGTATACAAAACCCCACATACCGGCTGTAACTTGGTGATTACATAAACTTAATCACTGTAATTATAACCTTTGAAAATAAACATGATTTCAAAAGTAATTTGATAAAAAGAGAATGACTCACATTATAAGCATGCAGATTCATACTGGCAGAATTTAATCTACAGATAAGCCTTGATAGATTGCAGATTTATACAGGCAGAGCTTAGCCTATTGATTAGCCTTGTAACCTAGTGCACACGAACTAGGTAAATAACTAATACGGCAGTAACGACAATTCACGAGATTAAACCCTCACAACGATTTATACAGGCAGAGCTTAGCCTATTGATTAGCCTTGTAACCTAGTGCACACGAACTAGGTAAATAACTAATACGGCAGTTACGACAATTCACGAGATTAAACCCTCACAACGATTTACAAATGCAATACTTAATAATTCAGCGGATTCACAACGAATGACAGAGTATAGTCCGAGTTCGAACAGCACTCAAACATTCAAGTCGAAATCACGATGAATAACAAAGTATAAACTCAATTTGAGCGGCACTAAATAAATCATTGGATAGTTATAATCGATCGGACGTTGAATCGTAATAGTGATCGAGTTATTACCCTGATTGTGGCAGTAATTAGTGATTGTGTGTGTTTAGTGGACTGTTTCTGTGATAACTCAGTCTACGTAACTCGAAATTACGTCGTTCCAAAGACAAATTTCAAGTCCCAACACCTAGTATTTATACCCGAAATTGGGTTCCCCCGCGTGTCGCGGGAGATGATGGTGATGGTGTCGCGACTCGCCTGGGGTGCACACCTAGCCTAGAGTAGTCTTGTCACTTGTATAGGCTTGCTGAGTTGCTATTTGAATGTAACTAACTTTTGACAGCAGTTTTCGAAGATAATTATCAATTAGGGTTTTACCCCCCTTGAGTTTTAGGGGCCCTAATCCTGATTCTAAATATTCTGAAAATTTTAGGGTTTATTCAGAATTACTTGGGTGTCTCAATTAGGGTTTCTTTTGAGACAAAATATAAATAATAATAATAATAAAATATAATAGTTTTGGTGAGAGTTGTTATGGTTTGGGACATTTTTGAATATAATTATATTACAAAGAAAAAGGAAATAAAATAGTGAGAAAAGAAAATGGACTCACTTTGTAACTTTAGGGTTCAACTAAAAAGATTCCTGGTATAAATTTTGGGTATAACTTTTGAGCTAGAAAAAATATATAAGGCACTCGTGTTAAGTATAATACTCCTAATTCAACCTTGTCCCGATGTCCCGAGACCGAATCCCAACAACTTAGTCGGGCAGGGCCCTGACATAAGTTATGAGGCTCAGATCAATCGGAAAAGGTAGCGGTGATCGGGAGTTAAAACACTTAAAACGGGACAGAACCTTATTATTATTATTATTATTATTATTATTATTATTATTATTATTATTATTATTGAAGTAAGAAAATAAAAGAAGAAAAGCCTAAAGTGGCGAAATACATAGCAAAAGAAAGAAAAGATGGCAGGCACAAAATTGAGTTTGCTGCTTGTATTTATATTGGGAAAGTAGCTTGGAGGCTACTCAAATGATTCTTATCTTTTTATATGACGTATACTTACATCACTTTGTAATTTTTTTAGATTTATTTTATTTCTTTCCATGATATGTCCATATCCCCAATTCTAATTTCAAATGTTACATTTTATTATTATTATTATATTTCATACAAAATGGTTTTGATTATTATATTATTTTTATTTCTTATGAAAACACGTTTACATTTAACAATTCAAATGAGATTGAATTGTGAATTTACTATTTTATTATTATATTATTAATATATATATATATATATATATAGGATAATGCTTGGTAAAAAACCCCATTTTTTTAAGAAACTTAGCAAACTATATTTGTGGCTAGCATGTTGCCACGTTGATCTGATCTCATGAGTTTAACTTTTACATGAAGGTTATATTAGTAATTTTCTTTAACCCCTAAGAATTATGAGATGACATCTTCATTAATTGCCCATCAGATCGTACATTCACAATCCCCCATATTTCTTTTTCATATTTCCCTTTTATCTCTTCTACATCTCTCATCAGAGAATCATCAATCTTCATATTTACACCACAGTAGCAAGCATCTCCATTAATATCAATGGAGACAAATCCACCAACCTCTGAATTAATGTCGTCGGTCCGTAGTTTCCCAAACCGGTTCTTTTGCAGCGACTTCCAAAACGATGAAGAATTTAATGCTCCAGGTTTGTCCATATATAGTTTACTAACTGTTCTAGAAGATCTGTTTTTCTTTTTTGTCTTTTACAACTTTTTAATCTAATAATCCAACCTATTATGTATGGCCATGTTCACGTGTTGCATTCGAAGCATCTGCATACACTTATATGCATGTTGATTGTTCTCGGTCATATGAAGCCCCTGTTAGATCCCCGGATGTTTTGGTATCCAACAATTTCATGAAAAACGCGGTTATTGATGACCAGGATATGGATATTGATGAAGGTTTGTTTTTTCTTACACTTTTCTTGTTTTATTTCTTCACTAGATATGTCATCTTTCAAACATTTTCTATAATGTTCACATGTAGCATCCCAAGATTCCCAGATGGAAGCCATGACTGTTGCTGTTTCTGGATCATCTCATGGTCCTTCTATGTTTGCTGAATCACCACGCGGCCAGTTAGACGGTTGTACAATGGACAATGGGATCCCACTTTATTTTCATATCACACATTTTATAACTTGTATTGTCATGCCATTTTATTGCAGATTCATAACTTTTTCCGTTTTATGGTACAGGTCCTTCGAATCCATACTTTGTTTTTGATACCCCTCAGGGAACCCGTTACTGGATTCCTAATGTTGCTGATAAGTTCATACCGGTGTGTGGCAAAACTTATCCAACCTTTCAGGATGTTCTTTCCATGTATGAACTTTATGCGCTCGAAGCAGGTTTTTCTGTTAAAAAAGGTCAAACTAAAGTCTGGAATGGAATTCCCACACACAAGTATCTCCGATGCTCAAAATATGGAAAACCCCAACCAAAGCGGACTTTTGACACCCTAGATGAATCTTCTGTTAAGCACCGGAGGACCACCTTCTCATGGTGTGACTGTAAGGCAAGCATACTAGTATCGATATCGAACGATTCATACACAGTCCTGACTTTCAATGATATTCATAATCATGAACTTGTTGAGAGTTACAACCGTGATCTTAGTAAGATATCACGGAAACTGTCATTCTCCACGAAACAATTCATTCATAACATGAGTCTAAACCGCATCGGACCAATGAGGTCTTATAGATGCCTTGTAGCTTTAAAAGGAGGGCATCACAATGTCAATGGGACACCGGTCGATTTTAAAAACTTTAGCCACCAGCTGCGAATTTTTATTGGTGAACGCGACGCACAAGTTTTCCTTGAACGCTTGCGTGAGCGTTATGACAACCTACCCAACTTCTTTTTTGATTACACCGTATCAAACGGAAAGTTGTCCTCTGTATTCTGGGCTGATGAGATTTCAAAGCTTAACTACAAAGCTTTTGGCGATGTCCTAGCGTTTGATGCAACTTACAGCACAAACAGGTTAGCCCCCCTCCCCTCTAACATATGTTAGGCCTGATCCCCAAGTATCCAATTTTAACCCCAAAAAAGTTGTTCATATTGTTAACATCAAATCAATTTTTTTGTTCATAGGTACAAGATGGTTTTTGTGCCATTCACGGGTGTGGATCATCATTTCCAATGTGTTACATTTGGAGCTGGTTTGATATCAACCGAGTCAATTGAATCTTACGTGTGGTTGCTTAAGGCTTTCTTGAAGGCACACGGTACTCAACCAACTCTCGTGCTGAGTGATCAAGACCCATCCATGCTACAAGCTGTTCCTATGGTCTTTACAGAATCACGTCACCGTCTATGCATGTGGCATATAATGAAAAAACTACCCTCCAAGGTATATATAAGTTTGTTAACCTTTAACATGTGTTATCCAACATAACACTTTTTTACATGTCTTCTCAAACTGTTTTAATCTAACTCGTGTTATAACTATTAAAATTTTCAGATCTCAGCCGACGTGCTCGATAACACTGATCTTCGGTCCTGCATTCATCGGTTGGTTTGGAATGTTTATATCAAACCTGAAACGTTTGAGTCCCGCTGGAATGACCTCCTACAAACATTTGGGCTTCAAGAGAACAGCTGGTTGAACGACATGTACAACATGAGACATCTCTGGGTTCCAGCCTACTTTAGAGAACTGCCCATGTGTTGCTTGATGAAGACCACCTCCCGCTGCGAAAGCTCTAACGCTGCCTTCAAGGTTAACTCAACAAGCGCAAACACCCTTGTGCAATTTATGATGTGCTTTGAAAATAGGGTAGACAGCCAACGATATCGTCAACGTGTTTCGGAGTTCAAAACCTCTTATACCATGTTCACTGGCAATACTGAGTTAGCGATAGAACAACACGCGTTCGCCATTTACACAAACGCTGTTTTCGCCCAAGTTCAAAAAGAAATAATTAAAGGGAAGTTTTTATGCTACATCACAAACCAAAGCGAGACGAGCGATTCCAGTCTTCTGATAGACGTCACTCATTTGGATAAAAGGAACAACATCACAAACGTCTATCAGGTAACACATGTTAGGCACTTACATTATTCCACATACTCTAACATATTTTGCATCTAAAGGGCTTTTCCTTTTTTTGTCTATGTTCAAATCAGGTTACGTATAACAATGTCGATCAATCGGCCAATTGCTCATGCAGGAATTTCACACGTATCGGGTATCTGTGTCGCCATGTCTTTTGTGTCTATCGCTTGAAAAATGTTGAAAGGATTCCACCACAATACATAAACGACAGGTGGCGCCGAGATGCCCTCCCCAAACATGTTTTTTCAATTTCCAGTCGATACGGAGTCAACCCACACGCACCGTCCATTATGCGGAATGAAATCCTCGACCTCGTTACTGAATGCGTAGATGTTGCTAGAACCGATGAGGATGCGTTGGCAAAATTGGTTGACCAACTCAGGGATTTCAAGATCAATATTCTTTCCAGGCAACCATTGTCAACAACTGAAAATGAATC
This sequence comes from Helianthus tuberosus, assembly GCA_030545235.1. Lineage (NCBI taxonomy): Eukaryota > Viridiplantae > Streptophyta > Magnoliopsida > Asterales > Asteraceae > Helianthus > Helianthus tuberosus. Next base: position 180,387,646 of record CM060411.1, read on the forward strand.
AAATGAGTCTCAAATGGAAGAAATAGTTGGGCAGCCAATCAACATTCCAGTCGAAGTTGCTAATCCAGAAGTTGCACGCAATAAAGGATGTGGTACTCATACTCGCATTTCTGGGCCCGGTGAGAAGGCCAAAGCAAAACCACCAAAACGTCCAAAGCAGCTTCGCTTATGCAAGCGTTGTGGTCTGTATGTCGACGACCACGACTCACGCAACTGCCTTAAGGTGGCTGCAATGAAAGCAGCAAAGGCAGCTGCTGAACAACTAAGGCAGACCGCCACTGGCGACTGATCATCTGATTAAAATCTTTTTATGTAGTACTATGTAATGGGAGACTCTTCATTTTGGCCTTCTTACGCACATGTAACAGTCTTTTGTCATCATCCTGCTATTCTCTGTTACGTGTGTAAGAAGGTGTAACTATTTTCGTCCCAATAATCATAAGTAGGATTGTAAGAAACTCTATGGCCTTTGGCCACTTTTGTCATATTAGGCCCGAAGGTCATTAAGCGGAAGCAGTTTATCTTAACTTTATCTGCATTTTGATATCTGTTTTTCTGTGTTTTATTTTTTTACCGATGGCGAAAAAAAAAAAAAAAACATGCATATCACATGTTAATTCCCCATAATGATTTGCTCTTTTTAACTACAAAGGATCAAAACAATCTTTTGTTAACCACACAGCTGGAGTAAAAAAAAACAGCTTGGATCAAAAAAAAAATTATATAAAACAGATGCATAACACATGTTATTTCCCCATAATGATTTGCTCTTTTTTAACTTCAAAGGATCAAAACAATTTTTGTTAACCACACATCTGGAATAAAAAAAACAGCTTGGGTCTGTGAACTTCAAAGCATCAAAACAATCTTTGCTAACCACTCAATCTGGAACAAAAACACTTGCTTAACACATGTTAGTTTACGTAATGGTTTGGGTCTTTAATCTTGAAAGTTTCAAAACACTATGTGTTAACCACATAACAAACAACATATATAAAAACACTTGGTTAACACATGTTAGTTTACGTAATGGTTTGGGGATTTAACCTGGAAAGTTTCAAAACAATCTTTGCTAACCACACATCTGGAATAAAAAAAAACAGCTTGGGTCTGTGAACTTCAAAGCATCAACACAATCTTTGCTAACCACTCAATCTGGAACAAAAACACTTGCTTAACACATGTTAGTTTACGCAATGGTTTGGGTCTTTAATCTTGAAAGTTTCAAAACACTATGTGTTAACCACGTGTTACGTGTGTAAGAAGGTGTAACTATTTTCGTCCCAATAATCATAAGTAGGATTGTAAGAAACTCTATGGCCTTTGGCCACTTTTGTCATATTAGGCCCGAAGGTCATTAAGCGGAAGCAGTTTATCTTAACTTTATCTGCATTTTGATATCTGTTTTTCTGTGTTTTATTTTTTTACCGATGGCGAAAAAAAAAAAAACATGCATATCACATGTTAATTCCCCATAATGATTTGCTCTTTTTAACTACAAAGGATCAAAACAATCTTTTGTTAACCACACAGCTGGAGTAAAAAAAAACAGCTTGGATCAAAAAAAAAAATTAAATAAAACAGATGCATAACACATGTTATTTCACCATAATGATTTGCTCTTTTTTAACTTCAAAGGATCAAAACAATCTTTGTTAACCACACATCTGGAATAAAAAAACAGCTTGGGTCTGTGAACTTCAAAGCATCAAAACAATCTTTGCTAACCACTCAATCTGGAACAAAAACACTTGCTTAACACATGTTAGTTTACGTAATGGTTTGGGTCTTTAATCTTGAAAGTTTCAAAACACTATGTGTTAACCACATAACAAACAACATATATAAAAACACTTGGTTAACACATGTTAGTTTACGTAATGGTTTGGGGATTTAACCTGGAAAGTTTCAAAACAATCTTTGCTAACCACACATCTGGAATAAAAAAAACAGCTTGGGTCTGTGAACTTCAAAGCATCAAAACAATCTTTGCTAACCACTCAATCTGGAACAAAAACACTTGCTTAACACATGTTAGTTTACGCAATGGTTTGGGTCTTTAATCTTGAAAGTTTCAAAACACTATGTGTTAACCACATAACAAAATAACCTAACTTCGCCGGCAAACCATCAACGCTGAAAGTTAGCATTCGTCCAAAGCCCATTTCCCTGACTGCGTCACGTTGTTGTTCTGTCAACGCCCGTACACACTTATAAAACTGCAACGGTGAAGATCTTGTCCTTATGCCTGGAAATTCATCCTTTTTTGCGCGCTTCCGGGCTTTCTGAACCTTTTCCGGTTTCTTACGTTCTACCTTAGCTTTCCCTGCTCTACCTTTCCCTTTTTCATCAGAACCCTTGTTCTTTTTGGTCTTCAACGCTCCGCCCTTCGATGAAGCCGTCACGTCTGACCAACATTTTTATATGAAACAACAACATTACAAACAATTAGTCTAACTGGCAACATCCAATGATAAAATGTAAGAACTTTGCATTCATAACATCCAAATTTATTAAGGGCTTAAAAATTAACTAACCACGGTTTTTTCGCATCACATTGCCATAGTTAACATCGGCGCTGTTTACTTCACCTGTTGATTATCAAATGTTAGTCCGTTTTCAGGGTCAAGCACAACTAACACATGTTAACAGAAGCCAAGTATGTAACTAACCACGTTTTCTTTTATTTCCACTCCTGGAAATATCCCCGACATTGCTTTTCTTCCCTACAGGTTTCAAACATGTTAATGAGATTTATCTGGATACGCAACTAGCCTCTATTGCAACAAAAAGGAACTTACCCATCTGCTTTTTGTTATGCCCCCGTCTGCTTACACCACAACCTTTCATTTAGCACCGATACATTCGTAAGTTAGACGATTATCTGCAACAATACTTTATACAAATTATAAAAAATATTACTACTTAATCGTTACCTTTTTCCTGTCTCTTCCCTTGGCTTGTTGACACAATATCGGCATCATCATACACTGTAAGGCATCAGACACAATTTAGTTACGCCCAATTTCATACCCAACACACTATCAACATACAGATCACCTTTGAACTATGTAAAGTGTTTAGTAACATAAAAATTCTAACCTAGCTCCCGTTGCGTTGGACCAAAGTCAGCTCGTTGTTTGGAAGGACCGGGCTTGGGTTCCTCCGATAAAATCACAACGCTATGGCTACCAGTACTTTTTTGCCCTAAATTGTGTTTCGAAGTCCTACATATTTAAAAATAAAACAAACTCAGGTTGCCTTTTTCCAATAATCGGTTGAACAAAACCTACTTCGACATGACGGATAACAACAAACTAACCTTTTGTTTGAAGTCTGAATCTTCCGTAAACGTTTCAGCTTCAACGACGACGACAATATTATGAAGGACTTCCTCATCGGCTTCTATGTTAGGGTTTGTGGGTAGTAGCTTTTCAATGCTTCTTATCAGTTGTAAAGAAGAAAACCTTTTGAATTGAGAAAGGATTAAGGACGAGAGACAAATATGAACAGGAATGGAGAAATGAGTAAAATGGAAAAGAGGAGAGATTTTTGAATTTGGTTAAACCTCTTTGATTAGCCTGCTACTGCATGGCAGTCGTTCCTGTCTTCCCAATGCTTTTGGATACCGAAAATGCCCTTCGATGGTACAAGTTGGCAGTGTTTTCTATTTCTTTTTATTTTTATTAACACAAAATAATCATGGCCCTTGATCAACTTAGATGTAAGCTAATCAATGGTTCAGAAAGGGTTTCCATAGTTTTCTCAAAAAGAAGGGGTTTACTATATAACCAAGCCCTATATATATATATATATATTATAATTAATTTAACTGCTTCACTTATTTGGCGTGTATAACTTATAAAATATAAAGTTTTATAAAATAATGAATATGTCATTAGAACGAGAATATTTTTGTCTACATTTGGGTCTAAGTTTTATTAAAAATAGAGTAGGTTCTAAATACAATGTATTTTTATAATTTAATTATTATACGGTTCCTAGGCCCGTCTAGGAACTTCATATTTCTAATAGTTAACTTACCCGTAGACTACCCGTCTAATAATATAAGTTTATATATATTTTTATTTTATATAGAAAGGTCATCCATATACAAGCCAATTAATTAATATAATATTTTAACCAACTATATAAAATAGTGTTTAAAATTATTTGGGTTGAATATTTATATTAAAAATAAACTAGTTACTAGTTACTAGTGGTTAATAAATTTAACCAAACCTATAATTCTTATATAAAAATAGGGATGTTACATTCTCCCCACCTTGTTTTAAATCTCGTCCTCGAGATTTGGGTTATGATATTTCTTTTAGACTTATGTCACATTTTAGTCAATAAAAACAATATTATTGTAGATGACACAGAATTAAAATATCAAATTTTGTGAAAATGAGTTATACAATAGGTAGGACTCAATGATTCAACTGAATTAGTTCAAGAAATCGATGTTAAACGAATGTGTTGAAATGATATAATTTCCAAAGTGACTAGGTTCAAGCCAAAAGATATATGATCAATGAATGTGAAGAAATTTTAGAATTAATAAAAATTCTTTATCAAAAGAAGCTTACTTTGATTGATAACGGAGGAAGACTTAGAATTGATAGGTTCAAAATAAAATAAAAGTATGAAAAATGATTTGTCAAATATTTATGATATGAGAAAATTAAAGTGTTGAAAAGATACACTAAAAGACAATAAAGTTAGTGTATTATTATTTAGAGTTCCAAGTTGTTTTAATCGTGAAACAATGTAATAGTACACTATTAGTGACTATATTTTCTTACTATATCCTAGAGATCGAAATATAATAAAAACGAGTTGTTTTGGCATGACCAACTATTATATTATATTTGTAAATGTAATATAGATTATTTGTTACGTATTTTTATTATATGTAAAAGGGTCACCACTTTTAAATATTATTTTAGCATTTTACTATACTATGTAAAATAACTTATATTGTCTATGTAATATATATTACAAAACACCGCAATGAAATTATTATATTACACAATATTTTAGTATTATTATTTTGTAAAAGAAATCACTTATTATTTATAACGTTAAATGAAATTGGTAAATAAAGGTATAAAAATATTTATTTGTACAAAAGTATTTGTAAAATATTTTGTAAATATATAACACTTAATGGGTTGATTCTATGTGATTACTTATTTTCATTTTGAAACCATATAACGTTGTGAATGTATCTACAAATGTTGTAAATAAGTGAAAACGGGGATTATTCTTATATATTACCATGTTCCCCTAACCCAACGTAGTTGATGACTACCATATTATTCTTATATGGTTATTTTCTTGCCAAAGCGTTACTATACATAGTTACCACAAAACATGTGATAGATTATTATTTATATAGTTTTATTTGTCCCTCTAATTCTTATATTATTTTATGAAAATATGTCTTCTCCTTATAGTACAAATTATATATATAAATATATTTTTATATATAATTAAAATTTGCTAAATAAGTATTGATGAATTAATTTATATATATATTAACTAGTCATTATCATGGTTGGATATTGGTTAGTGCTGCCTTGTTTAAGCATAGGTGGCCAGTCCATGGCTAACTAAGGCTAGGCTATCCAATACCTGCCCTTGACAATAATCCTAGTATCTGAAAATAATATTAACACTTCTGTTATTTACTAAATAATAAAATTATAAATAATAAATAATTTAAACATAACTTAAAGGAGAGTATACCTCAATATAATTTTTATACATATATATAAAAATATAAATTCTTTACCTCAATGGTTTATCGTTTTGTAATAATGCGTTTTATAGTGCAAAGAATGGAATGATATTTGAGTTTGGATAAAATAATAAATCGGAATGAAGTCCTCCAGTGGTCTTCATAAATCAAACGAACCACATGCGTAACAAACAATGCATGTGTAACGTGTGGATTTACCAAAAAATGAAATTGATCAATATTCGTTACTATGAAAGAAATCCTCATGGTATGATGACCATTAGGGAAATAAAAACACGAAAGTCAACTTATTATATGTAGAAGTCATAATTTCAACGAAAGAAATATAAGAACTTTATCTGGGATTTCGTGTGATAACCGTTGTTAAGTGATATTACCAAGGAATGTCGAATGAAATGAAATGAATTAGGGGATTTGCAAAGGTATGTGACTCCTTTTGCAGTGATAATAATTATAACTCTGATTAGACTGTGCACTGATGGTTGTAAAATATGGTTCCAACGTACCTTAGCGATCTTCATGTCGTTTATAGGATCACTTGGCAAAGTGCTACTTTTAATTATTCTACTGACGGAATTTGCATTGGTGTCATCGTGCCTAATTTATATTTTCCAAAGGTCTTGCCTTGGAAGTCGTGTGTGATATACTTTGATGTCTACGGTCATAAAAATTTTAAGTTTCATGTGTTTTCTTGTGCACTAGCACAACTTTACATGCTTCTTACTTGCGTTAATAGTTTATGGTAACGCATTTAGAAATTCTTATACTTTTGATGGTGTCCCAACTTAAAGGGTTTCCATTTGTTTATATTTTCACACGAGTTCGAGGTAGATGATCAAACGAAATAATGTTTGATATCGGAAAAGAGATTCTTAATAAAGAAATCTAGACACAGATGCTTGTGCTTTATTCCAAATTGACTTTTGGGATTCCTTATAGATATACATATCTATATAATCATATATTTCACATGCTGTAATGAACATACCATCTATCAGGTCAATGTATTTAACAGATTCATATTTCCAAAAACCAGTCAGATATCTGATCATGATACTATTTAGGGAAATCTTGTTACTTGTTTGACATATTATTTACCCCGTCTTATCCGGTTCGCACCGGAGAGGTAACCCCGTTATATCCGGACAAGCTGGAGAGTCTACTACACCATACCCAGTCTTGCCGGAGAAAATTTTCTATTTCCCATAAATAGTATCTTTTCAAGATTTGAAAAGTGCCTCTTTTATTAGGTCTTTTATCCAGAATCAAGGAAATTTGTATTCCCATAACATATCTTATTCTAGACCAAGTAATATCAATAAGAAATAATTACTATTAATTCTTGCTTATTTATCATATCTTGCAATATTCTAATTACCATTCTTATGATATATCAAAAACCCATCATACTTTATTTACACAAGTACTTAGTTTATCTTGAAGCTTATACTAAGGCATATTTTCTTAAGTTCAAGTCTAAATACTATCATGTGTGCTACCAGTTAACAGCAATCTCCTAACTCTTTTATATAAACTTTAGGTATTATGGTCACAACACCTAAAGGCTTAAATCAGTGGCTCTGATACCACCTTCTGTCACGACCCCCGACCCACCCTGGACGGAATCGGGTGCCGCGAACAGTCCAGTGGTACCGGTGATTATTTTGAAAACGTTGCAGCGGAAATTTCATCAGAACCGTGAGTTAGGAAAAATATCAGAGTTTAGAAAACACCGGATTTTATTTAATAAATAAATAAATAAATAAATGGGATAAACCCATGTTTTATAATGGTAGCTTTAATAAAGATAAATTTTATTACATAAAACAATATTTCTTATTTTGATTTAATTAATAAATAAGCCACTTCTTGATGCCTTTCAGTGCCGTATCCATCTCTTACTCCAATCTACTGTAATTACCTGAAACGCGTTTTAAAAAGGTTTTGTCAGCGGGAAATACTGACTGAATCATTCAGTTTTACTAAAACGACACTTTTGTTATAAATTACAGTATTAAGAGAGATTACAATGTTTCAGATATCAAACCAACTACCCACAGTACTTGTCACTCGAACACACATTGGCTATCTCGTTGTCCAATGGTGTCTGTGACTATGGTCATATCACTCATTGGCTAACTCGTTGTCCAATAGTGACGGATATCAAGTAATGTATACAAAACCCCACATACCGGCTGTAACTTGGTGATTACATAAACTTAATCACTGTAATTATAACCTTTGAAAATAAACATGATTTCAAAAGTAATTTGATAAAAAGAGAATGACTCACATTATAAGCATGCAGATTCATACTGGCAGAATTTAATCTACAGATAAGCCTTGATAGATTACAGATTTATACAGGCAGAGCTTAGCCTATTGATTAGCCTTGTAACCTAGTGCACACGAACTAGGTAAATAACTAATACAGCAGTTACGACAATTCACGAGATTAAACCCTCACAACGATTTACAAATGCAATACTTAATAATTCAGCGGATTCACAACGAATGACAGAGTATAGTCCGAGTTCGAACAGCACTCAAACATTCAAGTCGAAATCACGATGAATAACAAAGTATAAACTCAATTTGAGCGGCACTAAATAAATCGTTGGATAGTTATAATCGATCGGACGTTGAATCGTAATAGTGATCGAGTTATTACCCTGATTGTGGCAGTAATTAGTGATTGTGTGTGTTTAGTGGACTGTTTCTGTGATAACTCAGTCTACGTAACTCGAAATTACGTCGTTCCAAAGACAAATTTCAAGTCCCAACACCTAGTATTTATACCCGAAATTGGGTTCCCCCGCGTGTCGCGGGAGATGATGGTGATGGTGTCGCGACTCGCCTGGGGTGCACACCTAGCCTAGAGTAGTCTTGTCACTTGTATAGGCTTGCTGAGTTGCTATTTGAACGTAACTAACTTTTGACAGCAGTTTTCGAAGATAATTATCAATTAGGGTTTTACCCCCCTTGAGTTTTAGGGGCCCTAATCCTGATTCTAAATATTCTGAAAATTTTAGGGTTTATTCAGAATTACTTGGGTGTCTCAATTAGGGTTTCTTTTGAGACAAAATATAAATAATAATAATAATAAAATATAATAGTTTTGGTGAGAGTTGTTATGGTTTGGGACATTTTTTAATATAATTATATTACAAAGAAAAATGAAATAAAATAGTGAGAAAAGAAAATGGACTCACTTTGTAACTTTAGGGTTCAACTAAAAAGATTCCTGGTATAAATTTTGGGTATAACTTTTGAGCTAGAAAAAATATATAAGGCACTCGTGTTAAGTATAATACTCCTAATTCAACCTTGTCCCAATGTCCCGAGACCGAATCCCAACAACTTAGTCGGGCAGGGCCCTGACATAAGTTATGAGGCTCAGATCAATCGGAAAAGGTAGCGGTGATCGGGAGTTAAAACACTTAAAACGGGACAGAACCTTATTATTATTATTGAAGTAAGAAAATAAAAGAAGAAAAGCCTAAAGTGGCGAAATACATAGCAAAAGAAAGAAAAGATGGCAGGCACAAAATTGAGTTTGCTGCTTGTATTTATATTGGGAAAGTAGCTTGGAGGCTACTCAAATGATTCTTATCTTTTTATATGACGTATACTTACATCACTTTGTAATTTTTTTAGATTTATTTTATTTCTTTCCATGATATGTCCATATCCCCAATTCTAATTTCAAATGTTACATTTTATTATTATTATATTTCATACAAAATGGTTTTGATTATTATACTATTTTTATTTCTTATGAAAACACGTTTACATTTAACAATTCAATTGAGATTGAATTGTGAATTTACTATTTTATTATTATATTATTAATATATATATATATATATTATAATTAATTTAACTGCTTCACTTATTTGGCGTGTATAACTTATAAAATATAAAGTTTTATAAAATAATGAATATGTCATTAGAACGAGAATATTTTTGTCTACATTTGGGTCAAAGTTTTATTAAAAATAGAGTAGGTTCTAAATACAATGTATTTTTATAATTTAATTATTATACGGTTCCTAGGCCCGTCTAGTGTTGGAACCTAAAGGTTTATACATTGAGAGATATTAAAGTTTGGGATTGATCTTGTATTGTTTAACTTAGTTATTTTGGGTCAATTATGTGTTTTGGGTTTATGTAGAGATCTCGAGTGGGCCTAGGTGGTTTCGACCCACCTTAGTTAGTATATAAGTAAACTTTTGTAACCTTTAGTGGTTGATCGCTTGATTAGAAGTTAGGGAGGCCACTCGAGATCAGGAAGTAATCTTGTATCTGTCATCGATCTAAAGGTGAATGCAAGATTGTTTTGCTTTGATAATTATTCTTATTATTCTTAATAGTTTTCTTGAATCTACTTGTGTTTGAATTCCGCACTTACACAAGTTGACAGTGATATCATTGAAAGATCCTTTAAGGTTTTACAATTGGTATCAGAGCCAAGAAACCAATTCTTGGTTCGGTTTTTGATATCACTCGGATTCAAGAAGACTGTTTTTGTTACTAATCGTTTTGCTAAGTGTGTTTGACAGATCTTCAGTTTGTTGGTGTAATTCTGAGTTTGGAAGTTGCATCTTCAAACTGTTCTTCATAAATTTTGGCATAAAGTTCCTGATTTTGGTTTGTGATTCGTGATAAAGGTGTTTGCTGAATTATCGGAGGATTGTTGAGGATAAGAATTCAAAGATCTCAAATCTTTGAATTTTGGAAGCTGCTGAAAATCAGGAATCATAGTTGTTTTTATCTCACAAATCTGTTTTGCAGGGTCTCGACACAATTTCAACTTGGTCTCGACTCTTATTCAGCTTAGTCTCGACTCAAGTTCATTCGTCTCGAGTGGATATTGCAATCTTGTCTCGACTCAAAATTGCTGTGGTCTCGAGTTGGCATCCTTAACTCGAAACCATTTGTCTCGACTGGCTTCAAGATTAGTTGTTCCTGATCTCGACTCGAAACCTCGGTCTCGACTCAGTCTTCAGTTCACTCATTCGCTGGTTCAGTCTCGACTCCTGTCTCGACTCGCACTCCTGTCTCGACTCGCAACGACTTCTGCAACGTTACTTTTGGACTTTAGGACTTTTGGACTTTTGGACTCTTGAACTTAAATAATTAATCTACTAATTAATTAAGTTATTGAGTAACCATGACTACCAATAATCAAAGTGTTGACCTGGCTGCTATGTCTAAGCATCAAGAATTGGATTCCATCATTGGAACCACCACTCGTGTTCCCCGGTTGTTAGACGGAAATGAATTCCCTGAGTGGAAGTGGCGTTTCGAAAAACATGTTAAAGTTAAGGATGCAAAAATCTGGCGAAGCATTCTTAGAGGCCCAAGAGAGATTATGATGGATAGTCCTACTGATGAAAATGTGAAAGTAAAGAAGCCTGTTGATAAATATACTGAAGAAGACTTTAAGATTGTTGAGGAAGATGATATGGCGTTTTCGTACCTGACCATGGCATTGGGACCAGACATTGCTATCGGTTTTCGCACTTGCAAATCTGCTAAAGAATTGTGGGAATCACTAATTGATGTCTATGAAGGCAATGAAGATATGAAAGAGAGTCGTAGAAATCTGCTAAGTCAAAGCTTCAATAATTTTAATCATATATATGGAGAGACTGCGGATAATCAAATTCAGAGATTCGTTAAGTTGGTTACTCAAATGCAGATGGAGGAAATGCAGACGTCAAATGCTTCATCTAATAGACAGCTTCTTAATGCCTTACCAAAGAGTTGGGATCATCACGTCGCAATGATCAAGAAGACCAAGGATCTAGCAAGATGCAGCTTATCTGAAATGATTTCACACATTAAGGCCTGCGAGCTAGATGATAAACAAAGAGAAACAAATCACAAGAATAGCATGTTGGCTGCTGGATTTTCTGCAACATCTTCAACTTCAAGCAATAATACTGCTTTTGTGTCTCAAGCTGGTTTTCAAATGTTCAGCAACTCTGCTTCTGCTAAAACTGCTCCTACCTCATCAAATGTTTACTACTCTGGAACTTCAGCACCTGTTGTTGCTGCTGCTGCACCATCTTCTGCTAACGCTACTGCTGCTGCTTCGTCAACTACCACTGCCAATAATGAGATGATTGCTTTCTTCTCACAACAGTCGAAAGAAAATCTTAGTATAGCTGCTTCTGTCATAAATTGCTTGAATGCCTTCACTGCCGGTAAAATCAATCCTCCTAAGTTTTCCATGGATGACTTAGATCAAATTCATCCCGAAGATGTAGAAGAAATGGATATAACTTGGCAGATGGCTATGGCAGCGTTTAGAGCCAAAAACTTTGTGAATAAAACCGGGAGAAACAAATGGGAAAATCTTACCTTTACTGGACCCACAAAAATGCCATTTGAGTTTCGTTGCTATAATTGTCATGAACCAGGTCATGTGGCAAGAAACTGTACCAAGCCGAGGGTCAATAGTGAGAAAACTCCAGCCAAACCTGTTGCTCCTGCTACCCCTAATCGAGAAAGAGCTCTTGTTACCACATCGAGTATGTCTGCTGATGCTGCTGCCAGTGGAAGTCCTCAACCTCTGGGATTAGCTCAAGCTTTGGTGGTTCAGCCTGATTCGTACTTCAATTGGAACTCGGAAATTGAGCGACTGAATATCTCAGCTCCAGAAAATCAGTTTGATTCAAACAACATTGCTTTTGTGGCCTCAAATGATCAAGCTTCTGTTCCTGAAAATGAGACTTCAGCACTTGAGGAGGAGGTTTCAGCTGAAAACATGGCTTTCATGACTCAGATTCTTTCAGCTCCAGTCAAAGGTCTCACCAAGGAAGAGGTAATTTCTGTTTTCTGTACTCCTGAGTGTAGGGAACGAGTTGAAGCCTATAGAATACACAACGCTGAGCTAATTGAAGACTACAATGAAATTAAAAGAAAAATTTTACTTTAGCTAACAACGAAAAACTTTTTAAAGAGAAAATAGAAGCTCACCAAAAAGACATCATTCAACTCAAGGATGATGTCAGTGTAGTAACAGCCCAGCTCATCATGGTTAAAGAAAAATTATGCAATGTGACTAAAGAGCTGGAGGATGTTAGAGATAAGTATCAAATAAATGAGTTAAATATTAAAAAATTTGATTCCTCCAGCAAATTGGTTGAGAATTTGTGTAATCAACAGCTGGCATATCAGAAAAGAAAAGGATTGGGATTGGGTTTTAATCAGGCTCCTCCTCCTTATAATCACAACTATACTTATTTACCCATGACGGAGGAGGAGATGCTGAACGAAAACAAAATGACTTATGGTCCCAAAAACTGTAAGTCATCAGTAAATGTCAGACCTGCTGAAAAACCAGTGGTTAAACCAGTTAGTTTTGTTTCAAAAGGTACTGTTGATCCTAACGTTTCTTCATCATGTGCAGATAACGTACCTGAAGTAGTATGGGGTGATGTGTTTGGGGATGAACCGTCTTTAGATTCTGATGTTTCTAAACCTACTTTTGATAAAACTAATTCTGGTTGTGTGTTTGGTCAATCATTTTTGAACTCGTTTCGTAGTTATGTTTCGTCTTCTTTTGGGCCTGCTGTTTTGGGCAAAACTGTGAATGCTTGTGATGAAACTTTGAATAATGTGCATGACGATGGATGTTTTTCAGTAGATAAAAATTGTGATTCTAATTCTAATGTTTCTGACTCTTTTGCTGATGACAGCATGACAGGTGAGGTCCCTCAGGATTCATTCAGTGAAACCACTGAAACTCCTTCTAAAGAGAATCAATCTTGTTCTGATTCTTCTTCTGAATCAGTCTCAGAGGAAGTCCCTAATGTTGAACCTAGTGGGACCCCATTGAAAACCGAGGATGAAAAGGAACCCTTGTCAAACTCAGATGATACACGTGTTGATGAAGTTCCTATATCTTCCGAGATTAAAACTGAATTTGATTTTCAACAAGAAGAAGTGACTGTTTTGAATGAAAAATTACAAGAAAAGGTTTATGAAAATAAACTTAACACTGAGTCTGAAACATCTTTTCGTAATGATACTGATAATGAAAAATCTGATTCATCTAAATCTCATACTTGTGCCAGTTCTACTTCTGATCAACAGGTGCCTGAATGCTCAGAAAAGGCACAAGTTAACCAAGCAAGAAGCATAAATCAAGCTCACACTTATAAACCCAACAGATACATACCTGCTATGAAGCATCAAAACTTCCACAGATTGAAACGTCAAACATGTTTCAATTGTGGAATTGCCGGACACATCGCCAGAAACTGTGTTCATCTTCCAAGTGTGCAGTCTAACAAAAAACTTGCACGAAATCAGAAAGTCAAGCCAAACAGATATCATTATTCAGAGTCAGTGACAATTAAAAGGTCTAAGACAATGAGAAATGACTATCGTAAGGCTAAACCTTCTGATCAAGATTGGAATGCAGCCAAACGTAGAAATCAAAATCAACAAAAGAATTTTCAAAAAAATCAAAGTAAAGCGTTTGGTAACTACAATTCTAAATGGTCAAATAAGCATTGGAAACCTAAAACTAAGGCCACGCATTCCAATTCATCTCATACATCTCATCGTAATTCTGCTGTTAAAAATTCTTCAAAATTCTTAGATAAAGATAATTTGATATGGCAGAGAGTGACTTACTTTGATGCACAAGGGAAACCCAGATCCACCATGGGCTGGGTTCCTAAATCTAACTGATCCCGCTAATCGTGCAGGAACAGCTGTGGAGGACTACCGTGCGCCTCTGGTACATGGATAGTGGCTGTTCCAGGCATATGACGGGAGACTTGTCTCAACTGGTCAATGTAAAAGAATTTGACGGTGGATATGTCTCTTTTGCGGGAGGAGAATCTGGAAGAATCACGTTGAAGGGAACAGTGAAAAATGGCGTGTTAAGCTTCGAAAATGTGAATTATGTCCCAGAACTGAAACACAATCTGCTGAGCATTTCTCAAATTTGTGATCGAGGAAATTCTGTTCATTTTACAAAGAAAGGATGCTATGTTTTGAAACCAGGGATTGTCATTCCTGAAGATTGGTTTTTGATGACAGCTGAAAGAAAGGGAAATGCGTATGTGATTGATATGAACAAAAAACCGTGTGAAGAAATTACTTGTCTATTTTCGAAGATATCAGAACATGATGGTTTATTGTGGCATCGTCGTCTTGGACATGTGAATATGAAAAACTTAAATCGTCTTGCCAAAGGTCAACTGGTCCGTGATCTACCAATCAAAGACTTTATGTTGGTAGAAAAGTGTGTTGCTTGTGCAAAGGGAAAAGCTCATCGAAAGCCTCATAAATCTAAGTCTACCCCTTCAACCAAGGTTGTGCTTGAATTACTTCATATGGATCTCTTTGGTCCAGTGAATGTATTAAGTATTGGCAAGAAGGCTTATTGTCTCGTGATAGTCGATGATTTCTCGCGCTACACCTGGGTGTACTTTCTAAGTCACAAGAATGAGGCTGCGGGGTTGATCAAACAATTTGTTACTTTGGTGGAAAATCAAGCCAGTACAAATGTTAAGGCTATTCGATCAGACAATGGGACGGAATTCAAAAATGTCACCATGGACACATTTTGTGCTGCTAAAGGAATTGAGCAACAGTACAGTGCACCTCGAACTCCACAACAAAATGGAGTAGCAGAAAGACGAAATCGCACTCTTATAGAGGCTGCGCGTACTATGCTGGCCGATTCGAAGCTTCCTAGTTTCTTTTGGGCCGAAGCTGTTAGCACGGCTTGTTACATCCAGAATCATGCTTTAGTAAACAAACGACATATGAAAACTCCTTATGAGATTCTGGAAGGACGTAAACCTTCGGTTTCACACTTTCGCATCTTTGGTTGTCCATGTGTGTTACTACTTATAGACGCTAATGGAAAGTTTGAGGTCAAAGGAGGCGAGTGTTACTTTGTTGGATATGCTAAAGGTTCAGCCTATAGAGTATACAACAAGGTGACTAAAAAGGTCGTCGAGTCGTGCAACATTGAATGGCTCGAAGAAAATGCTACGGACGCTAGAGTCGGTCCAGATTGGTTATATGATTATGCTGAATTATTCAAATCGTTTAACATTTTGTCAAGTGTTCCTACTGTTGCAGGTGTGTCTACACCAAAACAACCGCTGTCTTTTGGTGATTCTGAAGAGGAAGAACAAGCTGAAGGAAGATCAAGAAATCATACTATTGACCCACCGGGAATGGTTTTCACCCGACATCCTACGCCTCAGCAAATGTCCCATTCATCCCCTGAAGGTGCTACATCAAGGGGTACTGTACCTAGTGGTTCAGGATCTGCACTATTTCCTGAATCTATTCCTGAAGATTGCATTGTTACAACTCCAGTAGTTCATCATACTGCAGCATCTAATGAGGGGGAGTCAAGCAACACCACTGAAGACGAGACTGTACCTGACATGGCAATACCTACAAGTGTCCAACGAAATCACCCTATAGAGAATGTGATTGGTCCTGTAGATGCAGGAGTTTTAACCAGGAGCCAATCAGGAATCATCAATACATGTTTATATTCTTGCTACATCTCACAAATCGAACCTAAAACTGTTGATATAGCTTTGCAGGAACCAGGCTGGGTAGATGCTATGCATGAAGAGCTGAACCAGTTTGAGAAACTTGGAGTATGGAAACTTGTCGAGTTACCAAAGGGAAAGCGCAAACTTGGAACTAGATGGGTGTTCAGAAACAAACAAGATTCTGCAGGGGTTATTGTTCGAAATAAAGCAAGGCTGGTGGTTCAGGGATTTCGACAAATAGAAGGTCTGGATTATGATGAAGTTTATGCTCCGGTTGCTCGACTTGAAGCCATCCGGATCTTCTTAGCTTACGCGTCATATATGGGGTTTACTGTATATCAGATGGACGTCAAGACAGCGTTTCTATATGGAGATGTGAAGGAAGAAATTTTTGTTGAGCAACCACCAGGTTTCGTGCATCCAGATCATCCAGAATATGCCTACAAGCTAGATAAGGCATTGTATGGATTACACCAAGCACCACGAGCTTGGTATGCCACATTAACTGAGCATCTTCAATATTATTTATTTTTGTGTTTATAGGTTTTGGTCTAATAAAACATGCTCAGAAAGTTTAATGAGTTAAATAAGAAAATGTTTAAAAATTGGATTGCTGAAAAAAGGTGAAATTTTTATTCTTAATAGTTTTCTTGAATCTACTTGTGTTTGAATTCCGCACTTACACAAGTTGACAGTGATATCATTGAAAGATCCTTTAAGGTTTTACATCTAGGAACTTCATATTTCTAACAGTTAACTTACCCGTAGACTACCCGTCTAATAATATAAGTTTATATATATTTTTATTTTATATAGAAATGTCACCCATATACAAGCCAATTAATTAATATAATATTTTAACCAACTATATAAAATAGTGTTTAAAATTATTTGGGTTGAATATTTATATTAAAAATAAACTAGTTACTAGTTACTAGTGGTTAATAAATTTAACCAAACCTATAATTCTTATATAAAAATAGGGATGTTACACCTTCCGTTTGGTGTAAGTGGGTTAAAGGGATTTTGGAGTCGGCTAGATCCTCGGTTTTGGTTAACGGGTCGCCAACGTTCGAGTTTCCTTGTTGTAAAGGCCTCCGTCAAGGTGATCCGCTTTCGCCTTTCCTTTTCCTCATTGTCATAGAAGCGTTGTCTTGGGTGGTTTCTAAAGCTTGTGAGTCGGGGAGTTTAAAGGGATTCATCTTCCTAACGACGGTCCGGTAATATCTCATCTCTTATAAGCGGATGATGCTCTTATAGTCGGTAAGTGGGAGTTGGAGAATATTCTCTCGGTGGCTAGAATTCTCCGGGTGTTTTACGCGTGTTCCGGGTTAAAAATAAATATCCACAAGTCCAACCTTTTTGGTGTAGGTATAGATGAAGCAGAGTTAGTGTCCATGGCGTCGGTTCTTGGGTGTGAGAAAGGGGAGCTTCCTTTTAAATAATTGGGACCTGGTAGTCAAAAATTTTAAAGACCGTCTATCTTCTTGGAAAGCTAATTCTCTTTCTATTGGAGGTAGGACGGTTTTGATCAAAGCGGTGCTTGAAAGTTTGCCTATCTATTACCTCTCCATCTTTAAAGCACCGGTCAAGGTTATTGGTAATTTGGAATAGGGCTGTAATCGAACCGAACGTTCAGCGAACAGTTCGTTAACCGTTCGGCGGGAAGTTCGTTTATGTTCGTTCGTTTAATAAACGAACGAACATGAACAAGAAATTTCGTTCGATTAGTTAAATGAACGAACATGAACAAAGGTCACGTTCGTTCAATTGTGTTCGTGAACGTTCGGTAAGGTGTTCGTGAACATTCGTTCATTTGCGTTCGTTTATGTTCGTATGTTCGTGTTTTAATTAAAGATTTTTATACTTTCATATATTTTATCTATACTTTATATACTATTAAACTTTATTTATATCATTACCCTAACAATTAAACTAGGAAACTCTCTTTCACCTTATTTATGCACCATTTTCCTTTCTTTTCTCATTATTTACATCGATGAATATGATCTACCTCCGTTCCACAACAAGGGATTCAAGTTCTAGTGCTACTCTCTGGGCCATCCATTTTTATCTTTCATCGTGTTCGCCAAATTTATTTGTGTTCGTGAACCGTTCGTGAACACACTCATTTCCTTAATGAACGAACAAGAACATAAAATCTTGTTCGGTAAGTGTTCATGAACCGTTCGTGAACACATTTATTTCCTTAACGAACGAAGAAGAACAAGGTCTCGTTCATGTTCGTTCGGTTCGTTTACAACCCTAATTTGGAAGCTCTTATGAGGAGGTTCTTATGGGGAGGATCGGATGAGGTGAGAAAAATTCATTGGGTAGCTTGGGAGGTTGTAAGGCGTCCTAAAAAGTTTGGTGGTTTTGGTATTAGTAAGCTTAAGGCGGTGAATGAAGCTCTCTTGTTTAAATGGGTCTGGAGATATAGAACGGAAAAGGAAAGTTTATGGAGGAAAGTGATATCGGCTTGCCATGGAAGCAATAGGAGATGGTCTAATGTCCCATTGAAGTCGGCTTTAACGGGAGTATGGAAGAATATAGCTAGATTAGAATCCAAAGTGGTTTTAAAAGGTAAGCGGTTCTATAATTATATCAAAGGGATTCTGGGTAATGGTCATAACATTCGATTCTAGATTGACTGGTGGATCGGGGACAAACCTCTAATTATCAAATGGCCGGCTTTGTTCGCTCTTGAAAGGAATAAAAACTGTTGGGTCTCCGATCGGATTCCGGGTGAAGCTGAAGTGGGAATCTGGTTCTGGGACTGGTCTAGGGCGCCGAGTGGTAGTATTGAATTGTCTGAGCTTAGCGATTGTGAGACGAGTCTCGGTGGTATGGTCAGATCCGAGTGTGAAGATAAATGGAGGTGGACCTTGTCGGAAATGGGGCAGTACTCTACAGTTTCGTATAAGGAATTAGCAGCGGATCTGGTTATAACGGAGGAGGTTCTTTCGGTTAAAGGGTGCAGGTGGCTCCCGGCCAAATGCAATATTTTTATATGGAGGGCTGCCATGAACCGAATCCCGACGAAACAAGCGTTATCGAGCAGGAACTTTGTTTTGGACTCAACGGACTGTGTTTTTTGTGAAGAAGCCATTGAATCGGTCGATCACCTGTTCTCGGGTTGTGCTTGTGCTGTTCAGGTCTGGAGCCGGGTATGTGAATGGTTAAAAGTTCCGTCGTTTTTTTGCTTTTTCTTTCTCGGATCTCCTGGACATTCACAATAGTCTGGTTGAAGACTATAAAGCTAAGGTTATCGCTGAAGGTATCATTCGGGTCTCCATTTGATGCATTTGGAAAGCCAGGAACGGGAAGATCTTCTCTCATGGTGCCCCGACGTCTGAAGAGATTTTTGGAGATATTAAAGCGGTTAGTTTCTTATGGATGAAAAGTAGATCTAAAATAGGTAATATTGTTTGGAGGGAATGGTGTAATTGGCCCTTATATATGTTGTAATCTTGTTGTTTGGTGCGGTTCTGCGTTTTTTAAGCAGTCCAGCCGTGTTAATGAAGTTTACATTTAAAAAAAATATATATTACTAAATTAGGGGAACGGTTACGAGAAAGCCCATAAAAATACCAGAAAACTTTATATTACATGTATGTAACATATTATATGTTGTATGTTACACATATGCAATACGTGTTGCATATATGTAATGTATATAATTTATCATATATTGTATTTATGCAATATAAAATTGTTACATACATTCAATATATGATATGTTGCATATATGTGATGTAGAGTTTTCAAGTAGATTCATTAAAATAATTTTTCTTATGATCACTAGCTACTGAATTAACCGACCCATCTATGGCATATTGAAGAACGTATAATTAACAAAACAAAATAGTAATAAAAAAAGTTGGTAGTCTGTGCAAGTAAAAAAATATGTATCATAAATATCTATCATATATGCCTTTGAAAAAAATATCTATCATAAATATCTTAAATCTTTTTCTATTACCTACATATACATTTATAAGTTGAGGGAATAGTGCCAGTCAGTTTTGTCTGGCACTTCCCTATTGTACCAACTTATTTTTAATTTAATTTTATTTCCAGTTTAAAATTGCGTTTTTTTCCTTAGTTTAAAATTACGTTTTCGCCCCCAGCTCAAAATAAAATTAAAATTTTGCCCCTAGCTCAAATTACGCTTTTGCTATCGGGTCAAAAACTCATTTTTAATTTTGTTCCCAGTTTAAAATTACGGTTTCGCCCTCCGTTTAAAATTACGTTTTTGCCCCAAGTTCAAAATAAAATGTTGTTTTTTCCTCTAGCTCAAAATTACGAGTCTGCCCTCAGCTCAAAATTACGTTTTTGCCCACAGTTCAAAATAAAATTATGTTTTCCCCACTAGCTCAAAATTATGATTTTGCTATCAGTTTAAAATTATAATTTCGCCTCCAGTTCAAAATATAATTACGATTTTGCCCTCTGTACAGACATACATGTTATGAGAGAGAAATATTCGGCTTATTGCCCCGCAACGCGGGCGGGTCAAAAACTAGTTTATATATATTAGTAAGTTTGAAACAGTATTAATTAAATTATACCATGTAATATATTATGATGTTTGTTTCAACTTACGTATACTATATTTTCTTGTAATTTTGGTGACTAGCGTCTCGCTATATTGAATAATATTTTTTTTGCCCGTTCAAAAAAATATATTATGATGTTTGAATTTTTAGATTTGTAATTATTAATTTTTGAGATATGGCATTACTCATATGATAATTGATTTATGATAAGGTATGTGTATTCTTACAATAAAAAGTCAACCACTATAAAGTCAAGCTCTTTTTACTAATGTTGTCTTGAGAAATGATAAGCTCATAGTGTAATAACTAATAAGTCTATCCATGTTTGGATGAGGTTGAAACGTGGATTCAAATTATTGGATGAGATATTAATCTTTTTTTTTTAATAAAATGGTAGGATTCTTTTATTCACACTTTACATCAATATCGCAGGTAAGCGAGCAACAAGCTGCGCCGCTACCCCTTTCTGAATAGCAAACCCTAGCCTATTAAAGACAAACCTCTGCCCCCTGTTGATGAGCCACTGCTGTGGACAACCTTTTGGACCCTAATCAACAAACGGATAGCTTCTAGAGCAAGGGATCCAAAGGTGTCGAAGACGAAGGGGACAAATGCATGTTGATTATCAGCACATGCTTTAGCGTGTTTATCCACCTTTTTTGATTTTGCTTTCCTTATAGCTTGTCCGGCTACAAACCCGCTTTCCCTTAAACCAGCTGTCTATAACTAAACCGTAAATCTGTCTATAAATAACCATATACAATTTTATGAACACATATATAAATTTATAAAATGCTCATTTAAACTATTATTATAATTCATATGTACAAGATCCACTACAACCATTGAGCAAAATCATAATTCATATGTACAACGACGTGGTCTCCGTTGTTCAAATATGAGTTCAACGATTACCATCACAAATGGGTTAAGATTTTACCGGTTCGCTGGTTCATCCAGTTTTAAAAATAGCCGGTCCATCTTGTTCTAAATATGGTTGACGTGTTATGTTTTACCAACTAGTAGATGCCCCGCCCGCGTTGCGGGGCAATGGCCGAATAATTCGCAACCAATTAAAAAAAGACTACTACAATTTTGCTAGGAAAAAACAAAATAAAAACAATGATAAGACCGTATTTTTTGCCTCAGGGCAAAACTGTAATTTCTCAAGACTAATTAGCCAGTGTTAGGCAACTCCTTGACACGGGAAGAAATTAAATCGAGTAAAACAATTAAAACAAAAAACTTTTATAGTTTTGGTCTAAAACGATGGGAAAAACGTAATTTTTAACCCAGGGCCAAATCATAATTTTAATTCAGGGATAAATCGTAAACTAAATGGACCAACAGGCGAGTGCCAGAAAGTTGCCGGCACGACTGTAATTTTGCACTGGGGGCAAACTTGTAATGTCACCAGGAAATCAAACAAAAACGATGGGCAATTTAAGTTGAGGGCAAAATCGTAACCTGGTTGTGAGAAAAAAAAAAACTAATGGCGAAAGTATAAATTTATACGGAGCAAAATCGTAATTTTGAGCCGATGGCAAAATTAGAATTTTTAGCCGGGAGCAAAAGCGTAAATTTATTTTTAAGCGTGGGCAAAAACATAACTTTGACCTGATGGCAAAATCGTAATTTTAAGGGAAAAAAACTAATGGCAAAACTGTAAATTGAAACGGGTAAAAATCGTAATTTTTATCCAGGGGCAAAATTGAAATATTTAGCTGGGAGCAAAAGCGTAAATTTATTTTTAAGCGGGGGCGAAAACATAAATTTAAACTGATGGAAAAATCGTAATTTTAAATCGGGATAAAATCGTAAATTTGTTGGGCCAATAGGGGAGTGCCAGGCAGCTGCCTGGCACTATTACACATGCCGCCCATTTTGCCCAATTGAGGGTCGGCACTATTACCGGCTGACGTCAGCTCACTTGAGTTTGTATGTATGTAAATTTGGATGGTGTTTTGGAATCTTTTAGCAACAATTATTCTACGAATTTTCTGAGCCATTGGGAGTTGGTTTTCAAGACGATTTTTGAAATACATAACAATGTATTTTGAAACAATTAGCGACGGTGTTCGAACTATTATCAAGTAATAAGTCATATTAGGGTATGTGTAGTGGGCGGCATGTGGGGGGCGGTATGCCTCATAGCGCCGGCATAGCGCCGGGCACACCGCCACGGAGGGCGCCATCAGTCGGAAAAATGGGGGATGCGCGATGTGTATAGCGCGGTGCCATGCTTGTTGTTTGTTTTCCCTCCACTCACACAGACATATATATATACATATATATCTATAATTTAAGGGTTTATTAATTAATTGGGTAATGATGAGGTAGGGGCGTTATGACTACGGGCTTAAATGCATAAGGCCCCATAACGCCCACACGCTGACGTGGCGCGCCACGTGTCGCATAACGCCCACAAAGGGGCGTTATGACTACGGATGGCCTTAGGATTTATTTGACCTTATTAGTTTTCAGTGTGGAACCACCAGCTTGGAAATAGAACCAACCCGGTTCAGGTCGGTTCAACCTGTTTCGGTTCCCAAACCGGTTTTCTTATGCGTGCATCTCTAATAAGTCCTATGAGATCTTATTGAGTTATTAGGTATATAGTATATACGAATCATATTATTCCATATATAAATAAGCAACTTATATGTGCATCATGACTTACACCTTGTGCTTGGGGAGTGTTTAAAAAAAACTAGGTTTTTCATATTTAACCCAAACATTTCATATTTTACATTTTAACCCCTTTTCATTTTTTTTTACTTTTACCCCAAAGTTTTCCATCTTTTATAATTTAACACAACACTTTATTATTTACAACTTTCGTACCCCCATACTTTTTATCTTTCGCAAGTTTTACGTTTCGTTCTAAATTTTGCGAGTTAACATGTCGTAGCGTGCATGTGAGGTTCAACGTTTTTGCTATATTTTTTCATATTTGACAGACCCGTTGCAACGCGTCCATTTTTCCCCTTTTGAAAAGTTCACTGCAACGGGCGGGTCGTAGATCGACTAAGTTATTATTTTCTACGTTTTATGTTTCTGGTTAATTTCTTCGCATTAAGACACTGTAACGGGTGTGCGTGGTTCAAAGATTTTAGTCTGCTTTTCGTTCAGTGTAATTTTTATCATTTTATCTATTTTATTTTTACGATGTTGAGAGTCGATGTAGTTGTGGCATTGGTGCTACTTGGCACGGTTTTACAAACGTTTTTAACCTATTAAATTTTTACTAACTTTTTGTTTCAGTTTACCCCTATACTTCCTTTACTTAAAAACTATTTTTTACGTGCATATTTTATGTACGGGTATGTGTAAATATGATTTCTTCTACATTCCAATGTAAACTTTTTTATAGACGAGTCAGGTCAAATATAATACGTTTTCGTTTAAAGAAGCCATTTTTACGTGCATATTTCTATGTACGTTTTCGTATAAATTCAAGTTGTTCTACGTTTCGACGTAAACTTTTTTGGCAAATGATTCAGGTCAAATATAATATGTTTTCGTGTTTATTTTATGTATGTTTCGTAAAGTTTGTTTCGAACCGAGTGGAGCCAAATTATGGTTTCTTTTTCTCTTCTTTTTTCGAAAGCTCTAATTAATCCCTTTCGATTACATGTGCATATTTTCTTTCATACCCGTTACGTTTTCTTTGTATAAGTTGGGTCACATATAATACGTTATGATTGTTCGATATGAATTCCATTTACTTTACGTTTGATCCAATCACAATGCTTATACATGTTACACTGAGTTCAACTGGATACGTCAAAATGTGTGTTTTCATATGGTTAATTCATCATATAACGTTTGGACATATTTACGATGTACCCGCGTCGCAACGCAGGCGGGTCTTAACCCTAGTTATATTGATTTTGTAACAAATCATATGATAACTTAATGAGTTGTGTTTGATTCGTAATAAGTTATATTATGCCTAAATGAATATTATGTAGTAACTAGGTTTAAAGAAGTTCGCCGCGTTGTGGCGAATTTTTTTTGTTATTTATTCTGTGTTTCCATGTGTTTTGAAATCACTACGAGCGTGTTGCGAGCAGAATTGCTGAGAAGAATAAAAAGAAAATGTAGAAAAAAACACTAAAAGATAACCGAAAGAAAATCAACCAAAAAAGTTGTATGGTAACGATGTTGTTCGTATGAAACCCGTGGTCAGAGATGAGCAAATTGTCTGGGTACCGGTACCAAATTTGCCGAATCAAAAGATCTTAAGTACCAATTCGGTACCGACTTTTGGCGTTCCTGGTACCAGTTCACTACCGTTTTTTACCTTCATATACTGGTACCGTAACCGGTATTTTCGGTATCAGTACCGATTCTGTATCGGTTGGCATCGAGCTAATCCTTACCCCTGAAACTAAAAAAGAAAAAATTAAAAGTTGAAGAAAAAAAAAGTTGTACGATACCGTTGTTCGTACGGTAACCGTGATCAAGGATGAGCAAATGATACCAGGTAACCGCACTGAATTTCCCAAACCAAAAGATTTTCAATATCAATTCGGCACCAACTTTTGGCGTTTTCTGTATTAGTGCCGGTTTTTACCTTCATGTACTGATACCGAACATGAGCGTATCGGTATTTTCGATACCAGTACTGGTTCGATACCGGTTGACACCAAGCTTATCCGAACCCTGATATTAAAAAAATGATTAAAGTTAAAAAGTAAAGAAAATAACTATTATTATAATATTAAAATAATAAAAATATAAAAAAACTATATATTATTATAATATTAAAATCACTATTTATTTCAATTCATTTATTAATATATAGTATATTAAAATCACTATTTATTTCAATTTGTTTATTAATATATAGTAATATATAGTAATAATATATAGTAATGTTTCCTATAGATCTTTATTGGTTTTTAAGAATTCATATTAGGCTTTCATGAGCTATATTGGTTTGTTACAAGTGATATTAGGTGTTAACTTTAGATGTGCCAAATTTTAACCCATGTCTTATTTTCTTATTTGAATTGTATTTAACATATAACTTTTTTTTGTTAGTAATCATCAAACTGTATATGAACAATTTCCTTTAACTCTGGTGAATATAAATATTGTTATAGTAGACGTTAAAACTTATGAAATATTAATTTGATGGATTAACATATTGATGATGATGCAAGAGGGGGGTTGTTAGTTACGGTAGTTATGGAATTTAAGCAAACCTTTGGAACAAGTGATAAGCCCAACACTATTCATAATCATCATAAATGAACCGTCAAAGCCTTTTAAAACATACCCTGGTACTTTATTATTAGTATTCCAAATGGTTCCACTTTGCTCTTATTTTAATTTAATTTAATTTAGTATTTCAAATAGTTTAATAATATATCACAAAAAAAATATTTATTAGCAACTTCATTAAAGCTAGCAAACTAGTTAAAGAATAAGGAGAAGAAAAGAATCGATTTGAATCATTTATAGTTTTTTAAAGGATGCCACTATTGCCTCTTAAATTTTATTTTAACACTATTAGGTTTATACGACCCGTATAGATTATCAGGTTGTATAGATAAATGATGAACAAAGCAAAATGTTAGGAAATGGTTTTTTGTCTTTATTAACACGGGTCGTATAACATTATACGAGTCGTATAGATAAATGATGAACATTTATAGTTTTTTAAAGGATGCCCCTATTGCCACATAATTTTATTTTAACACTATTAGATTTATACGACCCGTATAGATTATCGGGTCGTATAGATAAATGATGAACAAAGCAAAATGTCAGGAAATGGTATTTTGTCTTTATTACATATAACATTATACGAGTCGTATAGATAGTTATACGACTCATATAATGTTATGTATACAACCTAATGCATTATTTTGATGAGTTTTCATCGAGTTTTTGAGGTTTTTGAACCTCTATACGGGTTGTATGATTTTTTTTATAAATTTCTTTATTAAATTTAAAACAAAAACGTATAACGTGTATTTTAAGGGGTGCTTGGTGTTGCGTTTTCAAATAGATTATGCGTTTTCAAAATAGATTTTGCGTTTTCAAAACTGCGTTTTGAAAAAGCATGTAGGTACATGCTTCTCCAGAACTGCGTTTTGGAGGCAGATAATCACTTTTTCATCCAAACACTTTTTTAATTATTTATGTTTTACAAACGCAATAATCAAATAATCACTTCAAAACGTAATCCCAAACACCCTCTTAAGATACGAGTTTATTAACGACAAACATAGAGAAGTTTATTAACGGTTTTATTAATATACGAGTTTATCAATGAAAAACGTATAAGTTTTAAATAAAATACGAGTTTATAAACAATTTTACTTTAATTAAAAACGTATCACGAGTTAAGCCGGATTAGTTACGTTAAATGTTCAATTATTAAGATACGAGTTTGTAATACGTCATTGATTTATGTTATGATACCAAGTTTAACAATTAGGATACAACTAAAACAATCTAATGCATAAGATAAACATTGCGAAAACAATCATCAAAACAAAATAAGATAAACATTTACAGTATCATATACAATGTTCCAAATCAAAATACAAGAAAAGCAGAATATAATACTAGCCGCTATTGCGGTGACGAACGTGGTGGTGATGGTGGTGTTGGATGTGCACATCTAGTCATGGAGGGATGGTCATCTTGGCATGAGTCATCAACGCTACCATCCCCTCCAACATCCACTGTAGATGACTCTGTATATCGGCCAGCTGAGACTCGACTCGTATCAACCTCTCCTCAAACCTTGGCGGAGACACCACACGTGGTCTCACGCTCTGTTGCTCGTACGGTCGATCACGCTGATATGCCTCCGCCCTTGCACCCCAACTCCACCTGCCCCAGCTCTCCCTACCCCTTCTCCTCCAGCCCCCTCACCATTATCCTCACCCGTCGACCGTGGCTTCCAGACGGTGCGACCCCCACCATACGTTATATAATCTGTACCTGGTCCCATCCCAACTCATGAGCAATCGACATCCCAACCCTTTCACCCACACCGGCAGCGTAAAGTTAAAAACACCGCTGGTGTGCGGCCGAAATGCTCAAGCTCGACCCTGGGTGTCCCTAAAACTAATGGTCCTTAAAAACACTAAAGTAATATCCCGATGGGCCCGGTGTTATCCAGACTCAAATAAACGGGCCCATGGGGAGGTACGTGGCTGTCACACCCCGATATTTCCACGTATTACCGATGGGCCCGGTTGGGAGTATCGTGACGTAGTTGATATCATCATAGACAATTTATCACAATTTATATACACAGCGGAAGTCGAAAGATAAAATCATTACAAACCGAATTAAAAGTAATATAAAGTGTATTACAATAACGGTTGCAAGGGATCCACATGCGGATCAAAAGTTAAAAAGATCATTGTTCAACCGATTTATAACATCTAAGCTTGCAAGACTCTTTATTGATGCTAGGAGTAGCCAGCCTATTCCGTTTAGTACCTGCACTTAGCCTTTTTGGAAAATACGTCAGTTAACACTGGTAAATACAATTAACCGACTCATTTTGAAAATGTTTAAGAAAATTGGTTTAAATGCACATGGCACAAAATATCATTTATAACTTGGGATAATTATTTATATATAAACTTGTAAAAGAATTACATGTTCGTTATACGTTCAGTAGCCCGGGCTGAATACCGGGTTAAAGATTAATAGACACACCACATGATATAATCCCGCGGCGAGTTATTCTAGAACCGTCGGTTATACCTTTTTATATATATGCACTGGCAGGTGTATGCCTACACCCCGTGCTTAGGTCGTGGCCATTTCAATGAATGATGCCAAGGATATCCGGGACATGGTCATTAACCCCCCAAGGCTTTAAGCAAACATAACAGTTTAAACGGGTCATCTCAATAAATTAACCTTTATATGATTAAAAATTCAATGCCCAACCAAGCGGTATTTTATATACCGTACTCCAAGCCCGTATAAGGGAAAATAAGTTAAAAGTATTTACCTGAGCAAGTATATATCACAATCAGTGAGTGTAAGTATCTTTTACTGGTCTCCTA
The DNA here is from genome assembly GCA_030545235.1 of Helianthus tuberosus. Classification (NCBI taxonomy): domain Eukaryota; kingdom Viridiplantae; phylum Streptophyta; class Magnoliopsida; order Asterales; family Asteraceae; genus Helianthus; species Helianthus tuberosus. Next base: position 180,416,570 of record CM060411.1, read on the forward strand.
ATCTGGAACGAAGGTTTTAATAACCTATTAGATTCCTAACGGGTCTTAATGAAGTCTAAACATAGACCGGTTAGTTTTAAAGGAAGTTATATGGTTCAAAACGCACGATTAAGCGAAGACCGGATTAGAATGTGGTTTAGACCCGACAAGTATGTATACTTGTATAATATGGGTAAACTAAACACATTCTGGATTTTGAGATAAAAATGATAAGGTTTGACCCGTTTCGGCTAATTTATGCAAACTAGTTACATAAACCGCACCGAACGCGAAAAATGCGTAACGGGTAACCAAATGAGTCATGAACAGGTTTCCTAAGTTAATATGCCTTAAATATGTTGTGATATCAGTAAGATACCTTCCATTATGCCCAAAATGGATTTAAACTCAAATTATGCCCCGTATGGGTATTTTGGTCATTTTAAAGCTTATAAAAGAGTTTAAATATCAATCTGAGTTTCAGGTCTGATATAATCAGTAAAAGTATTTATTTTTATAAGTCATACCAGTAGGGTATTGAATATATGTGAAATCTATCTTTTATAACCAAACTATGCACCGTAGGGGCATTTTGGTAATTTCACATAGGCTTTAAAGGTCAAAATTATAATTCTGAGTTCAAAACTTTTGCTTACTGTTTAATTATAAAAATTTACTTAAAACATCAGTAGGTATCAAGTTTTATATGTTAAAAATAGTTTTAACCCATACTATGCGCTTAAAACGCGTAAAAGTCAGTTTTAAGCGATTTTCGGGTTAAAATATGAAATCTGAGTTTTTGATCAGTTTATAAAGTTCAAAATATTTTATTTATCATATAAAATCAGTAGCAAAAAGTTTGGTATCAAAATATTATGTAAAACTCATTTTATAGGCCAAAAGGGCAAAACCGACAATTACCGAATCAAGGCATGAACCCTAAGCCATGATCAGTTTAAAAATAAATAAAAATCTTAAAAATCCCAAAATATTATATTACATCAGTGGGTGAAAAGTTTGGTGTTAAAATTTGAGTTTAGATAGGCTTTATGCTAATTACGCCGTTTAATTAATAAAAAGCTTCTTAATTACGATATCGAGCATAACTCCTAATCTATACCTCACACTGATGTCAAATTTTTAGGACAAGTTTATAAATCAGTAATAAAGGTTTTTTTCCTCTCACATTTTCAAAAATCTCGTTTTAAAGTCAAAAGGGCATAAACATTTAGGCATATAACGGAAACATGCAAATGAATCGGATAACTAAGGAACCAAGTTGTATAACCTCAGAAGGTTACACTAACCTATAACCTGGTCCTAATAGAGCTTTAAGGCATGTCTAAAATATGCTACATTGGGTCAGAACTGAAAGTCAAAGCAAAAGTCTACTTTTGCGACTTTCGGTTCCGAACCGAGCTTAAACTAAAAATCGTCGGGTTGAACATGCTTAGACATGTTCTTACATTAATTATTAAGTTATATAAGTGATAAAACAGGTTTCATAGCTTCTACATTGTTAATTATGTGTTTATGCGAAAATTTGTTTTCTGTTGACTTTTTATAATTAACTTTGACCCGACAATTGACGTAGTTAGAGTGGGAATCAGAGGGTGCCCTTTTAAGGGTTTATTACCCATATAATTACCAACTCATAGGTACTTTCAATTCGAGAATTGACTGGACCGTTAGTGATTAATCACTAAGTCAAACCTTAATTACGACGGGTTTGACTTTAGGCCATTAAACTAATTATAAATGAAATTAGGATGTTAAGGACACTTACAATAGTCCTAAGCACGATTATGGAACTTAAGGGAACTTGTTTGATTACCAGAGAGCTCCAGAGAAGAGTCTTGAATGATTTTTGGAGTGTACGCAACAATGTTGCAACTAGAACTCTTTATATAGGAAATTAAATGCAACAAGATCATGCCAAAAATGTCTACAGGTGTTCCTTGATCAGTTCCATGTGTCCCTATGCATGAAAAACCACTGGTGCAGCCCCTGGAATGAAAAACAAGGCTTCAAAGGCGGTGGAACTGGCTGTACTCGCACCTGTGCATGAAATCTGCCCAGCACAGGCCATCGCATCGCGCGACGGCAAAAGACTTCAGTGGTGGCACAGCGCCAGCATCCCAGTTACCAGCCAAACAAGTTTCAATTAATGACATTTCACCCCCTGGACCTTCTAAAACGTAATTTCTTCCATTTTAAGCACTTTTAACCCATTTAACTTTTGTTCTTGTGATCCATGAGATATAACCAAACATCGTTAGGTCCAGTTTCGTTAAACGATAACCGAAAACACAAGTTTTGCCTCGTTGACGCTTTTAACCCCTTAATTACGAAAGTTAACGTATCTTCCTTATATGATATCGAAACCTTGTGAAATTTTTATCACTTATTCTTGGGAGTATAATTAATCGTTACAAGGCTCCGGGTTCACTAAAAGGTCACTCAGAGGTATAACTTAAACATGTTGACACTTTTAACCCTCGCGTCTTGTAAACTTTCACTTACTTCCACAAACGGTTTCATATGCTTCATGATTCATTCGTTTAAGGGTATAAACATCGTGTAGAGTTGTTGAAAGGCAAAATTATCAGATGTTAACACTTTGTATCCTTATATACATATACTTTCTTTGTTTTTCAACTTTAGTCCCTCATATTCAATTTGTAACACGTTTAAAGTCCATGACACGTGTCGATACTACATTGGACATGATTTTACGAGGTGTTACATCCTCACCCCCTTAAAACAAATCTCGACCTCGAGATTTACTGAAATAAATGAGGGTACTTCTCTTTCATTGTGGACTCTACCTCCCACGTGTACTCGGGACCTCTACGGGCATCCCATTTAACCTTTACAATCGGTACCTGCTTCCTTCGAAGCTTCTTAACCTGTCGATCATCGATCGACAAAGGTTTCTCAACAAAATTTAAGCTCTCATCTATATGCACATCCGTATGTGGCATGACTAGTGATTTATCAGCTAGACATTTCTTCAGATTGCAGATGTGAAACACATTATGGATTCCACTGAGCTCTTCAGGAAAATTTAACTTGTAAGCCACTGTTCTGACACATTCGATGATCTCGAATGGTCCTATGTTTCTTGGGCTTAACTTGCCTTTCTTACCAAAATGCATCACCCCTTTCCAGGTTGATACCTTAAGTAACACTTTGTCACCAACCTCGAACTTTAGAGGTTTACGCCTTTTATCTGCGTAGCTTTTCTGCCTATCCCTGGCATCTTTGAGACGATCTTGTATCTGTACAATCTTATCTGTCGTCTCCAGGACTATATCAGGTCCTGTTAGTTGGACATCTCCAACTTCTGCCCAACAAACGGGCGTCCCGCACTTTCTTCCATATAACACTTCAAATGGTGTGGCTTGAATACTGGAATGATAACTATTATTGTATGAGAATTCAATCAATAATAGATGATCATCCCAGCTTACTCCTAAGTCAATAACACAGGATCGTAGCATATCCTCGAGAGTTTGTATAGTACGCTCGCTCTGACCATCCGTCTGAGGATGATATGATGTGCTGAAGTTCAATCGAGTGCCTAGGGATTGCTGAAAACTTTTCCAGAAATGCGATGTATACCTCATATCCCTATCAGAGATGATAGACACTGGCACTCCGTGGAGAGTTACAATCTCATCCACGTACAGCTGAGCTAACTTATCTGAGCTGTGTGTTTCCTTAATAGGTAGGAAGTGGGCTGACTTAGTCAGTCTATCCACTATAACCCAAATAGTATCATTTCCTCTCTTCGTCTTTGGTAACTTGGTGATAAAATCCATAGTCATCATTTCCCACTTCCAGGTGGGAAGTTCAGGCTGTTGTAGCAAACCTGACGGCTTCTGGTGTTCTTCTTTAACTTGAGCACATGTCAGACATTTGGCCACATAAGTGGCTATAGACTTTTTCAAGCCTATCCACCAATAATTCTCCTTTAAATCCTGGTACATCTTGTCACTTCCAGGATGAACAGAATATTTAGAACTATGGGCTTCTTGAAGGATCACTTCCCCCAGTCCTCCACAAATTGGAACCCATATCCGTCCATTTAATCTTAGGATTCCATCCTTACCATATGATAACTATTCCGCAGTGACTCCCAGTTTTTCATTTGGATAGTTAGCTTCTAACATGGCTTCCTTCTGCGCGGCTAACAGTCTATCACTCAAATTGTTCCTTAATTCAATGCTCTTGGCATTGATTCTTATGGGCTTCACCCTTTCCTTCCTACTTAAGGCATCGGCAACCACATTTGCCTTGCCTGGATGGTATCTGATTTCACAATCATAGTCATTTAACGTCTCCATCCATCGACGTTGTCTCATGTTTAAATCCTTCTGATTAAACAAATGTTGAAGGCTTTTGTGATCAGAATAGATCACACACTTGGTACCATATAGATAATGCCTCCAAAGTTATAGTGCAAACACAACGTCACCCAACTCCAAATCGTGGGTGGTGTAATTCTTATCGTGCACTTTTAGTTGTCGGGAAGCATAGGCAATGACCTTGCCTTTCTGCATGAGCACACACCCCATACCAGTGTGTGATGCGTCGCAGTATACTACAAATTCCTCTATTCCATCAGGCAATGTCAACACAGGTGCATTGCTCAACTTCTGCTTGAGAATGTCAAAGGATTCTTGCTGCTTAGGACCCCAGTTAAACATGATATTCTTGCGGGTCAGTGAAGTTAAGGGTGCAACAATTCTTGAGAAATTTTCAATAAAACGTCTATAGTATCCTGCTAGTCCCAAGAAACTGTGAATCTCTGTGGGCGTCTTCGGCTCTTGCCAATTCATGATAGCTTCAATCTTAGCGGGATCCACCTGGATACCATGCTCACTAACCATGTGTCCAAGAAATTGGACTTCACGAAGCCAAAACTCACACTTTGAGAACTTGGAGTAGAGCTTTTCTTGCTGAAGTAGTTTAATAATACATTGAAGATGTTTCTCATGGTCAGCTTGGTTCTTTGAATAAATAAGAATGTCATCAATAAAGACAATGACAAACTTGTCTAAGTAGGGTTTGCAAACGCGATTCATGAGGTCCATGAACGCTGCTGGTGCATTAGTGAGCCCGAAAGGCATCACTAAGAACTCGTAGTGACCATATCGAATTCTGAATGCAGTCTTGTGCACGTCCTCATCTCTAACCTTCAGTTGATGGTAGCCTGACCTCAAATCGATCTTGGAGAAGTAACTTGCCCCTTGCAATTGATCGAACAGATCGTCGATCTTGGGCAATGGATATCTATTCTTGATCGTGACCTTGTTAAGCTCACGATAATCGATGCATAGATGCATCGATCCATCCTTCTTCTTTACAAACAGGATCGGTGCTCCCCATGGAGACGATCTAGGTCTAATAAATCCCTTTGCCAATAAATCATCCAGTTGAGTTCTCAACTCTTTCATCTCTGTTGGTGCTAACCTGTAAGGTGCTCTAGCGACAGGTGCTGCTCCAGGAATAATGTCAATTCTAAACTCCACTTGCCTATCTGGGGGTAAACCAGGTAGTTCTTCAGGGTATTCAGAAATGACAGGGATGTCTTCAACCTTGGGTTTTGGTTCATCGATAGTTACTTGTGCCATGTAGATGACACAACCTTTCCTTAAACATTTTGATGCCTTAAGCATGGACACTTGCTTAGGCAACCCATACTGAGTGTCTCCCTGTATGGTAAGTGGCTCACCATACGGAGTCTTGATCACCACTTGTTTCTTGTCACAAACAATCTGGGCTTGATTATGAGATAACCAATCCATACCTATCACTATGTCGAAACCAGCTAATTTCAAAGGAAGCAAGGATAATGGAAAAGAGTGGTTCCTAATAGATATAAAGCATCCATCTAATATAGTTGAGGCAATTTCTATGGTACCATCGGCCAACTCTACTTCATATTTCATGCTTAGGGTTTTAACAGGCAGATGTAGCAACTTACAAAACTTATCATCTACAAATGACTTATCCGCACCCGAATCGAATAACACCCTTGCATAAACATCATTTATAAGGAAGGCACCGGTTATCACGTTATCATCCTGAACTGCTTCCCGTGCATCCATTCGAAAGACCCTAGCATTGGTCTTTTTTGGCTTCTTGGGGCTTTTTGGCATACTTAGGGCAGTTGGACTTGATGTGCCCCTTCTCATTACAGTTATAGCACGTCGTATCCTTTATCTTCTTGCACTCTATCGTCTTGTGCTCACTTGACTTACAAATCCCACAAGCTCTTGGCTGCGATTGGGACTTGGATTCATATCTGCACATTCCCAAATGGTGCTTCTTACAGATTTTACACTTGGGCTTCTCACCCAACTGTTGGTCACCTTTCTTGAACCCTGAACTCTTTTTGTGGTCAGAGTTCCCTTTGTGCTTCTTGTCTGAACGGCGTGAGTTATCATTCTCACGTTTTCTCTTCTCAGCATCAGAATGCCTAAGCGATCTCTGCCTGACCGCATCCAAAGTAAGGGATAATGATAAATCAGCCGCTGACATAAAAGTAGCAGGTCGGGATGCCTTCACACTAGCTTTGATTTCTGGGGCTAAACCCCCAATAAAACGGGCTATACGTTTTGGTTCCGGGGTAACCAGGTATGGAACCAAACGTGACATGGTATTGAAGCTAGTAAGGTAAGCCTGACAGTCTAGGTTTTTCATTACCAAAGATAAGAAGTCAGTCTCGATCTTTTCAACCTCATGCTGAGGACAGTAATTCTCCTTGATGAGAGCAACAAACTGATCCCATGATAGATTGTACAACGGGATCTTCCCAGTAGCCTGGATTAGTGACCTCCACCAGTCTAGTGCTTCTCCTTTAAACGACTGAGATACATACTTCACAACAACCCTATCAGCACAACCACTAATGTCAACTACGGTGTCCATCTCGTCTAACCACGTCATGCAGTCGATAGCTCCTTTTTCCCCAGTGAAATCCCTGGGTTTGCAGGAGACAAAATATTTATAGGAGCAAGTCTTTGCACGTGGCTCCTGATCAAATACAATTTTCTTAGACGGAACACTTTGCTGATTTGATGAATGTCGGTCATCATCCTTCTTTGACCCATTAGGTTTAGGAGATGGCTTACTATGAGCCTCAGAGTGAGTCTTAGGTTGTGATTTGGAATGGGGTACAGATAAGGTCCTGCTTCGAGTACCACTAGATTCATTAAACTGCCTATCTATGGCCTTGGTAATAGCATTATCAATCAATGCTTGAAGTTCCGCACCCGTTACATTGATCCTAGTGGTATCATGATTCTCCCTTGGATGACTGTTGATTTCTTCAGACTCTGACATGTAGCTTGATTGCTACATAAAATGATGACAATGATTTATTTAGAGGTATATATTAGATTTGTCATCTTATTAATTTATTAACCATGGTATTAAAGAACCATATTGGTTAATTTGTTAAGTATTTCATTCAGGATTTTTCATTAATAACCCTTAGTTATAATGAAATATTATAATAGCACAAAAGGCCAAGTCATATGGACACATTTAAATTATAAGTCAAGATCTTATATGATCGAGGTACTAAGGTTTGAATCATAGTTCATTACCTTTCTTAACAGGGAGTTACAGGCTACAACTGTCTTTTATCTTATATGACAATGATTATGGCCCGTAGGCATTACATCACAAATGGATGTTTAAATAATAAAGAAGGAATTGGAATAATCCAATATAAGGATGACACGTGTGATTTTACGAATCACATCAGCCAGGAATGTTAACAAGGATCTGAATCTTTTTAAACAGGTTTTACCATCATGGCCAGGTCTTAAAATGACATACAGGCTAGGTTATACCCTTTATGATTCTTATTTAATATTAAATGCAGATCTTATAAAAGGAATGACATATTTTTAGATTTATTTATTTATTTCATACATTTTACATTTATGCATATAATGACAAAATAAATTTAAATGATAACATGCCACTAATAATTTAAAAAGAGTACATATTGCCCTAAACGGGACTTTAACTGAAATAACTTGCCCACGCAGGGGCTAAACAGAAATGACATGCCCACGCAGGGGCTAAACAGAAACTACAAGTCCTCGCAGGGACTGGTTACAGAAACAGATGTCCACGCAGGGACTTGATTGAAAATTAAAGAAATACAAATAAACAAATAAAGGATTTAATGATCCTTTTTACTCTCCCCTTTGATTAAGCTTGCCAAACCCTTGAGAAATCCTCGGTTGTGCCTACGCTCTTCTTGAACATCCCGTTCCACCTGGCTCAACCTCTGTAGAATCTCCTGTTGCTGCTGTGGCGGTATTAGGGGTGGCTGCGGCGGCTGCTGATGCTGCAGAGGTTGAGGAGGTGGCGGGTATTGGTACCCGTAGGGTGGGTACCCAGTCTGATAAGGGACTCCATATGGCCCCTCGGAATGAAAAGCATTGTAGTTTGCCGCCACAAGGTATGGGTCAACTTCAGCGTAGTTGTAGTTAGTATGGGCTGGCTGCTCGAAAGGGTTATACGCCGCTACACTGGTGTATGCAGGAATTGGGTTATCATAACCCATTGGTGGCGGTGCGACTGGCGCAGACTCCACCTCAGAAACTGGGTTCGAAGGCCCACGTATCTGCGGGTCTTCGTATAGTGGCGGGTAATGACTGCCACTGGAAGGTTGAGGAGTGCTGATACGTACACCCCCTCGCACGGACATTCGTGCGTTTGATCTTCTCCGCCTCGGTTGTTCCGGAGGTGGCTGCTGCACTAGTGGTGGTGGCGGTGGAGTAACCGCTACAAAACGCGAATCCTCCGAGGGATCCTGCTGCTGCTGCGAGTGATAACTGGGAGTAAACACCCAGTCGTATTGGGCAAACCTTGCCTGATAACTGTCTGGACCACGATAAGGTGATCCATGATATGGCGACCCATCTGAAATCTCGATGGGGTGAGTAGGTATTCCGGTTGGCGGCTGGGCAGGTTCCGGATCCTCTTCCATGTCCATGGAGAAATGGTCCTCCGGTCCCAACGGGTTATAACCCATTGGCTCTTCAATTAGGTTTGCCGGGTTGAACCGGCTTTGAAAGTAAGGTGTTGGGTCGTTGAAGGAATGGTGTGAGTTGGGGCTTTGAAGGGGTATGAAAGAGTGATGTGAGTTGTGGGGCTCGTTCTCCGATTGAGGCCCGAAAGAGTTGAGGTAGGAAGGTGAGGAGCTCAGTGAGACTGAACGCCTTGCGGGTTCTAAATGGGTCCTCCAGTTTTCTTGAGGACTTGTGCTTAAAGTGTCTGATGGAGTTCGCCGGTGTGAAGGACCGGCCTCGTGATCGTTGGGGGCGATGAATGGCCCCTTGCCTCTTCCTCTTCCTCGGATTCTTGGCGGCATTTTTATAGATCCTGCCAAAACAAACAAAAGAAACAATAAAGGACAAAACAAAAATAAGTCAGAATTAGTCCTAAGTTCTTTGTCTAGACTCGAAAGTCGAGGAATGTGCATACTGTGTCATTGAGATTAAACACAAAAGGCTAGTGTTTAATTCACTCAATGTTTGCTCTGATACCAACCTGTCACACCCCGATATTTCCACGTATTACCGGTGGGGAGTATCGTGACGTAGTTGATATCATCATAGACAATTTATCACAGTTTATATACACAGCGGAAGTCGAAAGATAAAATCATTACAAACCGAATTAAAAGTAATATCAAGTGTATTACAATAACGGTTGCAAGGGATCCACAGGCGGATCAAAAGTTAAAAAGATCATTGTTCAACCGATTTATAACATCTAAGCTTGCAAGACTCTTTATTGATGCTAGGAGTAGCCAGCCTATTCCGTTTAGTACATGCACTTAGCCTTTTTGGAAAATACGTCAGTTTACACTGGTAAATACAACTAACCGACTCATTTTGAAAATGTTTAAGAAAATTGGTTTAAATGCACATGGCACAAAATATCATTTATAACTTGGGATAATTATTTATATATAAACTTGTAAAAGAATTACATGTTCGTTATACGTTCAGTAGCTCGGGCTGAATACCGGGTTAAAGATTAATAGACACACCACATGATATAATCCCGCGGCGAGTTATTCTAGAACCGTCGGTTATACCTTTTTATATATATGCACTGGCAAGTGTATGCCTACACCCCGTGCTTAGGTCGTGGCCATTTCAATGAATGACGCCAAGGATATCCGAGACATGGTCATTAACCCCCCAAAGGCTTTAAGCAAACATAACAGTTTAAACGGGTCATCTCAATAAATTAACCTTTATATGAATAAAAAATCAATGCCCGACCAAGCGGTATTTTATATACCGTACTCCAAGCCCGTATAAGGGAAAATAAGTTAAAAGTATTTACCTGAGCAAGTATATATCACAATCAGTGAGTGCAAGTATCTTTTACTGGTCTCCTAATCTGGAACAAAGGTTTTAATAACCTATTAGATTCCTAACGGGTCTTAATTAAGTCTAAACTTAGACCGGTTAGTTTTAAAGGAAGATATATGGTTCAAAACGCAAGATTAAGCGAAGACCGGATTAGAGTGTGGTTTAGACCCGACAAGTTTGTATACTTGTATAATATGGGTAAACTAAACACATTCTGGATTTTGAGATAAAAATGATAAGGTTTGATCCGTTTCGGCTAATTTATGCAAACTAGTTACATAAATCGCCCCGAACGCGAAAAATGCGTAATGGGTAACCAAATGAGTCATGAACAGGTTTCCTAAGTTAATATGCATTAAATATGTTGTGATATCAGTAAGATACCTTCCATTATGCCCAAAATGGATTTAAACTCAAATTATGCCCCGTAGGGGTATTTTGGTCATTTGAAAGCTTATAAAAGAGTTTAAATATCAATCTGAGTTTCAGGTATGATATAATCAGTAAAAATATTTATTTTTAGAAGTCATAACAGTAGGGTATTGAATATATGTGAAATCTATCTTTTATAACCAAACTATGCACCGTAGGGGTATTTTGGTAATTTCACATAGGCTTTAAAGGTCAAAATTATAATTCTGAGTTCAAAACTTTTGCATACTGTTTAATTATAAAAATTTACTTAAAACATCAGTAGGTATCAAGTTTTATATGTTAAAAATAGTTTTAACCCATACTATGCGCTTAAAACGTGTAGAAGTCGGTTTTAAGCGATTTTCGGGGTAAAATAGGAAATCTGAGTTTTTGATCAGTTTATAAAGTTCAAAATATTTTATTTATCATATAAAATCAGTAGCAAAAAGTTTGGTGTCAAAATATTATGTAAAACTCATTTTATAGGCCAAAATGGCAAAACCGACAATTACCGAATCAAGTCATGAACCCTATGCCATGATCAGTTTAAAAATAAATAAAAATCTTCAAAAATCCCAAAATATTATATTACATCAGTGGGTGAAAATTTTGTGTTAAAATTTAAGTTTAGATAGGCTTTATGCTAATTACGCCGTTTAATTAATAAAAAGCTTCTTAATTACGATATCGAGCATAACTCCTAATCTAGACCTCAAACTGATGTCAAATTTTTAGGACACGTTTATAATCAGTAATAACGGTTTTTTTCCTCTCACATTTTCAAAAATCTCGTTTTAAAGTCAAAATGGCATAAACATTTAGGCATATAACGGAAACATGCAAATGAATCGGATAACTAAGGAACCAAGTTGTATAACCTCAAAAGGTTACACTAACCTATAACCTGGTCCTAATAGAGCTTTAAGGCATGTCTAAAATATGCTACATTGGGTCAGAACTGAAAGTCAAAGCAAAAGTCTACTTTTGCGACTTTCGGTTCCGAACTGAGCTTAAACTGAAAATCGTCGGGTTGAACATGCTTAGACATGTTCTTACATTAATTATTAAGTTATATAAGTGATAAAACAGGTTTCATACCTTCTACATTGTTAATTATGTGTTTTATGCGAAAATTTGCTTTCAGTTGACTTTTTATAATTAACTTTGACCCGACAATTGACCTAGTTAAAGTGGGAATCAGAGGGTGCCCTTTTAAGGGTTTATTACCCATATAATTACCAACTCATAGGTACTTTCAATTCGAGAATTGACTGGACCGTTAGTGATTAATCACTAAGTCAAACCTTAATTATGACGGGTTTGACTTTAGGCCATTAAACTAATTATAAACGAAATTAGGATGTTAAGGACACTTACAATAGTCCTAAGCACGATTATGGAACTTAAGGGAACTTGTTTGATGACCAGAGAGCTCCAGAGAAGAATCTTGAATGATTTTTGGAGTGTATGCAACAATGTTGCAACTAGAACTCTTTATATAGGAAATTAAATGCAACAAGATCATGCCAAACCAGTCTACAGGTGTTCCTTGATCAGTTCCATGTGTCCCTATGCATGAAAAACCACTGGTGCAACCCCTGGAATGAAAAACAAAGCTTCAAAGGCGGTGGAACTGGCTGTACTCGCACCTGTGCATGAAATCTGCCCAGCACAAGCCATCGCATCACGCGACGGCAGAAGACTTCAGTGGCGGCGCAGCGCCAGCATCCCAGTTACCAGCCAAACAAGTTTCAATTAATGACATTTCACCCCCTGGACCTTCTAAAATGTAATTTCTTCCATTTTAAGCACTTTTAACCCATTTAACTTTTGTTCTTGTGATCCATGAGATATAACCAAACATCGTTAGGTCCGGTTTCTTTAAACGATAACCGAAAACACAAGTTTTACCTCGTTGACGCTTTTAACCCCTTAATTACGAAAGTTAACGTATCTTCCTCATATGATATCGAAACCTTTTGAAATTTTTATCACTTATTCTTGGGAGTATAATTAATCATTACAAGGCTCCGGCTTCGCTAAAAGGTCACTCAGAGGTATAACTTAAACATGTTGACACTTTTAACCCTCGCGTCTTGTAAACTTTCACTTTTTCCACAAACGGTTTCATACGCTTCATGATTCATTCGTTTAAGGGTATAAACGTCGTGTAGAGTTGTTGAAAGGCAAAATTATCAGATGTTAACACTTTGTATCCTTATATACATATACTTTCTTTGTTTGTCAACTTTAGTCCCTCATATTCAATTTGTAACACGTTTAAAGTCCATGACACGTGTCGATACTACGTTGGACATGATTTTACGAGGTGTTACAGTGGCATGAACCCCTTGACCCGCTCGAAAGATCCAATATCCCGCAAAAATGTCCAGTCGATCATACGCGGTGGATCAAAGTGCATACATCTAAGTCTACCTAAATACTTGTGGGCCTATGTGTGATGAGGTATCTATCTGACGTATAGCCCGGTCTCTACCTAAGCATCCGAGAGCTCCTCCTCTTGGCCCCACATCCACCTCGTCTCCCTCGACCCCCTTATACGACTCGTATACGGTATTATGATAAAGTAACGACATATTAATAAGCATTTTATGACTCATATATGGCTCGTATACGGTATTAAAATAAAGCAATAAATTAATAAGCATTATACGAATTGTATACGCCCGTATACTGTATTAGAATAAAGCAACTACAAGTTGATAAGTATTATACGACTCGTATACGGTAATAGAATAAATTGATTACAAGTCGATAAGTAATATACTTGTATACGGCTCGTATATGACATTAGAAAAAGTGACTGCAAGTCGATAAGTATTACATGACTCGTATGCGGTATTCGAATACGGAATAAAAAAGACATAATATGATTAAGAAAAATATTCAAGTATACGAGTTATATAAGCATTATACGACTCATATAGTTATGAATATTCAAGCTAGACGAGTCGTTTAACGCTTATACGACCCGTATAGCATGAAGTTTGAGTTATTTTATTTACAAAAATTCTAACATCCTGCGTTCGTTATGCTAATCTACGTTATTCGATACGCTAACTAACAAGTTACGAACACAAGTTACACTATCACAAATTGTATTCTTCTAATGGGACATAGAAACGTGTCGTATGTGATGAAAAGCTGATGAAACGTCACATCCGACTGCTTCACACCAGCTCACCAAATTATCCATGATAAAATATCTGAAAAACACTTTGTGGTTATAACACAATTACCTATTACCTATATATTAAAAATCCAATTGAATGAATAGTAACATTTGTATATTAAAAATTGAACCTATAAATTTATCAAATCGGGTGTATTTTCGGTACCGATTCGGCACCAGTATTCACTGGTTTTTACCCGCAAATACCAGTGAGGTACCAGTACCGACCGGTACCAAACCGTACCGTACCATGTATATTCGGTACCGGTACCCACTTTTGGGGATTTCGGTAACGGTATTTTCGGTACCGGTTGGTAACGAGCTCATCAAATCCTGTAGCAACGTAGCAATGCAAGTAATTGCACCGTTTAGATTACTTTTCATACACAGTACGTAAACTGTATTTCGTTTGAATGGGGTTTTATATACACAACAACTTATTTTGCTTTCTTTTTTGTCTCTTGTGTAATGAATGAATAGTAGCATGTACAGTTAACTTGGATATTTACATTATTGATGAGCAAACCGTATCAAATCCTGTAATCAAAATGGTACCGTATCGGTACCAAATTTACTATACCAAATCATTCTCGGTACCAATTTGGTACCCACCTTTTGGCGTTTTCAGAATCGTTACTTTCAGTTCGACACCGGTCTAGCACTATAACTGTATTTATTGATTTTTACCTTCAAATACCATACCGTATTGTACCGAGCATTTTCGGTGCCGGTACCTAATTTCAACGATTTTCCGGATCGGTACTTTCGGTGCCGTTACCGTACCAAGCTCATCCATATTTTAACATAATAGCACCGTAATAACTGAATTGAAAACAACCGAATTTTCAACATGTAGGACGTGTGGGTCCTATTATTATATATTAGGTTATTTAAAATCGTTTTTTTTTAGGACGGAGTGACTATCCTTACCACGTCATTTTTATTTCGATTTTGATATTAGGTATCTGCTTGCCGTTGCTGACACGCGTTTTGCAGTCATTGGGTCTCCGTCGCAACGCGCGGCCGGAAAATCAACTAGTTCTATTAAACGTACAACAAATTATAATATAAATAAATGTTATAATTGGTCGGTTTGAAACACACTATGTTCGTCATCACTAGGCCCCTCGGGTGGTAGGGATGGAAATGGGTCGGGTATGCGCTGGGTACGGCTAATCCCATACCCATGTCCGATTGTAAAATCTTGTCTCATGCATGACTCATTACCCATCGGGTATTTGGCTGGTATTTATCTGTCCGGTATTGGGCATACCCTCGGGTATTGAGTCTACTCGTCGGGATTTTCATGTATATGTATTTTTTACTTTCCTTTATAATTTTATGTTTTAAAAACAATATAATATATTAAATTATGATAAATAACATACATATCATCATCACCATAATATTATTTGATATATTAGAAAATGTAAATATATTATAATATTAATCTTAAGAAATAATTTTGTATTTCATAGAATTTAAATATGTATAATGTCATCAAAATATATATTTCACGAAAAGTTTATTTTTCAAATAATAAAGCTATAAGAAAGAAACATTACTAAACAATAGTTAAAGGAAAATAAATATAAAACTTAAAAGTTTTCGGATATATATTTCGGGTATCCGAGTATATAGTTTCTGGTAATCCGGTCGGGTATCATCTAATCCCATACCTGTTCCATACTCGCGAAATATTTTTTCCATTCCCAATACCCGTCGGGTGTCGGGTATACTCGTCCCAAATGCTTCGGATTTCTTGTATACCTGGTGTGTGTAAGGTGTGATATGTTTTTATTTATATTTTAAGCCCATTTTACACATTAGTCAAGTTTTAAATTTATAAAACACGATATTCTACTAACACTAAACACACACATGGACAAGTGCCCCCATCGTGAGCGTAGTATAGCGTTGGTGAGATACCGAGGTCGTCCAATGACACAAGAGCTTTTAGTACCGGTTTATCCTCAACGTCTAATAAAATCAAAATTTTTAGAAAAGGTTTTAAACATGAAAAAAATAAAAACTAAAATGTTGAAAATAAAAATAAAATAAAACAAATAGACAAGATGAATCACTTGGATCCGACTCGCCTTTAATGTATCCTTTGATGATTTCCGCACTTTTGCACTTTTTAAGAGATTATCTTAGTTATAGTAGTAGGCCCCTCTTTTGAAGGTGGCGTTACCCCAAACCCAGTGGTTTGAGTCAGCAAGGATACAATCCCAAAGGGTTGGAATATTGACAGATAATTAACTAAGTTATTAATGCGAAAAGTGGTAGGCCCCTCTTTTGAAGGCGACGTTACACTCGGCTAAGTGGTTTGAGTCAGCAGGGATACAATCCCAAGTAGCCAGTTTAATGTATTAATAGTAGTTTACATATGAGGGGATCAAGTCATTCGCACCCCCGCCATCCAATACCAGTGGGTATTGAAGGAGGTCCTAGTAAGCTTGACCCAGGTCCTTGCAGGATCTATACACTGAACAAGGCAAGAACCTTACCAAACCATTCCCTTAACCCCCGACCAGGTAGCCAACATATCTCTATATAGACAGTAGAGATATGAATGGTGAAAATCTTTCACTTTATATAGACAGTAAAGTAATGCCAAGACACCACGGACAAATGATAAGGAAGTTTCACCTTCAACATAAGAAATTAGTTATTAAAGTCATTAATACAAAACCAAATAAAAAGTGCGAAAAGATTAAAAATCAAAAGTAATACATTAAAGACTTGTCTTCACCAAGTGATGTAAGAGACTTAGCCAAACATGGCCTTTGATTGACAAGAACTCTTACGATCAATCTTGGATCCCGAGACTACTACACACACTCTAAGGTGGATGATGGATGATGGTGGTGGATGTGGGTGTTGTAGTGGTGGTGGTGGAGTGGTGGCAAAGTGGGAGAGAGGTGGTTTGCCAAGTGATGCCTTTGAAGTGAACCAAGCACCCCTATTTATAGCCTGATCCGCTGGACACGCCCCTGTGGCCATCCTCTTTATCTTCCTTCATTAAATGCTCTTGTCTGCATTAGGCTCCACACGGCCCCGTGTTCGTTGGGCACGGCCCCGTGTGTAGAAGCGTATCTGTACTACCAATATTTGCTAGATTCTGCGAATCTTAAAGTTGACCACGTCCCGTGCTCAGTGGGCACGCCCCCCGTGGTGGGCGATAGACGCTTTTACAACTTTTTCTTTTATGCAGACACCTGACCACGCCCCCGTGCTCAGTGGGCATGGGGCCATGGTCAGCCTTCTGTTTCTTGTTTTTACTTGGGGAGATGTTGTCGAGGGGTCGGGCATGCCACGTTTATTTCTTTTTTTTTTTTGTATTTATGTTAGTTTTTGTTGCATATTATTTCCTTTTGTTCATTTAAGCTCATTTGGTCCTGAAAATACAAAAGGAAGACAAAAGCACACATTTTCCAACATTAGTACTAAAAAAATGTTAGTTTTATGACACATTTGATGTAATTTATATGTTGCATTTTGCACATATCAATACCCGTCTGGGTCGGGTATTTTTTTTCATCCCCGTCAGGTACGGGTCCAGTACCGTACGGCGGTGTTCCACTACCGTGATTGTCACCAAACCAAAAATCGTTAGGATTTTCACCCGGATAATTACCCTGACAGTTACTGTAAACCCACTGATCCTAACTGGCAATAGACGCAAAACTTAAATCGAACAGATCTGATTTTAAATCAAACGACCCTAGATTGTTATCTTGATTCAATTCATATGTCACCTGATTTGACTCGCTAGTCAAATCACCACCAAAACAATAATTGTCATCCGAAAACGACATTATTAACGTAAGACAAGTTGAATACTGAGAGAATATACAAGATATGAACATAAACTAAATGAAAATTAAAGAAGATTATAGTCGTTTATATAGTAAGTTTTGATGGAATATTACGTTTTGTCAAATAATTAACGCACGAATCAAGGAATATTATGTCTAGTCTAATAATTATGCGCATTACGGGGAATATTACGTTGAATAAAATAACTTACACGCGAATCGAGTAATCTTACGTTGGACGAGGAATCATAGATCGAGTCGCACACGAATCAAGGAATCTTACGTCGAATCAACAATTAAAAAAAATTCAGGCCGACATATATGACCCGTATAACATCTTATGGGTCATATAAGGGGGGGGGGGGGGGGCGTATAATGCTTATATGAGGCTTACAAATTCTTGTTTTGACACCCTTATAAGGGTCGTATAGGGTTATGTGACCCATCTAGAGAGTGTCAAAACAGGATGTTACAGTGTGTGTTTATTAACTCCCTTTTAAAAGTAAAACTATAAATAGTATAATAACAAATTATTAATTTACTTTCTCTATTCAATTAACTAATTTCTTTACCAATGGAATGGTGGCCAATTGGCGAAGGTAAACTTTTATAAACACATAGGTTTGGAGTTTAGAGATTTTGGGTTCAAGTCTCATATATGAGATGATTAAAGAGATTCGTTATTAACTAATTTCTTTTTCTTCTCTATGTATAATTGTTAGTTTTCCGAGACTATTTTGACACACTTACCTTTTTCGCGTATGTTTGTTAAAAGTGTTAAAAAATATTATTCAAAAACATGCACTTATATATGCAATAAAACATTAATTCTAAATTGAGTGTTAATTTTTGACAATCCTAATATTATGAAAAAGAATAAGGATAGTGAAGTTTATTTGGATGTACGAAAAAAAACATAAATTTATATATATACAAAAAGATGTATACAGTTTGGTCATGTATGTAAATCATGAGAGTATCACCTTCAAATATATGCATGTGCATGTGCATATGCACCATGCACGAAAGAAAAACACATGAGCATTATACATTTAAAGCAAAAAAAAACTAGTGCATAGCGTACATCCAAAACAAATAGGATATGCACATGTGCACATTCAAATGCCATTGTAATCTAATGTGTTTTAGCCATTCTTCTTCATTGTCGTGCACATATCGAGCAATATATACAACATGAGCAGGTGAAAAAATAAACTAGTAAATATATACATGGGTAAGTACATGTAAGAAAATAAGCTGAATAAAAACATGTATATGAAACATAACACACTAATATGGACATCATATCTAACTAAAAATATTATACATCTATAATATGTTGTGCATGTTATAAAAACTACATACATGTAAAAACACCTCAAATAAAGGTGTACGTGTACGTCTTGAATGAGTTGGAGCCTATGTAGAGAAGAGATGGAGGAGAGAGACATCCTTGGACAAAAAAATGTCATTTTATTGGGAATGAATTAATAGCAGACTCAAAAACCGTTATTTGTATCGACAATAGCGTGTTTGGATGTGCTAATTCACGCCTTTGCTAAGGCCTCTTCCTCGATCCTTGTTCACGGTTTTGCCTTCGCTTTCGAAGGTTGATATTTGTCAACCGCCACTTACTTTCCTTTTTTACGTTTCGATGATTGCGGTTGCGTCTCCGGAACAATTTCAATGTCGTCTTCAACGGGTTGTGGTTGTTGAGAAGATTCAACGGGTTGTGGTTGTTGAGATTGAAGTTGCGTGTTGAACGGGTTTCGCATCATCATTTGTTGTAACGATTGCATTTGTTGCATTGATTGGAGTTGGTTCATTTGCGTGAAAGCGTTGGGTGTTTGTTGAAAACCCGCGAAAGCGTTGAGTGAAAATTGCGAGGATGACCAACTCGGTTCCATTGAAGGATAGTAGCCGGGCACGGTAAAAACGTTCTGGTTCGGGTTGTTCGGATCCATGGAAAAAGTAGAAGAGTTTTATAAAAAGTAGAAGAAAAGTTGAGAGAGAATTGTTTGAAGTGGGTAAAAAATGAGGTGTTTTGTATGTATTTATAGGTAAAGTTATTAATATTTTTAATTTTTTAAAATCTTGACTGTTGCTTTTTGAGATTTTAAAAGGAATTTGATTTTTTTTATCCAACGGCTAGTCTCACCCAACGTTCACCTTTTTGTCTTCTAGCTAGTGTTCTCACCGTCTTGGCTTCGATGATTTGAACGACAACGGCAGCAAGGAAATGGTGTTGAGGCTCGCCGCCGCCCCCACGACGACCCGGGACGAGCCCCACACCGAGTTGCGAATCTTAGACATACATTAAATTTCAAAGCTTATAATTACCCCAAAAGTCAACATGTAAATTCATCCACTAGCTAAAATAAATGTATCTTAAGAATTCAGTTTATTAGTTTTTATACGGAGAAGTGGTTTGTAATTGATCCCTCCCTAGATCGTATATAACGATTACCGTGATATTTAATAGAGATTAATTCTCGCATAAAACGCGTGATCTCACTTAAGCCTTCCTCTACGAGTTCACTTACAAATGTACACTTCACAAGACTAAACAAATTTTAGATCTTTTTGTGAATATAACATATAACTTGCCAAAGAGTTATTAATATCTTTGAGCAAGAGACTAGGTAATTAATTTAGAGGCACAATAACCATACAAGTGTTTGTAGTAACCAGCAGGCATCTTTTGGGATATCCCATAAGCCTAAACACTTCCTTTACATTTTATGCGGCAAATGGGATTTCCTGAAAACATTACTTATTATAACTTATAATCACAACCTTTTGGGAATTCCCACTAGCTATCTAATCTAATTCAACCCTTTTCTTTTGTCAACCCTTTATAATATTAATCTGATACATATATAATTGTATAATGCATGTACCCTTCAATTCTTCACATGACATCACCTAATAAAATTGTATCTTTTGTCTCCTGAAGCCTATATAAACTCAACCTTATAACTCAATAAAACATCACTTCACAAAGATATCAACACAATAACAAAAAGACATAAGCTATAATGCCTGAGATAGAAGGTTCTCCCGGAACTTCAATGCATGGAGTCACCGGCCGAGAACCGGTATTAGCCTTCTCGGTTGCCTCCCCGATGGTGCACACCGATCGCACCGCGAAATTCGACCTACCGGTAGACTCGGAACACAAGGCAACAGTTTTTAAACTCTTCTCATTTGCCAACCCTCACATGAGAACTTTCCACCTCTCATGGATATCTTTCTTCACCACCTTCATCTCCACATTCGCAGCCGCTCCACTGGTCCCTATAATCCGCGACAACCTTGATCTTAAGAAAGCCGACATAGGGAACGCGGGTGTCGCGTCTGTTTCCGGTAGTATTTTCTCCAGGCTGGTCATGGGCGCGGTCTGTGACTTGTTGGGTCCACGCTATGGCTGCGCCTTCCTCATCATGTTGTCCGCACCCACGGTCTTTTGCATGTCTTTTGTTAACGACGCTAGCGGCTACATAGCTGTTAGGTTCATGATCGGGTTCTCTCTAGCTACGTTTGTGTCGTGTCAGTATTGGATGAGCACCATGTTTAACAGCAAGATTATCGGGCTCGTGAATGGAACCGCGGCTGGGTGGGGGAATATGGGGGGTGGTGCGACACAGCTCCTTATGCCGGTGTTGTTTGAGATCATCAAGAAGGCAGGTGCGACACCGTTTACAGCGTGGAGGATCGCGTTTTTCATACCCGGATGGTTTAATGTGATAATGGGCATATTGGTGTTGACTCTTGGTCAAGATTTGCCTGATGGTAACCTTGGTACCCTTCAGAAGAAGGGTGATGTTGCCAAAGATAAATTCGGCAAGGTACACTAGCTAGCTTATTTACACATAATAAGGGTCTCTAATGTATTAGTTTTAATTCATTTAAAATTTTCAGGTTTTATGGTATGCTGTGACTAACTATAGGACATGGATCTTTGTTCTTCTCTATGGTTACTCGATGGGTGTCGAGTTAACAATCGATAATGTGATCGCCGAATACTTCTACGATAGGTATGCTTTGTATATAAAACTACAATTACCTGGAACGTTGATGGTATGAGCATAGTTATTAATAGCGAACAACGGACACAAGCTACCTATACGCTACGTAGCGATAGCGATGAAATAGCAGGCGCAATTTTGTGTTTAGCGACATACTAGGAGAAAATTTTAGAAATATTTTATATGTAAATCATATTTATATCCAAATAAGTTGTTTTATACGCCGTTTTATATGTATGCTTAACAGAAAACCTAAAGTTCTGCTATTTTATACCTATAAAGTCCCGCTATTTATATTAAAGCAGAAGAAAAAATCAAAAATCCCGCTATGGAGGAGCCAAGATAAAATAGCGACACCTACGCTATGCTATGCTATGCGCTATAGCGCTCACTATGAGCGCTATTAACAACTATGAGTATGAGTAAAAATTAACTTGTGTTTTGTATTACTTGTATAGATTTGACCTAAAGCTTCACCTTGCGGGAATCATTGCGGCCTGCTTCGGGATGGCAAACCTTCTAGCGCGTCCCTTTGGAGGGTTCACATCGGATTACATGGCAAAACGATTCGGTATGAGAGGTCGACTCTGGAACCTATGGCTACTTCAAACCGCGGGCGGTGTGTGCTGTGTCTGCCTCGGTCTAGTTGGCTCGTTGCCACTAGCCATCACTTTTATGATGCTCTTTTCCATCGGAGCACAAGCCGCATGCGGAGCCACATTCGGTATCATCCCTTTCATTTCTCGCCGATCACTTGGGATCTTATCGGGCATGACCGGGGCGGGTGGCAATTTCGGGTCAGGGCTAACCCAACTAATATTCTTTGCCAATGCATCTTTCTCGACGGAACACGGGTTAACGTACATGGGTATCATGATCATATGTTGTACAATTCCGGTGAGCTTTGTCCACTTCCCACAATGGGGGAGCATGTTTTTCCCTCCTAGTCAAGACATAGTCAAAGGTAGTGAAGAGCATTACTATGTTTCCGAGTGGACTGAGGATGAGAAGCAGAAAGGGATGCACCAAGCAAGTCTCAAGTTCGCCGAAAACAGCCGGTCAGAGCGTGGAGGAAAGGTGGCGTCGGCTCCAACGCCACCGGAGAACACTCCCAACCGTGTTTGATTTCGAAGATGTTTTTTGTTTAAATAATTGCATGTCGATATATATGATTATATGAAATAAAAAAGAACAGTTTGTCCTTCTCAATTGTATTGCACTAAACATGCAATTAATTTTTGGGGCTACAATCTTGAGTGGTTTTATTAATTACAAAAGCAATGTGGATAAACTTTATAGAATGTAATGTAAATATAAGTTTAGAGATGTGTTGGTCATGCTAGTATGAACCGCGTATGGTGTAGTTTGCTAATCTGGGGTTTGGTTTTGGCTCGGAAATAACAGATGGGGACGAGCTTGAAAGCTTCAGATATGAAGGAATCACTGACCATGAACCCTACCCATGTACTCAACCTTGCAGAGAGTCAGAGACGGGGGTATGGGAGACAAAGGAGTCACACTGTGGGACACAAAGGAGTCTCAAAGTGTCACCGATCATTGAGCTAGAAGAAACCGTTGGCAAACCACTGTGAGGCGATGAGAAATGGGAAATATTTTTACCCTTTCTAATAGAAGTTATAAGATAAGCACGCCGCCCGCCTGCAGGCCGGGCTTCCTACTCGCGAGGAAAGAAAGAAGAGCGACAAGGCTAATGTAAGTTCTCTTCCGGTCAACTGTCATCCATCCAGTCAAGTGCAAAAAAAACAGTTGAATCACGCAACGCACGCTGCTGGTTTGCTTCCTGCTCGCAAAGAAAGAAAGAGGAGCGACTAGACTAAATTCACATTTGACTGTCTGCAGCATGGGAGCAGATTACCCAAAAAATACTTGGGAACAATGAAAAAAGAATATCTCGGTAACAAAAACTATAGGGGCCTGTATTGGCGAGATCCAACGCTGAACAACTGCCCAAAAGAAAAACCGCGTGGCGCTCCATAATATATCACATTCTCCTTATCCTCTAAAAGGATTATATTATCTTGACTAATGTGATTCTCTTGATCCCATTGTTGGATGACCAAGGTGAGAGATTCTCATTGATGCACTTCTAGGATGTTTGAAAAGATTCCCATTATTCGGGTTTCAGATAGTTTGGGTCGAGTTATTCAAGTTTTTTGTGTATGATATTGTATCCGGTAATTTTTTGTTATCAATTTTTCAAGATTTATTAAGAGTTTGTTTGTTATCAATTTTTAAAAAATTTATTTGTTATCTCTCGTGAGTATAAATTGAAGATAATTAATAACTGAGAGCTTACAAACTGAGGAATCTAACAGGGATGAAAATGAGAACTTAAGACAAGTTACTTGAACAAAAGAAAGAAAAGAAATATGAAAGTTGTTGTTTATGAGCATTCTAAAATATTAAGAGATGAGGGCAAGATAATAGCACAATGAGATTCTGCAACATAGCCATGAGAATCAGCTGTTTGGATATAGGATTTTTCGAACTTAATTCAGGCTAATCGGATTTTTCAAAATATATTGAGGTTAATCGGATTTTTCGAACTTTATTCGGGTTAATCAGATTAACCGATTAACGTTCTATACCACCCATATACCGAACCGATGTAGTTCAGTTTACCCAAAACCCGAATGTTGATCTAACCAAAAACCGCACTACCCGAGCTGATCTACCCATTTTTTTATTTGGTTCGGTCAGGTTAATCGGGTACGGTTAATTTAGACACCCCGGCTCTATACGGTTGAGTGTTGGGTAAGCTTGTTACCATAATGTAAATTGTTTAATGAGATGATATAAAGTCAATCAATTAGTTATAACTTATAAGTTTCTTGTATTATATAAAACTAATAAAAGGTAGTCTTCCCAATAAAATTTCAGGAGAAACATCAAAGGATCAAATTTGATATGTAAAATCTTATGCTAATTAAAATGGGGTCGTCTTGATTTCTTTTAGGTCACAACTAACTGTTCTAAATTCTTAATTTTCAAGAAAATCTAAACAAGAACTCAAATTTCAAAGGCTGTAATGACATGATCATAATAAGCATCAATAAACATGACTTTTAGACTCTTTTTCTATGAATCCACAATTTATCATATGATCCTAGTGATCATGTGTATCGTACACAATGGGCATTCACTCAAAACGTATAAGTTATAACGAAAAGTAAAACGACGAAAAAGGACAGATCGGATTACCAAAAACAGCGGTTCTCAAATCTGATTTCCGGACACAAGTTCACTCATCAAGTCAATCGCTTCCTGCACCTTTCGATTCCCCCAAACTCTGCATACCAAAACACTCCACGTATCTTCACCAGGCGTACATCCATCGATAACCATCTCATCAAGAACGATACCCGCCTTATAAAGATCGCGTTTCCCACAAAAAAGCGCAACAAGAGCTTCAAAAGTTCCACCATCAACATTAATCCCCTTATTCTGCATGCCACGGTACAACAAAAACGCTCGGTTAGCATCATTAGCGCTACAAAGACCTCGAACGACAGTATTATGAATCTTAACATGAAGACTCCACGTTACTCGCTTTATCGGAATCCCCTCGAAAACCATTTCGTCAAGAAAGTTTGCGGCTTCTTGAAACTTCCGACCGTCGCAAAACAAGTCGATGATTTTCCAATACAACCCTGCGTCCGATTTCAACCCTTGAAGCTTCATCCTATCGAATATTATTAATGCATCTCGAAGGTTCTTTTCTTTACATAATCCGTGAAGTAACGTGCTATAAGTTACCATGTTCGGCTTATGGTGTTTGCTTACCATAACTTTCAACAGCTCCATTGCGTCAGAGCTACGCCCGTATTTGCATAATCCGTTTATAATCGAGCTGTATGTATACACGTTGGGATCAACACGTTTGGCCTCCATTTGTTCGAGAAACGCCATAGCTTCATCCAAGTTGTTCGATTCGGATAACCCGTGAATCAAACTTGTGTACGTCACAACGCTCGGTGAACAGCCGTTAACCTCCATCTCCTTCAGAAGCTCCTTCGCTTCGTTAACTTTCTTTATCCTACATAAACCGTTGATCAAAGTGCCGTACGTGTACATATCTGGTGTGCACCCGTGTTTAGGCATCTCACGAAAGATTCGGATCGCTGAATCTATAGTTCCACTATTTTTGCAAAGCGCTTTAATCAAGACGTTAAGCGAAGGAACGTTTGGAGGAAAACCGAGCTGTCTCATATACCGGTAAAACTTCAACGCTACCTTTAACTGGTTTTCATCGACAAGAATCGAAAAAACCGTAACGTAAGATTTTAAAGTCGGTTCACATTCATATTCCTTCATCTTTTGGAAAACTCTCATCACATCATGAGGCTTATGAACCCGTCCGTACGCTCTACATATCGATAAGAGTATATCTTCGGTAACTCTACAGTCGTCTTGTCTCATTCTATCGACAAAATCCTCCGCTCGTTTAAACTGATTCGCAGACAACAACTTTGAGACAATGAGCCCATAAGTCTTGTGGTCATGCCGGAAGCCATTGGCGTACTCGGCTGACGCAGAATCGAACACGATAACCGCTTTTTCTACGTTTCTTTCGGCTTTAATCAGCTGCTCAACTAGAGATGTGGTCACCTGTTTTGGCCATTTGATAATTGATTTGGTTCTCATCACCATAGTTTGTCTGCACTGCCTGAAGAACTTAAATCACAAAACCCTCTATGGCTTTAACAAGTTTACCCCTTGAATGTATCAAACATACCCACATCAAAAGTTAAAACAATTTGGTGAAAAATGGGCTTACTTGTGAGCTGGTGATATATTATATTTCTTTCAGGCATTTTATCAAACACCTTGTGGGCATGCTATAAAACAGTTGTTTTGCAACGCCTGTATGCACGAGTGATGGGGTATAGTTTGGTTAATATCAGAAGAATGCTAAATGTGAGAAATATCTTACTACAATTAGTGATTGCTACAGACTACAGAATTTCTTAATGAGGGCTGACAACGAAGAAAAGACACTCGACTTAGATTATATGTTTACTTGTATTATGTTTTAATGAGTTAAATGTCATTTTAGTCCTTTAGGTTTGGGTCATTTTAGCAGTTTAGTCCAACGGTTTCATTTTTCGCATGTAAGTCTAAAAAAGTTTCACCATTCTATTTTAGTCCACTGGGTTAAGTTTATCCATTATTTCTGTTAACGAGAAGGACAATTCGGTTATTTTATATGTAATTCTGTTAACAAGAAGGGAAATTCGGCCATATAAAATGAGCGAATTGCCCTTCTCATTAACAGAAATAATGGATGAAGTTAATCTAGTGGACTAACATGGCAACGGTGAAATATTTTTGGACCCACAGACGAAAAATGAAACATATTGGACTAAACTGGCACTTTGGTCCAAACCATAGGAACTAAAATGGCATTTAACTTATGCTTAATTTTAAAGTTTTAAGAAACTAAATCGATACCTAAACCCCTTGTTTTCTAGTCCCTCAACCTTGTGGAACGGCAATTTGAACTTTGATCAAACGGTTGGTTGTTCGGGTACTTTATGCCAAATCATGGACACTCTTGAATTTCAAACGATCGTTTGCGTGTATGTTAAACGGTCGTTCGCAGGTATGTATGTCAAATCATGGGCCTCTGTATTTCAAATGCTCGTTTCCTCATGTCGAACGGTCGTTTGATGACGTGGAACGGTATGAGATTAGAAAGCGACAATCTCGGTGAAATTACAATTTAAAAGCAAAATAATTGTTTCTTGTTTTTCTCATTTAATTATGGAAAAGCAAAATTATGAGAATTCAAGGATGAAGATGATATAAATCCTCTACCAATATGATCTTTCAACCAATTTCCCAGTATGTATGGCATTTCAAGAAAAGTACAATCTTTACTTTACAGACAAAGATGTCAAAAAAATTGCAGCACTAGAATATCTCCAGGTTTCTTGGAACTAATTCATAGCTAACTTTCCACTCCCATCACAGGATTTACAAGATCGAGCCGACAAACATTTCGTGCAGTAGCTCCATTTCTTCGGCAACCTATCATAACAACATTTTGTTCAATGAAAATGTTTCTTGTCAACCTTCCTTCAAGGAGTGGTGCAGTGCATGTCCAGCGTAAATTACGCTTCACCCGGTCCCACTAGTTAGTGTTAGGTAGGTCTCAAGTAACCAACACATAGTGCACAAACGAATATCATGTGAACAGAAAATATTAAATCACGACACAAGAATGTTACGTGGTTCGGTCCTAGTTGGGGACCTACGTCCACGGGCAGCAATTAGGTTATTTCATTAAGCTCGAGGCACAAACATTACAATTTCATGACTGAATATATATAGATGTCTAATTAGGTTAAACAAGTTAGGGACCAAGAAAACTAAACCGGGTCTGGCCCATGTCCTCTAATGTTAACCCCAAAAGCCCAATATACCAAGGACTTCACCAACCCAACAGTTAGCAGGTTATTGGTGGGGCCCGTGTGTTTTCTCGGGTTCTTGTGGCCACAAGAAAAAACAAAGCATGTTTCTTGTGTGCGTAACAAAAATTCAGTCCCACTAGTTATCAAGGTATTGGTGGGTCTGTGATTTTTCCAGGGTTCTTAACATGTTTCTTGTGTGCATACCAAAAATATGTACCACTTGTTAACATGTTTATTGTGTGCGTAACAAAAATTATGTACCACTTGTTAACAGGGTATTGGTGGGCCCGTGAGTTTTCACTATAGGGTTCTCATGACCAACAAACAAAACATGCTTTTTGTGTGCATAACAAAAACTCAATCCCACTTGTGAACAGGGTATTGGTGGGCCCGTGAGTTTTTACTATTTTCTCATGGCCAACTAAAAAAAAAATTTCTGTGTAACAAAAATTCAGTCCCACTGGTTAACAGGGTATTGGTGGAGGCCGTTAGTTTCCACAAACAGGTTCACATGACCAAAGAAAAAAGACACGTTTTTTTGCGCAAAAAAACTTCAGCACGTACCCAGCTGTGTATCTAGTAGCCATATTCTTGGCATTCAATCTGGCTTTTTCAGCACTTCCATCTGACAATCTTTTTAGCACAAATCCTTCACCTTTGCATTCAGGACATATCCCTGAACCGCCACAATCATCACACGTTCTGGTTGGAACCGCCTGTGTTTCAAACAAACAAGAATTAGAACAACAATGCAACAGAGTGCCAAACAAAAAGGTGCACTTAGCATTTATATTTACATATACCTGGGCTGCCTCTTCAGCCTTGGTTCTCCTAGCTAGAAGGGTGGCGGCTGCACCCACAACAGTGGCGGCAACTGCCACAGAAGCCGCAGTTTCCGGTAATCCATACGCTACTTGGGTTTCTTTTGGTTTTGTGGGAAACGTTACGCAAGAACTTCTATGGAACGAGATGTAGTCGTTAAACTTCAAATTCCTTGCTGTTTCATACACCAAAAGCGAAACCAGATATGATATCAAGTTACATGAAAATCATTAAAAAAATTAATAAAATTGGACTATAGTCAGTACAATACAGTATTATTGTACTAACCCGACCCGGTTTTGACTTTTGTTGACCAAGTCCGAACCGCTACAACCCTAACCGATTTGGGCCAAACACCCAATTTGTGCACCTCTACTCTCTAATACACCCTATCCGATTTTCGTTGTAGCAACATGTTGCAATAATATTTTTAATCAAGAAAGAGTTTCTTGGTTCCAGTTTCACATGTAATCTACAACAATTCTCCTCATTCATTAACCTTTAATGTTATATGAAGGCTCCCCATTGTTAAAAATAGGATTTCCACCATGAAAATCATAAGATAATAGAACCAAATTATGATCAAGAATCAATCTTTCAATCAAGAACCCTATTACCCTAACCTCAATTTCATTATCCACCTTATCAAGTAACAAAGTATAAATAACATAAATATCAGACATAGTACAACAAACTGTTGGTGTTAAGGGTTCAGATACAGCATAAAGTGTTCATAAAAGATTTGATAAAGTGGGAAAGAAGATGAATTTCATATGGGTTCAAGATCTTACAAGTAGATGAAGATGATGAAGCAACAGTATTGATGGTCTGCAAAGAAAGCTCCATTTTTTTAAAGTGTTGGTATTGTAA
Source organism: Helianthus tuberosus (assembly GCA_030545235.1). Taxonomy (NCBI): domain Eukaryota; kingdom Viridiplantae; phylum Streptophyta; class Magnoliopsida; order Asterales; family Asteraceae; genus Helianthus; species Helianthus tuberosus. Next base: position 180,446,549 of record CM060411.1, read on the forward strand.
CTATTGTTCTGATATAAATATCTTGTAATGTAATTTCAGAACATGTAGATTTCTTTCCACCTGTGTCACTGAATTGCTTATCCTCCATGATCTTGAATATTGGTGTCAAATGACAAGTATACCCTTTTATGACCAGATGATAGACGATAGAAATAAATCTTGATTTTTTTATTGAAATCTTATTTGCTAATCTTTTTGAAAAGTAACAAATTGTTCTAGTTTTAACTTTTATGAAGAATTACATATAAAGGTCATCTTTGCAAAATGTAAAGGTAAAATGAAAACTCATACGAGTTATGAGAAATTAAAGAACTCGGCCTTACAAAGAGTTTTTTCAAAAAATAATTTATCAAAAATTCTAAACAAAATATTTACAGCAGCCATGAATATTGTCATCAGCTTTCTACAACAGTTGTAAGAGGCAGAAAACACCACTTCGATTTTTTTTTTTTTTACAATAGTCTTTCTACAAAATGTATATGTAAAAAATGTTACAACTAAGAATTTCCATAATATAAATTTGCAACAAATTGTTGCATTATGTGTTGTACCCCAAGCATTGGGGGTTTTTCAAAAAAAAATTGTGATTTTTCATTTTTAACCCTAAAGTTTTAATCATTTGTATTTTAACACTTTTAATTTGTTTAGTTTTAACCCAAAACTTTTCATCTTTTGTAATTTAACCCAAAACTTTTTTATTTACAACTTTGGTCCCCATAATTTTTATCTTTCGCAAGTTTTTCGTTTTACGTTTCGTTCTAAATTTTGCGAGCTAATACGTCCCAACGTGCGGGTGTGGTTCAACGTTTTTCGTCTATTTTTTCACATTTGACAGGTATGTCGCAATGTGTCTATTTCCCCCCTTTGGCAAGTTCGCTGCAACGGGCGGATCCTACATTGACTTAGTTATTATTTTCTACGTTATTTTGCGAGTTAACACGGCGCAACGTGCGTGTGTGGTTCAACATTTTTACGTCTATTTTTTTCCATGTAACAAGTTCTTCGCAACGCGTGTGTCCTAAATCGACATAGTTATTTTTTTCATGTTATATGTTTCGGTCTTATATTTTCGCATTAACACGCCGCAACTTCAGTGTTGGTGGTCGCTACCATCGGTGTGACATTGATGTTATTTGGCATAGTTTTAGGCCCCCGCCGCAACGCGGGGGGTGTTTAATTCTAGTTCAATAAAAAAATCAAGATTTATGTTTAAAAAATGAGTTTGTAACATTTTAATCTAGGGTTTGAAAAAAATGGGAACAAAACTCACACAAGAAGGCCGTGTTCTCTAAGTTCTCACAACTCGTAGGAATTTTCCCTTGATCTGAATCCTTTATATATATATATATATATATATAGGGTAGGGTTCTAGAGTGAACAATTGTTTATTTGTGAACAAAGTGAACAAATCTTGACCCTTCATTTCCTAGATGATGAGATTTATTGCTAATGGCAATGTTGTAAATATGATGTAATATATAACAACTCAAAAGTCGTATAGGGTTAGTAATGTAATTTTGTACCTAGTATAATTTTGGGAACTGGGAACATTGAAGAGGTTTTAAAGACTATTTCAAAGATTTTTCTCCCCTAATCATCGCATATTGTTTTTCTGGGTGGAGATTATAACAATCTCTTCAGAAAATAGAATTCATATCATTCCTTCTTCCTAAAACCTCCGGCGATTGGGTTCTGCATTCATTGATACATCCTGTGCGGCAAATCGGCGGCTTTAATCAACGGAATCCAAGCATCGGTAAGACAATAATCAGTACATAGTTTTCGTATGTGTATGTTTCCTAATTTCGTTTGATTTATATGAAATCAGAAGCTAGGGTTTCGTGCATCCTGTGTATAAAATTAGTTTGAAGTTGTAAAGTTTGTTCAATGTGGTTTGATGTTGTGTTTTGAGTAGCCTTTAATCGATTAAAACAGTACTAATTTTGAAGGTTAGGGTTAGTTCAATAAGAATTGTCGTTGTACTCTGTTTTGGGTAATGTGTTGTCACAATGACGATATGCACTTGTGTATATCGTTGTTAAGAGTTACCAATCACTGGGTGTACCCATGTGTATAGCAGTAATCTATGTGAATCCTCATACTCTGCGTTGTGTAAATGTCTTTGAAAATGATTATTTATTGTATTTTTTAAGGTTTAGTTTGTTAGACAAATTCCTGATGCATATCGTTTATATGTTTGTGTAAACAGGTGTTTGTGCTATTTTGTGTATCAAGGGTTTATACGTTGGTGTACAGAGTAATAGACATAGGGTTATGCAAATGTACACGTGTCTTGTTGTACTCTGTTTTGTGCATCAGGGGTCTTTTGGAAGAAGTACACATGTGTACGTGTGGGTGTACATTTGTGTATTGAAGTGTGTATACATTGGTGTAATTAAAAAACACACAGGGTTACGCATGTTGGGTTTTGTAATGATAAAATTTTCTCTAGAAAAATCTCTTCATGTGGAAAATGTACACATGTGTATAATCAACCAATACACTTGTGCACATAAGCGATATTAACACCGTTCGGTCAATTAAGTTTACGGATAATGTGCAGGGAAATGGTGTTCCTAACAGAGTCTGGAGTTGGTCTAATGTACTTTCAATTGAAAGATGTTGGATGGGAGATGCAATTATCAATTGCTTTGCTTCAGTGCTTAATTATGGAAAGGTTAATAGAAAAAAAAGCGAACAAGAACCGCGTGTTTTCTACCAGACACTTTGTTTTGTAAGTATTATGTTTAATTTATTGAAAAAATTTATTAATAAATGGGTACAACAAAACATTAACATATATCTGGTTTCTTGTACATATAATATATGGAGATGTGTTATGTAACACTGAGTATGATGATGCGGAACGGTTGTATAAGTTCACTAGTGCTCTGTTGATGGTGCTCGAAAAAGTCGTGTTTAACCCGGTTAAGAAAGAAGTATGCTGTGAAGATTATGTGCTCTCGTGATAACACGCTCCGAGATCAAGTAATGGGTGAAACGGTTGCATACAATGTGGCGAATAGACTTAATGTTTGAAATGTTCTATGTAGACAATAATATGTTTATGAGTATGTGTGTTGATTTTCCGATATGTCGGTACGTAGTTTGGTTGGTGTTTTTTATGATGGAAACTGGAAATTTGGTTGTTTGGTTTAATGTTATTCTGGTGTTGGTTTTTTTTAGAACATAAATGTACAATGTATTTTTATCTTAATGTTCTGGGTAAGTTGCTGCATTTGTGTTAACACACAAATAAAAGTATTTTTTTGAGTTTACACAGGTTTATCTCTGAGTATACACTAGTGTACATGAATGTATACACAAATGTTTTCCCCAAAATACACACACAAGTGTGTTTGCTTGTTTTAATAAAAGTATTTTTTGAATTAATAATGAAGCCGGTTGGTAACATTACAAAGACAGTAAATGAAAAATGTAAACTATCTAATTTGCGAAGCAGTTAAAAAAAGTCACCAACGTAAGTGTTATAAAGACTAAAATAGAAAGCTGATGTCAAATAATGTATGTTTTCGACACATATTCTATATTTGGCTGCCGTTGTCTTCACTTTCCGATTCTTCGGATTCTGACTCTATGTCTTCCTCATTTTCTTCTTCCTCTTCGTCTTCGTCAGTAGATGAATCATCCTTAGTTGTCTTGCCTTTTTATAGGGTAATTCCTTGTCTCATGCTTTCTAACCCTTTTTCCCACAAAAATTACATTTCCTTCGTGGCTTCTTCATAGCTTTTTTTGCTTTTTCACGTGGCCCACTCGGTCTTTTGTGCTTGCAGTTGGTATCTTCCTAAAACATTCTTATACATCAGTGAATCTATAAAAAACATGCTGGCAATACATAAAATTCAAGAATTGTATAAAAAACGACACAAAAATCAGATTTTATTCTACACATGAATAATACCTTCAGAACATAAGAATATCACTGGTAACATACATGATCTAAACATAGGTTTTACATGCAGTTGGTATCTTAAAAAACATTGTTATACATCAGTGTATCATATAAAACAATAATGCTGGCAACACATAACAATCTACTATTCTATAAAACCGACACTACAAAACAGTTTTTTTTTCCAGGTATCATCAAGATCATCATAAAGCTTCAATTTGAAAAATGAATTATTCACTAAAACTGTTCGAAAAAAGTGATCTATCTAGCGAAAACAAACATTCAAAAATTGAAAACCTAGACGATTCATAGTTGTGTAGAAGACAAGATTGAATTCTGGACTATGTCTTGCGTCCTGGCTATTTGATTCGATGCTATTAGAATCCTCGATAATCATGTTCGCAATTTAACAAAAAGAAGATGATATAAGCGAATTTCAAAAATGTCAACATAATATATGATCGAATCTTGGATAAAATCAAAGGAAATCTTATTATTTCCGAAATTATAGGAGATGTAACTGGTGAATCATAAAAGAAAATTAATTAGAAAAAATAAATAAAGGTAAAATTACAATCTTATCCTTTACATCAAAAAAACAAATGAATGGTTGAGATTAGTTCACATTGTTCACAAATAAGGATGTTGTTCACTCATGATCCCTATCCTATATATATATATATATATATATATATTGAAAGGGTCGTCCATGGCCGTTCGTAAAATGCATCATACGAACGCACCCTTGAAAGGCAAATCTGTTTGTCACCACCACGGTTGTATCTATGAGCCCCCATGAACTATTGTGTAGGGTCTAAAACAAAAACAGAAAAGTACACATTTTTCAGATGTTTATACTCATCTCACACGAATAACACACTTCGTAGATACATACACACACTATTATAACGATTTGCATCCACAACTGATCCTTAATGATGGCAGTGGCGGATCCAGAAATATTTTCCACCGGGTTCCTTTTAGTAGATTCTCACTAATTTTTCCTAATCATATAAGGTTTCCACTATTTTTTTTTCATTTTTTTCAAACCAAGGGGGTTCCAAGAAACCCCCAAAACACCCCTGGATCCGCCTCTGAATGACGGACGATCCTCAAGGCAAGTTTTTCAAGACCCGTCTAACGGGTTTCTATGGTATTTACAGCCCAAGTTCCAACTCAGGACGAAGACAAATAACTCAGACATGACTTAGAGTCAAAACCGCCAGGAACCCTTTCAAGCGGGTGTCTCAAACCCCTTCTAATGAGGTTTTATGATGTTTGCGCCCAACTCCAATTCGGGACTGTGATAGTTAACTTAGACGTACCGTCAATACCCCGCCTGAACCAAAAGAAAACCCTTTTAAACACCCCTTACTACGTGAATCTCCATATAAGATTCACATCAACGATATCAATTTTATCTTTTGACAGGTTCAAATAAAGTGGTTTATCAATTTTGAGAACATGGAAGCTACTCCAAAATATTGAGAAAGAAAGAAATGAAACGAAAGAGTTCAACTGAAACGAGAATGCCAAATCCAAATTTATAACATGAAACGTGAATACATGTTCCGACAACAGAACCATCAGCCATATTAATAACAATAGGTTTGAAAACCAGCAATGAATCGGCAATTGGCATAGGATATAAATATATAATCCCTAATGAATCTCGACTTCAGCAACATGATTTACGTAAATCTAGCTGTACAAGTCATCATCATCAGCTCCACCAGCAGAGGCGGCAAACGGATCAGATCCACCGCCACCAGCTCCAGATGCCGCTTCAGGGAACCGGAATTCCGACCCAAACCCTCGAGACTGCTGCAACGTCTGAGCAAACGCCTGGTACTTCCTTATATCAGCATCACTCACACTTCTGCGTGCATATTTCATGGATTCCTCGAAGTGGGCAGCCTTAATCTCCGCCACCTCATCTTCATCCTCATCCATAGAGTCGGGATTCGCACTTCTCTTCCTTTCCTTCTCTATATCCTGCATAACACAATCAACACAGAAGTTTGTTACATTGGTCACATGCAGTCTGTAGAGTTGCACAAACGAGTTTGGGCTCAAGACAGCCCTTACAAAAATAAACCCAAAAAACCCTGTTTAAGCCCAAAATGTCAACTTGGTCCTTTCATTATTTCCCCGAACCCAGTCCTAGGCCGAGTCGAGTTCAAAAAAGAACAAGAAAAGTCCAAAAAAACCCAAGTCATATTTTTGGCCCAAAACATACCTTTTTTGCACCTTTTAGAACTGGGCGGGATTATGCACCAGTAGGCCTGTCAACGAACCGAACGTTCACGAACGTTCACGAACTGTTCGTGAACTTGTTCGGCAGGAAGTTCGTTTATGTTCGTTTATCTAATTTATATACATTCATGAATAATCACTTCCTGCCGAACAAGTTCACGAACAAACATGAACACAATTTTTTTTTATCTAACAAACATTGTGTTCATGTTCGTTCGTTAGTAATTTTAACGAACAAACATGAACACAATTTTTTTTCATTTAATTAAGCGAACGAACATGAACACACGCTTTGTTAGTTCATTTATGTCCGTTTATGTATATTTGTTTATGTTTGTTTCAATTTAAATACATAAGTAGTTATATTTATATAAATATTACACATAAAAGGAACTTTCTAACTCCTTATACAAATATAACTAATTGGTACTTGGGCTTTCGAGTAATAAAAATTGGTTTTCCAATGGAGTGTATCGTGAATAATCACTAATTTATATAAAAAATTACTTTATGTTCGTTTATGTTTAGTCAATTATGTTCATTCGAGGTTGTTTGTTAAATTATGTTTGTTTAAGTTTGTTTGTATACGTTCATGAACTGTTCGTTTAGGTTTTTAAACGAACGAGCATAAACAAACACGAACATGCCCATTTTCTTAATAAACGAACATGAACAAAAAGATGTGTTCGATTATATGTTCGTGTTCGGTTATAGTTAAATGAACCTCTGTTCGTGTTCGTTCGGTTAATTTACAGGCCTATGCACCGGAAAGAGATATGGAGACTTACCTTCTCGATGTTCTCTCGGATTGCATACTTGCAGGCACGTTGACATATCTCTGTAATATCAGCCCCACTAAAGCCTTGTGTATATTTAGCTAAAGCTCTCAAATCAACATCCTTGGAAACCGGAGACTTCCTCATTGCCGCCTTGAAAATCTGGTGGCGCGAGTCCTCATCTGGTAGCGGGATATAAATAAGTTGATCAAGACGCCCTGGACGGAGTAATGCAGGGTCAATGATGTCGGGTCTATTCGTGGCTCCGATTATGAAAACCGTCTTTTTGGCAGACATTCCGTCCATTTCCGTTAATAACTGATTCAACACGCGATCAGCTGCACCACCTGCATCTCCAGAACTACTTCCCCTCTGCAATAATTACACGTGTAATTGTAATCTTACCCAAAACAAAAAACAAAAAGTAAAAAAGCCATTTTCGTCCCTGAGGTTTGGCCAGTTTGGCAACTTTCGTACAAAGGTTTGTTTTTTCGCATCTGGATTTAAAAGGTTTGAAATCTTGCCATTTTCATCCGGATCGTTAACTCCATCTATTTTTCTCCGTTAAGTCAGGGGTATTTCCGTCTTTTATGGGAAGGGGGATCCCTTCCGCGGTCGGGGGTACCATGCATCTACCCTTTTTTTAAAGGGCAAAACGAAAATACCCCTGACTTAACGGGAAAATAAATGGAGTTAATAAGCTGGATGAAAATGGCAGGATTTCAAACCTTTTGGATACATATGCAGAAATACAAACCTTTGGACGAAAGTCGCAAAACTGGCCAAACCCCAGGGACGAAAATGGCATTTTACTCTAAAAAAATGTAACTTTCTATATATTTGTATCGAAATTGTTACCTGGGTTGCAATAGAATCGAGTTCATCGAAGAAGAGGACACATGGTGCAGACCCACGGGCCTTATCAAAGATCTCACGAACATTGGCTTCACTCTCACCAAACCACATTGTAAGCAACTCGGGCCCTTTGATGCTAATGAAGTTGGCTTGACACTCATTTGCAATAGCCTTAGCTAGAAGTGTCTTGCCGCACCCAGGTGGGCCATAGAAAAGAACACCTTTTGATGGTGACATGCCAAATTTCTCGAATTTCTCCGGATGCTCCACGGGATATTGGACAGTCTGTTGTATTATTAAAAATAAAAAACAGTTTGTAAGATGAAGTGGAAAAATGTAGCTATACTGAAAAATGTAAACATATTGCACACCTACACTCATTTCTAGAAATGGCAGTTTCGATCCATTTTAAGCTTTATAACAGTAATATAAATAACATTAGCTAACAAGTAAACAGTTTCAACTGGTCAAACAGATTGAATTTCACTCAAAAGGTCTTTTGAATGCATAAAGATGTAAAAACCTCCTTAAATCATCTTTCTTAAAAAAGAAAAGGACAACTATATTATATTAGACACACCAACTGTTGTAAAGAGTCTAGAGTAAAATGCCATTTTCGTCCCTGAGGTTTGGCCAGTTTTTGCGACTGTCGTCCAAAGGTTTGCTTTTCCTCATCTGGATCCAAAAGGTTTGAAATCTTGCTATTTTCATCGGGCTCGTTAATTCCATCCATTTTTCTCCATTAAGGCAGGGATTTTTCATCTTTTTTATTAACTTAAAGGGCAATTCGGTCTTTTTCACTTTATGCACAAGCATTTCGCATAATGTACAAGTATTCAAGAAAGACGAAAATACCCTTAAGCTAACAACAAAGACGAAAATACCCCTGCCTTAACGGAGAAAAATAGATGGAATTAATGAGATGGATGAAAATGGCAAGCATTCAAACCTTTTGGATCCAGATGCAGAAAGACAAACCTTTGGACGAAAGTCGCAAAACTGGCCAAACCTCAGGGACGAAATGGCATTTTACTCAAGAATCTATTTTTTTGGATGAGAAGAAAGTGTTTCGGTCAACCCAAAACTGCTCGACCCGTTTTGACCCGTTATCCAACCCACCCATCATAAGCGTTACCTCCTGCAGCTCACGCTTAACATTTTCAAGACCTCCAATATCCTCCCAGCTGACATTGGGAACCTCCACAACCTGTTTCGAGTCCAACAACAATAATTACAATACATCTAAAAAGTAATTCACCAAAACAATCTTATTAAGTATGAATAAATTCTTCTTGAATCCACATACAGTCTCGCGCAAAGCAGAGGGATTGCTTGTTCCAAGAGCTGTCTGAAAATGCTCGTTTGTTACTGCCATTGAGTTCAGTATCTCAGCATCAATAGAGTCATCTTCCAAGTCGATAACATCCATTTTCTCTCTAATGCATTGTAGTGCAGCTTCGGTGCAGAGTGCAGCCAGATCAGCACCGACATAACCATGTGTTTCTTTAGCTATCTTTTCCAAATCAACCTAAAAAGTTTAATTTAATTGCAACTTATCATCAGTAAATTAATTATAATTTATAACTAACTAGTATTTTGACCCATGGTGGCGTCAAAACTTAAATTAACTCGAACTTATACAGTCAAATATTTGGCCCAGTTCATTTTCGAACAAAATTTACGTTAAAACATGGACCAACTGAAGACGCGCATGAAAATAAGCACAAAAACGTGTATTATATTTGACCTGACTTATTACCGAGAAAATTTACGTTGAAACGTAAACCAGCTTGGATTTATAATAAAATGTATTTAAAATTAAGCATGTAAGTGATAGTTTTTTTACGTTAATGAAGTGTACCACGCATTGCGGCGGATTCGAAAGGTTAAGTAACTCGAATTCATACCGCCTAGTGAAAACGTATTATATTTGACCCGACTCGTTTCTAAACAAAACGTAGACCAACCAAAAACGTACATAAAAATAGGCACGTAAAACTCGAGGTGGTCAAAATGACATCTTACAAAGTTTTTTATAAAGTTGAGGGGGTGTAGGTGGCAATGCTAAAAGTTGAAGGATTAAATACACCAAAAAAAAACCTTGGGTTGGATGGCATAATTGTAAATTTGGCAAAAAAAATAGAGGTTGTGTCTTAGGTACTAGCATGAGACACCCTCTTTTGTTATATTAATAATTAGCAACATAAAACATTTGAAAGAAGAAAAAACTTACATCATCAGAAAGTTTCATGTTCTTGGTGTGAATACGAACAACCTCAAGACGCCCAACTTCATCAGGGACACCAATGTCAATTTCTCTATCGAACCTACCAAACCGTCTCAAAGCAGGATCAATACTGTTCGGCCGATTCGTAGCCCCCATTACAATAACATGTGCACGCGATTTTAACCCATCCATAAGCGTCAGTAACTGTGAAACAATCCTCCTTTCAACTTCACCGTTAGTTTTTTCCCGTTTGGGAGCAATCGAATCAATCTCATCAATAAAAATAATCGATGGGGCATTCTTTTCAGCCTCCTCAAATGCCTTCCGAAGATTACTCTCACTCTCTCCAGCTAACTTTGACATAATTTCCGGCCCGTTGATACAGAAAAAGAATGCTCCGGTTTCGTTAGCTACGGCTCTTGCGATGAGTGTTTTGCCCGAACCGGGGGGTCCGTAGAGTAAGATACCTTTAGGGGGTTTAACTCCAATCGATTTGAACAGTTGAGGGTGTCGTAACGGCAACTCGACCAGTTCACGAATCTGAGCCATTTGTTTCCGGACCCCACCAACGTCATCGTAACCGATTTCATCTAACCGATCCTCGTCATCCCGCTTGATCGGCTCACCCTCACAAAAGATTTCGGTATCCGGTGCAACAACGCAGTACTCCCCTGGGTCGGTTTCGATTACTTTAAACTCTACGCTTCTCATACCTCCTCTAACAAGAAAATGATCCCCTTTTCTTACGGGTCTATACGCCTCCAAAAAGTAAGCTGCATTAATCACAATCATTATCTATTGTTTACTGTTTAGGGTTTAAACATCAAACCTACAAACCACGTGTAAAACTTACGTTTTAGATATGCATCAAACAGGTCCCCTGTGACACCTTCAATGGTGTCGTCTAATGGAAGCACGTGAATCCGTTTCCCGTACTTCACATCAGGACACTGGTGCACCGATACAACATCACCGAGCCGAACCCGGAGGTTTGTTCTAATAACCTTGTCCATTCTAATCTTTGGCTCTTCACAACTTTCGTCAGCAAGCGCGATACAGACCGTATCTTTCCTTTTCTTCCCCTGTAACCAAGTTTTTCAATACCTAAGCATATTGGTTTTAACCTAAAACTAAACTACATGTGACATGAATTTACCGTAATTCACCATTTAATTGCATAAAAAATAGACAAACACTAGCAGTTCATAATAAACATTCAATTCTGAAAACCTAGAAATATCAAACCCTGCATTCAAGATACTGGTTTTCACCTATAATTAAGCTACATGTCACGTAATTTTACTGTAAATCACAATTCAATTGCATAAAAATTCAACAAGCCCTAACATTTCATAATAAACATTCAATTATGAAAACCAAGAGATATCAAACCCTACATTCAGGATACTGATCTTAACCTAAACTAAACTACATGTGACATAATTGATAATTTTACCCTAAATCACAATTCAATAGCATACAAATTCAGCAAACCCTAACAGTATTTCATAACAAACATTCAATCCTGCAAACCTATACATTCAGGATACTGGTTTTAATTAACCTAAAACTAAACTACATGCAACAAAAATTTACCATAAATCACAATTCAATTGCATAACAATTCAACAAACCCTAACAGTTCATCACAAACATTCAATTTTAAAAACTAAACAACTACATATGACATAATTCAACCATAAATGACAATTCAATTGCATACAAATTCAAAACCCTAACAGTACATAACAAACATCCAATTCTGAAAACCTATACATTCAGGATACTGGTTTCAACCGCATACAAATTCAACAAACCCTAACAACTCACAACAAACATTCAACTCTGAAACCCTAGAACCACCAAATACCTTAATCAGTATCGTATCACCACGAAACAGCTGCAATTTCTCCATTGTAGCAGGATGCATAGCAACCACTGAGTTATCATCATTAACCGCTTCGTCAACAACGAGCCGGTTGGGAGATTTCTTGCGCTCCAAGATAGCTGTTGAAAAGTCCTTTTTCGAACCTTTTCTGTTATAAAGAATAATCGGTGATGCGAAAACATGATGATTATAGTCCGATTAAAGCAAATTTCTAAGAGAAATTGATGAGATTAACGATTTTGATTGATTTAGTGACGAAACTTACGGTTCGGATGAAGACTCCGGTTGATCGCTCATGTTGAGGTGATGGAGATGGTGAAACTGATGAGTTGCAGGAGATGTTATTACTTGTAGGGTTGGTTAAGGGATGAAATAAAGAATTTTCGAATTACTTTAATCGACTTTTTTTATTTTTTTTATTTGCTTAACTTGTGTTCGATTCGAATTCGATTAAAAATTTATTAATTGTTAATTCGTATTCGAATAAAAAATTACCCAAAAACTCTGATTTATTTTGTATTCGAATAAAACTCTTATCCAAAAATTCTGATTTGTATTTGATTAAAAATTCGAATTCGAATCAAAATTCATATATGATAAAATCTATCTATCTATACTATAAAAGGAGCTTAAAGGCTGACCTCACTTTGCTTATGTGTCAACCATTGAGGTACGCCACCTAGGATGCCACATAGATTCGGCTGATGTCATTCCGCTGATCTCATAAATCCGATTTTTTTAAATCATTTTAAATCTCCATGTAATACTTATCTATCTATACTATAAAATGAGCTTAAAGGCTGACCTCACTTTGCTTATGTGTCAACCATTGAGGTACGCCACCTAGGATGCCACATAGATTCGGCTGATGTCATTCCGCTGATCTCATAAATCCGATTTTTTTAAATCATTTTAAATCTCCATGTAATACTTATTTTTTTTAAGAGGGAACTTCAAAATCAAATTCAAAATTCAAATTATAATTTTAATCCTCCTCTCTCTTCACATATAGTCCAGGCTTCATTTTTAAAATTCAAAACATATTCATCTTCACCTCTCTCTCTCTCTCTCTCTCTCTCTCTTCAACTCAGAAGAACATCGATTCAGGATTCTTCCTTTTAGGGTTTTTGATTTCTGAAACTCCGCTTCCGATTCAGGTTTGGACTACATACCTTTCACCTTCATCTCATCCGATTCAGATAATGGTGTTTGGCTGGGGCTCTCTTTTTCATGTAAGCAGTCATTTTAGGGTTTTTGAGTTCTGAATCTTTTTTATCAAGAACCACAACCGAAGTGACCTTTGTTTTCCCCAAATTCAGATCCAACGATGAACGATGCAGATGTCTCCAAGCTTCTTCATCAAATGGTCCAATTCATCCGTCAAGAAGCCGATGAAAAAGCTAACGATATCTCCGTTTCAGCAGAAGAAGTAAGTCTCTGTTCAAATCAAGTCAGATTTTCGTCATTTCAGTTCCAATTTTATCATCTGTTGTAGGAAAAATTGACACTATTGATTTTTGGTTTGGTGGGTTTTTTGTTTTGAGTAGGAAAAATGGACACAATTGGTACATCTGTGTGTTGTAAGTCAGAATCATCATTGGAGGTTTGTAAATGTATTTATAAAGTTTCTATGTTGGAAAATTTAATTAATTTTAATTTATTTATATGATAATATGCAGGATCTGTGAATGGTTCATATGCAAGGGATTGGGAGGGCATCAAGATGTTGATGGCTTCTTAGTTGGTGGAGCTTCTCTCAAGGTAAATTTCATCATTATTTTTTTTTTTAGTTTTAGGTTTTATTATTTGTGTATTTTGTATATGTAACCTGAATTCATTGATATTATCTGGGTTGCTGAAGTAAAGAAAAGTGCATGAGTTTTAAATCATCAGCCTTGTAAATATGCTATGAATAATAGGAAAACAGAACACTACACATTATAAGAATCAGGTTACATGGCAAAACGGTTGGGGGGTAGCATCTTTGTCCCATAGTGCATGAGTTTTTTGATCATATGATTTTGACCTGTTAATGGTTAAAACATAAACTGGATTAATCCGTTTAAGTAAATGTAATTGGATTAAAATTATTACTTCTAATGCTATAAATTTATAGGAGTTGTGAAAATAGAATTTTATGCATTACTTTTCATGACAGACATCGTGGTAAACTTTTGGAGGAAGGTGCGAGTGGGTTTATGGGGAAATGTCTTGCTCCTGATGAAGACAAAGAAACCAATTGTGAGGTGGATTGGTCCTCTTTCAATGAATTGTGGCATCAACAGATAATATCAAGCATCTATTTTCGAATAAGATATATGCAGTTGGCGTTTAGACTACAAACATATGTTATGATCAAGAACACAAACCCTAGAAGCAAAATCAGAATGAAATCAACAATAACATATGTTTGTAGAAATTTAGGAATTTGGAGTTTCTGTGATATGGGTTTTGCTTGATAATGAGTTAAGATTGTGGGGTATTCAGTCAAACCTAAAAAAGATTTGATCTTGGCTGTTTCGTTGATTAGGTCAATATTTTGTTCATGATTATTATTTTGATGGTGTATGATATTATTTGAAGATGAACGAATTGTTTATAGTATCAATTTAAGGTTACGAGAGTTACTGCAGTATATTAGTTGATATGATTAAGTTTTATAATTTGAAGATTCAGTTTCTTAATGTAAAATTTAGGAATCTCGATTGATTGATGCTGAATTTAGTGTGAGGTGTGAATTATACAGTTTAGTAGTCCGATTCGGTTTTGTTTCATGAGGTTATGGGAAGTATGTTGTTTTTCGGATTTTGTTTCTTAGAAATTGTAGCTTTGAAACAAGTGAATTGTTTTCTTAATGTTGAAAGCTACTACAATTATGCTGTGATGAGATTTGTTGTATTCTAGGCGTCTAACTGGTTAATTTTTCAGTAGTAGAAATGTGTTCCAAATGTACACCAAGACAGAGATAGGTCCAAGAATAAAAAAGCATGTGCCGAGAAGGCATAGGGGTAGAAATTTTGATCTCAACCATAGAAGATATGTTAAGCCGAACAGTGAAAGTGCAAGGGATTCAAGGCGTGAACTTCTTTCATGGTACTTACGTAGATCCCAAAGTTTTATTTATGTTGCTCATACTGTCATATATCTGTCTTAAAGGTGGCAAATTTGACCTGTTTGCTTATGAATTAGTCCATTTGGGTTGGATTTTATCTTTATAGGTGAATGAGTCCCGACCCGCTTATTTTGTCACCTCTAAGTTGTTTATTTGATGTAAATTAAAATATGTAAAAGCAATTGTATGATGTTTCAATTTGATTGCTTGTATAGGGTGGAAACCGAGTCTTCGAGGTGGTTATCAGCCAAATATTGTTCAGTAAGGTTGGAAATAAAATTTGATTGCTTAACAGTAACGAAGAAGAAAGAAGTGATGATGAAACGAACATTGATGATTGGGCTGTCAATACTTTCCTACGGTAAATATTATATAGATTGCTGCAATTGTTATTAAAACTATTATTAATTGTTTTAAAACTCGAGTGTGCTATTAATTCTATTAAAACTGTTAAGAGGAGTTGTTTAATCGTCAGATTGGTTTATTTCTGGATCATGAAAATTGTTGATAATTTAAATTGTGTAGAGTTTAGGTCATGAAATTAGGTGTTTAGGTAATTTAAATGAGTTTTTCTATTTGCTCAAACTAATTGATGTCTCTTGCGTAGGTACATTGCATCTGATGTAAGACTGTTCACCAACTTCGATTTCATCTTAAAGGTATGAACCATCACATTCAAAACATTAAATATTATGAATCTTGTGTTTGTTGATTTTGACCATATTTGCCCTTTGAATCTAGCGATGGAGGTAGAAGACAGCTGTGTCATTACTCATGTTCAAGATAAGCTCTTTCGTGTTCATGTGAGCAAGAAGAGAGGAAGACACAAAGGAGGTGTGAAACATAGTTCAGATGATACAGGTTCAGGTGTTAAATCCGTATCATGTGAACTGTGTTTGAGACATCGTTTGTGTCTTTCTCTCTTCTTGCTCACATGAACACGAAAGAGGTTATCTTGAACATGATGTTATCTATTAAGGGAGCTTAGATAATGACATAGAATTGGCTACGTGTCAACTTCTCAGGTATGCTATGTAGTCCTCGCTGATGTCATAATTACGAAACGGTATCCTTTAGTGTTGTTTTCGCTAAAGTTTGAAACGGTATTGTTTAGTGTTACTGTACCTTCAAGGAAAGTCCTAAACCCTAAGGTATAATTTTAAATTTTGCCTTCTAATTCTTTCTAACAAAACAATAGAAACGTTGTTGATTATTTGATTTTTTTTTTCATTTTTTGTAGCTATGACAAGGTTTAAAGCTATTGAATGGCTTGAAAGTGTAGTTAGGCCATTGGAGATACCAAAACAACCATCAAACTTTTTGATAGGTCAAAGCTTCATGTTTCCAACAACTAATGGTTGTTCTATCGTAAAGACTTCTGGTATGTATCAAACGCGTGTACTAATTCTATTAAAACTGTTAAGAGGAGTTGTTTAATCGTCAGATTGGTTTATTTCTGGATCATGAAAATTGTTGATAATTTAAATTGTGTAGAGTTTAGGTCATGAAATTAGGTGTTTAGGTAATTTAAATGAGTTTTTCTATTTGCTCAAACTAATTGATGTCTCTTGCGTAGGTACATTGCATCTGATGTAAGACTGTTCACCAACTTCGATTTCATCTTAAAGGTATGAACCATCACATTCAAAACATTAAATATTATGAATCTTGTGTTTGTTGATTTTGACCATATTTGCCCTTTGAATCTAGCGATGGAGGTAGAAGACAGCTGTGTCATTACTCATGTTCAAGATAAGCTCTTTCGTGTTCATGTGAGCAAGAAGAGAGGAAGACACAAAGGAGGTGTGAAACATAGTTCAGATGATACAGGTTCAGGTGTTAAATCCGTATCATGTGAACTGTGTTTGAGACATCGTTTGTGTCTTTCTCTCTTCTTGCTCACATGAACACGAAAGAGGTTATCTTGAACATGATGTTATCTATTAAGGGAGCTTAGATAATGACATAGAATTGGCTACGTGTCAACTTCTCAGGTATGCTATGTAGTCCTCGCTGATGTCATAATTACGAAACGGTATCCTTTAGTGTTGTTTTCGCTAAAGTTTGAAACGGTATTGTTTAGTGTTACTGTACCTTCAAGGAAAGTCCTAAACCCTAAGGTATAATTTTAAATTTTGCCTTCTAATTCTTTCTAACAAAACAATAGAAACGTTGTTGATTATTTGATTTTTTTTTCATTTTTTGTAGCTATGACAAGGTTTAAAGCTATTGAATGGCTTGAAAGTGTAGTTAGGCCATTGGAGATACCAAAACAACCATCAAACTTTTTGATAGGTCAAAGCTTCATGTTTCCAACAACTAATGGTTGTTCTATCGTAAAGACTTCTGGTATGTATCAAACGCGTGTACTTTATATTGTCATTCATGGTGTAAAGCAATGTGATTAGAGTAGAAGTTCAACATTGCTATGTTGTAAGTTAGTTTCAGTTTGAATCTTTTTGTGTGTTTCCGAGGGCTTTTTTAAGCAAGCTGCATAGTATAAACTCTAACTTTTGGGTGTTGTAGACTGTTTTAGGTTGATTTCTAGGATTATTTAGGTTGAAGGTAGCCTTCATTAGGGTTTTTATTGTCACCCGTGTGCTGTAAATTAGGACGAAAATCATCTTAAATGACTACACGGTTGTTTTTCTCATTTTACCTCAACATGGTTTCATAAAATTACTTTCTTGCCTGTTATACGTCTTTTTCTAATCTCAGGGCTATAAAATTATTTTCGTGTTCAACTTCGTTTGTTATCAAAATATGTTGTTAAATAAACGAACATATATTAAAAGATATAAATTTGAGTCTATAAGACTAGCATATTGATTGCTGCTCCCACCAATGGACCTTTCGACTTTAGCCCTAGAATATATACAACTACCAAACAATCTTGTATAAATTAACTGTCATGTAAGTAGTTAATCTTGTATAATGTGCACATCATGCTCAGATACAGGACAAGGCAGAATTGTTCTTTGAATTGTGTTCATCAAGTTTTTAATTAAATACCTAATTAAGTTTTGATTCTGCAGGAGAGCTGGGAACGACCGGAAGTTGTGGTGGCTGTGTGACCGAGATATAATCGAATTGAAGTTTGTAGAAGTATTTTAATACATCAGCTTGAAAAGGACTTAACTTTCGTTGAATTGAAGTTTTTCATAGATCTTAACTATTCATATGATCACCATCAAATGTAACTAACAAAGAATCAATAAAATGCTAATAAAACATTAGAATCAATTGATCAAACAACTACACTTGAGTCTGTAAGAGTACCATATTGAGTGCTGTTGTCCCTAATGTAGCTTTTGACTTTAGCCCCAGAATATCTACAAGTACCAAATAATCTTTATTTAATTAAAATTAAGGAAAAAGTTACCCGTGTTTGTTGAAAGTATTTCGCTTCCAAAATTGTTAAAGTCAGCACATAAATGAACATTAAACAGATCATCCATGGTACCAAACAACAATGTTAAGAAAAAAAATTTAGATGAAATATTTTCTAATTTATCGAAAATGGAAGACCGTCTCTTTATCTTCAAACTCATGAAAAGATGTAAAACTAAACTGTGATAAAAAAAACAATACTTAATAAATACTTCCTGTATTAAGAAAGTAGCAATTACATATAAAAAAGAAAACTAATCAGAGACATCTAACTCTAATTGCAAGAATCAAGGAACTTTAACTTCAACTCCATGGAGCACTGAACCTCTCTGTGTATCTCATTGATCTTTCTCATGAACTCCAGATCTCTTTCTCCACTTTCTATATTACTCGCAACACACAGGTCACAAACGGAAGTAGTCGGCATTGCCCTCAAGTCCCTCGAAACTTGGTCTCTTGTCAGCAGACCAAGTTCCAGTCCGTTAAAACACCTCTTTAACTCTTGAAGAGTAGATCTATCAGCCAAGACTTGGTCTTCGATTTGTTTAATAAAGCGTTGCTTGAAATCGTCAGATTTTGCAGAAGTATATGACTCCATTCTAATATATTTATAAGAACAAAGGCAAAACAATAATAGTTGCACTTTTGTTTCACTGAATGAATCTGTTTTGATGAAAAAAAAAATTATTGGCAATGCTATTATATACTATATGTAACAGCCCAAAGGTCAGCTTTAAAGGCAAACTTTAAATTAACATTTATACTTAAAAACCATGTACATTTAATGATTTAAGAGTAAAAAACGTGTATATGGGAATTGCCTGTTCAGTTATCCTATTAAGCATTTTAATGCAAAACCTTTGAAAAATGAGTTTTCATGGGAAAACAAGTAAAATTAAATATGTAGAAAACCAAGGAACAAAATTGAAACCTTCAAAAAAAGGTTATCATAATTAGGAGATGTCTCTTCATTTCCTCTATCAAAGATTTTAAACACTATAAAGCATCATTATTATTTTACTTGAAAACATCAACACTTCAGTTTAAAAAAAAACATTCATCCTAAAACAAATTGTCCAAAAACACTTACATTCTTCCTAAATGGCAAGGAAAACCTTCTACCACTGGTCCGATACCACTGATCTTAAAATCGAATTTTCAACCTGGTCACTCCAAGAACAAAGAAACGCTGAAGAACTCAACCAAAAGGTTGCTATTGTTAGTGATAAATATTATAAGCAAACCTGGAGTAGCATTGCACTGCTAGATGAAGTTGCCTCTTCTACTCCAACAGAGTTTAAACAAAAAGCAGAAGAGTTTATTACAAATTTGCTGAAACAGGATCAGAAGACCTGTGATATGCTAGCAGATCTACAAATTAAAACAAAAAACGAAATTGCATGGAAGAAGGCGAGAGAACGAGATATTCTATTAAGTGTTAATTGTAATGTTTAATTTTTAATTTTTATTATTTTTCTAAATCATAATTTTGTAATACTATGGTTTATTATTGAATATTCAAAGTTTCACTGCTTTCATAATTTTGCAATTTTAGTTTTACCAGTTTCTTTTATCCAAGATTGCTACTGGTTGGTTAAAATTTTGGGTTTATGACGTGTTGTTTCGTTAAAATTTGGTTAAAATTTTGGGTTTATGACGTGTTGTTTCCTGTTGTAGGCTTACCTCAAGTTATTGTTGAAGGGGAACCGATGGTCCGAACATTAAATACCATTGAGTATCCTCTGTTATGGTTGCTTCCATATCAACTGAGACCTACACAGTAATTGGAGTACAAGCATTCTAAGTTTGTTAATCTGATTATTGAAGGGAACCCATGGTCCGACCATTAGGTCGCTTTAGTTTTATTTGTGGGTGATTTTGTAAATGAATATTGAAATAAGTAACCCTATAATCTGAAAACAAGATTTGTAATGTGTACAGAATGTGCAAGGCGTTACTTCTAGTAAATGAAGAACATTTGACTGATGAAGCCATATGGGAGTCACTTCCTGTAAGTCACACTGCTTTTCTTATCACATTCAATTATTACATTTAATGTGCTAAAGAAGAAAATAGTAAAAAATAGAATAAAACAATTGTGTAGTTTTCTTGTGTTGGAAACTTAGTTTAAAAAAGCGCGCTTTAAGCTCGCTTAAAGTGTTAACCGTTTGGCAAAACGTTTTATTTGCTCTGAAGCGTCAAAACATGTGAAGCGTTTTGAGGCGACGCCTCGGCCCAATCAGGTGCAAAAAACAACACTTCAGCATAGGGTTTTAGGTTTTAACGTTGTTTCAACATTAAAAAAACGAACAGGGCGTGCAAAAAATGAACAAGGTCTTTATTAAAGGGTATAAGTGACATTTGATCAAGTTGAAAAACGTTGAGCTTAACTTGGTGCATTTGTTCTCAGGTAAAGCATGATCACACAGTCATCACTAATGACCTTTCAGCATCGAAAAACATCAAATCCAAAAATCTAATGTTTTCTTTGCTTTTTAAGGGGAACATAGGTGCTTCTCTCCTAGGGCATACAAAACACAGGTTATTGGCGGCAGCCCGCCATATTTAACATATAAAAAAACTTTATATGTTAAATGTGGCGGGCTTCCGCCAACAATCTGTGCTTTGTATGCCCTATGGAGAGAAGCACCCATCTTCCCCCTAAAAAGCAAAGAAAACATTAGGAAAAAGCATTATGAAGGTTAAGGTGGCCTGAATCTACGTGAGTGGCAGGTTTATTATATTTACCGATTTCAAATTTTATTTCCAACCTTTCTGATTTAGGTTTTTTGCAGACATTGACAATGCAAGAAAGGCTGCACCAAAGCCAGAAACACTGTTTGGGTTTTCCTACGATATTGTACGAAAGGTTGCTGCTATGTATCCCAAACATCCCTGGATCTTGGCATGAAAGTCATTAGGTTCAAGGTAATGGTTAGATTTTAAAACTGTTATTAATCATGAGTTAATTATAATTGTGATAAAGTTAAACCTTTTAGTTATGTTCGTTCTAAAATGAAATTCATCCCAATTGGTCGCTAAGAGTTTGTAGAATATAAACTGATAAGTTATAGATATAATGAATCTCTATCATAGGGTACATGCTGAGATTATTGAATTTTGACTGACATACCCCATATATAGCTTTAACATCGTTTATTATTATTATAAACATAGTTTAACATTAAGAATTGATTGGAGTATTAAGTGTATTATTTTGAACTTTTTGAACGAAATTTTATTCATTCATGTGCTAAAAACTTAGACTTTATTTGATGATGTTGATGTTGATGCAGATGTGTTTTTACATTCAACTGGACTTAAAAATCAAGTGCATAAAAATGCTCATTGTGGAATGGATTTGATATTGCTTGGTGCTTATTTGGACAAAAAAAATCAACGTATTTAAACATGTAAATTTACACAAGGCTTATTTATGATAGTCTCTGGTAACTTGATTCGTATTAACGATTAGATACTTCCTATTGAGTTTACTCTATAGGTAATGGTGTAGTAAAAAGAGATTTAATTATAATTGAAAAACTAACATAAGGACTTTGTTATAAAAGTGCAGCGAACCAGACCACATTGTCATGCGTCCTACGGTTTCTGGAGCAAATCCTTGTGTTGGGGCAGCAACGATTTGGGTTGTTTGTGGCTGCGTGGGTGGTGCCTCGATGCTGTAAACAGTGGTCAAATAACATTGGATAGTAGGGGTAACGAGTACCATAACAAAACAAGAAAAGGAATACCAACAACATGCAATTAGGTACAGTTTTGGGACTGGTAATGTTGTCTAAACAACCGTTATAAGCGATGGTTGCGGCTGCCAAAACAGTGAGCAAAGAGGAAGCCATGCTTAAATGATTCTGGGTCGGTTTTCGGGTTGAATCATAGTTTACAAATTGTGAGTTCGTAAGGTATTTTTAGGGTATGTTAAAATAATTACACACTGATGCGCTTTATCAATCATATATGGGACTTGAGAGAAGATGAAAATGATTTTATTGAGAAGTGTGAATGTTCTAATCATATATGTTTATCATTGAGATTTGAGGGTATAAAAAAGACATTTTATAAAGATATGTATTCATTTTAAACAACATATTAGTTCATGTTTTCATTTTAGACAACATATTACCAAGTACTTAGCTTATTTGTATATCAACCATGTACACTAACACATAATTTCATTAACATTGTTTTATAAAGATATGTAACTAAATGCAAAGAATTTAAATCATATATTATAATATGTTTTTAGTATTATCGAATTATACAATAACAATGGACCTTTACTGAATTTTACACTAACAATGTGTCAAAAAAAATTAACATCATATATAAGAAGTTATTAGACAACATAAAATTAGGTCATGCTTTCATTTTCTACAAAATATTATCAGTTATTTACCTTATTTCTATATCAAACATGTACACTAAAACAAATTGTCTTTAACATTGTTTTATAAAGATATGTAACTAAACATAAAGAATTGATTTAATATATTATAATATGTTTTTTAGTATTTGCTTCCGATCGTTATTGAAACAAACCCGTGTGTTCACACGGGTGTACACCTAGTACTATCTATAAAAGGAGCTTAAAGCATGACCTCACTTTGCTTATGTGCCATCATATTAGGTATGCCACATTGGATGCCACATAAGCTCCGCTGATGTCATAAATCACAATTTAAAATGTTAATTAATATATCTATATCTATTAATATATTAAATTCGGATTTATTTATAGCTAAATAAATATGGCTTCATTTTCAAATTTTGGCTCCACTTTCAAATTTCAAAAGATGGCTCCACTTTCTCTCAAATATAGCTCCATTTTCAAATTTCAATTTATAATTTCAATCTCTCTCTCTCAAATCCATTCTGCCATTCAATTTTCAAAAACATAATTTCAAAAAACCCATTCTGCCATTCAATTTAAAATGTTAATTAATGATCTGTTTCAAAAACATAATTTCAAAAACCCATTTTGCCATTCAATTTTCCTCATGTAACATGCTTCGACTATCGCCATGTGTTTGTTTGATTTTGTTTTCTATTTATCATCCATTTCTTCACAATAATAATATTCTGAAATGGGATCGGAAAGTCAGATTCCGGAATGGGCTTCAACACCCTGCATAATGGGCATCGATGAAGCCGGTCACGGCCCTGTTTTAGGTTTTCTTCTTTTCTTATTTATTTCACTAATCACACAATACGATATTTGATTGCTAATATCAGTTTTATTCTACTGATTTTCATTTCAGGTCCCATGGTTTATCGATGCTTGTATTGTCCGGTTTCCTACAAGAAAACTCTCTCAACTTTGGAATTTGCTGGTTAGTGTTTTCTGCTTTACATTATGAACCCTAAATCTGGTTGTTATATCTATTTGTATGACCTAGAAATTATTAAAGTTTGAAATTTGACATTGTTAAATGGTATTTTTTTCTGGCCATTTGATGAGATTGTTTGGTATTTTCAGGCCTTTATGCATAAGCTCTACAAAAGGAACTGATTTTTTCATTTCATATTCTGAAAGGAGACAGAGATGTCAAAACTGAAGAACGTAGGAGAGAATCTCACTGAAGATGAACGAGCTGCGTTTCTTCATGATTCGTATCAGAATTTAGGCGATGAAGTTGATTTCGAACTCTTTCTTCAGGTGAATATATATTCAAACCTAATAATTTGCATATGTGTAATGGTAGTTAATTTTGCTCTTATGATTATCTGGTCATATAATTATCTAAGTATTAATGATCTAAAATTTGAATCTGACTGGCAATTGAGATGGTTTATTGTAAAATTAAGTCATAGATCTGCATAATAAGGCGTGAGGTAACTCCCTTAATCGGCTTATAAGGCGTGAGGTAAGAGTCATAAATATGTGAAAGCTTATTTGCATTTGAGTTTGAT
The DNA here is from genome assembly GCA_030545235.1 of Helianthus tuberosus. Classification (NCBI taxonomy): domain Eukaryota; kingdom Viridiplantae; phylum Streptophyta; class Magnoliopsida; order Asterales; family Asteraceae; genus Helianthus; species Helianthus tuberosus. The sequence goes on from CM060411.1 coordinate 180,470,894, forward strand.
GAATTAGTAGAAATCAAAATGCACATGCCACATATGTATTCAGAATCAAAATGCACATGCCATATATGTAATTACATTTGGTGAAGCGTTCTCAATGTCTTCCTATTCGAAGCTTTATGAAAATCTGTTGTAGCATGCTAACTATTTAGTGTAAATGTTATTGAAATTCCTCATTAGTAACTCTGCAGTTTTATAAGATACATCTTTTTTTTTTCGAAAAAAATTAAGGTTTTGTTTATGATGAAGATTACTGAAATATTTGTTTATAATAAAGGGGTATGGCTGCTAAAGTTGTCAACAAGAAAAAGAGTTTGCCTAAAGTATTATTTTCACTACATACCATGAAGATTTTTATTTAAAAATATATACTGTATATTTTGTAAAAATTGATTCTTTATTTGTCGAAATCAGATGATTTTGAAACTGAAGCAATCAACGAAGAGTATTTAGATCTTTGAAAATGAGGAGGAGGATCAATCCATTCCCATGGCACTTATCTTTCTTTCAAGATTATGTGCAGAATTCATAGTTAATTAATATTATATTATTTAATGATGTAATAATGGTCAACTTGCATCACATTTTATCAACCCTGATTATAGAATTTCAATATCATCAAACCACTTTTAATCTAAAATACATCCTGATGTTGAATGTTCTATTGGTCTGTTTTTAGGGCTTGCTATGGTGTTCTAAGGTTTGTTATGGAGAATGAGGCAAAAGGATGCGAGGTATATAAACATATTTTAACCTAAGAATATTGTTATCCGTAGTTTTCGTTTCGAGGTTTTTTTTGAACTTTTAAATGTAGCTCATTTTTAGGAAGCCAATTCATATGATATAATATTTCTTTCGTATTACCCAACAGGTGCTCGTGAGCTTTGAAAGTCAAATCATGGCTGGACAATGTGCGAAGCCATCTAGGTATTTCAAAAATAAAATAAGCTTTCGCAGCTTAGAAGCAATGGATTATATTCAGTTATAAGTTAGTGGATTATAGTTTGAAAATGTCAGAATTATGTGTCCATGTGAACCTAATTTATGCTTTAGTGTGTCGGATTACCATTGTCTGCAGCTATAAAAGAAACTGATGTTTAATGTTATATAGATTAATGCACAAGTTTTGGTTTATACTAATAGGAAACCTCTGCTGGAAACCTCATTTATGTTAGGAAACCACTGTTTTTAAACCACTGTTTTTAAAACCTCTGCTATCCACTATTGAAAGGTATCCTCTGTTCTCATAACTTCTGTTTATCCTAAAACAGTGTTTGTTGTAAACAGATGTTAGAAAATAAAATAGATGTTTGAAACCACTGTTGGGTTAAAACAAAGTTTTGTGGAGAAAACAATGGTTGAAACCACTGTTGGGTTAAAACGATGGTTTGAAACCACTGTTGGGTTAAAACAGTGGTTGAAACCACTGTTGGGTTAAAACGGTGGTCTGAAACCACTGTTGGTTTCGAACATGTATAGAGGTCGCGTTGGTTTGTTTATGTTGGTAAACGTTTAGTAATCTGTTCGTATATGTTAGTTTGGGTTCGGTAGTTAATTGGGGTTTTAATTTTTTATATTTTATATTAAAATTTAACAGAAAGGTCAATTGATTAAAACATCTATTCAGATAGTTATTTTAAGAAATTAAGAGGTCTTTTTTATTAATTAATATTAAACTGTTTTAACAGATACTCGAAGCTCCAACATTGCCAGCAATGAAGAGAAGCACACCTCAGATGCCAGAATTTCAAGAGTTTCATTTGGAAACAATGGAAAGAGCTAATCAAAATGCAGAAACTTCAACGGTTGCATCAACCGAAGCAGCTCCTCGGGTAAATTTTTTACCAAAATCGCGATATCATAGACTTAAATTTTATGTAAAAAATGAAATTTTATATGTTTTTGTTCTTATTTTTTAACAGGTTCATCAATGGCGGCCTCATCTTACAACACCAAAAACACCACCTCTACAGACGTTACTAAGAGCAAGACCTCCAAATAGCTTTGACCAAAGAACTTGAAAGAGAAGAGTTAGAAAAAGCTCCCAAGTTCAAAGCCAGACCTTTGAACAAGAAGGTAATAATAATATAAACGAATAAAACCCATCATTGTTTTATTATTTGTTACTCGAACAATATATTTATATTATTTACTTTTATGTAGATATTTGAAAGCAAAGGTGAACTGGGGCTGTTTTGTAACAAAAAGCGACAAGTTACCATACCCGAAGAATTTCATTTTGCAATCGATGAAAGAATTCCACCTCCAACCGCAAATGTTGCTGACATGTTTGATAAGGTTAATAAACATTACTGCTTAACTTAATTTCATCAGCCATCCGAATTTTTTTAACTTACTAACTAAACGTTTCTGAGATTGGACTAATTTAACTATTCCATCTAAAAATCTCACCAAACATGGCATAATTACTACAGATTATTTTGTTAATGCGTGAGTTTGCGTCAATTTCTTAGCCATTAGAATTATCTTATTTAGTAATGATTCTCATAACCAGTTTCATCTTATTTCTTTTGTAGGATCATGTGGTGAAGGTTGTATTTTAAGAAACGAAGATGAAAAATTTATGGAACGCTATACCCCAAAAATGAAGGATCTTGTATCAAGAGATGTTTCAAGATTTACGATCGTAGAATATAGAACAATGAAAGCAAATATGATTTTTGTATGATTTTTTCAATATGATTTTGTATTATTTTTTCATAACTAATGCTCATCAGTTTAAAACTATTGTTGCTGATACATCTGTTGATACAGTGGTTGATACATCGTATATAAGAAGTTATTAGACAACATAAAATTAGGTCATGCTTTCATTTTAGCCAAAATATTATCAATTATTTACCTTATTTTCTATATCAAACATGTACACTAAAACAAACTATCTTTAACATTGTTTTATAAACATATGCAACTAAACACAAAGAATTTAAATAATATATTATAATATGTTTTTTAGTATTTGATTCCGATTGTTATTAGAACAAACCCGTGTATTTACACGGGCGTACACCTAGTTAAAACTCAATGAACAGTGATTCATTCATATTCATATATGATAAAAATCAATGGGTGGGGGTTTCAGCCTGGGGGCGGGGTTGTGGAGTGGGTTGGGTACAAACGCCCAAATTACCACACCGGGTGGGCTTAGTTTCGGCGTGCCCCTTGGGTGGGGGTTTCAGCCCGGGCGTTGGACGGGGCTATCAAGATGACATGGCAGGATCTCATTGGCCAAGACAAGTAGCCGTTGGCCAACGGCTATGTGTTTAAAAAAAAAATTATTCACTATAAATACTCACACTTCTATTCATTTTTTTACCACAACTACTCCACATCTTCTATAATCATCTCTATCTTATTTAAAAAAAAAATCCCATCCAACCACAATACGGGCCTGGGGGCGGGGGTTGTAGCGTGAGTTGGGTACAAACGCCCAAGTCACCACCCCGGGTGGGCTTGGGTTTCGGCGTGGCCCCTTGGGCGGGGGTTTCAGCCCGGGCGTTGGACGGGGCTATCAAGATGACATGGCAGGATCTCATTGGCCAAGACAAGTAGCCGTTTGGGCTAGCCGTTGGCCAACGGCCATGTGTTTAAAAAAAATTATTCACTATAAATACTCACACTTCTATTCATTTTTTTTACCACAACTACTACACCTCTTCTATAATCATCTCTATCTTATTTTAAAAAAAAAAAAATTCTCATCCAACCACAATACGAAAAATGAATCCTCATAATCGTGGTTTTGACCCGAACAATCCGTGGGCATTCCAAGAAACACCTAGCCCAGCATCTCTATCGTCCAATTGCTCCCTTTTTAATACACTCCACGATGCCGGATATGGCTGGTTACGCATCGTTTATCTCTAGGGGTGCAAACGAGCCGAGCTACTCGTGAGCTACTCGAGCTCGGCTCGAAAAAAAGCTCGAACGAGCCGAGCTTAAACGAGCTCGAGCTTGAGCCCGAGCCTAAAAACAAGCTCGTTTACTAAACGAGCCCGAGCCCGAGCTTCGCTTATCGAGCTCGAGCCGGCTCGCGAGCCTAATCGAGCTTTCTATTTATATATTTTTTATTAATATATTAAACATATATTTATATAATAATAATTATCATTTATCTAAATATAAATAAATAACTAAATTATATGTAAAATAATAATTATAATTAATATAAATTAAATAATAAATACTAAACGAGTCGAGCCCGAGCCGAGCTCGAGCTTTTTAAAATTACCTTCGAGCCGAGCTCGAGCTTCAGAAATAAAGCTCGAATCGAGCCGAGCTCGAGCTCGAGCTTTCATATGTTAAACGAGCTCGAGCTCGAGCCTGGTCGAGCTCGGGCTCAGCTCGGCTCGTTTGCACCCCTATTTATCTCGAATCGTTTGAAGAATGATGTCGGTCGAAAACACCAATGCCTTTCGCGCAACGCGCGTCATTGAAAAACACTAGTTAATATATGATAAAAAAGAAAGTGAATGAACACTGCTTCACTTTCTTTTTTTATCATATATTAATTTAGAATGGAATACATCATTAAGAGATCAGTAAATGGTATCGGATATAGGTACCGGTCTTAAATTTATCAAATCGGTGTATTTTCGGTACCGGTTCTGCACAGTTATTCACCGATTTTTACCCTCAAATACCGGTGCCATACCAGTACCGACCGGTATCAAACCGTGCCATACTAGGTATATTCGGTACCGGTACCCATTTTTGGGGATTTCGGTAACGGGAACAGTGCTTTATAATTTATTTTTTAAATTAAAATTAGAATGGAATACATCATTAAGAGATCAGCAAATGGTATCGGGTATAGGTACCGGTCTCAAATTTACCAAATCGGTGTATTTTCGGTACCGGTTCTGCACAGGTATTCACCGGTTTTTACCCTCAAATACCGGTACCGTACCAGTACCGACCGGTACCGAACCGTACCATACTAGGTATATTCGGTACCGGTACCCACTTTTTAGGATTTCGGTAACGGTATTTTTTGTACCGGTATGAAAAGTATTTGAATGAGGTTTTATATACACAACAACTTATTTTGCTTTCTTTTTTGTCTTTTTCTGTAATTAATGAATTGTAACATGTAAAATTAACTTGCATATTTAGAATATTGATGAGCAAATCGTATCAAACCTGTAAACGAATCGGCATCGTATCGGTACCAAATTTACTATACCAAATCATTTTCGGTACCAATTTGGTACCCACCTTTTGGCGTTTTCAGAATCGTTAGTTTCGGTTCGACACCGGTCTAGCACCATACCTGTATTTATTGATTTTTACCTTCAAATACCATATCGTATTGTACCGAGCATTTTCGGTGTCGGTACCTAATTTCGATGATTTTCCGGATCGGTACTTTCGCTGCCGTTACCGGTACCGAGCTCATCCATATTTTAACGTGTTAGCACTGTAATAACTGAACTGAAAACAACCGAATTTCCAACGTGTAGGACGTGTGGGTCCTATTATTATATATTAGGTTATTGAAAATTGTTTTTTATGACGGAGTGATTATCCTTACCACGTCATTTTATTTATGTTTTGATATTCGGTATTTGTTTGCCGTTGCTGACACGCCTTTTGTAGTCATTGGGTCCCGCCGCAACGCGCGGACGGAAAATAACTAGTTAGGATAAATTCGAATAAATTCTTATTCAAAATCATTTAAAATGCGTTAAACATTATCAAAATAATAACTTTAACACCAACTATAGATTTTAAAGTAGCCACAAATCACAATATCACATTATAAAGTTCAAAAATGGTGCGACGATGCGTGATGGTGGCTGGTGCGGCAATAAGGAGAAGGATGTGTGCTGACAGGGGATGTGGAATGATGGTTGGTGTGGTGATGGTGGATGAGGAATGGTGGTTGGGCAGTGGCGCTATGGCTGATGGGTGATGATGGCATCATTGTCTCAGTGGGTTAAGTTATGGTCGTGGTTGATGCAAATAAGTTAATTAGAATTGATACATTGAATATATTTGGGCATAATAATATGTTATTTTAAGACTTAGAATAAATTTATAGATTAATTTATAATATAGCCAACATTAAAGTTATATGTGGGTAGGATAAGGATCATTACAGAACACTAATTATTGCGAGAACAAAAAGAACAACTCTAAATCACTAAATTTTGGGATTTAAGGTTCATATTTCTTAAATTTTATGTTTCTTACATTCATATGTGTATTATATATACATAAAAAATCATATATTTTCCCCTACACATAGTCTACATACATGTAGGTAATTTAGCCTACACATAACCTACATATGTGTAGGTTATTTAAAAACTAAAGATTTTTCATATTTTGTTTTAAATTCTAGTGTGAGAAACAATAAATCTTACATTTACAACATTTTCATTTACTTTTTAGGTTTTTAGGATTGAAAAAAATGAGAGATTCATTTTGTTCTGCGTGTTCTCGCAATATTTAGTGTTCTGCATAGAACCTTCCCCTATTATATATAAATATAATAAATAAATATGTATACTTTGAATTCGAATTTCAAATCGAATTTAAAATTATAAATTCGTATTCGATTTACTGGTCTCAAATTAAATCGAATTCGAAATTTGAATTCGTGATAATCGAATCGAATTTTCGAATTTTTCAAATTCGAATCGAATTCTGAACACCCCTAATGCAAGGTGAGGCTAGTGGTACAGAGGGCTCTAAAATGAACCGAACTGGACTGAATTGGACGAAAGCTTGTTCATGTTTGTTTGGTTAGCATTGCACTTGTTCATGAACGGTTTATGAATACGTATCAAACGAAATTCTTCTTTTTGTTCATTTGTTAAGAAAATTCACTTGTTCAAGAACATAATCAAACATATACCATTGAAAAAAATATTGGTTATCTTGAATCACCTTATTAAGTGTTTGATATAATAATCATAAACATATTTATTTTAAAACGATGGCACATGTTAGACGTAATAAGCATAAACATAATTATCACAAAATGATGTATCAAATATCTAAGTTTTTAACGAGGGAACATAAACTAAAAAAATTAGACGACTGTGAAAAGGCGTAAACGAACGTAGCGAACGTATTGTTGCACGTTCACGAAAGCAATTGAACGAACGCGCCCTGTGTTTATGTATGTTCATTTAGTTAAACGAACGAAATTCCTTGTTCATATTCGTTCATTTATTAAAAATGAATTGCCTGTTCAGGTTCACAGACGGTACGATGAACGCTTGGTTCATTTACAACCTTATTATTATACTACCAGTTTATAAACTCGCGTATTAGACGGGTTGAATAAAGACAATACGTTACGTAAACTCGTGTAACGCATAGACTATAACCTAGTGACTTAGACAATAATAATAATTCATAATTATAATAATATAATAATTACGAATAGATAGGAATAACAATAGCAATAACAATTTTTCTCATTTATTCCTGAGTTTTGCATTTTTTTTTTTTTTTTTGCCATTTTCATCCGGCCCATTAACTTCATCAAAAAAGTCAGTTTGTCTTTTTACTTATTTAATTTATTGTTTTTTAATGAGAGCCATTTTTGTCTTTTTACTTATTTAATTTATTGTTTTTTAATCCAAATAAAATCCACCCCATTAATTTATATTATCGCTCAAATGTGAAGTTAAAAAGCTATGTAAATATCTTATATTTAACTTAATCATTGTTGATATTAAATTACAAAAATAAATTAAAATACGATCTACATTATATAAAATATAATTTAAATTTTAAACTATATACCATATTCGTTTCTATAGGTTTACTGGCATGGTGGTATAAAATTTGTTGAATAAAGAGTTATATTTGCAATAAATCTTTTTATCGGAAGCTACATGTGTTATATATTAATAATAAAATTAGATATCTATTCTAACTTATAATAAAAGACTCCAAATAATGCCACATGGCATTCTCTCCGTCAACCTCATAAATTTTATTTATATTTGTTTAATAAATTTCTTTTAATATTAATATTAATTAATAACCAATATATAGATATCACTTATTTTTATCCTTATCTATATCTAAAATTAATAAATAATTTCAATTTTGCAATTTAGACCCTTTATTTTTTTACTTTTAACACAAAGTTTTTCATCTTTTGTAGTTTAATCCCAACTTTTTTTTATTTTCAATTTTGATCCACCATACTTTTCATCTTCCCTAAGTTTTTCGTTTCGTTCTAAATTTTGTGAGTTAACGCACCGCAACTTGCGTCTGGGGTTTAACATTTTTTCATATATTTTTTCCCATTTGACTTGTCCATCGCGTCACATCTATATTTCTGCGTTTGACAAGTTCGTCAAACAAGCAGGTCCTGGATGGACTTAGTTATTTTTTTCTATATTTTACGTTCGGTTTAATTTCTCAGCGACGAGCGTGCGTGATTCAAAGATTTTACGTTTACTTTTCGCTCGGTTTAATTTCTCAGCGACGAGCGTGTGTGATTCAAAGATTTTACGTTTACTTTTCGCTCGGCAATATTTTTCTTGTCTTTATGAATTTTGTTTTTACGAACTTTTCCGGTGTTGGTGGTCGCTGACAATGGTATAGTATTACTACTACTTAACACAATTTTATGACAACCGCTGCAACGCAGGGGCTTAATACTAGTTAATCTAATATATTATTAATAAAATAATAATATTGCTAAACTAAGAGATACATATTTGTAGTTATTCGCAAACAAATTATTTGGTTAGATTAGACAATCTAGGTCTACAAGTATATAACCTAAATGATTTGATCAACAATGATTAAACAATAAAATTTAATGCCACATATGAAAATAAAGATAAATAAATAAATAAAATACTACAATAGTATAACATAAATATTTTTATGTATTACGTATTTATCTACACTTATGTATAGATTAATAAATTGGATATATTAATATGATATAACAACAATTTGTATTTATTTGTTGTGTGTAAATTAATAAATTGTATATTAATATGATATAATAATAATAATAATAAGAAGAAGAATATTAATATAATAATATTAAAGGAGATAATGCCACATGAAATTTTAAAATATAATTTAAGGAGAGAATGACATTTGACATTAACATAATCCTTTTATTAGTATTAGTTATATACAATATGCGTAGGATCTTACTTATAGTTCCGGTTTCCAGTTATCTTCACCTACATCTTTCAGTCATTACCACAATAATATCTATATTCTCTTTTCAATCGCATGATATCCATGGCAAGATGATGCTCTGATTTGGAGTGAATCAGAGCATAAGCAAGGGCATCACATCTGCGATTACCTGTTGTGTGTCACCACTACCAACATTCAATGGCAGCGATGGTGTTTTCCGACGATTCTAGGGTTGACGGTGCTCCTGGCCGGTTCTGGTAGGATTCTAGGGAAAGCCCTTTAATAATGTCAGCCGATGATGCACTAGAGAGAAAACTTGACAGAGCTTCCATTGCTAGAATAAAAATGAAAGGTGAAAGTGGGTCACCTTGTCTGACCCCTCTAGAACATTGAAATTCACCAGTTGGGGAACCATTAACGAGTACCGATGAACGAGAGGATGCGAAAATTCCTTGGATCCACAGGATCCATTTCTCGGGGAAGTTCATTTGCTCGAATACCGAAATAATAAAATTCCATGAAATCGTATCAAAAGCTTTCTCGAAGTCTATTTTGAATAGAAAAGCCTTGGCTTTTGATCGTTTGACCCATGATATTAATTCGTTGGTGATGAGGGGCCCATCGAGAATGTTTCTGTCTGACAAATAAGCTGACTGCTCCTCCGAAATGACCGACCCGATAACCATTTTAAGACGATTCGCTAGCACTTTTGAGACGACTTTACTGATGCACCCGATAAGGTTGATCGGCCTATAATCATTTAGATTTTCTGGATCTTTTACCTTTGGAATAAGGGTGATGAACGAAGAGCTACACCCTTTAGATATTTTCCCCGTGTTGTGAAAATTGACTAGGATCCTATGAAAGTCCTCACCAAATAGATCCCAATAATGCTTTATGAAAGTGAAGTTAAAACCATCCGGCCCGGGGGCCTTGTCCCCGCCGCAATCCCATACTGCGTTTTTTACTTCATTAAAAGAAAACGTGGATATTAGAAACGTACCCTGCTCGGTCGACACTTTTTTGATGTTGTGACAAGTGAAACCCGGTCTGGTAGGATTAGGTTCCGTAAATTTTTCCTGAAAAAAATCTCGAACCTCATTTTTGATACTTGGGGGATCGGTGCACCATACGCCATTTATGAGTAGCCCATTCATCCTACTGCTTGCAACTCTGCTGTTGATAAAGCCATGAAAGAAAGCAGAGTTCTCGTTACCTTCCACTGCCCATTTAACCCTCGATTTTTGATGTAGTTCTTTGAGACGGGTATCGTTGATCATGTTAATGTTGTTTTTGTGATCGGCGTATACTTCTCTTTCGTTCTCTGTTAGGTCTCGGTTTTCGCATACTAAATCCAATTTTTTTAATTCTTCAGCCGAGGTGTTAAGGCTTCTGTTCTCTTCTTCCTTGTTTTTTTTTTACTCCAAACCTTAATTGCATTTTTGATGCTTCGTAACTTTTCTGCTAGTAAGACGTCTGGTGGGCCAGTACAGAAGAAAGAGGCCACGGATGAGCGAACCACCCCGTCAAGACTCGGTTTAGTGAGCCATGTGTTGAAGAACTTGAAAGGTATATGGCCAAAATAATTGGATGTAGTGATGAGAATAAGCGGGCAATGATCCGAAAGATTCCTCGGGAGGGTCCGGAGAGATGCCGTAGGCCAAAGGCCCCAAAATTTACCACATACCAACATACGATCTAGCTTGCTCATTTTTTTCCGCCATCCAGCCATCTTATGAATTTAGACCCGTTCATTTGGTATTCCGCAAGGTTTGCTTCGTATATAAAGGTGTTAAAATCCGCTGCAGATGTTGGGTCGAAAATACAGTTCCTTCTCTCATCTGAGGATCTAACCTGGTTGAAATCCCCCAATATAATCCAAATACCCCCACGTGTTGTTTTTTGTTCTCTGATATGATCCCAGAGTGCTTTTTTTGCATTTGTAGATTGAGGTGCATAAATATTCATGATGTAGACAATATCGGGGATGCCTTTAATCGTTCCACTGAGCAGATAGTTCCTGTTTTTAATGGTTTCTTGCCTGCTGAAAATCCCCGGATCCCATATGCATGCTAAACCCCCCGAACGACCTTCCGCGTTAACCCATTCATTTTCAATCGGAAAGTTACCCCATAGCTTCTTGAAGTTTATTTTTGATCCATCGGCTAACATCGTTTCCTGAATAGCGGATAAACAAATACCATGGTCTTTTTTTATTTGTTTAATCCAGTTTGCTTTCTGGGCATTACCCATCCCCCTGAGGTTAATACTTAGGTAATTCATTGATTACCATTATTAACTCCTTCACCCCTGACAATATTCTCAACCATATTCATAAAATTATCAACGTGCATACCTGTTTTGGTCCCCACATGAACAGTCGCCAATGTTTCGTTTGAAGCGTACAAATGATTTTCCCCCAAATTCGTAGCTTGCTGTGGTAAATTGGCACCTGTATGATTTCCCGCTAGTGATGTGTCACCGGGTTGAGGGTTGGATAAACTCTCGTGGGGCAGATTATCATGATGTTGGCGGGGGCTATTGGACGGAATCTTTTCTTGTGGGGGTGGAAGATTAATGGTGGAATGACGCAGGTAGTCTGGGTAATCAGGAAGTGGAAAAGAAAAAGGGACAAGAGGTTTTGGGTTATCACACCTGGATCTTTTTTGGGCCGGTTGTCTTGGGCTTGAGTCAGCTCCATGATTAGAGTGAGTGGGCCTAGTACCACGAGATCTGTTTTTTTTGTTGTGGACTTTATTGATAGAGGGGGCCCCACAAGCAATGAAGACAGAATGATGAGCTTTTTTAATTTCTGGAACGACGTTCGAGGAAACTACTTTTGGGGAAGATTGCGTAGTCATTTCGTTGTTCTCATCCATGCTTGTTACGTTTCCCATGCAAGGCTTTTCAAATTCTATAGGAGACTCCTCGTCTTCTCCTGCCATGCCTCCTTCGTCGGAGTTACCCATTGTTTCATCCTGCGCATTTTTTCCAGCGTCCAGGTCGCCGTTGTTCATGGATTGGTATCTTTTCGGACCACCCGTACTGCCGATCAGAAAATATGGGACCCAATCTTCCATAATTTCTTTGATCCAAACTCTATATTCTTTTCCGTGCCATGTGATGGTTACTTCTTCATTTACCGCTTTTCCCGTATTGGTTAGGATTCCGACAATTTCATAAGACAGGTTACAATCTCTTACTCCAGCTTTGGAGGATAATATTACTGCACCAAAAGTGCTAGCGATTTCATTAAAAACCTCCCTCTCCCATGCAATGATAGGTACACCATCGATACGAAGCCAAACTATCCGATCGTTAAATTTTTCCATTCCTCCCCATAGTTTAATACTAGAGAACCACTTGGATTGTTTCGTATTGTAGTGATTTATAAATGCTTCGAAATAGATTTTTTGACTGAAAGTCAGGAGAATTTTCAATCCTCCAATGTATCTAAATCCGGTGAGGAACTTTGATAGATTTCCCGTAATTTCACCTATATTGCATAGTGTCTCGTAGTCCTTTGCTTCTACCATAACTGAAAGTTCGCCCCACTCGTTCTATTGGACTCTAGATTAGCAAAGGTGATAGATTTTTGTTTACCAACATCTTTTCCAACGAGGACTTCTGCATAGGATCTATTGTTACCCTTATTCATCGTGTAGTTGTTTCTATAGGTAGGAAAGAATGGGGGTGGTTTTTCCCCCCACTGGTCATTCCGTCTCGTTCCTGTTAAACCGGTGGTAGCCTTCCCGTCTCGCCTGAATTTGGCCATGTCCACCTTGAGTTTTGCCCCCATCATTTTCACCTTGTTGAGGACCTCCAACAATTTTCCCGTGTCATGAACGTTTTCGTATCTTACGAATGCAAATCGGTTGCCTCCTTTGTCCAGTTTTTTTGGTAGAAACACATCAGCTATTTCACCAAACACCCGAAACTCGTTCCATATTTCCCCTCTAGTACAAAACTCCGGAAGGTTAGATACGTAAAAGGTTGTTGCATTCTCGAATTCGAATAGTTGCTTTTTGTGCTGCTTCTTTTGATTGTTATTCTTTCTTCTTTTACCGGTGGCTTGGTTCCATGGCCTATCGTCTTCTTCATGTTGACCATACATTTTCTTTTGGAGATGGCCAGGAGAAGCTCAAGAAGCTGCAAACATTTGTACGCTTCAAACGAATGGACCCAACTAAGATTATGTCATTTAGTCCTAACTTAGTTAGTTTTATTTTGAATCAGTATTTTTTTTCCAACAACAAATGTTAGTATTTGAACATGACAAATGTTGAACTGCGTTTTAACACAATGAATAAAATATTTTTCTTTTATATTTTTAGTTTATTGCATTTTAGAAAAAAAAAAAACACATTTTTTATGTTTTTAGATAATTGTATTTTAGGAAAAAAAACACATTTTCGTAAGTTTTTAACTTATTGCCTTTTAGAAAAACACATTTTTGTGTGTTTTTAGTCCATAGCGTTTTAGTAAAAACACATTTTTTTTGTCTTTTTTGTCCATTTCGTTTTACAAAAACACATTTTTTTGTGTTTTTGATCTATTGCGTTTTAGGAAAAAACACATTTTTTATTGTTTTTGATCCGTTGTGTTTTAAATAAAATACATTTTTTTTTGTGTTTTTTAGCCATTTCGTTTTAGAAATAAAATATTTGTTTGTGTTTTTTAGTTATTGCGTTTTAGAAATGACACATTTTTCTTTGTGTTTTTTGTCCATTAAGTTTTATAAACGAAGACATTTTTTTGTGTTTTTTGTCAATTACGTTTTAGAAAAGAAAAAAAAATCATTTTTGATGCGTTTTGTCTATTGCGTTTTACGCATCTGGGTTTTTGAAAAAAAATCCGAAAAATAACAATAGTATACTCGCTTTAAAGATAAAAAAACGCTCGTTTTTTTGGTGCAATTTTTATAAAAAAAAATATTTTCGTATGAAAAGGTTATTAACATTTAAAAAACGAGGGGAATTGGAGGAAAGAGAAACTATTGACTTGGATTGACTAGAATACCCGGAAACAAACTCGCGTGCGTTTTTTTTTTTTTTAATCAATTTCACTCATTTAATCTTAGTTGGGTCCATTTGGTTAGATTTAACCATTAAAACTAACTTAGGACTAAATGACATAACATGCAAGAGTTTGCAAACATCGAGTACGTTTCTTGTATATTTAGAAGACAAATGACATAGTTTGCAATTTGGTGTAAGATGATTTCTGTAATTACTATAATTAAAATAAAACAATTATATTTTAATCTATATATATATATACACGTTTTAAATGAAGGTCCAGTTTTGAAATCCGGGTCGGGTTTCGGAGAACCAACCGATTTTGGGCGAATGTTACACCTGAGTCCATCTGAGAAGGATGCACCACCTTTCCGAATTGACCTGCAATGTAATCGAAAACCCAATTTACCGCCAAGTGTACCGAATCCCTTTGAATCTTGATCCATGTTATTCTATCGAACGGGAAGCTCTGCCCTTACTAGGTGATAAGTTTCGTAAACCAACTCTTCCAGTACTCTTTACTATCCAAGAACTGTTGGGTCTCCTCTTTGTCAATGAATTTCAGCATCACCGTGAAACCGCTGATATATATGATATCCATCCCCCAAAAGCCGGCTTCTTGGAGAGTTGTGTCAAGTTTGATAAGGCTGTTAAGTTCTTTATCTCTCCTAATCAATGCTCTCCCGTGAAGCTCCTGGAAAACTCTTGTGTTCTTCTTGAATGCAAAGAATCTTATCGGTGTTCCCAGCTTGTCCCCTCCCTTTGCTTCCACTCGATTCTTCCACATTTCCCAGAATATCACTATAAGACTTACCATTATTGAAAGAAAACATGCTACTCTTCGGAATCTGATATGACACCGGCTGCTTTTCTTTCTGTTTGTCTCCCCTGGTTTCTGGTTTTGC
Source organism: Helianthus tuberosus (assembly GCA_030545235.1). NCBI lineage: Eukaryota > Viridiplantae > Streptophyta > Magnoliopsida > Asterales > Asteraceae > Helianthus > Helianthus tuberosus. The sequence continues at coordinate 180,485,967 of CM060411.1, forward strand.
CTTAATTCAACTAAGCCGGCGTTCTTAGCTGCGAAGATAGCTATGTTGGCTCTCAGCTTGTTAGAACCCATCTTAATTCCATTGATATTCTGTTCAATTTCTTTTACTCTTTTAATATCTTTGAAAGTGACAAAACCAAACCTCTTTCCCTCCTTGTATCTCTTCCTAGCTATGTAAACCCTTGTTGTCACTCCAAAACCTCCTAAGCAGTCTTTAACTTCCCACGGAGTGCATCCTTCCCGCAGGTTCGAGATGTAGAACTTAGCTACATCGCTTTCCTGCTCCTTTGTTTTCTTGCTTCCAGCGACGTTCCGTCTAGGTGGAAACCGTGGAATGTCAATCCAGGGTTTCTCCCGAATGGACCCTGTCTTCCAATTCGGGATGTATGAGCTACTATAGTCTATAGAATAATTACTCCCATGCTCCCCTTAAACCATGTTGGTGAAAAGAATACTTAAATTGGTGAAAAGAATACTTAAATAGTAAACAAATTACCATATATTTTTTAACAACTTTAATTTCACTAAATTATTCCTTTAATGAGGCTTGAACCCTTGACTTTAAGAGGAGCCAAACACCTTACTCAACTTTATAAAGCTATAGTTTTTCTTAAACCGATTTATAGTATAACCCCTGAACTTTAATAAATTATCATCTTGAATTTTTAACGAATTTTCCGATGGGTTTCGATTTTTATATCAACGCTGTGAATTATTTTTTGCTATGTTTTGACATGAATTTTCATAAGTTTTTAAACCGACCAATTATTTTAAACGTTTCTTTAAAGTGTTCGTTCATTGAAACCACCCGGCACTCATCTCTAAATGCGGCATTGCGACGTGTTTTTTATCTACGTTTAAACTGACCTGATGTAATGTGGGGTGTCGTGTCTATCTTCATATACGTTTTGGTGTAAATTGTGTTTGAATAATTTGGCTTTCATAAACCACGATGTAACTCTTCCGTATCTTTCGAATATAGAGTCACGACGTGGTATTTTTAGGGGCATTCTATACACACCCCCCCCCCCCCCCCTATTACTAACCACACCCCCCCTTGTGAGAGGAAACTGTCGGTCCCACGCAAGCCCCACCTATAAGTTATGTGAGAGGAGGGGGGTGTGGTTAGTAATAGGGGGGGGGGGGGGTGTATAGTAGTGCCCTATTTTTATCTTGTGTGTAAGTCACAAATGCCGAGTAAAATTTGAAATTACTAAAAATGAAATTAAACGGAGAAGGCAAGGAATATTTGTTAGGTAATAATCGTTTGAAAGCTTGTGTAAAAGACTTGTATGATATCTAGAAGAGTGAAAGACTTGTATGATTAATATCCAAAAAAATTAAATATAGAGTATTTAGACAAAAGTTAACGAACGTAACTAAATGAAAATAAACTATTATTTAAAAATTAAAATAAGTACTTGAAAAATGATCGCTTTCTAATTTAATATATATAAAAAATATACTACTATTAAGAGATTACTTTTAATTTTCCCTCTAATACGTTTTACTTACAATTTTAATTTTCCCTCTAATACATTTTACATATAATTTCCCTCTTACACAAAGTGTGCAAGGAGACTTGAATATTACTACATACCCAAAGAGAACTTATTTATGATTTCATTCTCCAAGTATATTTTCATTTGCCCCTTCAATGTTCATTGAGAACGTCATCAGACATTGAAGGCTTTTCAACTAGCCAAGCTTAACAAACCGCCATATTATTTGGCGTTCTTATGTAAATCGATTAAGCCCTAATTATTATACCGTTTTCTTCATTTTAAATTGATGCTAAGTTACATAAGACCACCCGTAGTGGTTTAGTGAATAATGCCCCTACCTTTGGGCGTTTTCCACCATGTGGCAGTCCAGTCAGCAAAGGGGCATTATTGAGCGTTTTTACAAAAGTGGCGCAGTGGAATAATGCCCAATAATGACCAAACCAATCATTACACAATCATTATTTTTTTTAATTTAAAAACTACCACTATTTTTTTTTTTTTTTGAACGGCTGATTTTATTAGAAAAAACGAGCTAGCAAGAAGCTAGACAAAAGAATGAGAATTAGGCGTGATTTAAACAACGCTGGGAGAATTTTTTTGAAAAAAAAAAAGCTGAAAAACGCCTAGGGGTGGGGGACGGGCGATATTGGGCGTGTTTGGTGGGAAATTTTGAAAAAACCACGCCCATTACGGGTGGTCTAAATAATGTTGCTAGTTTTCATAAATATTAACTGGTTAAGTCGATTTAGGGATTGTTGAAACTGGGTTTTAAGTTATATTTTAATTTAATGAATTGATCTTCAATAGCGATTGAAATGTTGATTTTGGGTGGCGTTGGTGCGGTCGCTGGAAGAGAATACCGGAGATGTTAGTGGAGGTCGTCCTCAAACACTCCATCTCTCTCCTATTGCTATCAGATCTCAAGATTGAAAAATGAAAACGTGACAGACGGGGAAGAAGAGATCGCAATAACATGTGGTAGAGCATGACCTAAACAACACACCTAAAGCAAATCAATATTGCACGGACAGGATTTGTAAAATTACTATTCCTAACATTTTGTTATTAATAGTAAAAATTACTCCTAACATTTTGTTGTTAATAGTAAAAAATATTCCTAACATTTTGTTATTAATAGTAAATAGTATGATTGTAATAAAATAATATATACTAGTGAAATTTCTTTGCCCGTTGCGGCGGGAACTCGGTATGTATCAATTTGGTTTGTAACAGTATTGGTATGGTATTGGCACACGTTATAACAATCGAAAATGAAAACCCAAAAAATAAAGTTGTGATATGCACAACAAAATAATGACACATGTTTTACATCGATAGAAAACAAAAAAATAAATGTCGGTTACGGTTCTGACAATGTCAGTACTGGTATCGATGTTGTTTGCTCGGAATCAACTCAATTCGTCACGTCACCGGTATGATATCAACACTTGATATAGCTTATGATACCAAAGTGAAAAAAATATAGTTTGAAAACAAATCTGTTTTCAACACATTTGGTCGTTGACATCTAGTGTTAAACAATGTGTTGGATGATGCCTATTTCCAGAACTATCTTTATTTGTTCGTGGACCTTTACATACTCAATGCCTCGATGGTAGGGTTGTAAACGAACCGAATGTTCAGCGAACAGTTCGTGAACCATTTGGTGGGAAGTTCGTTTACGTTCGTTCGTTTAATAAACGAACGAACGTGAACAAGGAATTTGTTCGATTAGTTAATTGAACGAACATGAACAGAGGTCTCGTTCGTTCAATTGTGTTCGTGAACGTCAATAAGATGTTCATGAACGTGTTCGTGAACATTCGATTAGATAAGTGCTCCAGTGGTGGCCACGGGTATTTAAGTTCCACTTATGGTGGGCCCGGGTGAGTTTTCCTCTCAAGGTTTCAAGTTGGAGTCTTGGTGATAGGGGTTTCTCATTGAGGGGTTTAAATTGAGGATCTATTGTGCGAGGGGGCTCTCTAGCGCGGACCCGGTTAAGACAACGTATGCTAGACATCCCGACATTCGCGAATAATTCACACCTTTCAAAAAAACTAAAGATACTTTCACATATTTTATCTAAGCTTTTTATATTCTTTTATTTTTATTTATTTTTTACCCTAACAATTAAACTAGGAAACCCTAATTCCACCTTGTTTATGCATTGTTCCCTTTTCTTTCTAATTATTCACATCAACGAATATGACCGACCTCTGTTCTAGTGTTGCTTTCTCCGTCATCCACCTTTAGCCTTCATCGTGTTCGTCAAATTTATTTGTGTTCGTGAACCGTTCGTGAACACACTCATTTTCTTAATGAACGAACACGAATATAAAATCTGGTTTGGAAAGTGTTCATGAACCGTTCGTGAACACGTTTATTTCCTTAACGAACGAACACGGACAAGGGCTTGTTCATGTTCGTTCGGTTCGTTTACAGCCCTACTCGATGGGTCAATTGTTAATATTTAGTTTAGTTTTTTAGTTTAGAGTAAAAAAATGCACCTGCAAAACACTATTCATCAACTCTTCCTATTTATATATAACTAGGTGATTTGACCGCGCGTTGCGGCGGTACATTACCGCGGGCATTGGATTGGTATCAGTTTGGTTCGTTACAATACCGGTGTGATACATGTATTTCGTATAGAAATCAATCGACTGAAAACGACAAAAATAAACACGGGTACCGTGACTAGTGTTCAAACGATATTGATTGATTCCAATCGTCACAGTATTTATATCATTATTCATATATCGTTGCAGACAAAGTTGTATAAGCCGGTACCAATGTTGTTCGTTTGGTTTGTTATGGTATAATAACGATATGGTACCAGTTTATCAAAAGTAAAAACATTACAAAATTGATAATGGTATCGATACAGATGTTGTTCAATCGATTCGATACGTTTTGGTACGTTAGTGCCACATTATCTATTATTAGAAAAAAATCAAAATAAATGATAAATAATAATTTAAAAAAAATACATCAAAATAATAATTACCATTCATTGTCGTTTTCGATTCGATTTGTTACACCTCTAGCACAATATCCATTTTCAATAAAGGTTGTGCTTCAATGTTAAAAAAACATTGTTGCGCATTTTTTTCTAAACTAACAAACACAAGTTATTAAAATAAAATTAAACTAAATGATTGAATAAAATAGTAAATAAATAAATACTTGAAAATAAAATTAAAAAATAAATCAACACTTTAAAATAAAATATTGAAATGAACACTTTCAATTGATAGCGAGATTCCCCCGCACTTCGCGGCGGGAATTCGATAGGTATTTGTTCGGTTCGTTACGATACCAACACTCGCTATGGTTTACATCGATTGAAACAATAAAACGAATATCAATACTGGTATCAATGTTGTTCAATTGATAGCGGTTTAGTTGGTTTGCGTTCTTTGTTTATTTTTTCAGCATTGCCATATAAATTTTATTGAAAACGGATATTGTGTCGTATCGTACTAAATTGAATCGAAACTGGTTTAACAACATATGTGTCGGTACCGGTATTTATTTTTATTGTTTTTTCATCATATCGCTACTATACTGTAACGAACCAAAAAATATCGGTACCGGTATGTATTCATTTTTATGGTTACTTGTTTGATAACGGATCTTGTGTTGCTAGCGTTTCGAACCGAAACAAACCAAATAAACAACATCAATTGTGATACCGTATTTATTTTTATTGTTTTTTCTTTTGATAAGTCGACAACGTAATGCTACTGTATCATACCGATCAACATGGGTACCCGTACTCATATTCATTTTTAGGGTTTCCAGTTTTGAAAGTTTTTCATTTATACAACTTTTTCTGCGACAATAAATGGATATCAGTGCAAGTACCGTGACAATCTGGACCGACCGGTATTGTTCGAACAACATCGGTGTCGGTACCGGTGTCCATTTTGTCGATGTAAAACTTGTGTTGATTTCTATAGAGTGCATGTATCGTATGAGTATTGTAACAAACCAAATGTCTATGGTAACATACATTCACAACACACCAGCAAATAACTTGGAATGTTAATATAAGAAATAAACATAGATGCGACTTTAGATTTTTTAATAAAGTTAACCAACACAAATTATTACTAAAAAATCAAATTGTCGATCTAATGTTCGCGGTAACGTACCGTCACAACACACTCGCAAATAACTTGAAATGTTAAAATAAGAAATAAATATAATTGTGAATTTAGATTTTTCTATAAAGTTAATGAACCCAAATTATTACTAAAAACAAATTGAATAACAACAAAATATTGTTAATAACAAAAAGAAAAAAAAATACTTAAAAAACCATCGGTTGCCTATTTATTACTAAAAATACTTACAAAAAGATTAATAATTAATATATAACTAAAAATAAAAAAAATAAAAATCTAAAAATCTAAAAATTAGCATTCACTGTTCATCATCACTTTAAATTACTAAAAACAAATTGAATAACAACAAAATATTGTTAATAACAAAAAGAAAAAAAATACTTAAAAAACCATCGGTTGCCTATTTATTACTAAAAATAGTTACAAAAAGATTAATAATTAATATATGACTAAAAAAAATCTAAAAATTAGCATTCACTGTTCATTATCACTTTAAATTCATATAGATAGCTAGTAAGATTCCCTTCGCACTTCGCGGCAGTGAGAGTTCGGTCGGTATCTGTTCGTTTCGTTACAGTATTTGTACTTGTACTCGTAATAGCCTATAGTGATCAGAAGAGAAAACCTTACATCGTTCGAAAACATAAAACAAAAAACGAATATCGATACCAGGACCTATGTTGTTCGGTTAATATCGATTCGATTGGTTTGCGTTCTATGTTTATTTTTTTTCAACATTGCGATATTTTGATAACGAATATTGTGCCGCAATCATACCAAACCGAATCGGAACCGACTAAACTACATCTGTATCAGTACAAACATTTATTTATTTTCATTTTCTTTCCGATTAATTGACACCGTATCGCTACAATATTGTACCTAACCGAAGAACATCATTTTCGGTTTAGGAATTTATTTATATATTTTTTCTTTCTATAAACTGACATCGTATTGCTACCCTACCATACCGAACATCAATAACATTACCAGTACCGTGACACTCTAAACCGATCGGTGTCATACGAACAACATAGATGCTAGTACCGGTGTTTGTTTTTATCGTTTTCGGCCATGTAAAACATGTATTGATTTCTATACGAAGTGTATGTATCATTTTGGTACAGTAACGAACCGAACCGAACCGATTTCTATCTAATGCACGCGGTAACATACCATCATAACGCGTGGGCAAATAACTTGAAATGTTAAAAAAAATAAACATACACACGGATTTTTTTAAAACTTAACACTAAAAAGAAAACTAAATAATAAATAAAATATTACTAATAAAAAATAAAAGGGATATTGGATTTTAATAATCCTAAGTTTCACCCGTTGGACGATAATAATCCCAACTTTAAAAATTCCCTCCAATAATCCAACTTGTAAAAGTTTGGCCGCCATTGATATTTTTCTAACATAGGTGCACTTAAATCAATTAAAGAGTCTCTAGGTGTAATTGAATCCATTGAGTAGACCAAATTCTTATATCTTTGAAAAGGATCAATGACGACCAAACTTTTACAAATTAGGATTATTGGAGGAAATTTTTAAAGTTAGGATTATTATCGGCCAACAGATGAAACTTAGAATTATTAAAATCTAATAACCTAAAATAAAAATACTTAAAACTTATCGATTATTATTTATTACTAAAAATAACACATAAATATTTAAAAATTGTGATTTTACTATTCATCACAACTTTAGTTTAATATGTATAATAGTTGAATTCCCCCGCGCTACGCGGCGGGAACTTCTTTATATCAGTTCGTTCGTTACGCTAATGACACTCGTTATAACAACCTAAAAACGCAAAAATAAAGTTTTAATATTCTCAAAAGAATATCGGCACGTGTTTTACATCGATCAAAAACCATAAAAATAAATACTGGTACCGGATTGATAATTTTGATACCGATACGATGTTCATCGAACCCAAAACCTAAAAGGAGTAAAAGCACAAACCGAATAACTTACCTATTATGTTGGTACAATACCGCTTTGGTAGTTTGGTTCAGTATGGTAGAAGTTGTCGGAAAATTCTTGTTTTTTAATACATGTTTTAAATATAGTTTATGTCGCAATGTGAAAAAAATTAAACATAATTGTAAATATAAATTTTTCGAAACAATTAACGAATGTATGTTATCAAACAAAAGTTAAATCAAATAATAAATATCATATTATTACAAAAACCTCTTCGCATCCATGTTGCATTTTTAATAAACATAACTTTTTTAATGGGTAATAAAATGTTGGTTAAAGTTAAGTCTCCTAGATTTAAGAAGTGTATAAAATCATAATAAATCGTAAAATATAACACAATTTTTAGCAAAATATAACACAATGTTCAGAAAAAAAAAGACACAATACGTCGCAAAAAATACACGAATAACACAAATATAGAAAACAAACGATGCTATAAACAAAAATTTTAGAATCTACAAGCTATATATCCAAAAGTGAAAAGCTAAAATCTCATATTGTAGAGTTTGATGAGATGGTTACAATGCCACTTTCATGAGGTCAATTGAAGGCCGGTAGGTACCCTTTTTGTAAAGTCTTATTTTTAAGAGACTTTGTATTTAATCTAACCCATAAGATATTTATCCATTGTGACTAATATTAAGTATAACATGCAAGAAAAAAATATCAAAAAATAAACCTGAAAATATATTGCTTGAGATCATTAACATCAATCACAATCATATTGGTTTTGTGGATTTAGCTTTCTTTATCTCATCTTATTAAGTTATCTACAATCAAAATCAAACACTATTTATTACTTCTTTGTATTCATATATATAAATATAAATATAATAAAATACTATAAAAATCTGAATACACTACTCATAGGAATTAATAAAATAATTATAACTTAAAATCAAAAAATACTATAAAAATTTGAAAACACTGTTGATCAGAACTTTGTGTTAATATATATTGCAATCCTTTCTGCCACATATTCCTTTGCATCCACCCCAATGCCGTAGTCGAACTCCAACTAATATATATATTTTTTTAACGGCCAACAAACTCAATCCCGAGCACTCTCGGGGCACCCACTGGACAAACGGAGTACTCGGAGAGTAACCCGAATCCACCACCATTTCCGGGGAAAACCCGATAACCCACCCGCCCGTAGGCACGACGGTGAAATTACCGGTAAAACCCGTTTGGCTCAAGGATCCAACCCAGGTTTCCCATGGGTCTCCTATCATTGCACACCAGTGCCTCACTCTGCACCAAATGAGAGTCAAACCTGCATCTCTCAAAAGAAATGCAAGCCCTCCACCACTTGATGTAGAGATCATTAGCCCAACAAATATATTAATATGGAGCACTCTTTCCCTCTTTTCTTCCGAATTCATCCCTTCTTTTATAATAGCCGCCTACAATAATTATATTATATGGTTTCCTTTTTTTCTTTCTTCTTCTGTACGTGTCCTCCTCAAATAATATATCAGTCGCCTTTAATATTCAATTTGAAAACGCTGTTCATCAGCACTTTGTGTTAATATATATAATAGTAAAATTTCCCCGCGCGTTGCGGCGGATATTCGGTCAGTGTTGGTTCGATTCATTACAGTGTCGGTTCGATTCATTACGATGCCGGCACTCAGTATATCAACATAAAGACAAAACTCAAATAATAAAGTCATGGTGTGACCAAACTGATATCGACACACGTTTTACATCGGTGAGAATCATAAAATTAATATATGTAACGGTTATGATAGTAGTTCCGATATGGTACCAATGTTGTTCGGTCAAATCAACATGGCATCGATGTTGCTAGGACAATATCAGTTTCGTTTGTTACCATACATAGCTTACAATATACAAAAAACACTTTATACTACTACCAAAGTTGTTTGGATGGTATCCATCCGTCACAGTAAAGAACAACAAAATCAATTATACAAACATCGTATCTTAAAAATTGTAATAGAAAAACAAAATACGATTAAAATTTAATGTTGTATCTTAAAAATTGTAATAGAAAAACAAAATATGATTAAAATTAACTAATGTAATAAAATAATTAAAATTATTAAATCTAGAAAAGTTATAATAAGAAATATTTTTTTTTACTATTTACCGTCTCTCAGTTTTAACATATAAGGTTATGATAAAATGAAAACTTATACGAGTTGTGAGAACTTAGAGAACTCGGCCTTACGAAATGTTTTTTCAAAATACTTTTACCAAAAATCCTAAAAAAAAGTCAACTTTTCCAAAAAAAATATAAAAAGAAAAAAAAAACTAGTTTTTTTTTTATTTACGACAACCGTAAATTCTGTAAAAAGTTATGTAATGCTTATATCATCAGCTTTTACAGCAGCTGCAAGGGATTGAAAAACACTACTTCGAATTTCTTTCAATTTTTTTACGCTAGTTTTTTCTAACATTTTAATCTAGGGTGTGAAAAAAATGGGGCAAAACTCGCACGGAAAGGCTGAGTTCTCTAAGTTATCACAACTCGGTGATCTTGATCTATATATATATACACACATATATATATGTTATTAACAGTATAAATAATAATAACTAGATATAACACCCGCGCGCGTTGCGGCGCGGTATATCGTAAACATCGAATTGATTAGTCCAAATGTTATGTGATGCGTTAACCATATGAAAACATACGTTTCGACGTATCTGATTGAACTCAATATAACATATATAAGCATTGCAATTGGATCAAATATAAAGTAAATCAAATTTATACCGTACAATCATAACTTATATTATATGTGACCCGAGTCATACATAGAAAATGTAACACGTATAATGGAAAAGCTGACACGTATAATCAAAAGAGATGAATTACAGCTTTTGAAAAAGTGGAAAAAAGAAACCAAAATTTGACTCCACTCGGTTTGGAACAAAATTTACAAAACATCACCTGACTCTTTTCCTAAAAAAAGTTTACGTTGAAACATACACCAACTCAAATATAACCGAAACGTACATAAAAGTATGCACGTAAAAAATGTTTTTTAAACGAAAACGTATTATATTTGACCTGACTCGTTTCCAGAAAAAGTTTATAACGACACATAGAGCAAATCAAATTTATACTGGTACGTACATAAAAATAAACACGTGAAAAAAATTGTTTTTCTTAAGTAAAGGAGGTATAATGGTAAACTCAAAACAAATTATTAGTAACAAACTTAATAGGTTAAATACGTTCGTAAAATTGTGCCAAGTGGCACTAATGCCAAACCACTGCTAGCGAATACCAACATCAGAAGAGCTTGTAAAAATAAATTAAATAAAAAAGTAAAACATAACACCGAACAAAAAACATACGTAAAATCGTTGAACCATGCACGCCCGTTGTGGCGTGTTAATGCGAAACAATTAGAAAAAAACGTAAAACGTAGAAAAGAATAACTAAGTCGATCTAGGATCCGTGCGTTGCGACGAACTTGTCAAACGGAGAAAAATAGACGCGTTGCGACTTGCCTATCAAACGGGAAAAAACAGGCAAAAAAATGTTGAACCTCACACTCATGTTGCTGCATGTTGACTCGCAAAATTTAGAACGAAACGTAAAATGAAAACTTGCGAAAGATGAAAAGTATGGGGAGACCAAAGTTGAAAATAAAAAAGTAGGGTTAAATTGAAAAGTTGAAAAGGTTTGGGTTAAATTTAAAAAAACTAAAGGGGTTAAAATACAAAAAAAAAAAAAAACAATTGGATTGAAAGTGAAAAATACAATTTTTTTTTGAAAGACTCCCAATGCTAATGTTACAAGCATATAATGCAAAAACATGTTTCTAATTTATAGTTTGGAAATAATATTATAATAATAATAAAATGGAGAAAGCAAACTTCTGACCTTTAGTTAAAGCATGAACCTTGGTTAAATTTGGATTACTTGCACATCATGACTAACAGTTTATTATTTATGTGGTTGATTATATAAATGTTTTTTTTCTTTTAACCCATTTACAACCAATCAACTCGTCTATAACCTGTCAACCCGTTTGACATGTTTATAAAAATATACTAAATGGGTGGTATTTGGGTTACACAATTTCTTACGTGGTCAGGTTAGATTTCAAAGTTTAGACACAAATAAAAATATGGGTCATGTTCAGGTTTCAAAATTAAATCTGCCAACTTATAATCCGTTTAAACTGACCTGCTGTAATGTGGGGCGTCATGTCTTTCTTTATATACGTTTTGGTGTAAATTGTGTTCTAATAATTTGGTTTTCAAATATGACGATGTAACTCTTCCGTACATTTTGAATATAGAGTTGTGACGTATTTTTATCTTGTGTGTAAGTTACAAATGCCAAGTAAAATTTGAAATTACTAAAAATGAAATTGAACGGAGAAGGCAAGGAATATTTGTTAGACCGTGGGGTATGGTGGGGCGTGGGTTGGGGCCATGGTGCGACACGTGGACTATGGGACACCCAAGACCAAAAGTCAATTTCAAAGGGGTATGGTGGGGCGTTGGTTGGGTGGCGTGGAAAAAAAAACCAATTTCAAAGGGCTAGTGCTCTTGGCCAATGAGGTTCCGCCATATCATGTGGTAGCCTCGCCTCACGCCCGGCCTTAAACTCCCGCCCAAGGGGCCACGCTCAAACCCAAACCCACCCGGAGTGGTGACTTGGGCGTTTCTCTCCAACCCACGCCCCATACCCCATAGTCTTATATAATAATCGGTTGAATAGTTTGTGTTGTGTAAAAGACTTGTATGATATCCAGAAGAGTGAAAGACTTGTAAGATTAATATCCAAAAAATTTAAACATAGCGTATTTAGACAAAAGTTGATGACTTCTGCCATTTTCAGGGTTGGTCTAGCGTCTCTATCTTCCTCTGAACGTTAATGCACGGTAGCTAGACCCTTCTTCTCCGGCGATGGCGGCTCGACGATGAAGATTAACGTGGCTTAGACGGTGTGGTTGAGTCGGTTCATATCCTAACGTGAATCTTGATACAACCTATCTTTCTAATCGACCTTTCTGCTTCATCCATTCGCTGTCTCCTCGGACTCCTTTTTTTCACCTTTCTCTCTTCTCCGGCTGTTTCTATCCGGACCTTGATTGCTTAGTAGGTCTGTTATCGATCGCGGCTATCTTTATAGTTGAGCTAGATTGGTACGAATCCTATTAACCTTTTAAAGCTCCGTGATGACGAACACCGGATTCAGAAATTCTTACTACGGTGGTGGGGGTTGGGCCTACTATGACAATCGGAAATATGAAGATCAATGGAGGCATGATGAACAAGACACAGGAGACTGGGGTTATGACTACCCAAGCCATCACGAAGGCTGTGACAGAAACGGCGAAGATAATTGGCACGTTGCCAAATACAAAGGCAGGAGGCTCATAAAAGATAAACCACCGGCTGGACAACAGAAACACAGCAAAGAAACCACATTTTTTATCGGCAATCTGCCAGACGATTGCTCCAGCTTTTTACTTTGGGAAGTCTTCGCTGATTTCGGACTCATGTCCGACGCCTACGTTCCAAGGAAAAAAGACAGGTATGGCAACACCTTTGGCTTCATTAGATTCAAAGGAGTGAGGGATGTTATCTCATTTCAGAATGAACTGGGCACTATGAAAATCGATAGACGCAAAGTTTTCGTGAAACTGGCAAAATTTGATAAGGTACTAAATGATGAAAGACCCAGAAACAATAAAGGTAAGATGCCTCAGGTCTGGAGGCAAGATAACATCGTCGACAGAAAGTATTCCAACAACTACAACGCTGTCAGGAACTCTGATAATAATGGTAAGTCCAATCATAAGAAACATGATCCGGCTCCAGCTAAAGGAGTTCATGTCCGTAAACCACCAGATGCTGAAATCACTCTGATGGATGCTGTAGCTCAAGAGCATTCACCAGAACTTCACTTACTTGAAAGTGAAGCATCAAAAAATTGGAGATCAAAATCACTCATTGGCTATATTAGAAATCCGTTTGATCTGAAGCACTTAGGGGAACAACTTGAATCATCCGATTTGAGCGGCTTCTCCCTACAATATCTCGGTGGTCTAAGAGTTCTACTGAACTTCCCCAGTTCAGATCTGGCCCTTGAATTTCTTAACGGAAAGGACGGCATGTGGTCCATATGGTTCTCGTCTCTCGAACAATGGGTCGGACAGTTTCTACCTTTTGAAAGGCTAGCCTGGATTTGCATCAGAGGCGTTCCCCTTCAGCTTCGGGACTCGACGGTTTTCAATCAGATTGGAGGTTTAAAAGGTCGAGTTATATCACCTTCAACAGCTTCAGCCGACGATTTTGATCTATCAGTTGGTCACGTCTGTATTCTAACTACGGACGTCGGGAGAATCAATAGCAAATTTACATTCAAATGGGACAATATGCAACACTCTGTTTGGATCTCTGAAGAAAGAGAATATAGTGTACCGAACTTTAACGTCAGATATGCGGAAAGGTCATCGGATAAACATGCGGACAGGTTATCGGAAAACTATGTGGAAGGACCACCGGAAAAAAATCCGGCAAGAGATACTGAAAAGTGTAACCCTAATCCAAACAGGAGGGAAGAGGAACAGTTCTCCTCGTGCATGCGAAAAAATGGAAAAACAATTATGGGCGAACCTGACATGTCGGCTGTATCACATTCCCCAGGTAACTCTTTTTCCAATAATGATTGTTCCAAAAGGTTGGTTTCACCTCACAGGGCAGATAATTCGTCGCTGGGCCCATATGATACCCCTCCACCTCCTCCCAAATCCAGGCCAGCTAGTTTGTGGGCCAATAACTCTGCCATGGGCCTGAATGAATTGTTCAATGATGATTGCCTTATTTTGGAGACTCCACCCTCCAAGCCCACTTCACCCATAACCGGTTCTGCTAATAATACAAACCAAGCTTCACCCGACCCGTTTAATATCAGAGAGTTACTCAATTCAGAGAAACGTGATGCTCAACCAATTGATCTCAATCAACCTCCCTCCTCTGCTGATCGCGCCTCCTCTCAAACATCCCCAATGGCTGGTAAGAAAGGACAGCCACGTAAACAGAAGTTTTGTTTCCCTTCGATCAAGATGAAGGATGTCACAACCCCCGATCCTTATTCCTCGGGAACGGGCAGACGTGATCACAGAGTCTGGTGGTATCAGGTTTTATTTAGTCTCGCAGCGGAATTTACATCAGGACCGTAGTTAGGAAATGTTTATCAGAGTAAAACCACCTTCTTTCATATTAATAATAACATGGGCAAAACCCAAGTTTCTTATTACAATACATTATAGGGACAAACCCTATTTTTATTTAATTTAAAACATCATTTATTAGGTAACTTTTATAGCCACATTTTCCCAAGCCTTCAGTGCTATCCAGCTGGCTTTTTACTAATTGGCTTTCACATTGGGTTACCTGAAACATGTTTTAAAAAATATTTGTCAGCGGGAAATACTGGTGAGTGAATCCCAGTTTAATCAAGTTTAAAGTCACAGTGAACAGTATTGAGAGCGATCACATTGTTTATGTCTACACAATTACTCCATTTGGTACTATCAATCCTGACTTGTGGGTCATATTACCCATTGGCTAACTCATTGTCCAATGGTAACGTATTGTCATCCCGACTTACTACTCGCAAGTAGTACAAATTTTGTATACAAAACCCCAACATACCGGCAGTAATTGAAGAACTACAAAGACTCAATCACTGCTAAATTTCATAGTAAAACATTTAAGGTTTGGTAAAACATTACCAAAAAGATTATCAAAAAGAGGATAAACTCACATTGCTGTCTTAGGCTTTTCGTAAGGGTTTCCTGGCTATAATCTATAATTTATACAAATGTACATTGATTAGTACCATAACCCTTTGAAATTATTAATAATACCCTCCCCGAGACGGCATTCCAACAACTACGTCGGGCAGAACCACGACAGTTGTTACGGAACCCTAAATCAATCGGGCAGCGTAACTATTATGAAACCGGGGTTATAATACTTACAATGAAGCAGAACCTTGCTAATTAGGGGTATAATACCCAAAATATTATTTCAACTATTCAGAATTCGAGATTGAGAAAAGAACGTGAGCGACGGAAACTGAAATCTGATGCGTTCTATTTATAGTTGTGAAATAAGGTCCTTACGCGGCCCGCGTTCTAAAACGCTAAACCTAAAGCGGGCCGCGTCAACATAAGTCAACGCGGTAGCTTAGCTGAGTCGTTTACTAGACTTGACACGATTACGACACGTGTCGACCTCTGGTGCATTCGCGTAACCAAGTCACTCGCGGCCCGCTTTCACTTAACGTAAACCTAAAGCGGCCCGCTTTGACTAAAGGTTTCAGCGGAGTCCGGTCAACACTCTTCATACGGCCCGCGTGAGATTGAGGTGGGATCCTACGCGGCCCGCCTCAGCTCTATTTTTCTTGTTTTTATTTTATTTAATAATTATAACATAACTAGGGCTCGGTTTTCACATACGGGGTATAATAAAACATATTGAGGCATTTTATATTTAGAGAGTCGGAATATTATGAGGGTATTGATTTTACCGAGGGTTGTTACATTCTCCCCACCTTGTTTAGAGCTCGTCCTCGAGATCTACTGAAATAAATGCGGATATTTCTTTTTCATTTCTGACTCAAGCTCCCAAGTGTATTCAGGTCCTCTTTTGGAATCCCACTTCACTTTGACTAGAACTAGTCTCTTATGTTTGAGATTCTTAACTTTCCTGTCTTCAATTTGTAGAGGTCTTTCTACAAACTTGAGTTGTTCATTTACCTCTATATCCTTAAGAGGCACTATCAATGATTCATCAGCTAAACACTTTTTAAGATTAGATACATGAAACACATCATGTATTCCTGCCATTTCCTCTGGCAATTGTAGCTGATAGGCTACAGGTCCTATTCTTCTGATAATCTTAAAAGGTCCAACATACCTGGGACTTAACTTCCCTCGTTTGATGAATCTTACCACTCCTTTCCAAGGAGAGACTTTCAACAACACTTTATCTCCTACTTGAAATTCTAACGGCTTGCATCGGTTATCAGCATAACTCTTTTGTCGATCACGTGCAGCTTTCAATCGTTCCTTGACTTGAATAATTTTGTCAGTTGTTTCTTGCACTATCTCAGGTCCAGATAATTGTTGTTCCCCAATTTCTGCCCAACAGACTGGGGTTCGACACTTTCTTCCATAAAGTGCTTCAAATGGTGCAGCATTGATACTTGTGTGATAACTATTATTATAAGAAAATTCTATTAAAGGTAAGTGTTCATCCCAATTACCTCCAAAATCAATTACACAAGCTCTAAGCATATCTTCCATTGTCTGGATTGTTCTTTCACTTTGTCCATCTGTTTGTGGATGATAAGCCGTACTTAGCTTTAACTTGGTTCCCATTGCCTTTTGGAAACTTGACCAAAAACGAGAGGTAAATCTACTATCTCGATCAGAAACAATTGATAAAGGAATGCCATGTAAAGAAACAATTTCATTTACATACAATCTAGCTAATTGTTCCATGCTAATTGTTTCCTTCATTGGTAGAAAATGAGCTGACTTAGTTAGTCTATCTACAATCACCCAGATTGTATTATTTCCTTTCCTAGTTTTGGGTAATTTAGTAACAAAATCCATTGTTATTAATTCCCATTTCCAAACTGGCATTTCTAATTGCTGTAACAAACCTGAGGGTTTCTGATGTTCAGCTTTAACTTGTGAGCAAGTTAAACATTTAGAAACATAGTTTGCTATGTCCTTTTTCATTCCTATCCACCAGAAATTTTTCCTTAAATCCTGGTACATTTTATCACTTCCTGGATGCATTGTATACTTAGATTTATGGGCTTCTTCTAATATACAATTACGTAGATTTCCTAATTTAGGTATCCATATTCTCTTTTCATGGAATCTCCATATCCCATCTATTCCTTGTTTTAATTCTTTTAACATACCTTTTAATTTTTCAGAATCATCCTTGATTACTAATTCTTGTGCTTTTCTTATCTGATCATTTAAATCTACTTGCAGATTTAATTTAAGAGAACGTACCCTTTTTGGCTTTTCATGATACTTTCGGCTTAAAGCATCTGCCACTACATTTGCTTTTCCCTCATGATACTGGATATCACAATCATAGTCACTAAGAAATTCCATCCAACGTCTTTGTCTCATATTTAACTCTTTCTGCCCGAAAACATACCTTAAACTTTTATGATCAGTGAATATGGTAAACTTACTACCATAAAGGTAATGTCTCCAAATCTTAAGAGCAAAAATTATAGCTCCTAATTCTAAATCATGGGTTGAATAATTCTCTTCATGATTCTTAAGTTGTCTAGATGCATAAGCTATAACTTTCTGACGTTGCATTAACACACATCCATAACCTAATTTAGAAGCATCACAATAGACTACAAAGTCTTCAGTTCCTTCAGGTAATGCTAATATTGGTGTATGGGTCAATCTTTGCTTAAGAATTCTAAAGGCTTCTTCTTGTTTTATTCCCCATTCAAACTTAACAGATTTACAGGTTAACTTAGTCAAAGGAATGGCTATTCTAGAGAAATCTTTAATAAATCTTCTATAATAACCGGCCAATCCTAAGAAACTTCTAACCTCGGTTGGTGATTCAGGGGTTTTCCATTTGATAATTGCCTCAATTTTGGTTGGGTCTACATGAATTCCTTCATGATTGACTAAGTGTCCAAGGAATTGTACTTGTTCTAACCAAAATTCGCACTTAGAAAACTTAGCATAAAGCTTTTCTTTTCTTAACAAACTTAAAAGTATGTGTAAATGTCTTGCATGTTCTTCTTTATTCTTAGAATAAATTAGAATATCATCTATGAATACAATTATGAATTTATCCAAATATGGTTTACATATTCGGTTCATCATGTCCATAAATGCAGCTGGGGCATTGGTTAAACCAAATGGCATGACAGTAAATTCATAATGGCCATACCTTGTTCTAAATGCGGTCTTAGGAATGTCCTCTTCCTGTACCTTTAATTGATGATATCCTGATCTTAAATCGATCTTAGAGAAAAATCGAGCTCCTTGCAATTGATCAAACAAATCATCGATTCTCGGTAATGGGTACCGATTCTTAATCGTGACCTTGTTTAATTCACGGTAATCAATGCACATACGCATTGATCCGTCCTTCTTTTTAACAAACAATATTGGCGCTCCCCATGGCGAAGAACTTGGCTATATAAATCCTTTTTCTAACAATTCGTCTAGTTGTTTCTTCGATTCTTGCATTTCTGCAGGTGCCAAACGGTAAGGTGCTTTGGCAATTGGTGATGTTCCTGGTAATAGATGAATTCTAAATTCAACTTCTCTGTCAGGAGGTAGTCCTGGTAATTCTTCTGGGAAGACATCTGAAAACTGAGATACTACTGGAATATCTTTTAGTTCTTTCTCTTTAGTGTTAGTGATTATAGAAATCAAATACACTATAGAACCTTTTCTCATACAACTTGCAGTTTTCATTGCAGAAATGAATTTAGTAGATCTAAAGGGCTTATCTCCTTTAATTGTGATCGTTTTACCTTTTGGTGATTTTACTTGGATTAACTTTTGATCACATAAAATACTAGCTTTATTGGCTATTAACCAATCCATTCCTAGAACAACATCAAATCCTACCAGATTCATAGGATAAAGATTTGCACTAAATTTCTGATTTAAAATTTCTATGCTTGCTCCCTGCAATATTTCAGAAATTCTAATAGTTTCTCCATTAGCTGTCTCTACTATGCATTCTAGTGGTAGTTTAGTTAATGACTGATTTAGAAATTTGCAAAACGATGTATTAATAAAACTTTGGTTTGCACCAGAGTCAAATAATACTTTAGCAAAAACATCATTAACTAAAAACGTACCAGCTATAACGTCTGGGATCATCTTGGCTTCTTCTGCAGTCAGAACAAATGCTCTAGCATTTCTAGTATTCTTGTTATCTGTGGCTGGAGCTAATTTTGGACAATTTAGCCTGATATGACCTTTTTCTCCACAGTTGTAGCATAATCCATTATTGGTTTTCTTCCTACAACTTTCTTCCTTGTGTCCTGGCATCTTACAATGATTGCAGAGAATGGAACATTTTCCCGAATGCTTTTTCTTGCAGACCTTGCAATATGTTGCAGAGGTAGAACCCATATTCCTACGATTGAAATTCCCCGAACGGAATTCTTGAGTAAACCTTTGGGTTAGGTTCCTTCTCTGGTCTTCTTCTCTAGTACGGACTAATTCATCAGTCAAGGTATTTGTTAATTCTACAGCTTCTTCTATGGTTTGAGGTCTAGCTGCCTTGACTATGTGTCTAATCTCCCCAATTATTCCCCAAATATAACGAGAGATTAACACTGGTTCTGGTGAAGCAAGAGTTGGCACTATCCTAGCATATTCAAAAAATAGCTTTGTGTACCCTTTGCTATCTACACCAGTCATCCTAAGATTTAGGAATTTGTTTGCTATCTGTTCTTTTTCATTGGGTGGGCAGAATTTCCTTTCTACCTTGTTTTTAAATTCTTCCCATTCCATATTATAAGTTTGATCACTTCCTCTTGTCTGGAGGATAGTGTTCCACCATTCCAGTGCTGCATTCTTAAACAGATTAGAAGCAAACAATATCTTATCTTCTTCAGCACACTTACTTATCCTTAAGACTGCCTCCGTCTTTTCTATCCAGCGTAAGGTTGCAATGGCCCCTTCATTGCCCGAGAATTCCATTGGTTTACAAGACCAGAATTCTTTATAAGAACAACCATTAAACATGGTTCTTCTTCTTTTAGGAATAGGCATCTGAAGTACAGGTCCATTGTTCACGCTATTTTCTGGTTCAAGTGGTCGCTTACTGCTATGCCTACTTTTATTATCAGCATCCTTAACCGTTTGAAGTATAAATGGCATTGCATCTATTATTCCTTGTGCTACAATGTGTTGAATAGCACTATTATCCATCTGGTTCCCATTGTTATTGTTGTTCGGGTTCCCATTATTCAGATTATCATCATTCTGAATATTATCATTCTGGATTTCCGGGTTATTATCCAAATTGACTTGATTTCCTTGATCTGACATCTGAATTTTTAAACATTTATCCCATATTAATATCACGAATAATATATTAATATAATTAATCACATGACACGCAGTTTTGTCAAAAGCGTAGATCATTGCTACTTTTACTCTTTTCATATACTTATGCGTCTAATACACACTAGTACAGAAATGAAATTACAATACCAACAGAAATAAAATAATAATATGCATCCGTACACACATATCTTATTTTATTTTATTATATTATTATTACTACCGCTTCCTCCATTCTAACATTCATGGATATGGATTTATCCAGAAATCCATATTGCGCTCATCGTATTTCCATACGAGACGCTCTCCCACCTGACGCATCCTCTCACTGCTTTCTAAGATTTCCTCCCCGAAAGTCCTAAGTTCTTGCACGTTTTCTGCACTCATTGGGGGTGCAGGTTCTCGGACTGGGTTTGGAATCTGGGGTACTGGTTCCTGATATGGGGGTGACATTTCCTGAAATTGGTAAGGATCCTCTAATATTTCCCTAATATAGTCATTTTGATAATAGGGATCCAAAGGGTCCATACCTGGGTAAGCTTCTATGTTCTGTATGGGTGGATAATCCTGGATAGGGTAACATTGCACAAAGTCTCTATTGTCATCCCACCAGGGGTCATAATTCGGGTCTATGGGGTTTGGTGCAGGCACTCTAGGGATTTCTTCTGGGTTAAAGTTGTACATTTCTTCTTGGTTTTCCTGATTTTCTATTTCCATGGGCTGTTCTGGGTTTTGGGGTTGTGGGGCTACTAGTTGTTCCAGACCTGGGTCAGCAGCAGTCGTAGCTAAGATATGGAAATTTGCTAAGCTTCTATTAAGTATTTCTTGAGTTTGGGCATCTGTCTCTTTCTTAATAGCTGCTAAAGCCCTTTGCTGTTGCAATTTCCTCATTCTTTTCCTACGAGCAAAAGCTTCTTTACTGAACCATCCTCGTTTCTTAGTAGGAAATGGTTCTTCAGATTGAGCTCTAAAAGCAAATATCCCGTCTTCCTGATCAGCAACATACCCCGAGAGGGCAGGCTGTGATGATGTACCTTCACTCCTAGGTGAATCAGCTAACTGACGATTCACGTCTGATGGCCCTTGATCACTCATACTGAAAACTAACAAATAGTCAAATAACACATAACACATAATTACAGTTATGCATATATTTCCTTATTTTATTTCCTAACATTAATTCAAAATTTAAGTGTCAGCAGAACACTTCTTTGGCTTAGACCAGTGGCTAGGCTCTGATACCACCTTCTGTCACAACCCCCGATCCTTATTCCTCGGGAACGGGCGGACGTGATCACAGAGTCTGGTGGTATCAGGTTTTATTTAGTCTCGCAGCGGAATTTACATCAGGACCGTAGTTAGGAAATGTTTATCAGAGTAAAACCACCTTCTTTCATATTAATAATAACATGGGCAAAACCCAAGTTTCTTATTACAATACATTATAGGGACAAACCCTATTTTTATTTAATTTAAAACATCATTTATTAGGTAACTTTTATAGCCACATTTTCCCAAGCCTTCAGTGCTATCCAACTGGCTTTTTACTAATTGGCTTTCACATTGGGTTACCTGAAACATGTTTTAAAAAATATTTGTCAGCGGGAAATACTGGTGAGTGAATCCCAGTTTAATCAAGTTTAAAGTCACAGTGAACAGTATTGAGAGCGATCACATTGTTTATGTCTACACAATTACTCCATTTGGTACTATCAATCCTGACTTGTGGGTCATATTACCCATTGGCTAACTCATTGTCCAATGGTAACGTATTGTCATCCCGACTTACTACTCGCAAGTAGTACAAATTTTGTATACAAAACCCCAACATACCGGCAGTAATTGAAGAACTACAAAGACTCAATCACTGCTAAATTTCATAGTAAAACATTTAAGGTTTGGTAAAACATTACCAAAAAGATTATCAAAAAGAGGATAAACTCACATTGCTGTCTTAGGCTTTTCGTAAGGGTTTCCTGGCTATAATCTATAATTTATACAAATGTACATTGATTAGTACCATAACCCTTTGAAATTATTAATAATACCCTCCCCGAGACGGCATTCCAACAACTACGTCGGGCAGAACCACGACAGTTGTTACGGAACCCTAAATCAATCGGGCAGCGTAACTATTATGAAACCGGGGTTATAATACTTACAATGAAGCAGAACCTTGCTAATTAGGGGTATAATACCCAAAATATTATTTCAACTATTCAAAATTCGAGATTGAGAAAAGAACGTGAGCGACGGAAACTGAAATCTGATGCGTTCTATTTATAGTTGTGAAATAAGGTCCTTACGCGGCCCGCGTTCTAAAACGCTAAACCTAAAGCGGGCCGCGTCAACATAAGTCAACGCGGTAGCTTAGCTGAGTCGTTTACTAGACTTGACACGATTACGACACGTGTCGACCTCTGGTGCATTCGCGTAACCAAGTCACTCGCGGCCCGCTTTCACTTAACGTAAACCTAAAGCGGCCCGCTTTGACTAAAGGTTTCAGCGGAGTCCGGTCAACACTCTTCATACGGCCCGCGTGAGATTGAGGTGGGATCCTACGCGGCCCGCCTCAGCTCTATTTTTCTTGTTTTTATTTTATTTAATAATTATAACATAACTAGGGCTCGGTTTTCACATACGGGGTATAATAAAACATATTGAGGCATTTTATATTTAGAGAGTCGGAATATTATGAGGGTATTGATTTTACCGAGGGTTGTTACAAAGGATACATTGTGGGTCCCCAAAGCGACAGATCGCCCCAAACAGAAAGGAAGACCTAATTGCAGTGTTGACAATTGTGCTAAAGACAATCCCCCTCATCCAGCAGATCCCGTGTCACCACTCACATCTGAAGGCGTCGATTCAGAAACGGTAAGGACAAAGGAAATTGGCGAATGACTGGGTTTTAATATGTCAGGTACTGATGACAAATTAAAACATCACGCTGTCTGCAATCGGGTGTCAATCGGTCACCAATGAATTTCTTATCAGCAAATATAAGGGGGGCAGGTGATCCGACGAAATCGGAACACATCAGGGAACTTAGAAGAACGAACAACATCAGCTTCATTGCACTACAGGAGACTCAATTCACTGATTCTTCAAACCTTCAGGTAAAATCCTTTTGGGGAAACTCCTCCTTTGATTCTGACTTTGTTAATGCAGCAGGCAGATCGGGTGGTCTTCTGAATATCTGGGATCCGGATGTCTTCATCCGTAAAGGGTCGATATCAAATAGGTTCTTTCTGGCTACTCTGGGTGAATTGAAAAGTGGGGAGGGGGAAATCAATATAGTTAACGTTTATGCTCCACATGATGTTGCTCTAAAAAGGAATCTCTGGTCAACACTCGGTAGTCTCATATCGACATCCACCGGTCTCTGGATCCTTATGGGAGACTTCAACTGCGTCCGAGAACCATTAGAAAGGAAAAACTCAAGATTTAATCCTCTAGCTGCTGAAGATTTCAACCATTTTATCCGCACTACTGCTTTGTGTGAATACGCCATGCTTGGCTGCTCTTTCACTTATCGCTCGGACGACGGTTCTAGGCTCAGTAAAATAGATAGAGTTCTTGTGTGCCATTCTTTTCTTGCCAAATGGCCGTCGGCGATACTCACAGGATTACCAAGATTCCGTTCCGATCACCGACCTTTGTTGCTAACTTGTTCGAAAGTTAATTTCGGTGCACCCCCTTTCCGCTTCTTCAATTCATGGTTAAAAGAAGAGGGGCTCGCTGATATTGTTAAAAGAGCTCATGCCAGTATTGTTCCGTTCGGACCACCGGACAAACTATTGGCTACAAGGTTAAAAGCGATAAAATTGGCTCTAAAGCAATGGAGTAAAAGGGTTAAAGCTAAGAATCGTGAGGCTTATTCGGATCTATAAAAAAAGGTGGAAGCGTTAGACTTAAAAGCTGAATCTGAAATGTTAAATGAGACCGAGGTGGACAATAGAGAAGTATGGGTGAGACGACTAAAAGAAATTGAAGATGCTCGTCATGAAGATCTAAAACAACGTGCGAAGGTGAAATGGTTGGTAGACGGCGACGAGAACTCTTCCTTTTATCATGGCATCATCAAAGGTCATCAAAAACACAATAGAATCAATGGTCTCATTTTCAATGAGGTTTGGGTTTCGCAGCCAGACGGTCTCAAAGATAATGTAAGAGATTATTTTGCTGATTTGTTCAAGGAAAAAGATTATAACAGGCCGACTTTCTCAAACAGTGGCTTCAAAGGTTTATCCCAGTCTCAAGTTTCGGGTCTAGTGAAGCGGTTCTCTATAGAAGAAATCAAAAAAGCTGTCTGGGATTGTGGCGGAGACAAAACACCGGGACCTGATGGATTTACTTTCGGTTTCATAAAACATTTCTGGGAGATTCTTGAGACCGACTTCATAGTTCTCTTGGACTATTTCTACGTACACGGCACTCTTAATAGGGGATGCAATTCCAATTTTATAACCCTTCTACCAAAAGTTGACAACCCACAATTCATCAAAGATTTTCGTCCTATTAGTCTCATCGGCTGCATCTCGAAAGTGGTTTCAAAAATTATAGCCAACAGACTTAAAGATGTGATCAATGATTTGGTAAGTGATACTCAAACGGCGTACATTGAAGGGAGAAGTATTCTGGAAGGGCCATTGAAAATAAATGAACTTGTATCCTGGGGAAAGAAAAACAAGAGGAAAATGCTACTCTTTAAAGTAGATTTCGAAAAGGCCTTCGACTCTCTAAGTTGGAGTTTTCTCGATTCCATCATGCAACAAATGGGCTTCCCCGCTTTATGGCGAAAATGGGTATCGGGCATATTATCCTCTACTAGAACGTCCATTCTAGTAAACGGATCACCAACTTGTGAATTTGAAGTTCAAAGGGGGGTACGTCAAGGTGATCCGCTTTCCCCGTTACTTTTCATTCTTGCCATGGAAGCCCTACACGTAGCCGCGGTCAATGCCAACATGGAAGGTATTTTCAATGGTGTAAAAACACCAAACGACGGCCCGACGGTGTCACACCTTCTTTATGCTGACGACGTGTTATTTGTAGGCGACTGGTCCCTATCAAATTTTAACAATCTTGCTAGATTATTAACATGTTTTCACCTTGCCTCCGGTCTTAAAGTGAATTTCAGCAAAAGTCTACTGTACGGTGTGGGAGTTACTAACGTTGAGATAAATAACATGGCATCAATCCTTAGTTGCAAACCGAGATCATTTCCCTTCACCTATCTTGGTCTTCCGGTCGGGGCCAACATGGGTCTGGCAAAGAATTGGAGGCCGATAATCGAAAGGTTTGAAAACAAACTTTCTCTCTGGAAGGCGAAGACGTTATCTTTCGGTGGCCGTGTAACCCTCATCGAAGCGGTCTTAGGTAATCTCCCAACGTACTACTTTTCGTTATTTTGTGCACCACTCAATGTTATCAAGCAATTGGAAAAAATACGTCGTAAATTTCTTTGGGGCGGTTGCATGGAGAAAAACAAGATCAGCTGGGTACCATGGTTCAAAGTCGTTGCGTCCAAGGAGGAGGGGGGTCTAGGCATCGGAAGTCTTGTTTCCACAAACAAGGCTTTAATGGTTAAATGGTGCCTTAGATATAAAAATGAAAACTTATCTTTATGGGCCAAACTGATCTAGGCTCTACATTGCGGGGTTAGATGTCAGGCTTCTATTCCGGTTAAAAGCTCGATTGTCGGGGTTTGGAAGTCTATTATCAATTTGGGGAGAGTAAAACAAGAACCGGTAGTCGATGTTAATACAAGGATGATGCCAAAATTAGGAAATGGGGATAAAACGCTCTTCTGGCTAGACACCTGGGTGGGAAACAAGCCCCTCCGAGATGAATTTCCGAGTCTTTTTGCCTTGGAATCTGACAAAAGATGCTATGTCCAGCAGCGGTACAAACGAAACGACGGATCCGTGGAATGGTATTGGGGTAGTTCGACATCTCTCTCTCTGCCAGAACACTTGGTCAGCTGGTCGCTATGTTCCGGCTTGCTTAGTTCTGCTGAGCTTGGGTCCGGCCCAGATCGATGGCTGTGGAGAACGGGTTCCAGCTGCGAAGACTACACAGTGAGCAGTTTAAGGTCAGAACTTGACCACATAAATATCATTCCTGAAACAAAACTGCTTTCTTGGCTCCATTGGATACCTAAGAAGGTAAACGGTTTTTTATGGTGGGTCGTTTTAGATCGCATCCCAACCCGAGAAGCATTGGCAAGACGAGGAGTATCACTCCCCTACCTTGGTTGTGCCTTTTGCAATGATAGTGTGGAAAATACGAACCATCTCCTAACCTCCTGTGATCTTGCACAAAATGTTTGGACCATAATTCTCCAATGGATCAAGTTACCAGCTCCGCGTTACTTCATCAGTATAGTGCAGTTACTGGAAACAGTTTCAGCCGAGAAACTCCGAAAGGGCACAAAAAAGGCGATTGGGATGGTCATCGCTGCAACCTGCTGGAACATTTGGAAGGCGAGAAACGAACGGATTTTCAAGGATCGACATCCGCGGCTGGAAAAAATTATAGGTAACATAAAGGCGGACTCCTTCTTCTGGGGAAAATTCCGAGCAGGTTACACGGACCTCTGTTGGGAAAAATGGCTAGGCTTTAAATTTTCTGATTTTCCTGTGTAATTCCTTTGGCTGGACTGTTTCTGTATTAGCTTATTTCATTTTGTTCATGTAGTGTACTGCACAAAGCTTCTTGCTTGTGTTTTTAATTCAAATTTCGCCATTCTTCAAAAAAAAAAAATTTAGACAAAAGTTAACGAACGCAACTAAATGAAAAATAAGATTTGACTTTTAGTTTTCCCTCTAATACATTTTACTTAAATGAAAAATAATATTTTTATACACCGTGTGCAAAGAAACTTAAATATTACTACATTCCCAAAGAGAACTTAATTATGATTTCATTATCCAAGTATATTTTTATTTGCCCCTTCAATGTTCATTGAATCATTGAGAATATCATCATACATTGAAGGCTTAACAAACCAACACATTATTTTACGTCTCTTATATAAATCGATTAAGCCCTAATTATTAGACCGTCTTCTTCACCTTTAAATTGATGTTAAGTTACATAAATAAATTGATCTACCGTCTTCAACATTTCATAAACATTAACTGATTAAGTCGATTTTGGGACTACTGATTCTGGGGTTTAAGTTTATTTTAATATAATGGAGAAAGCAACTTCTCACCTTTAATTAAAGCATGAACCTTGGTTAAATTTAGGGGTGTGCAGAATTCGTTACGAATTCGAAAAATTCGAAAGTCATTTAATTCGATTCGATTATGAAGAATTCGTTTCGATTATAAGAATTCGAATTCGATTCAATTGGAGTCAAGTAAATCGAAAACGAATCGAATACAAATTTATAAATTCAAATTCGATTCGATTCGAAATTCGAATAAAAATTATACTTTTTATTTATTATTTTTTAATATAATATATATATATATAACTTTTATTAGGCTATACTATAAATTATTTTTCAATTTTTTTTCCAAGTACTAAAATTAACCATTACCAAACCCACTACATGGCACGTTACTAAAACCTAAGTAACAAATCTATCAATAGATTTCTAAGCGTAAAAATATTAACTTGTAATTTGGAGTGGTTATTACTGACTTCTCGTTTTGAATTTTAGACTTGTGGTACTTTATTTAGAACTTTTTAAGGTGATATCGTGCTTTATGGTTGTTTTAAAATTTATGTTTCATTTTGAACTTTTTACATGTTTTTAAAGAATCTGAATTAAATTGAATTTATTCGAATTCGAATTTTTAATCGAATACGAATTGGGTTTTTTTATTCGAATACGAATTCGAATCGAATTCGGTAGGTTTTAATCGAATTCGAATCGAATACGAATTCAAGGAAAAATAAAAATTATTCGAATAATTCGAAAATTCGATATTCGATTCGATGAACACCCCAAGTTAAATTTAATTTGGATCTTATGACATCATAACTACCGGTTTATCCTTTATGTGGTTGATTATATAATTTTTTTTATTTCTTTTAACCCGTTGCAACCCATCAACTCGTCTACAACTCGTCAATCTATTTATAAAAATAGGTTAAACGGGTGGTGTTCGGGTTTCACAATTCCTTACATGGTATGGTTAGATTTAAACGTTTTGATACAAATAAAAATATGGGTCATATTCAGGTTTCAAAATTAAATCCGCCAACCTACACCTGTTAATCTAATACGATTGACACTAAACGAGACTATAAAAGTGAAAATGTTCACTTAAGAAAATAAGAAGAGAGATAAATTATTTTATCTTTAGGGGAGTGGGGGTGGTCACTAGTGATAAAATTCTATCACTCACAATCATCCAATCAATTTTTGTCATGTCATCAGCCACTATTCTATCACTCACAATCATTTTGTAGTGGCGGTGGTCATCACTAGTGATAGAATTCCATCACTCACAATTTTTTTTATTTTTTTTTAAATTAGAAATTAACAATAAAACACTAAAATTATAAATTTAATTAAAATTAAAACATACTAGTTCAATTTAACATACTAGAAATATTTTAGGCTACAATTTAAAAAAAAATACTAAAAATACTCTACTACTCGTCCGACTCATGAAACTCCAAACCTAAAGTACCTACTAGTTCGATTAAATCGTATCTCAATCGAAAGTGAGTTTCTTCATCACGCAATTCTTGTTGGATATTTTGTGGAACTTGAACTTGTGTAGGAGGATCCGGCACCCAATCCGGAGATATTGCACGTCCGTCTTCTTTGATTATCATATTGTGCAATATGATACATGCATATACTATGCTATGTATTGCTTTCTTGTTCATCGCACAAACCGGTCAGTGTAGTATACCCCATCTACTCTTTAAAACACCAAAAGCCCTCTCAACATCTTTTCTTGCCGATTCTTGCAATTTTTTGAACATGATTTCTTTAGCCTCAACAGGAAATGAGGGAGCTTTCACAAAAAACAGACCATGACGGGTAGATACCATCCACAAGAAAAAAACCTCGTTTGTAATATCGTCCGTTAACATAGAATGGAGAGGAAGGTGCGGTACCATCCGTTACGGTTTGAAACAACGGCGACGTGTGCAACACATTGATGTCGTTGTTTGAACCTGGAACACCGAAATATGAATGCCAAATCCATAAAACATTCGACGCCATCGCTTCTAGTATGATGGTTGGCCTTTTGATGTCACCCCTAACATACGCCCCTCACAACTCTCTTGGACAAATTTTCCACTCGATATGTGTACAGTCGATGCACCGAGCATCCCTGGAAAATGCCATCTAGCCTCATGTGCGGCGTAAATACGTGATATGTCGTGGCTCGTCGGTTTACGTAAAAACTCTTTACCATACAACTTAATGACCGCGTTGCAAAAAAATTGCAGACGTTCACGGGAAGTTCTGGACGCCATAGCTAGGTATTCATCATATTGATCGGGAGGGTTACCTGTCGCTAGTTGGCGAATTGCGGACGTGCATTTTTGTATCGGCGAGAAACTTGGTTTGCCCCTCGCATCGTAACCTTCTTGAAACCATTCATCGCTTGCTTCGATTTCTCCAACAATCTTTAAAAATAATTCTTTGGTAAACGAAACCGATCTCTAAACGTTTCAGCATTGTAGAGCGGATTCTCCACAAAATAATCGTTCATTAACACTTCGTTGGCACGTATACGATCATGGTCTACCATCTTTTTCTTTGGGCGGGACGAACTAGTATCAAGTTCGTTATACACCGACACAAAATATTTTAGCGTCTCATTGTCGGAAGACGACTCGGTATCGCTATCGCTAGACATCGGAAACGTCGAATCCGTAAGGAACTCCATTTGAGAAAGATGCAGATTGTGTGAAATGTGTTTATGTTTTGGTGTGTGTGAAATGGTTAACAATGGAAATATATATGGATAAAAGGTTTATAGGTTTAAAGGTTTTTTTTTTTTTATTATTAAACTTTACCGTTAAATAACGGTCGAAAATGGAGCAACGTTCAAATTCGTTCAATATTCAACGCGTGATATTATCAAGGCGTTAAACAAAGGGGTGGCGGCGGTGTGCAAAAAAAAAAAAAAACCAAGTGATGGGGTGCCCATCACGGACCACCCCCACTCCCCTTAGAGTTATTATATTCCTGCTTCGTCTTTTAACATATAGTAGATTAGTTATAAGTTATGTAAATTATATTTACAAATTATTAAGTATTCATCATCCACGTGTCTCACCCCTAGTCACCATATCACCCCATATATACCCACACCCACACCCACTCACCCAAACACACACACACACTCACTCTCACTCTCTATACTCTCTTCAATTCAGAATCATGACCCCCCCCCCTCCCCAATTCTTGTTGGATATTTTGTGGAACTTGAACTTGTGTAGGAGGATCCGGCACCCAATCCGGAGATATTGCACGTCCGTCTTCTTTGATTATCATATTGTGCAATATGATACATGCATATACTATGCTATGTATTGCTTTCTTGTTCATCGCACAAACCGGTCAGTGTAGTATACCCCATCTACTCTTTAAAACACCAAAAGCCCTCTCAACATCTTTTCTTGCCGATTCTTGCAATTTTTTGAACATGATTTCTTTAGCCTCAACAGGAAATGAGGGAGCTTTCACAAAAAACAGACCATGACGGGTAGATACCATCCACAAGAAAAAAACCTCGTTTGTAATATCGTCCGTTAACATAGAATGGAGAGGAAGGTGCGGTACCATCCGTTACGGTTTGAAACAACGGCGACGTGTGCAACACATTGATGTCGTTGTTTGAACCTGGAACACCGAAATATGAATGCCAAATCCATAAAACATTCGACGCCATCGCTTCTAGTATGATGGTTGGCCTTTTGATGTCACCCCTAACATACGCCCCTCACAACTCTCTTGGACAAATTTTCCACTCGATATGTGTACAGTCGATGCACCGAGCATCCCTGGAAAATGCCATCTAGCCTCATGTGCGGCGTAAATACGTGATATGTCGTGGCTCGTCGGTTTACGTAAAAACTCTTTACCATACAACTTAATGACCGCGTTGCAAAAAAATTGCAGACGTTCACGGGAAGTTCTGGACGCCATAGCTAGGTATTCATCATATTGATCGGGAGGGTTACCTGTCGCTAGTTGGCGAATTGCGGACGTGCATTTTTGTATCGGCGAGAAACTTGGTTTGCCCCTCGCATCGTAACCTTCTTGAAACCATTCATCGCTTGCTTCGATTTCTCCAACAATCTTTAAAAATAATTCTTTGGTAAACGAAACCGATCTCTAAACGTTTCAGCATTGTAGAGCGGATTCTCCACAAAATAATCGTTCATTAACACTTCGTTGGCACGTATACGATCATGGTCTACCATCTTTTTCTTTGGGCGGGACGAACTAGTATCAAGTTCGTTATACACCGACACAAAATATTTTAGCGTCTCATTGTCGGAAGACGACTCGGTATCGCTATCGCTAGACATCGGAAACGTCGAATCCGTAAGGAACTCCATTTGAGAAAGATGCAGATTGTGTGAAATGTGTTTATGTTTTGGTGTGTGTGAAATGGTTAACAATGGAAATATATGTGGATAAAAGGTTTATAGGTTTAAAGGTTTTTTTTTTTTTTTTATTAAACTTTACCGTTAAATAACGGTCGAAAATGGAGCAACGTTCAAATTCGTTCAATATTCAACGCGTGATATTATCAAGGCGTTAAACAAAGGGGTGGCGGCGGTGTGCAAAAAAAAAAAAAAACCAAGTGATGGGGTGCCCATCACGGACCACCCCCACTCCCCTTAGAGTTATTATATTCCTGCTTCGTCTTTTAACATATAGTAGATTAGTTATAAGTTATGTAAATTATATTTACAAATTATTAAGTATTCATCATCCACGTGTCTCACCCCTAGTCACCATATCACCATATATATACCCACACCCACACCCACTCACCCAAACACACACACACACTCACTCACTCTCACTCTCTATACTCTCTTCAATTCAGAATCATGACCCCCCCCCCCCCCCCCCCCCCCCCCCAAAAAAAAAAAAAAAAAAAAAAAGGAAAAAGAAAACCCAAACGCACACACACGCACTTCATTTCTGTTATAACCGATTACATTTTCTTGTTTTCATTTCTGTTATAACCTATTACATTTTCTTGTTGCATAAGATAAAAGTATCAATTAGTTACTCTAGATTTTGAAATGGCTATGGCGCTTTTGAAGATGTCGAGTTCTTCTGCAACTTTCCAATCTCAGAGATTGATGTAAGCTTTCAATGTTATTTAGTTACTCAGAGATTGATGTAAGCTTTCAATGTTATTTAGTTACTCAGAGATTGATGTAAGGTTTCAATGTTATTTGAAATGGCTATGGCGCTTTAAATCGATTTTCTAATTAATGTCGTCTATTTTAGTCAGTAATTTGTGACGTTTTGCATGCTATTGCTGTTTATGTTTCAATTTATTGATGTAAGCTTTCAATGTTATTTAGTTACTCAGAGATTGATGTAAGGTTTCAATGTTATTTGAAATGGCTATGGCGCTTTAAATCGATTTTCTAATTAATGTCGTCTATTTTAGTCAGTAATTTGTGACGTTTTGCATGCTATTGCTGTTTATGTTTCAATTTATTGATGTAAGCTTTCAATGTTATTTAGTTACTCAGAGATTGATGTAAGCTTTCAATGTTATTTGAAATGGCTATGGCGCTTTAAATCGATTTTCTAATTAATGTCGTCTATTTTAGTCAGTAATTTGTGATGTTTTGCATGCTATTGCTGTTTATTGATTTTTATGTTTCAATTTATTGATGTAAGCTTTCAATTTATTGTGGTTCGGTTTTCAGCAACACTTCATCTAAGAGAGTTTGTGTATCCGATGTGTCGTGGGGAATGAGGGAACCAGTTGTGAGGCGTTATCGTTCTGCTTGTATTTGCAGCCATGTTCCTGTTACACCAGGGAGTGTTGTAACAGTTAAAATTTTGGACATCAAACCTGGTGGAATGGTCAACGATGTCGAGGAAGCCAGCCTTCCGCGTGGTCAACTTGTTAAGCTTGAGGTTACGAAGGAAGGAACCTTAGTTGCTTCTGCGCAACAAACTGCTGGAAAGACTGTAAGTTTCAAAGTAATTGCTGCTATATTTATTCTGGTGTGCAGTAGTGATGCTTTCTCTCTTATATTTATAGGAAGGAACTCCAGATAGGTTTCCCCTATTTTGCTATTTAGGGACAGAAGCGACTGGTGCACTGATCGTAAGTTTTAAGTATTTTGTATTTTAGATTTCTCTGTTTAGTTTATTGTGTATTTTTTTATATTTTTTTCTGTGTTTGAATTTAGAAAGCTGTTCTTGAGCGCCGCCCAAAGAAGCTAGGCTTCTTTGAATACATGCTTAAGGTTGAACTTCCCAAGGCTATAAAGAACCCTGATGTTTGGACACTCGCTGGGTTGCCGGCACTGTTTAAGGAACACCCCAAGCTTTTAGCTTTAGGATTGGCAGTTGGGTTATTGGCCAAGTTTTATGTTTACGCTAAGGAGAAAGAAGCTGAAACAAGGAACAAAGTCGTTAAAGATGAAGATGGGATCACTTCAGGGAAATGATAATGTGCACGGCCTGTTCACTACTTTTAGCATGGTAAACTCTACTCTAGATGCTATTTTGCTCACATGAATATACAACTGTAATAAATACATAGATACTATTTGGCCCTGGTTCAGACCATATAACCTTTTGACGGTAATGCATTAGACCATATAACCTTTTGATGGATCATGCTCTTATAAATATAACACGTCATCGCGTTTTGTTATATCTAAATTAGATTTGCTAGGATCTGTTGGTTTTATTAGATTTTTGTAGGATGTGCTTTTCAAGTTATTGATTAGTTATATACTTGATGTTTGGTTATTTTAATGAAACTTAATCTTAATTAATAATATATACAAACACTTTGTAAATCCGAAAACTTACGAACACTATTTATAAGGTTTGATATAAATGTCGTCGCTGCTAGTTCAGAAGAGGGCATTTTCCTATATAATGTGGTTAATATCATTAGAATTTCCGGCTAGTAATTAATATATTTGAGGCAACAGAAATATGATTATGGGATAGGAAACCAAGTTTTTTACTTGATTAGTAAAGCGAGCGACACCATGGAACGGACGACAGCCTAGTACAACAACCATGTTCGATGGTATTCCCTGCCGGTTTGATAGTGCGTTGGGCTGGGACAAGGGTAAAGACTCGCGTCAGTCATAGAATATGACTTCAGTCGAGTCTTGAATTCGTTACATGATCTGGTTAATGAGGTAATGTGAGTTTCTCATAAGAATTTTATTGTCCGTTTTTAGTGTGTTGAGCTAACTCAGCTAAGTACTTGCAAAGTACGATTAAGTGAAGTCTAATGCCCGTTTAAAAAACAATATTAGAACGTGTTATTATAAATGTTACTCATATGCTAAGCGTTTTGTGAACGTGTTTGAATTGTGTGCTTTTAACAATCTGTGAGGTAATGTGAGTTTCTCATAAGAATTTTGACTCATGTCGTGTGTTGAGGCGGCAACGACGCGTTTGTGACTTTGTTACACGTGTAACAAGGATGACATTAACGTAGGGTGTGCACACGTGACATTACGCGTTTTTTTACTTTGTTTCACACGTTACGTTCGTGACATTAACGTCATTTGACATAGATAGTGGTGTAAAGTTGTAAAAGTAATTTAGATATTAACGTGGTTAGACATAGATAAAAAGAAAGTATAATAACGTGTCGCATGGTACAGTGTAAAATCGTAAAAGTAATTTAAACAAAATGTGTCAAGTTATTATTAAGTAGAAAATGTTGGAGGCTCAAAATTGTCAATTACCAAAAGTTAGGAGGTGTTAAGTTATTAAGTAGAGAAGGTAGGAGGGTCAAACTTGTCATTTACCAAAGATAAAAGTGAATATGTAACTTACTTAAAGATTGAAGGGTTATCATGCTAGAAATTTAGGGGTTACCATTGAAAACATCACCGACCTTTTCATTTAAGGTTATACTAGGATTTTGACCCGCCGCGCGTTGCGGCATCGTCGAAAGTTAAAGTAATGTATATTTGACCCGACTCGTTACTTAAAAAGTTACATCGTCATCGAATGGAAACGTAGTATACTTGACCCAACTTGCTTTCAAATACAGTTTACGAACGTACACAAAATAAGTAGAAAACGTATTATTTTTTACCAGACTCGCTTGAGAAAAAAGTTTATGTCAAAACGTGAGTCATTTACGTTGAAACGTGAATTTTAAAACGACATGTACGTTAAAACTGCAATACACAGCGCGTTACGTCGGCGGTACCTTAGTTGTTTATAGCTGACGACACATTATGTGATGCGTTAACCACATAAAACATGTGTTTGACGTATCCGATCAAATTCAGTGTAACCTATAAAAGCATTGTGCTTACAATGTACAATGATGAAATTAACATGTGATGCCCGCACGTGACATTACACGTTTTTGACTTTGTTACACATGGTGCGTTCGTGAAATTAACGTCATTGCAGTGTAAAGATGTAACAATATTTTAGACAATCGTGTATAATCGTATAATATGGTTAGACATAGATCAAAAAAAGTATATTAATGTGTGACACTATGGTCTAAAGTTGTAAAAGCAATTCAAATAAATGAGACGTTAAGTTATTAAGTAAAAGAAGTTGGCAGATCAACGTTGTCAATTACCAAAAGTTAAAAGTGAATGCTTAAGTTACCTAGTTTGAGAGTGTGAATTGAAAGAACTAAAAGTAAATGGGTTAAAAAGTAAAAGTATAGGAATTATAATTGTAATATATGAAAATTGAAAGAAAATAAATATATTATAGGGGCTAAACATGATTTTTTGTAAAAGTTAAGGAATTAAAGACAAAGGTCTCCACCGACCTTTGTCTTTAATATTATATAAATATAATTAGGTATTTAACCCGCACGTTGCGGTGGGGGACGCGGTGAGAACTTAGTTGGTATTTACTTGGTTTATTATGGGACTCGGAAGGTAACGGTAGGGTTCCATCAATTACTATAGCAACTAAAAGAAAAAAATCCACAAAATAAAATCGAAATATACCAAAAATCGTATTGACACTGTTTTTTTTTAATTTCTTTTTTTTTTATTTAACAAAAAAGACTGTAATTGCATAAAGGAACATGATATTCATCAATTATAACATGAAAAGCTAAAAATAAAATAAAAATTAAAGTTAACAAATCTCAAAGAAATAAAGTGCAAATAAAACTCAAGAAGACGAAAAGCTATGAAAGGATATTCTTTCATGTTAATGTTCTGGATTGAAATGAAAAAAATATATATATAAATATGAGGAAGTTAAAGGAGTTAGTAATTAACAACTCTTTTACCAGACTTGGGGAAAAACAATTACGAGTGCAGTTAGAAAAAAGGGGGAAAAAAAGAGGGAACATGGGTCGAACCATGTCGTTTAAATACACCCAAGTCCCACTGGAGCAGACTAATATTTTCACCTTTTAAAAGCCAAACTAATTATATATACAAGAGGCGGTTGGTGATCAAGTTGAGAAACGGGCCGGCCTCTTAACAGTTCGCTTGGGTCTTCATTCGGGCAGATTGGGCCAGTTGCATCAGATGGGCTAGTGTTGGGCTGGTCCATATCATTCCCGAGGACACTTTCCTTGTTTGATTTTCGGGTAGGTAGCCCAGTGTTGACCTCACCTCACATAAAAGAAGCTGTTCAAAACCTAATTAAAACAAATCACTCCGTTACAACAGTTTCGTTTTATTTATTGTTATCACCAATATCATCCTATAACTGAATTTTTATATCACACTCTTAAAGATGCCTGTTCACCACCTTGGTCAATCTAGAGATGTAAATTCGGTTATGGTTTGGGTCAATGAAAACCAAACCGGTTCTTGGTAGAACTGGTTCAGATTAACCGCTTTTTGGAGTAGGTAGTAATCGTCTTAGTTCGGGTTTCTTAATAGTTATGAACGGTTCGGTCTGGGTTAAGCCAATTTAAAACCGGTTTAAACCAGACATGTCAAATACCGATTAATAAGGCTTTGTAATTTGCATGAATATAAACTATATCACCGCTGGGGACACGACCGACCACTAATACCGAAATAAACAAACGAAAACTAAACTACCCACGACTTAAATAGTTAAAACTGACTTCGTTACCGAAGCGAGTCACAACTGGCTGAACCTAATCACATCCGGAGAATGCGGGTCGTGGGTGCAGCTGGGTTACCCGCGGCAGAAATAATGGAGCCACAACTACATGCTACAGTTGGGTGTTGTAAGCTGTAGATGCACTTTTGTCACTTAAGCTTCACCATTTATACTCCACTATCTCACTTAAGCTTTGCTCTCCAGGCATAAAAATTGGCTAAAAGTTTTCGCAATGCAACACTATGTTCATATGCTAAATCTACAAGAATCGGAATAGCATCTTCTATTGGATATTTATGTCCGGTTCGATAAGTTAACGCTGCCGACCGGGTCTTGACCCGTAAGAGTTACACCGTGGGCAATGAACTGAAATCCACAAAAATAATTTAACTGGTAATTACGAACGATACGCGGGTATTAACTAAGAGACGGGTACATGGACACGGGTATATTCATCTGGCCATTTGTCGCACACACACCCGTGCTATGCCACTTGTCGCGCATGCATTCTTGCATGGCCACTTGTTGCATATTCATAATCTTCTCAACACTTGTCAAAGTTCCAATTGCGTGGCCACCATGTGTTGAGCATGCATGAAGGTTCAAAAAATATATGAAGGAAGTGTATGGACATTTTTTTGGGGTTGCAAGATTTAAAACAAAACTCTCACAACACCCACAACCTTAACCAGCCAATACCGTAACCGGCCAAGACTGCCGACGGCCAGAACCACCGGCTGTCGCCGCCGCAAGACTGCCGGCCACCTCCGCCGCTACCTGACCCATTCTCGCGTTTCGATAGTTCGTATAACTAGCACTTGTTCGTTGAACCTCGGTGTCTCAACCGGTTATTCACTAACCGAAGGTATACCTAAACCCCCCTATGGTTGATGTTCTATTTCGTGTTTGCATGTTGGTGATCTTGTTCCATTACGGGAGCTCCTTGGTATAAAAGTGTTCATGTCATTTTGCTACATACGCTTGCGTTGCTTAAAAACGTATATATAATTATTAAAGTTTAATTTTTAAACAACATATATATACATGTAATCTTAATTGTCAAAAGTGTTTTGACTAATCTTTGTAATAAATAAACACATACATTTATGAACCGGGTTCATAAAATAAAAGTAAAATTATGCCATGGACATCCTTCATCTTCGCACTCAAATGCCCACTCAAAACTGTCTTGGCCATGAC
Source organism: Helianthus tuberosus (assembly GCA_030545235.1). NCBI lineage: Eukaryota > Viridiplantae > Streptophyta > Magnoliopsida > Asterales > Asteraceae > Helianthus > Helianthus tuberosus. Next base: position 180,525,132 of record CM060411.1, read on the forward strand.
AGGTGGCAGTGTTGGTGAACCTACATTTGGAAAACCAGTAACAACATCAAATACTTACAACAATTTGACATTCCCAATTCGCATTCAAAAATCCATACATAAAAATTTAATTACAAGTTATCATGATCATAATTGTGTTTGATTCTTTTGTTCACCAAAATACATTACACTACATACATCGATACAACTTCCCCCAATTATTCCAACTTCCTTAAACCCTAGGACCCAGTTGACTACAATGTGTACATACGAATACCTAAATTAACCTCAAGTCGTCTAAGCAGATACGAATACCTAAAAATTAACCTCAAGTTCACCGAGATACGAATAGCTAAATTAATATCAAGTGTATGCTTACGAACATAATAAAACGAAATTAAGATGCAAGAACAGTATGGAGGATGTGCGATCCTAAACAGACATAGTCGAAACTCGAAAGCGGCGCGTGTTATGTGATCAGAGAATGAGTTGTAGGGAAGAGATAGGAGGGGGTTTGCGATGGTTTGACGACTGTCGTTAGGGTCAATCAAAAACCTAATTAAACTAACTAGATAGCGTAAATTAGGGTATCGTATCCACGAGGAATATGTGGTTAGTGTTTAGCTAAATTATCTAATTAACTACTACGAATCTAGATTTGGGGGTTTTGATTGATTTGAAAGAAACTAAAAACTTAACTACAAGAAAACATATCAGATTTATAAAACGTAACTTCCTCCAAACTTCAGGTTCTAGGTTTCACAAAACTCAGTTTACTCAGTTAATTGAACACCACATAGACATGATGCTAGAATGTTGGTTAATTTAAGATGGTAATAAAAAATAGGCCTTTGTCATTAGATCTTTTATAATTCGATTAACCCTATTTACTAGTGTGAGTCAACGTACTCTATGTCACCCAACAAGTTACTAGGTTTTGTCATCAACCGAACAAGTTGTAAAGCAAGAACTCAAAACACATACAAATAGTTCAATTTAATTCCCCTAGGACTTAGACAACCGACATAGAATGGCCTCACTTTGTTTACTCTGAAATCCTTCACCTTGTTTTCTTTCTACCCATATAATTATTTAAATCGCAGCCCACTTAAATGTAGTAATTCATCTTTCGGCCCCACCAAATATAATGTCATATTGCAAAGTCACATTCATAATTCTAAATATTGTCTCTCGAGTGATCTGCAATAATGTCAAAAACAACATATTATAAGACTTTGATACGATCCAGAACCTAGCTGACCCTAACCTGCAAACCTGACCCGGTCAAAACGGCCGAAAGTGGAGCACGTCTTCTAGTTGGTTGAAGAGCAAGACTATTTCAAATTAGTTGTATTGTTTTCATTTTCCACGGCATGCATGTACCTAGGATCACTCATTGCATTTCTCCACTACTTGCATTAATTTAGGAACACTTCATAGCACTAATACTTCCTTATAAATTGTAATCGATTTTGCATTGAATATTAAGAAGAAAATTATTCAAAAGTATTGTTTCGTTTCTCTTATCTAGTTCTTGGAGCCTAATCCATTCAACGGGTCTCTTGGGAGATTAGCCATCTCGAATCGGCTTCTATCAGACTTCCTTTAATTTCTTCAATAAACCACCATATAACTCAATTTGATTAATTACTACATAACATAGAAAATATATATATTTTATAAAGTAATATTATGTAGTTCTCCTTAACATTCTAAGGTTAGTTTATTTTTATTGTTTTAACATGTTTTTATCTTAACCCGCTTGACAATAAAAAACCACTAAACTAGCGTATTTTATATCATTATCGATGCATTTTCAGTATGATTAATGCAATATAAAGTGTACCTAAAATGCAATGATCATGGTTCATCTTCTTTGATGAATCCTTAACAATTAATATTTAAAAACATGCAAAAGTAAATGTAAGAGCATAATGAAGCAATTTACGACCTAAGGTATAAGTTGAAGAGAAAATCACCTTCTTTCTAAGCATTGAAGTAAATAGACTCTTTGTTGGCGTGGGCTGCACTACCAAAACACCTTCATAATGTTGAACGAAATAAGATAATAAGAAATGGTTTATAAATTTCTACGACATAAGTGAGAGTGGAAACCAACCATTTGTTTCAAGGACACCATTGTTTCTTGAACCATTATGCTTCTGGAGGTGACAGAAGGGAAAAGCATCAATACAGGAAAGAGTTTCATAACATTCATAATGAGTATCCATATAAAAATGGACTTACCGCCAAAAGCAAATCCAAACCTTTCATCAATGGAGGTTCCAAAAGCCCCACATCACCTACCAAAATACAAAGAAAGGATGATATGAAGCGTCTATAGCAAGGTCAATAAGGCATTTCTTCATCTATCTACCAGTAAAGACAAACATATTCTAATAAAGAAGAAAACTTTAACAATCAGTATAAATTTAATAACTAACTAATATAAACATACATGTAGTTCTAAGTAAATCTGCACTTATGTCATATCCAGCTTGTGCCAGAGAGAGCAGCTATTGTCAAGCAAAAGAATAACATCGTGTTGAACACGACAGTAATCAGAAGATTACTCAAAGTTTCAAAAATGAAATTTTTAATAATAATTATATAAAATTTTAATATACAAAAAATTAGGCAAATATTAGCTACCTGATCTCATCACACACCGGAATCCACGACGTAAGCATTCGAATTTCCTCCGCGACCGCTCTTCACCGGAGCACATCATGTTCATATTCGGCCGTAAACAGTGTTCCTGTTACCAATCAATCATCCAAATTCAGATGCTTACGTTGTGGATTCCGGTGTGTGATGAGATCAGGTAGAAATAGGCTTATTGAGGATGAGCAGTGTGTGATGAGATCAGGTAGAGTGGATGCTTACGTCGTGGATTTCGGCTCGTATTTGTGTAGAGCCCTTTTGCAGTCGGCTTAAGCTTTGTGTACGCGGTTTTTGCCAGCCCAACAGTCTTAACCTCTGCAGACAGGTTCTTAGTTTTGGTTGACATTTGTTTCACAAAAGGCTGCACCTGACTATCGAATTTGCTAACTAATATGCGCAATAAGCAACATATAAATTGTTTCAAATAAAGTATACAAACAACCATTTTTAGTACTAACGTTGGAAAAAGTGTGTTTCTTTGTTTACTTTTGATTTTCAGGATTAAAAGAACTTAAACGAACAAAAAGAATAAATTAACGACAAAAACCAGCATAAATACGAAGGAAGGGAAGTTGATACACTATACCGACCCTCCAAGCTTCACCTCAAAGATAGAAACAACAAACCAGAACCCAAGCACGGGGCCGTTCCTGCTGGGCATGGGGTCGTGCCTCATTCAAGATTCCCTGAAGACAAAGACAAACAGAAGACGACAAGGGAGACGGGGTCGTATCTCCTAGACACGGACCGACACCGTGGTCAACTATCAGATTTATAGAAGTTGTACCTATCGGTATTAGATTTGTACAGATCCTTTTGAACTTCTTTGCTTTTGTTTTGATCCCTTCATTCATGCTTCAAAAATTCATAGTTCTAGAGTTTCCCAGGAATCTACACATTCCTGTAAGAGACTTCCTTGACTCAGAACGCTTTGCCCAGTCTGAGTCAGCATATGAAACAATATTAAAACTAGACCCTTTACTAAACAAGACTCCTTTTCCAGGAGTTTGTTTCAAATATCTCAACAATCTAATAAATGCAATCTTTAAATGGACATTTGAAGGACAATGCATATGTTAACTTAAAAAAGTGAATAGTGTATGATATCTCTGGTCTGGTATGTGCAAGATAAATTAATTTGCCTACCGGTCTTTGATATCCAGTATATTATCAAGAATATCACTATTTTCTTTACACAAATTTTTGTAATAACATGATTCTACTCAATAGGGTTATTGACTCGTTTGCATACACTCATGCCATACTCAATCAATAGCTTTAAGTAGGATTTTCTTTGTGATAGGCACAAACGAGTTTTAACTTCAACAACCTTTATGCCAAGAAAATATTTCAATTCACCTAAGTCTTTAATCAAAAACTTAGTTCTCAAACTGTTTTTAACTTTTTATATTTCTGAATAACAATTACTAGTTATTACTACTATATCATCCACATACACAAGCAAATATACAATCAAATTTTCTTTAGTTTTGAAAAAACAATGAATAATCACATTTGCTTTGACAAAATTCTAAATCAAATAAAACATTTACCAATTTTTCATTCCACATCCTGGGGCCTCGTTTTAAGCCACATAAGGATTTTTTTTAACTTACAAACCCTACTTTCTTTCTTAGAATAATATCCATCAGGAAGAGACATATACACATCTTCATTCAAACTACCATATAAGAATGCATTATTCACGTCTAACTGATATAATTTCCAACTATTTTCAACTGCGATAGATAAAATACATCTAACAGTTACAAGTTTAACAATAGGAGAAAATGTTTCATCAAAGTCAACACCCTGTTTTTTACTATAGCCTTTAGCTACAAGCCTTGCTTTATAACGTTTAATTTCACTAGTGGACTTATATTTAATTTTATAAATCCACTTACAACCATTATCACTTCTAATGTATTTTAAATCCTTTTTAAATTGTGTTTTGATTATATTAACAAATTTAAATGTGTTTTCAAATACTTCATGTTTAGACTTCATGAGACTAACCCACACATCCCTTGAATAATCATCAACAATAGTCAAGAAGTATTTAAAGCCTTCAAAGTAAAACCTTCTTTACTTTGAATCTTATAAGGATCCCATACATCTAAATGAACAAGTTCCCCTAGTTCTTTTGTTTTATGATCACTCTGTGAAAACTGACACTTTTCCATGTAACCGTACAATAATAAACAGTAAATGGTACCTTAATAAATGTGCACGAATGAATTAATGAGATGAATGGTTTATTGATTATTGTCATATACATACAAATGCCTTTCATGTTGCAAGATTGTTTGTCATTATTATATGCAACACAATGTGGTACAATTAGTGCACAGAACAAAGTTAGCACAGTTATCAGACAAACTAAAGGTGCTGACGGAAGTTCAGTACTCAGACAGACATGATGTTAAGACACAAAATGAGCCCGAAACCAAGAGTTACACTAGAATAGTGTGTAGGAAATTTGGGATCATAAAACTGTTTTCCGAGTGATAGTTTAAGTGCTGGAAAGTGCCTGGAACACACTAAAACTGCAGAATTCTGTAGAAAACACCAAAATTCAGCAATTTTCAGCCTTTTAACATCAGAATATAATGCAGAATTATGGTTTAATGATCCATAATACTTTCCTAAGTGTCGGGAATCAAAACTGTCATAAAAGCCTACATAAAGCACACTAAACTGCGCAATTTAGCACCTTAACGAACCGGGAGCCAACCGAACAACCGGACATTACCCGAAACACCAAATTTTCACTAGAAGCATTGTTTTAACATTACCAAACTAGTTATGATCATCAAACACCATAATATACCCTAAAACACTATAACACTTAAAACACAAAACATTATACTTAAAATCTAACTAGATTGCTAACTAAAGATTAGAATCCAACCATACCCCCCCCCCCATTTACGGTTCAAAACATGGGGACCCACCCATGAATTTTCTTTGAATATTAAAATAGATTTGTTGTTTAATGTATGTTCTGTTTAATATTATGTTGGAAGAACTTCTTTAAAAGACCACAAGTTACTAGAGCATAATCACTTCACCGTTTTCACAACACTCCAACCTCCCTTCTTCCCTCTCATTCTCGGCTCAAGCACCATCCACACACACCTCCATTTCCATTCCATTCTCACACAATCTAAGGGCTCTCAAGGGTGTAAGAAGCATATCTAAGAAGCTTGGAAGCTTTGGATGTTGAAGGACCTCATCAAGGAGCTATTAACCACTTAAATCTTCACCATCTTCATACTTGTTTCTTTCCTAGCCTTAGAGCTAGTAGTAAGCTCCTTTAGCCATGTTCTTGCTTCTAATCTTAGTGGTTAAAGTGTTATGTAGTTTGTTAAACTAAAGAATCTCAAAGAAACATAAGCATGAACACTAACATAAAGCTTAATAACATGAAGATCAAAGTTGTTTTAGTGTATGTATGAAACTTGTTTGTTGATTTCTTGTTATTATGATGTTGATCATCATAAAAGACTTGCTAGATGATGATTAAACACATGATCTAGCAAGTATAAGAATTAATCTTGAGAAAATCATGATGATCACCCTTTATGTTAAACATGAACTTGGTTTTTAAAGAAAGTAAACATGTTTTTAGGGTTAAATCAAAGCTAGAAAAGTGTTGGTAACAAGAAAAATACAAGAAGAGTTATTTTTGAAAAATCATCACACAAGTTGTGAAGAACCAAAATTCACAAGAATGAGTTTTATAAACTAAAAACCATGTTTTTAGAGATAACTAAGCTTACTAAACAACATGTGAAAATACTACAAATTTTTACAAACTTTCAAGTTCATGTCATAGTGTAAAATGCATATTTTGGCTCATGGTAAGTTGTGTGTAAATTGTTGATGATTGGTGATGAGATTTTAAAAAGAAAATGATATGCTTATGAGCATGGAAACCTCCATTTTTAAGGGGAAACTATGGCAAAATTTTTGTAGAAATTAAACACTTAGAAAAATATTTTTAAACAAGTGTTTACAAGCAAATTATAATCATGGTTTTCATATAAAATTTGCCATAAATTTTTATTAAAAAATTACAAATATTGGAGGTTGATTTTTGGTAATAAAAATGACTAAGTATATATTTAGGAAAATATATATTTAGATGTCACAAATTGTGTGCTACTTGTATATTATGTGTAATAATTATATTATTTTAGGAACTTGAAAATAATATAACACACCAAAATACCAAAATTTGGAATACAAAATACTACCAAAATTTCAAGAAAATAAATATATAATTTATACCCGAATATTGGACAATCGGACAAACGGACATATGGACTATAAGAATATATATTCCGGAAATAAATTCGTAACTTAACAAATGTGACAAATGGTATTTTGGAAACCAAGGAAACGGAAAATATGGATTTTTACAAGTATAACAAAATATATCATACCTTGTCAAATAGAAAATATATTATTTTGAGTGGAGAAAAATATATATTTTCTTAAAAAATCTAAAGATATATTATTTTTGAGTGGAGAAAAATATATATTTTCTTAAACAATTTGAAGATATTTTATTTTGGGTGAAAACTAGAAATATATATTTTCTAAAGTTAATCTTAAAAATATGTATTATTTTGATATATATATGAAGGTATATTTGTTTTTGCCAAGAAAGATTTAAGAATACAAAGTTGGTGATTTTTCGTTGTCTAAAAATAATATTCCGGAAAACTAAATACAAAATTAAGTACAAAATACTTAATAAATACAAGGAAATACGTATCCTCATACGTATAAATACATACCGGAATACACCACCAATACTTGGCAAAATACACAAGTATGAACATACACAAGTATAAGAATACATAAGTACAAAATTACACAAGTACAAGTACACCCATACTTGGAAAAATACTTATGTGGAAATACATAATAAACCAAATTAAAAATATATATTGTTTTAACAATATTCCAAATAACTGGATAAATATAATTTAAGTTAAAATATTATTATTTTAACTAAAAATTATATACTTTGGAATTATATAATAAACATCAAAGATGTAACTCAAAGTATACCAAGTAAGTCTTAATAAACAACTAAGACTAAGAGTCGTTACACGACCTAAACGTCTAATACAACATAACATGTGTGTAGGTAGTGGTACGACATAAGGAAGAGATCTTTGAGTTACAGGAGACAGGACGCAAATCAGTGAGTTCATGTCCCCCCCCCCCCCTTTTAACTGTTTTCAGTTTTATAACTTCGGGGTTAAATACATGTTACAAATGTTTCAAACGTTTACAAATGGTATGGTTAGCTAAGGAATGGACTGTTAGATCATGTGAATGGTGGATACAACACTTAAGACCATTAATCCTTGTATAAGGACCGAGGGGCATGAGTGATAGATCTATTTGGGTGTTGCGAGCCCTACCCATGAGACCGCGAGTTGGACCATGTGGTGACTATGTCGTTCCCGCCGGGTGGCCCGATACGAAATACGCAAAGGATTGAGCCTTCCTGCACCATTGCACACATATTAATGTCTTAGCTACACATTAATGATCTGTTCATAGACACTTTCATACCGGTTTACAAAGGCATACTTACAAATGTTTACAAGATTATTCGAGCTCGCATACAAGACACATGAACTCGCTCAACTTTTGTTGATGTTTTCAAAATTACATGTATTTCAGGAAACAAGATGGATCTTGGGCGTTGGTGTTGTTTTCAAGATGTAAATTTCAAGTTTAGATGTCATCTACTTTTGTTTTGTAACATAACTTGAGGATATGTTGGTTGAAACTTAAATGACCTGTGTTTGTAACATTTCAAACTTATGAATGGATGAACATCATGTTTTTAACCATATAGTTGTTTATTATAATTGAATGCAATGATATTGAGCAAGTCACACATCATACGTTTCCGCAAAAGTCAGGGTGTGACAGTTTGGTATCAGAGCCATGTTGTAGTGAACTATGATTCCTTCTCGAGTCTAGACTACAATCACTAGGATTCTCTCACGAAAATATTTTTCACAAAATATTTTTCATTGCATTTACAAAAAAAAGGCCACGCCCCCGTGTCCGCTGGGCACGGGGCCGTGGTCAGCCTTCTGTTTCTTTGTTTTTGGTTGGGAAGATGTTGTCGAGGGGTAGGGCATGCCACGTTTATTCCTTTTCTTTGTATTTATGTTAGATTTGGCTGCATATTTGTTCCTTTTGTTCAATTAAGCTCATTTGGTTCTGAAAATATAAAAGGAAGACAAAAACACACTTTTTCCAACATTAGTACTAAAAAAAAGGTTAGTTTTATGCCTCAATTGATGTAATTTGTATGTTGCATTTTACACACATCATCTATTTCATTTTAATTAATTAAACTAATTAATTTTGTTATTTAAAAGTTTATTTTTATTAATAATCTAGTTAGTTCCATTAGATTATAAAGTTAGTAAATATAAACTAACTTAGTTAGTTTAAACTACAAAGTTAGTTCTTTTTAAACTATATAATTTGGTTAATTAAAGTTCAGGGGTAAATTGTGTATTAAATGAAAATATAAGGTTATAAAGTTTTAAATAAAAAAAAGAAAAAAACGTTGAATACCACGGGACTCGAACCCGGGTCAACAGCAACACCAAACACACGCCCAGCCACTCGGCTGTGGCTTCCTTTTTGAACAAGCCTAGACCTCAAAATCCTTTAAACTCTCGGCCCGAGTCACCCTGGCGGCCCGGGACCAAGGCCAGCCCATTCCTCACGGCCCGCAAACAGGCCCATCGCGCAGTAAAGATGGTTTAACTCGTTTGAGAGCGATTTTTGTGAATTTTCTGGATTTTAAACTAAGTTTTAACATTAATTACTAACCCAACAACTAACCAAACTCTTCCCTATATAAACCCATCATTCTCCAAGCCATTTTCACTTTTCTAACACCTCAATCAACTGCAAAATCGGAAGAATGGACAGATTTACCACTAGTTACGAAAACAAGCATAACTTCTTCATTTCTTGGTCTTTTTCATCCATTCTTTTTTCCACTTGCTTGGAACAACCTTAGGAACATTTCCAGAGGTTTTCCATGGAAAACCAAGCTCTGGAATGTCACCAAAAAGGCTCCAAAGTGGACTGTTCGTTTCTTAGTTGAACTTGAGTCTAACTCATCTCAAACCTATGTCCTAATGCTTATAACCTCATCTATGGTTAGTTAGGCTTAAAAACAAGGTTGAGACATGTTAAATTAGAGGTTAAAACCTCACAAACTTTCTGTTTTGTTCAAGGGTTTAACCCACAAGTGATGTTCAAGCATTACGCTTGATGATTGTGTGATTTAGGATTTGCTTGGGTTATCCTACTAAAAAACTCCACACATTGCTTGATGTTTTTCCATAGATTAGTTGTTTTTATATCATTATTTCTTGTAAGTTCATGACCCTCCTTCTGTTTATAACAACAAGTGTAGTGGTAAACAATAGAGGTACCTAAATGGAAGCTTTGTTCTTCCTACCTCATGCATGATCAGTGTCAGATGATGTAAACACGACATCAATATTTTCTGGTAAATTGACTGACGACTCCGACTCCCATTGTAAATTTGTTGCTTTTTCGACTCTTTCCTGATTTGGATTCCTGGGCAAATATCCATTTTCTAGCGGAGGTGGACATTTGTTATAACTGACTTCTTGTTTCTTACCAGAATCCTTCTTTTCATTCTTTTTCTTTTTGTTGTTCTTTTCTGGAGTCTTTACTTCAGTCACTTTTCCATCATCCTTCTTTTCTTCAGTTACTTCATCTTCTTCAAATGCCTTCAAGCTTTCAGCAGTTGGATAAATCCTGTCAATGACATAAGAAGAACATGAATAACTTTTCAATAAACGATTTACTCTCTCTGTTTCAATTCTCTGTAATTCCAACTTTTATTCAAGTACAGCACATTTCTCAATGTAATTGTTCACCACTTTCTGCTTTGTCATATAAGCACCCTGAAGTGTTTTCATTGCTGTTGCTTGTTCTTCACTTGTATGATTGTACTGGTTCATTGCTTTGTTCAACACATCATACGATTCTTTTAAGCTGTTCAAGTTGTAGATCAATGTACTGTTCTGTTTTTTAATAGCTTCACAGTTTTCACACTTTTCTGGAATTTTCTTTGCATCAACTTCATTTTGAACTTTGAACTTTTCAACTTCAACTTTCACTTTCCGTTTAGTCACCAAAAATTCTTCATCATCACTACTCACTGGGGTTTTCACCTTTTTCTTCTTCTTTTTAACCTTCTCATCTTCACTATCACTCTCAGCAAGTAATTTCATATCAGCTTTGAATTTTCTTGCCCAGTATTCTCGATCATCATCACTATCCTCTTCAGCTTTGGCAACAAAAGCTGAATAAGCTGTAGCTTGATCTGGAATATAATCATCCCAAGTAAACTTCTCCCAACTAAAACCTTCTGGTAACTTTTCATCATCCTGATTAATTATCAATGCACTACCATCAGTTTTCTTTGCAGAATTTTGATTAACTGCACAAGCTCTCTTTCCAGAATCTTCACAAATATGTCTTCCATGTGCAGTTTGAGCTTGATGTTGATTTTGTTGTGATGGTTGTTGAGATATTTGATGATAAATTGCCTTGCGATAATAATCATTGTTGTTGTTGAATGGATTTTGAGTTCCACTTGCTTCACGATTTTTACACTCTCTCTTGAAGTGTCCTTTCTCCCTGCAGCGAAAACAAGTAACTTTGGATTTATCAAAACCCAAAGTAGAATTTCCAGCTTCACGAAGATCATCTCTCCCTGTAATTTGCTTGAATTTCTCAGCTCTTCTCAACACACTAGCTAAACACCATTTTATATCCATCAATTCCATCTCTTCAGCATCGATCTGGTCGTAATCTTCCTTAGTCAGCATTGGATTTCCGATTCGACCTGCAACAAAACAAGTATAAGATTCCAAAACCATTCCTAATAAAGACATTTGGTTTTTGGCAACTTCATCAGAATAATCTTGATCATTATCAAGATTTAAAACAATATTGCACTGAAGTTTTCTCCCACTTTTTGTTGCTGAAATGTTTGGATCAAAAGATGAAAATGGTGTGAAACTTGATTTGCTATTTGATCCTAATGATGAACTTCCAGATGAATTCTTGGCATTGTATGCAGTTTCTATTTTTGGAGATGCATTTGAAGACTTCTCATTTACTCCTGCTTTGTAGTACAAACCAATATCCTGTTCACCATCAAAATCTTTCATCCGAATGATTTTTCTTTGTTCCATTTCTTGTGCTTCCAACTTTTCTATGAACTTGCTGAGTGTTAAATGATTGAACCCCTTTTTGTTCCTGAGCATCATCAAATATGTACCCCAGCTTTCATGTGGCAAAGCATCAGCAAGTTTCTCAATCAATTCCTCGTTATCTTTCTCAATACTTAACCTCTTCATGTTTGCAAGTAAATTGCAGTATCTTTCTATAATCTCTCTCGTACTTTCATTCTTTAAACCACGAAACAGATCAAATTCCTTTTTCAGAAGTGATTTCTTGCTTTTGATCATTTCTTCACTTCCACGAAACTTTGACCTCAATGCTTTCCAAATCGAATAAGATGTTCCGTTGTGTTGCAACAATACCATAATATCCTCTTTCACTGCTTGTTGAAGAAGATTCAACATCATTTTTTCATCTTTGTATTTCTTCCTAGCATCGGCACTAAGATCTTTAATCGGAACGGGTTCTTCATCATCATTCAATGGCCGGATGTACTTTGTTTCAACACATTCCCACGCATCAAGATAGTTAGCTTGCACCCAATTCTCGAAACGACCTTCCCAACCTTTATATTCCTCGATGTTCATAAGTTTGGGCGGTTTCTGCATTGTTCCAGTTTCATTTTCCAACATTGTGTTTTGAGCAATACTCATCGAACTAGTTGGAGTAGCAAATGCATTGAAGAAATCCTCGTCCATGTTTCAAAATTTCAAAAATTTTCCCAGCAGACCTTTAACGCGAAATCTGATATAACCACAAAAGCGAGACCACTTTGTACGTTGGAACGAAACCTTAAACTGTTCACTGGAGCGATACTCTAAATGACACTGGAGCGAAATCTATTCGATCCCTTAGAGCGAAATCACAAGTTGCCACTAAAGCGAAATCAACTCATAATTGTCCATATAAGCGAAATCATATGCTGATGTCATCTTTGGTCATTGTCATAAAAGCGATACCCCTAAAAACTTGATTTCTAGGTTGATTTTAATTCTGAAACTTTCAAGGGTTTGTTAATATATGATTCCGAGTGCAATGTGTGATTTTGAGCCAATTTTACCGTGAAAAATTTTGAAAAATGTAAGAAAGTGTAGAAAATGAGATGAAATGCGGCTGAAATGGCAAGAACTCTTCCACCTGAGCTCTGATACCACTTGTAGGATCGTGTTCTGTCCTGTTTGAGACGTTCAGAAGACTTCGTATCCAAATCTAGAGGCGGAAACTAAAGATTTGGTGCAATTTCAGTCACATACACTATAAACTGCTGTTGTATTGATCACTGTTACTATTACAGACTCTGACAGCACTTCGGCAGCACTTCGTGGCTCACCGGAAGAAAACACACTAACTTCTATCTGATTTCGCTCTGATGTACATATATATAGATGTCTGATTTCGCTTATATGTCCATGACATATAAGCGAAACCCATTGACACATGAGCGAAACCTTACATAAGACTGACACATAAGCGAAACCTATTTAAACCATATAAGCGAAACCCTGAATAACACACTTTCTAGGGTTTTGTGCCATGACTAAACTATCTCACTTCTAGACTCGATACAAGACGTAATCAACAGACGTAATGCACCAACATGTTGTTGTTGTATACTATTTTGTTTCCGTTATTTTTATTTCATGTTATTTATTTTCGCCTAGTTAAATGAACGTTGTGGGTGTGTTCCCTATATAACCCTCACGAGACCTCTCGTCCTCCCAAGCTATTGGGGGGTTTAAAAGGGCTTGTTGCATAAGCTAAATGCAACCGTGATTCCTACGAAAGTGAGTTAGGTTTGTTGTTGTTGTAAATTATTTTCCACATAAATCAAAGTGAAGTAACACATGGCTTGGTAATATGTTTCATAAAAAGGATAGAACTAGGTAACTAACAAATTTTGATGGTTGTGAGAAGCATGCTTCTACACAAGGATTAGAATTTGTAGGTACAACATGTTCGCGGGACAACCGTTTTTATGAAGAGGCGAAGGAGATATGAGTATCAAGCGACAAAAATCAGGTGCATGTGTTTCCTTTTTCTTTGATTCTTAGTTAGGAATAAGTGGATTGTACATTGTATTTTATTTTCCGGGGTGAGATTTTGGGAAGGTTAGACGTGTCACATCCCTTGTGCGTTTTAAAACTCTAGTTCTTGCACATTGAGGACAATGTTTACCTCAAGTGTGGGGATGGGGGAGTAGTAAAAGTTTTCGATTTTGACCCGTTCATTTAAATTCTATACATTGAGGACAATGTTTACCTCAAGTGTGGGGATGGGGGAAAATTTCAAAAATTTTTCAAAAATTCTTGTTTCAAAAGCGACCTTAAAAGCACAAGTAACCAAGTCAACGAGGGACGTCACAACCCATTTGGTCTTTTGTCATGGTCAAGTTCAAATTAATAAGCATAACGGGTATTTAGCGGGTGGTTATTTGGGAATAATCCGCCTAAGGAACTAGCAATTTATGCATATCACATATCATACCCTTATACGTGAGGTTTGAGCCACTTTTATATCATAGATTTACATTTGCATGTTTCTTTGTTTGAGTGGACCATTAGTTGCGTATTGTAGAACTTGCAACTTTTGATACGTTTGAGACTATAGACCGAATACAAGCACGAGAATGATTAAGGCATTAGGTAAACCTTTTCTCTTAAAACCATTTATCTATCCTTACCCGAACAAATTCCCTAGTCGCCCATTTTGAGCCTAAACCTTTCGTTTGACCACCCTATAGCCCATAACCCTTAAACCTTTTTCTTTTAAACCCGTGTGATGGAAATTCGATTATAAGAGTCGTATTTGTATAGTTATTCTTGATTGTTTGCATTTATGTTAAAAAAAAAACCAGAAAATATTATGAAAAAAAATGAATTGAAAATTGTTGAAGAAAAACACAAAAAGAAGTGTTAGTAGTTGTCGAATAAAAGGGTGAAAGATTATTGCCCATAGTTGATGTTTATATTTTAGTTTTGTTTAATTTAGTGGTTTGTAATAAAAATCGAATTTTCATCGCCTTAGCTACTTTAAAAATATCCTAATTCCTACCCTTAGCCTAGCCCCATTACAACCCTTACAAAGACCTTATGACTTGTGCTTAGTATTCGTGATCGGTGGTGGAGAATGATTTAGTTGCAAGCCTATGCGGGTACGTGTTCTAATCGGTTTTGAGCGATTAATTGTTGAAGTGCTAATACATTATATACATTAGCCAAATTTTAAGCCGAGTGGAGAGCACATTGTGAGGGATATGCATGACTTGTTAGTTTTGCGGGCGGGTTAATCTTGGATAACCATTATTATATGTGATTGTTCACTTTACCGGTAAATATGTGGAGATTGTAAAGAATGTGAACTTTTGTATGACAATAGACCTTAACCTTTGTCTCGGGAATGTGATGTGTATTCGTTGTTCGACCCACGTGAAAGTGAAAAACAGATTTGCTTGAGGGCAAGCAAAAGACAAGTGTGGGGATGTGATGCGTGGTTGAAAACCGGTGCTCGTAATTGTATAACTTTATATTTTTATAAGAGTTTTAATCTTGAATGACCTACTTTTAATTAGATTTGTGTTTATGCAGGTTTAACAAAGTTTAAGGAGTTTTTCGGGAGCTTTACGGGTCACCAGGTCGAAAACCGGAGCACCAGGATGCGTTGCGGGTCAACCGAGAGTGTTGGGAGTGAAAAACAGGAATCTCGCAAACGAGAGCTCGTCGCCGACGGCCTGGGCCCCCTCGGCGACGCCTTCCAGAAACACCCGTCGCCACCTAATTGCCGTATCCAGATGAATAAGCCGTCGGACGGAAACCAGAAAACCAAAGCCCGTCGCCGACGGGTTGAGGGCCGTCGGCGACGGCTTGTCAAAACTGGAAACGCGAATTTTTGTGTTTTGGGGATCAAGATCGATTTCTATTGGCTGGGGGTCATGGAAGTCGGGGGTTACACAACACTTTGAAGTTTGAAACATATCTTGGAGCCTAAACTAATTACCATTCACCTACTATTCCATCTCTAACATCAAGAACATCAACAACAACCGAATCATCATCCATTTTTACACAATCAATTCATCCATCCAAACCCTAGTTCTCCATATCATCAATCATCAATCCTACCACCATCATCCTTCACCAATCCACCATCATTCACCATTAATTCATCCATCAAAGCTTCAAGATGTCTTCACTCGTGTTCCAAACATCGAGTGATCAAGCTTCTTCAACCATGAGCGGCTAATCATCTCGGTTTCACCTCGGTGTAGGTAGTTGTTAATTCTAGGGTTTCGAATTGATCTTGTTTTGACTTAGTGACAATTTGTGTTTGATTTTTGAAACTTTTGACAATAGTATTACATTTGTTTCGAATTCGTAAACTGTCGAACGATGTTAAAAGTTATGACTTTGCGAAATGGTGATATGTAATTGTGCATTGTCGTTGTTAGGCTTTGTTGGTGCATCATTCTGTCGTCTACGTCTTGTATCGAGTCTTGTTTAGAGTTAAATAGAATAGAGCACGGAATCCAAGAATCAGAATATTTAGGAGTGATTCCACTCGAAAGTTAATTTTCTGATTCCACTCGAAAGTTAACTTTCTGATTCCACTCCTAATGTAATTTTCTGATTCCACTCCAAATGTAACTTTCTGATTCCACTCGAAGTGTTAAATCCTGATTCCACCCGAAAGTAACATGCTGATTCCATTCCAAATGACACCATGTCATTAGGAGTGGAATCAGAAACACTATATATAGGTCATTTGGGGTGAAATCAGGATAGAGTTCTAGGTGTTGTCTTCCGGTGATCCACGAAGTGCTGCCGAAGTGTTGATTTGATTGTAAACGTCATTCAGATTAATATAATCACACGAAGTGCTGCCGAAGTGTTGATTTGATTGTAAACGTCATTCAGATTAATATAATCAACATATTAAAGTGAATTCTCGCTGAATTGAATCTGATTTGTCTGTTTCCGCCGTTCAAATCAGTAATAGCTCTTCTAACCGACTCGTTCGGATCCAAAAACGATCCTACAATTGGTATCAGAGCCAGTGAAGAAGAGTTCTACACAATTCAGCCGATAATTCTGTTTCTACACTATTCTTTTCCGAAAATTAAAAATTTTTACGGTCAGAATCGGTTTAAATTCATACAGTATGCTCGGAATCATGAAGTAACAAAGCCTTGAAAATTTCATAACTAAAATCGACCTAAAACCTTGGATTTTTTGAGATTTCGTTCATACGGACTTGTAGTTGATGATGTCAGCAGCTAAGTTGATATCTGATTTCGCTTATCTGTACAATCTGATTCCGCTTATCTGATCAATCTGATTTCGCTCATTAGTACATAGTGATTTCGCTGATAAGTACATAGTGATTCCGCTCTTTTGTCATCAGCTAGGTTCCGCTCATTTGGACAACTAAAAAAAAAATGGTAATTGCACGGTACCCCTGACCGCGGAAGGGATCTCCCTTCCCAGTTCACCACCCGACAAGGATCCCTGGCGGCAAATACCCATAGCCATCAAAGAGGGGTAAGAAACATGTTTCAAACCTGAGACCTCGAGTGTCCTCGGTCCGGCTTTAAAGCGGGTGTCGGTGGCCACCAAAGTGGCACTAATGGGAATTGAACTTGGGTCTCCATTGGAGAACCCAAGTCACTCCACCACTAGGCCACTTGTGGTGGTTCATTTGATAAAACAAACAAATCATTTGATAAATCAAGTGATTTGGGAATTGAACTTGGGTCTCCATTGGAGAACCCAAGTCACTACACCACTAGGCCATTTGGACAACTAAGGGTTTCGCTTATAGTGACATTTATGTTTCCCCTTTGTGAACAATCTGACCTTTAGCTTGAATATTCATCGTTGAGTCTGCTTGATTGAAAATTGCTTTGTGTTGTGTGAAATGTAATATGAAGTGATCTGTTTGCATTATGAAAGCATATTGAATACGAGAGTGTTAGTTTGCACTTGGTGAGGTGATTGCATGTCTTATAACCAGTTTGTGCACCTTTAAAGAAAACGGTAATATGAATTTGCATGTGAAATGTAAAAAGGTTGTCGGCCATTGATATATTGCATGTGATGTATCAGACAAGTTTATTAGAATATTCAATAAAGGTTATCGAGTCTTGTGTGGTTTGTTTTATCAAAGTTGTCAGAAATCAAGTGATTTGGGAATATTAAGACATTGGTTTAATAACATTTGCAGTAATCAAAAGCTAGCAGTCCACTATTTGTTGTAGGTCCAATCACAATTGAATTCAATTCATAACATCACCATCACGTGATTTCCTTTATTGATTCTATCAGAAGTTGTCGATTCATATTAGTTTACACGTGATTGCATGTGGTGATAAATTGTCAGCTCATTACATTGTATTAGCCAAATTAAAGAATCTTGTAATTTTAGATTGTCGGGCTTTATCCAATTGCATAAGAAACATAACTTTGGCCCATGATGAATTTTTGATGACATATGAAAGTTTAGGCCCAAGTGATTGAGTGTATTGTCCATAATCAGCGGCCCAATCAGTTTGGTTGTGATTGTTTTTTTGAAGATTCTCGGCCTGTGAACAAGTGTTTGTTTAAAAAAAAAAAAAAAAAACCAAACCAATCATTTCGGATTGCTTGTTCGGCTCTATCACAGTTTGAAGTTGATCAGGGTCATAGCTGTCTGCACAGTCTGATAACTTTTTGTCCGCACAGTTGGTCAACGTTTTGTCCTCACAGAAAATCACCAGTTTGGGTACCAGTCTTCTTCAATTAATTGATAAGCGTTTGAACTAATTGTGTTTTTGTTTGTGTGTCGACAGAAATAGAAACATGGATTTTGAAGAGGAAATAGCGTATTATTATTATTATGAATCTCAGCAGTATTTTCCGATAAAGAAAGAAGAAGAAACAGTCTCAGCAAAAGAAGTTGCTGAAAAAGTTCCGATTTTTGATCATTCGTCTGATGAAGAAAGTGACAATTATGAAAAGGAAATCCGGAAGCTTGAATATCTTAAACAACTTCCATCTGATCAACGTAGTGGAAAGTTATTTTATGCCGATAAAATTGAAAAATTGAAAGAAAAACAAGATGCAAAAAGAAAGAATCAAAAGGCAGTCATTGTTAAAGATGAGATCAGAGCTGAGAAGATTGAACAAGTTCCATTGGTCAAGATTGAGAAAGTAGAATCTGAAAAACCTGTATCTGTGAGTCCTGAACCAGAGTTAAAGAAAGAGGTTGCAGAAGACGCACCTATCTTTGATCATTCATCAGAAGAAGAGAGTAAGGATGAAAGTGTTCATGAGGAAAAGAAACAGGTTGAAAATATTTCAGCTTTAAAGGTCGAGACAAAAGCTGATGATAAACAGATTCTTGTTTTGCTGAAAAATTGTGAGAATTTGACATCTGAAAATGACAAACTCTTGAAGGTGGTTGAGAGTTTGTCATTAGAAAACAAAAATCTTAAAAAATCAGAAAATGTTTTGAAAAATCAAATACACAATTTGGAAAATGAAAAAGTAAAAATTGAGAAAGATTTTCAAAGTCAAATAAAAATTTTAGAAGATGAGAGAGATTTATTTGGTAAAAACAATCTTGAAAAACATATTGCAATCAATTCTCATCTTGAAAGGATTATTCGACTTGAAAAGGAAGCAGAGTGTGCTCAAAAGAAAATCAATGAATGGGAAGAAAAGTTGAAGGTGTTTGTGAATACTTCAACTATTCCTTGCCCAAAATCTGTTAATTCAGTTCCAATAAGTGACAATGTCACAAACTTTGACAATGTCAAAGTTGAAGATTGTGATGAGAAATCCGATGATGAAAATAAAAAATTCGAAAAACAACAATTGTTTTTGAAATTAAAAGAAAAATTTCAAGAAACTGTTCCACAATCAACTGAAAAGGGAGAATGCTCTAAGCAAAAACCTTTGAAGAAGAAAGTGGAACAAAAACAAAAAGAGAAAATTTTGAAAAATGTTCAAAAAGATAATAAAAGCTCATCAGATCGATCATCCAATCGCAATGAAAAATTACAAAAATTGAAAAATGAAAACTCTAAATTTGTTGGCATTAAGTGGTGCAGGTCGGACCACAGTGCTCAAAAGTCAAATCTAGCAATCAAAAGGAAAAAGGATTATCACCAAGCCAAACAGTGCTATGATCTGAATGTTTAGACTAAAAATGGTGATTGGTACGATAACAGAGTGTGTTACAGATGCGGCTATCAAGGACACATTGCTGTTAACTGCCAAAGTTGGAATTATGAGACGAGAAGATGCTTTAACTGCAACATCAGAGGTCACATTGCCAGAGATTGCCCAAGGAGATCAAATGAAAGATTGAGGGTTAATTCTCAGAAGATGGCAAAGAAATCAGTCAATGTCAAGCCCAAAGAACAGAAGGTTCAAGAACCTAAAGTTCAAGAAACGAAAGTGAAACTTTCTCAGGGGCAGAAAGATAGACTGAGGAAGAAGAGAAAGAAGGCTAGAGAGTATCTAGAGAAGATCTTGTCCTCGGGTTCACTGGATAGATCAAATAAGAGTTCTGATGAATCAACTCTCTCGATGGCAAAGTCAAGTAAGACGAATTCATCGGATACAAATCTGAGGACGAAAGAAGATAAGAAAAAGAAGAAAATGATCGGCGATGAATCTGACATGTCGAAGTCAGACAAGCCACCTTCAGGCGATGAATCTGACAGATCAAAGTCAGACAAGCTATGTGCATGCAATGATTCTGGTTTGTCAAAACCAGAGGAGCCTGTTGTTGAGGTAAAATCTGAGAATTCAGGTTTAACAATGGATGATGAAAATTTTCCACCATTGTTGAACAAGAATTCAAAATCACCCAAGGACCGTCAGGCTTGGGTGAATCTGTTTAAATAAAAAAAAAACCTGACTTGCCGGAGATCCCAAGTTGGTAATCGTGGATTAGGAATCGGCATCATTCTTTGTATTTGATTGTGTTTTTCGTACAAGTGGTAAATCAGGGACATTAAGTTGTATCTGATTTTCTACAAGTGGATGGTAGACAATGTGATGAACCAAACCCCTAATTTTACAAGTGGTAAAATCAAACTAATTTTTCCGGAAAAACCATTTTGATTAAAACAAACTTAAGTGTTTTGAAATCATTATGGGAAAATAGTTTGTTGTGAGGGGGAGTTCTGATTGTTTAAGCCAAGTGAATGGAGAATTGAAGTGATTCTCATCATGTTGTCACATTTCTTGTACAGTTTGCTTTCAAATTTTCCTAGAAAATCAAAATTGAAACATATTTTGATTTTAGGGGGAGTAAAAATTAAAAAAAAATTAGAAAATTTGAAAAGGTCAAAAACATTGAAAAATTTAAAAATGAGTTTTGTTGTGAAAAAGAGGAAATGATAGTAGATCAGTTGGACTGTCACAGCATGCTAAAGAAATGTAAAGTTAAAATGTGATAAACGGTCTCACTAAAGATGTGACGATAGGCTCAGCTAGACTAGTAGATTTGCGATAACGATACAAACCTAAATGAAAAAGCCTAGTTCTAGTGGGAAACACGGTCAAAAGCATAGTACTTAGTTTTGTCCTTCTTGATTGTGTGCCTACTCAGTAATCGCTGATTGTCGAAAGACATAAAACTGGTTAAGTTCGTGAACTTTCACAACTTTGCTAAAAAGTCGCTGTGATTGTGCATTTTATTTTGCAAAGATTTAAACTTGTCTTATTTCTTTATTTTGTTTAAGCATCGGACATCCTCTGCGTATACGTGAGTATCGACCTGGATGTTGTTGCCTAAACGTTCTGCTTTATTTTCTTTGGTGTTTCGTTTAAGCTTTGGATCACCTCTGCGTATACGGGAGTATCGACCTGGTGGTTAAAGCCTAAACAACTTCAACTTGTTTTATTTTTCTTATTTTGTTTAAACATTGGACTTTCTCTGCGTATACGGAAGTATCGACCTGATTGTTAATGTTTAAACATTCTGCTTTATTTTCACACAAATCACAGTTGATAAAAGTTTAAAGGCATTGCTTGAGTCAGTGTATTACATGATGAGGGGATATGCTGAGATCGTGGGGTCCATAAGAATTTAGTGCTATCTTAATATACCTTAAAGTATCGGTAAGCATTTTGAAAGTTTTTAGATTGAGTTTAAGTGGACAACAATATCGTCAATCAACGTGAATCGTTTAAAACTGAAAATGTTTAAAGCTTAACGGTGCTAGTGATTGGTCACATAAACTGATATGATCCTCTTACACAAATTCACAAAAATAGTGTCTGTAAATATTTCTTTACTGCATTTCATTACATTCAAAATCCAAAAAGATTTTTAGTGTGTTTTAGCATAAATTTTGAAAAATTTCAAAAAGATTTTCGACGACTGATGTTGATGAGCTGATATTCAAAATTCCAAGTGCTAAACATGATGAACTGGTTTGGGAGTGTGTGTACTGAATTGAAAATTTTTGATTTAAGAAAGTTTGATTAGTTAATCGAGGTCATTAATTTGAACTTGATGTAACTATTTCCAGTACGTTTTTCTTATTGTTTTAAGTAAAAACTTATGTGGTGGTGAGAAAATGTGTGCAGGAGTTGAGCTGAACAGAATTAAAGCCAGGATGTGATCTCTAGGTGATAGTTAATTCCAGACAGCGATCCCATCATGATGAGAGGGGGAGTCTGACGAGGTTAGAGCCAAAGAGAAGATCCTGGTATATGCTAAGAAAGAAAAGAGACTGATAAAGACTGAAGATGCGAAGACTCGACACTGAAGACTCCGTCAACATCCGAGGGGGAGTTTGTTGGTGCATCCGTCTGTCGTCTACGTCTTGTATCGAGTGTTGTTTAGAGTTAAATAGAATAGAGCACGGAATCCAAGAATCAGAATATTTAGGAGTGATTCCACTCGAAAGTTAATTTTCTGATTCCACTCGAAAGTTAACTTTCTGATTCCACTCCTAATGTAATTTTCTGATTCCACTCCAAATGTAACTTTCTGATTCCACTCGAAGTGTTAAATCCTGATTCCACCCGATAGTAACATGCTGATTCCATTCCAAATGACACCATGTCATTAGGAGTGGAATCAGAAACACTATATATAGGTCATTTGGGGTGAAATCAGGATAGAGTTCTAGGTGTTGTCTTCCGGTGATCCACGAAGTGCTGCCGAAGTGTTGATTTGATTGTAAACGTCATTCAGATTAATATAATCAACATATTAAAGTGAATTCTCGCTGAATTGAATCTGATTTGTCTGTTTCCGCCATTCAAATCAGTAATAGCTCTTCTAACCGACTCGTTCGGATCCAAAAACGATCCTACAGGCTTATAAACGACAGTTTACGAATTCGAAACAAATGTAATACTATTGTCAAAAGTTTCAAAAATCAAACACAAATTGTCACTAAGTCGAAACAAGAACAATTCGAAACCCTAGAATTAACAACTACCTACACCGAGGTGAAACCGAGATGATTAGCCGCTCATGGTTGAAGAAGCTTGATCACCGGATGTTTGGAACATGAGTGAAGACATCTTGAAGCTTTGATGGATGAATTAATGGTGAATGATGGTGGATTGGTGAAGGATGATGGTGGTAGGATTGATGATTGATGATATGGAGAACTAGGGTTTGGATGGATGAATTGATTGTGTAAAAATGGATGATGATTCGGTTGTTGTTGATGTTCTTGATGTTGATTACAAAGTGTATTCGTGTCCGTTCTTCGGGACGTTGATAGCTATTAGCACCTAAGTCACGGTACACTAAATCCGTTAATCGAATGCATTTGAGTTGAATCTAAAACTTGTAGAAATCCTAAGTTAGCAATTACCGAAACCGGGTGTGATTCCTTTTTATTATCATTGTTCTAGTATCCAAATTTCTTGCAATCGTTAATTAGTAGTTGTTAATTAATTAATCCAATCCCAGTAGTTCAAATTCACATCTTTCTACTAAACAAAAATACAAAAATATCTGGCAAGCTTCATAATTGTGACAATTCTTTACAATTCAGTCAAATCCATACACAAACCACATACTCTTCGTGGTTCGACCCCTTGCTACCACTAGCTATTTGTTAAAGGTAATTAGGGCTTATAAATATTATCTTTGACCGGAGCGCGACACTCCGATCAAATTTTGGCGCCGTTGCCGGGGAGTGCGTGCGCTTTGTGTTTGGATATTGTTTGAATATTGTGATTATCTGTTTAAATTGTTTAGTTTCTTTTTGAACTTTGTCTTTTTCCTTGTTACGCGGGTGTGTTACTTGTGCAGGTTACAGGTAGTGCATGCATACGCGGAACTCCGGGAGGACTTCACCTTTAGTCTACGAACTGGAAATCGAAAGGGTAGCAAGAAGAAACCTAGCAAGCTGGTTAGAAGCAACACTTGCTTCTAATCAAACCAACCAAACACCACAATACACACCGTCCATTGAAACCGATTCAATGGCGAATCAAAACTCTAACCAAAACTTCAACCAAAACCAAAACCCGAACCAATTCCAATACCGAAGCAACTTTAATCCCGCTCCAAATATGCAACCTATACCTCCCGAGCGACCGGGTGGTAATAACAACAATACCGGACCACCTACACCACCTTTCCAAAACCAAAATCCCAACAACAATCAAAGAACACCTCAACAACAAAACCTTCATCGACAAACCTCTTTACCCATCAACTTAGATGACCGGAATGTCAATTCCGACCGTCGGGGAAATCGTGATCGCGGCAATCCCGCAAATGAAGACCCATTCTTCAACATCGATGACTTAAGGAATGCAATCCCCGATGATGAACCGTATAGTGTTCCCGGTTATCAATCGCCGGAACATGTGAGTGTTCATACGGAAAATTCAGACGATGGGGGATACTATGATGATAGGGCTAACGATGATGAAAATTGGGGCTATGTGAATAGGGGAAACGTCTACAACGCTAGAAGGTATGATGATGAGGAATTTGGCCACCAAAATGCCAATTACGTTGGGGACGACGAATACGGTTACGGAGGTGGAAGAAATGATGGTTATGGGAACAACCGTCAACCGCGAAACAATGACCAACGGAACCGGAATGAGGGATTTTATAATAATAACAACAATGCAAACCCTAACCGGATTCCTCGTTTCGTGGGAGGTGGTAACCCAAGGGATAATAGAAGAGAGGATCGAAGAGATGATCGAAGAGGTGAAAGACGGGATAATAGAAGACCGGTCGATCAAGAAGTTAACGGTCCCCATCGTCGTTAACGACCTCCACGGGGAGTGAATGATCGTTTTAGGCCGGTTGTCACCGAGAACGACTCACCAATCGTTTGTGAGAGGAGGATGTTTGATTGTAAACCACATTACATCAACATACTTCCTCATTTTAATGGAAGATCTAACGACGAACCGTACACACATTTGACAGAGTTTTCTTCCATTTGCAGCACTATCGGGGGGCATAACTTTGCACTAGATGAGGTTAAACTTCGTTTGTTCCAGTTCTCATTGAAAGACAAAGCGAAGCAATGGTTCCTTACACTCCCGGCCAATAGCATCCGCACATGGGGAGAAATGCAACAACCTTTTCTAGATGAATACTATTCTATGGCGAAGACCGATGATGCTCGTGATGAAATTAGGTCTTTTCACCAATTATCGGGCGAGCCGTTGCATGAAGCCTTTACAAGATTTAAAGAAATGATGCGAAGATGCCCACATCATCAAATCGAGAAGTGGGAGTTGGTTAAGTGCTTTGTACGGGGTTTAGATGACAACACATGGAACCGACTTGAATCAACGAGCAATGGGACCCTTCTAAGCAACCATGAAGATGATGATTGGGAATTCTTGGAACGGATGAGTAAACTTTCGAAAGAGAAAGAATCGGCCGATCGAGCTAAGAAGCATCCCATTTCACGGTCACTTCCCGATCTTGACTCTAAAGATCGGATTTCCACCTTAGAGCTGGAAATGGCTCGAATGAAGAAAAAAGAAGTAAATGCGGTTCAATTCGAGGTATGTGAAGATTGTGGTGATATTGGACATAGAGCGGAACAATGTCCAACGGGGTCGAGTAACTACATGGAGGAAGTCAATCAAGTGTATGGAGAAAGGAAGCAATATGACATGAACTCCAACACTTATCATCCGGGTTTGAGAAATCACCCTAACTTCCGATATGGTAATGCTTCAAATCAAATGAACCCGAATTTTCAATCGGGTAACCAAGGAGGTCAAAGCGGATCATCATATCAAAACCGTCAAGGTGGTAACCAAGGAGGTTATCAACGAAATTACAACCAAGGGTACCAAGGTAGGGACAATAATTACCAAGGTGGGTACCAAAGGAGTTACAACAATCAAGGCGGTAATGGAAGCGGGTCGAACAATCAAACCGGTGGCGATGATTTGAGTGCCAAAATGGATGCTTTGTTGAATATGCAAAGAGAATCTCAAAACAATATAAAATAATCTCACCATGATATCAAGGAGATAAAGAAGACAAACGAGATTCGGGATAAAGCACATGAGGCAATGGCAAAGCAAGTGGCCAACTCGCGGAGGAAATGGCTCAAATGAGAGGAAGCACGGGAAGGCTCCCAAGTGACACCGCGGTGAACCCTAAGCATCAAGGGTCAAGCTCAAGGAACACACGTGAGGTACCAATTAACAAAATTACTTTACATAGTGGTCGAGTCGTTGATAATGGTGTCAAAACACCATCACCCCAATTTGTTGAAGGGGTGGTGGAAGATGCTAGTGAGGATGAGCCTGAGGATGGTCAAACGGGTCAAAATAAAAATGATTTGAAAAAGAACAATGATACTCCCGTTGTGACCATCCCCGTCCCCAAGGCTAAGGAAAAGGGTGTGGAGGCTAATACCGCCCCTTATCCCGAAGCATTGAAGGGACCCATAAAGAAAATTATAAACAAAAGAGGTCCACAACAAGAAGAGTTGTTGGAAATTTTTAAACAAGTAAAAATAAATTTACCTCTTTTGGATGCAATCAAACAAGTACCATCGTATGCTAAGTACTTGAAAGATTTGTGTACCCAAAAACGCACTCACAAATTTCCAAAAAAATAAGATTTAACCGAAAACGTGAGTTTGATTCTTTCGGGTGCACTTCCACCTAAGCTCCAAGATCCGGGTGCGCCTATCATTTCAATTCAAGTAGGCGATTTTAAAATCAACCGGGCACTTCTAGATCTTGGTGCTAGCCGATTTGACACCCAAACTACCCCGTGGAGTTGTTTCGGATGTGATAGTGAAAATCGAGGATTTTTACTATCCGGTGGACTTTCTAGTACTTGATTACGTGGCCAAGGACCCAACCAAGCAACCTACGGTGATTTTGGGTCGACCGTTCTTAGAAACCGCAAATTCTCAAATTGATTGCAAAACGGGAACGGTTGACATGACATTTGGAAACCGAAGGTTGAGGTTGCATGTTTTTTCCGGACTTATGAACCCTCCAGTTGATGATGAATGCTATATGGCGGACATCGTTGACACGTGTATACCTCTTTGCGACACAGTCGTAGATGGGGAAAACACAATGGAGGATTGTTATATGTTTGACAGGTCACAAGTGGAGATGGATAAGAGCATAGACGAGGAAGTGAGAAGTTTGGAGGTGCTTGCGGTTCGAGAGGGAAAACCGACATGGACGCACCAAGTTGAGAGTTTACTGGAGAGCATTGACACCAAGTTGAAGCCGTCATTAGTAGAGCCTCCGGAGGTTGAATTGAAAGCGTTGCCTAAGCATCTCAAATATGCTTATGTTGGTGAAGGCAACACGCTCCCGGTTATCATTGCATCAAACTTAACCGTGGAGCAAGAGGATCAATTGATGGGTGTTTTGGTCACTAATCGAGCGGAGATTGGATGGACCATTGCTGATTTGAAGGGTATTAGTCCCTCAGTGGTGATGCACAAAATCATCACGGAAGAGAATGTGACTCCCGTTCGAGATGCACAACGGAGATTAAATCCGAACATGCGGGAGGTACTGAAGAAGGAAGTGCTGAAATGGCTCGATGCGGGTATCATTTACCCGATCTCGGATAGCCAATGGGTGAGCACAACACAGACGGTTCCCAAGAAAGCGGGCATACAAGTCGTCAAAAATGACGCAGGTGAAGAGGTAGCCGCTCGGCCGGTATCCGGGTGGCGAATTTGTATTGATTATAGGAAGTTGAATACCGCAACTTCCAAAGATCATTTTCCTTTACCGTTCATTGATCAAATAGTTGAGAAATTGTCGGGGCAAAAATTTTATTGCTTCTTAGATGGCTATTCTGGTTATAACCAAATCGCCATCCATCCGGAAGACCAAGCAAAGACCACGTTTACTTGTCCCTACGGCACTTTCGCATTTAGGCGAATGCCGTTTGGATTATGTAACGCCCCCGCCACCTTCCAAAGGTGTATGATGAGTATCTTTTCAGATATGGTGGGGAAGTCTTTGGAAATCTTCATGGATGATTTCTCAATTTTTGGGTCATCTTTTGAGGCTTGTTTGGACCAACTAGATAAAGTGTTAAGAAGGTGTGTCGAAACTAGTTTGGTCTTAAGTTGGGAAAAGAGCCATTTTATGGTTCAAGAGGGAATAGTGTTGGGACACGTGGTGTCAAGTCGTGGGATAGAGGTTGATCGTGCTAAGGTACAAGTTATATCTACTTTACCGTATCCCACGACTGTTAAAGGTGTTAGGTATTTTTTAGGTCACGCGGGGTTTTATCGGCGATTTATTAAGGGTTTTAGTGACATAACCAAGCCTTTATGTAACTTGTTGTTAAAAGATCAACCGTTTGATTTTAATGAAAATTGCCAAAATGCTTTTAACAATTTGAAAGAGAAGTTAGTTGAGGCCCCAATCTTGCAATCGCCGAATTGGTCTTTACCTTTTGAAATTATGTGCGATGCAAGTGATTATGCGGTGGGGGCCGTGTTGGGACAACGGGTTGAAAAGAAACCCGTTGCCATATACTACGCAAGTAAGACTCTTTCGGATGCACAATTGAATTACACCACTACCGAAAAAGAGCTACTCACGGTGGTATATGCATTGGATAAATTTCGGGCATATATATGGGGTAGTAAAGTGATTATTTATTCTGATCACACTGCAGTTAGGTACCTCATGGAGAAGAAAGATGCAAAACCGAGGTTAATCCGATGGGTGTTGTTGCTCCAAGAGTTCGATTTGGAGATACGGGACAAAAAGGGTACCGAGAATGTTGTGGCGGACCATTTGTCCCGGTTGATGGTTGATGACGATCCTAAATCGTTAGAGATCAATGAGTCGTTTCCCGATGAGCATATTATGAAATTGGATAAGTTACCTTGGTATGCTAACATTGTGAATTATCTTGTTACAGGTGACTTACCGGCACATTGGGATAGACGGAAGAGGCAACACTTCATGTCTCAAATCAAGTATTACCGGTTAGAAGAACCGCACTTGTGGAAAGAGTGTGCGGATCAAGTGATTAGAAGATGCATAGATGATGAGGAAATTCCAAGCGTGTTGCATCATCTACATTCATTTGCGTGTGGTGGCCATTTTAGTGGCCACAAAACGGGTCATAAAGTGTTAAATAGTGGTCTTTATTGGCCAACTATTTTTAAAGATGCAAATGAGTTTTCAAAGAATTGCATAGAGTGCCAAAAACTAGGGGGTATTTCAAAAAGGGATGAGATGCCCATGCAACCAATCCTTGTAGTCGATGTTTTCGATGTTTGGGGTATTGATTTCATGGGCCCATTCCCCAATTCCTATGGCAATTTGTATATCTTGGTGGCCGTTGACTATGTGTCAAAGTGGGTCGAAGCAATAGCCACCAAGACGAACGACCATTCCGTAGTGTGTAATTTTGTTCAAACCAATATTTTCTCAAGGTTTGGGATTCCTCGTGTCATCATAAGTGATGGAGGATCTCATTTTAAAAATTTTCGGTTTGGGAAACTTCTTAAACGGTTTGGTGTTGACCATAGGATTGCTACCCCCTATCACCCGCAAACAAGCGGGCAAGTCGAGGTGTCAAATAGGCAAATCAAAGAGATTTTGCAAAAGACCGTGCGGGCGGACCGTAAGGATTGGTCAATTCAGTTGAACGATGCTTTATGGGCCTACCGTACGGCACATAAGACACCCATAGGCACTACACCTTACCGATTGGTTTACGGTAAAAATTGTCATTTACCGGTGGAACTTGTGCACAAATCGTTATGGGCTATTAAAGAGGTTAATGTTCAATATGACGATGCAGGTAAGGAAAGGAAACTTAAGCTATGCGAGTTGGAGGAGCTACGGGAAATGGCATATGAATGCGCATCTAAGTACAAGGATGGAATGAAGAAAGCGCATGATGCCAAGTTGAGAAAGAAAGAGTTCGAGGTTGGCCAAAAGGTGTGGCTTTACAATTCGAAGCTCAAGTTCTTTCCCGGAAAGCTTCGGAGCAAATGGATGGGACCCTATGTGATCACCCGGGTCGGACAATTGGGTGATGTTACCATCGAGGACCCGAAGGATGGGATACGAAAAACGGTAAATGGTCATCGGTTAAAACCGTTTCTTGATGGTAACGAGAAGGTAGAGGGAAGCAAGGAATCGGTGAGCTTCGTGGTAAGCATCCCGGTCTATGAGGTCGAATGAAAAGGACCGGTAACAAATTTTGTAAAGTTATGTACCTTCTATTTAATTGTTTGTGTGTTCTTGTGTTTAATCGTTTTTGTCTCGTACTAATCCTCTTGATTGTGTGAAGTTCGGATATCACGAATAGGTTTTGAAGACAAAAAGGTATGTTTAAAGACTTATTTGTGTGTATTAGGGACAATACACGACTTTTCGGGGGGTGGTAGGGCCGTTAACAGTTTTCGCGTTTTTAAAATTTAACTTATAAAAAAAAATTTGAAAAATAAAAGCCCGTCGGCGACGGAGTGGCGGCCGTCGGCGACGGCTTCGGAAAAAGCCCGTCGGCACACAATTCGCGTATACAGAAAGATAAGCCGTCGGCAACTTTGGGGTTTTTGACAACCCGTCGGCGACGGGCTACCAGCCGTCGGCGACGGGCTCTTGTTTGCTGTCGGCGGCTGGGTCGTTCTTTTATGTCTAAAACCGAACCAAACACTTCCTAAACCTATTAAAACATATCCCAAACTCCATAAACACCACCAATTCGACCCACATTCACCCAATATCATTCAACTCACATAAAAATCCCTGCCACTCTCTTTCCTAACTCACCTACCATCTTCATCTTCTCCAAAAACCCTCTAGAACCCTAACCCTTCAAGCTCTCATAACTTTCTCAAATCTCCACCAAATCACCTGATTCTTGAGTCCATTCTGAGTAATTTTTTGAGAGGAACAAAACCCCCAACACGGTTTTCATCAATTCTTGCTATTTTGCAAAATTTCTGGGCGTGTCACCTAGGGTTTTTGAAGAGGTGTTCATCAAGTTGCTTGCTTTCCATCTTTTCTTAGTTCTTCTTATCTAATAACATCAAAGGTACGAATTTGTCTCAAGTTTATGCAGGATTATCATAATTTGAGTGTTTTTCTTCCGAAATTTTAGACTTTTCAGTTTAAGAGTATGTTGTTTAAACAATGTATGTTATGTTAGCATGAATTTGAGTATGATTGGTTGTTTTGGATGGAATTTGAGCATGTTATAACTTTAGTGATGTGATTACACTTGTTATGAACATGATTGAACATGAAGGTGATGTTGAATATATTGTTGAAATTATAAGAAATTGTAAGATTAACAAGAAATTGATAAGTTTATGATAAAGTGAGCGACTTTGGAAGTTTAAAGAGGCGATTTTACATTCACTTGTTAATTAAAATATCAACATCACACCTCATGTTCAAAGTTGAGAGTTTAGTAAAGGTTTGGGTTTATATTGATGTTTTGCTTGTTTGTGATTGTAGTTATGGCCGGTGGTAAAAGACAAAAGACTACAGGGCAAGCTTCATCATCAGGAGTCGGTTCTTCTTCCGGTTTAATACCGAGGAAGTGGGAGCAATTAAGCTCCATCGCAGAGGGGGATGCAAGACTGTACAGACAAGATTGGGAGTGGGCAAAGTTTAGGGATAGTCAAAACGCAAAGATATGGGATGATGAGAAGAACAAATCCTTATCCGCGTACCAAGATAGGAAGTTAGAAGCGAAACTTTGGAGATGGAAAATGGTCAACAAAGTGCGTACCTCAGTTCCGGAAAGGAGTTTATGTGAAAGAGCGGTGAATGTTGAAGAGTTCAAACAAATCGGAATAACACAAATGTTCGAGCGTTTGGGATGGGAAAGAGTGCTTGATTGGTGCGAAGATAACACTTCGCGGATATATTTTATCGGAGGTATGTGAATGGTTGTCGACACTGAGGTTTATGAATAAGGATAGCCCTCCCGCGGAATGGAAATTGGTCGGGAAGACAACTCGAGGGACAATGACGATGTCCTTCGAAACAATTAACTGCATCGCTCGCTTTGATTCTCTAGGAATACAAGCATAGCCCACCTTAACAATTATAGCGCTATAGGAGTAATGCACCGCCCACGAGACTTGGGGTATTGTTAAGTTAAACATGTTACCTCCCGCGATACTTTGGGATAGGCTATTTTATTGACCTGGATTCTTGGGTTTGAACATATTGTTACACAATCTCAGCGTACTAGTAACTTGCATATTGTTGTTCATGTTGGATACGAGCACGTTAAACAATTTTATTCTATGTTATACTATGTATCAAACTTGTATACTCGCCAACTTTTTTTGATTGTATTTTAATACATGTTGCAGGATGATAAACAAGATGATGCTAAGTGAAGAAACAAGATTTAAGTGGACTTAGAAACACACCTAGATTAAACTATTTTGTTGTTGTATACTCGAAACAATGTTGTTTATGTTGATTTCTTGTATTATACTTTAGAAATTTATGAAATTCAATTTAATTTATATTGTCACATAGTGTTATGATGTTTTGAGCAATTTGTTCGTCTCATCCCGATGTTTCCGCCATCGGTTGGGGTGTGACAATTTATATACGCGCCACATTCGGACTATTATGTGGAGGACCCGGACCATCCGGTGCATGAGATTACTTTCTATCTGGCCGACCAGGAGTTTGGGATGAGTCTGTGGGATTTTGCCGTCCATTCAGGTTTGTACACATAGGCCGAGCTTGATACATATATTTATACACAGGGGTTTAGAGCCTTAGACAGGCAGACCTTATTAGTTTTTGGATGGCTATTGCGAGGTTTCCCTTTGGGAAATCCCCGCAAAAGGCCACCGCCATCAGAGACCCCATGTACTGATACCTTCACTGCATCATTGGGTCATCGATCGTGCCCCGGTTTCACAGCCGGTACAAGGTCAACCTGGGTGACTTTTCTTTCTTTACTGCCTATTGCGGTGCTAGCCGTGAGCGCTCACTGCGTGCATGGCGGAGTACTTTGGTGGCGCATATCATAGGCAACAGCGCGGTAGGCTCCACAGCGGGTCCTACTTTACCACTATCTTGCGCTCACTAGGGATTGTGCCTGAGAGTGACCCGTTGTTCTCCCTGGCCATTCCATCGACTACATTAGGCTGGGCGTCAGTATCTAGTATGCGTTTGATGCATACGTTTGACGACATTGGTCTGCGGTTTCGGACGCGCGATTACCAGATTTTTCACCCAGAGGTGTTGCGAGAGGTGATCCAGTTGTTATTGAGCTTAGGGACGGAGTACTAGCGCCTGCGACTGTTCAGGCTGTGGCTCGGCAGGCTCAGCTTGAGGCTCTGGGTCTGGCTCAGCCTTAGGATCAGGCTCAACCTCTGCCTCCGCCGCATTCGCCTCCAGATGATCACGTCATTGACGACGAGATCCAGCCAAGCTTTGCACCCGCTGCAGTACCCACAACACGTCTATGCAGACCTGCCTCCTGCTGCGCAGGAGATGGCTTGGGACTTCGATCGGCGCCTCCGACGTTCTGAGCGATACAAGATGTGGAACATTAAGACGCTCATGGAGCTCTAGGCTCACGCGAGATTGTCGCCCCATCCACTGCCACCGTCCCCACCATCAAAGGATCAGTAGCTTTAGTTTTTATTTTATATTAGACATTTGGTTGTACTTTTGTTTTGTATGTACAAATTGATTTTATATATATTTATGTAGTTGATCTTTTTTTTACCCGATGTTTGTTTGGATTGTTTACGCTTATTTCGTACGTCTCTTTCGCAACTTATTGTACGATGTTTCAATTAAATATGTTCGTGGGATTTAACAAAATAAAATCGCTTAACATTTATAAAAACAATGGCATAAAGAAACGTATCGTTTAACGTGAGTGTACCGGGTGGGGAATGATGATTGGGGTATACGTACAAGGACCGATGATGAGGTATGTAAGGAGAAGCGTTGGGATTCAAGGGTTTAGACGCCAATGTTTGAGTAGTAATGAGGGTTTTCAGATAATTCTTTCTTTTTAAATTAAGTTATAGTAGTATAATATATTTATAGAAGAAAAAGGTAAATACAGAGAGAAAAGGAATGTCACGCTTCAGGGTAATACTCAGCACAATTAGACTAATTACATTTAGTCACGTAACATGATTTAATAAACTAGACGCCTACGTAAAAAAGTGTATAATTAGGTGACAATAGTTGAATTATGGTTTAGGTTTAAGACTTAATTATACACTTTTTTTAAAATTATAATATTTGTTTTTAAAATTATAAAATATGTTTTATAAACATAAATCTACAATTTTTCAACAAAAAACACGAGTTTTTTCCCAAAGTAGTATTGATGGAAAATTTTTTTACTAAAATGGTGTTGCTAGAAAACTATTTACCAAAGTGGTGTTTTCTTGAATAATTATTTGTTTCTTACTCCTTATTCTATTGGATGGCCCCCAATTGTTTAAAATTTATTAAGTAGTGTCACACCCCGACTTTCCACGTGTCACCGGTGGGCCCGGTGGGGGAGTATCGTGACGTGGTTGGCAACATAATAGTCAAACAACACAATATATATGAATGCACAGCGGAAGCAAAAGATATTTATTATTACATTCCGAATATGAAGTAATATTCAGTATTACAACGGAAGTAAAGGATCCACAGGCGGATCTTAAAACATATCATTTGTTCAACAGACTTTAGACGCCTAGAACTTGCAAGATTCC
This sequence comes from Helianthus tuberosus, assembly GCA_030545235.1. Taxonomy (NCBI): domain Eukaryota; kingdom Viridiplantae; phylum Streptophyta; class Magnoliopsida; order Asterales; family Asteraceae; genus Helianthus; species Helianthus tuberosus. The sequence goes on from CM060411.1 coordinate 180,560,236, forward strand.
TTAATAGCGCCCTGAGCTTCCAGCCAATTACGTTCAGTACCTGTCACTTAACCCTTTTGGAAAATACGTCAGTTTTCACTGGTAAATACACTCAACCGACTCATTTGAAAAGAGTTTAAGAAAATTGATTTAGATGCACTAGGCACAAAACCTTTTGACACTTTGATTAAAATGCTCAGAGGCAAAATTAATCTTTTATAACTTGGGAAAATTATTTGTATATAATCTTGTATACAGTTTTACTTATTTGTCGTCCCTTAGGGCCGGTTTGTAGGGCCGGACTAGATTAACAGACACGCCACAGGTATAATGCCCACGGGCTATCATCCTCTAAGTGGATTACCAGTTCCGGTATAATGCCCACAAGGATGATACCTCGGAGTGGATTACCAGTTTTTACATAATGCAGCTGTCAGGTGTATGCCTACACCCCGTGCTTAAGTCGTGGCCATTACTTCGAATGATGCCAAGGATATCCGGGACATGGTCATTTAACCCCCAAGGGCCATACATCAAATAATACAGAATAAAGCGAGTTATGTAATACATTAATCACAATCCGATTTACATGTCTACATACCCGACCAAGCGGTACTTTTATAGTGCCGTATCCCAAGCCCGTATAGGGAAAATAAGTTAAGAGTATTTACCTGAGCTAGCTCCTGTCTTAAATAGCAAGAATCTAATACTCAGCCGTAATCACTTAAGTAAGCGTAGGTAAAGTTTACCGGAAAGCTCTAGTCTGGAATGATGGTATAAATAATTTATTAGAATGCTAACGGGTCTTTAATTAAGCCTAAGCTTAGACCGGTTAGTCTTACAGGAAGGTACGGTTCTTACGCACGATTAAGCGAAGACCGGAATAGAAGGTGATTTAGACCCGACAAGTTTGGAGACTTGTATAATATGGGTAAACTAAACACATTCTGGATTTTGAGATAGAACCGATAAGGTTTGACCCGTTTCGGCTAATTTATGTAAACTTGTTACATAAACCGAACCGAACGCGTAATAAGCGTGACGGGTATTCATTAGAGCCATTTACAGGTTTCCTAAGTTAATTATGCCTCAAATATGTTGTGATATCAGTAAGATGTCTTTCATTATGCCCGACACGAATTTTAAACACAAACTATGCCCCGTAGGGGTAGTTTGGTCATTTTAAAGGTTGTAAAAGAGTTTAAATGTTTAACTGAATTACGGGTCTGATGTAAATAGAAAACATACTTAATTTGATGAGTTATAACAGTAGGCTAAAGAGTATATGTGAAATTTATCATCTTTAACCAAACTATGCCCCGTAGGGGTAATTTGGTAATTTCACATAAGCCGAAAAGCTCAAGAACGAAGTCTGAGTTTATCAACCTTTGCTTACTGTTAAAATATCATAATTTTCCTCATATATCAGTAGGTATCAACCCGGGTATGTCCAATATGATTTTGAGACATACTATGCGTTAAAAACGCTAATTATGGCGATTAAAGGCCATTTCCGGGTTCGACACTTAAATATGATATTTTTATATTTCCAGAAGGCTTAAAATAATTTATTAATCATATGTGATCAGTAGAAAAAGGTTTGGAGTCGTTTAGATAAGTAAAACTCATTTTATGGCCCGTAAGGGCAAAACCGACAATTACCGGATTAAGCCTACGACTACTAGTTATGCTCAGCCTAAAATTAATTAAAAATCTTTAAAAATCCCAAAATAATATATTACATCAGTGGGTATTAAGTTTGATACCAAAAAGTATGCTTAACTAGGCTATACGCTAGTTACGCCGTTTTATTAACATAAAGCATTAGTTTTGCGACATTGAGCATAACTCTTAATCTACAAGTCAAACTGATGTCAAACTTTGCATACAAGTTTATATATCAGTAACTAAGGTTTCTACACTTTTACATTTTCATAAATCACGTTTTAAGGTAATAAGGGCATAATGGTCAACATATGGGCAATTAACGGAATCATGCGTATTAATCGGATAATTAATGAACCGAGGTGTATAATCACAGAGGGTTATACTAGCATGTAACTTGGTCCAAATGAAGCTCTAAGGTATTTCTAAAACATACCTAAACGGGTCAGAACTGAAGTCAAAGCAAAAGTCAAAGCTTTGCGACTTTCGATTCCGAACCGGGTCTAAACAGGAAATAGTCGGGTCGAACATGTTTGGACATGTTCTTACACTTATTACTAAGTTATAACAATGATCAAATAGGTTGTATATGATCTAGATAGCTAATTATGCATAAATGACATTTTAAGCATCCTGTTGACTTTTTAATTATATGTTTGACCCGACATTTGACCTGGTTAGGGTGGTGATCAGGGGAAACCCTTTTGAGGTTTTATTGCCCACATAAATACCAACCTATAACTACTTTTAATTCGAGATATGACTGAGCCATTATTGACTAATCTCGAAGTCAAACCGTAATTACGACGGTTTGACTTTTAGCTAATTAACCAAGCTAAACTCAAACAAAGAAGAACTAGAAGACTTACAAGAGTCCTATGCACGACTTAAGATCAAATGGACCTGCTTGAGAGCTCCAGGAATGATCAAACAATGCAGAAGAAGGTGTGAGGAGTTGTGTTGCACAAGGTGGCCTTTTATAGTGAATTACATACCACAAATCTTTGACAACAAGGTCTAGGACACACCACAACTCATCAACATGTGTCTCTAATGTTTAGGGGTTGTTTAGGGGCCAATCTTGAAGAGGCAAGTCGAATTAATGGGGTTACAAGGGCTGTGGGAGACAAGGAATCGAAAAAAATCAAATTCTGTCCAGAGTAGGCAGTGGCGTAGCGCCACTGCATGTGCAGCTGATGCTCGCGCTACGCGAGCCCCTAGGGTCATCCAACAAAACTTTTGTTAATTGCAGTTTTGGTTCCTGGCCCTTCTAAAGGTCGTTTTCATGACTTGTTTTGCACATTGAGCCCTTGAAATTATCATATAAGGGCTTTAAGACATTTACCCACTTTGTTAAGTCCCCGGTTAACTTAATTATTACCCGAAAAGGCCTAACTTTCAACGTTGACGCTTTAACCCCTCGCACACGAATTTGATCATAACTTTCTCATACGTTGACGAAACTTTATGAAATTTTAATCGTGTATTCTAGTGAGCATAATTAACCGTTACAAAGCTTCGGGTTTGTCAAAAGGTCACTCAGAGGTATAAATCAAACATGTTGACACATTTAACCCCTGTAGTTTGTAATCTCTCACTTTTATCTTCGTATGATCCATGATTTATTCGTTTGAAGGTATGAGCATCATGTAGGGTTAATGTACATTATATTTATTCACTGTTGACATTTAGAATACGTATATCCACATACTTTCCATGACTGTCAACTTTAGTCCTTCTATAATATTTCTTTCACACGTTTAAACATTTGACACGTGTCTACACATTATAGGATGTGAATTTTCGAGGTGTTACATCCTCACCCCCTTAAAATAAATCTCGACCCAAGATTTACTGAAATAAGTAAGGGTACTTTTCTTTCATCGTGGATTCAACCTCCCACGCGAATTCGGGACCTCTTCGGGCATCCCATTTGACCTTTACAATAGGTACATGCTTTCTTCGAAGCTTCTTTACCTGTCGATCGTCAATCGACATAGGTTTTTCCATAAATTTTAAGCTCTCATCTATATGCACATCTGTATGCGGTACAACCAGTGATTCATCAGCGAAACACTTCTTCAGATTGCAGATGTGGAACACATTGTGAATTCCATTGAGCTCTTCAGGTAAGTTTAACTTATAGGCAACTGACCCGATACGTTCGATAACCTCGAAAGGTCCTATGTATCTCGGACTTAGCTTGCCTTTCTTACCAAATCGCATCACTCCCTTCCAGGGTGACACTTTAAGTAGGACTTTGTCACCTACTTCGAAGTGAAAATTCTTACGCTTAGGATCAGCGTAACTCTTCTGCCTATCACGGGCAGCTTTGAGACGGTCACAAATCTGGACAATCTTGTCCATTGTTTCGAACACTATCTCTGGTCCTGATAACTGGACATCTCCAATTTCCGCCCAACAGTTAGGCGATTTACACTTTCTACCGTATAATGCCTCAAAAGGCGCAGCCTTGAGGCTGGTATGGTAGCTATTTTTGTAGGAGAATTCGATTAACGGTAGGTTCTTATCCCAACTACCGCCTAAATCGATTGCACGTGCACGTAGCATGTCTTCCAACGTTTGAATAGTACGCTCACTCTGACCGTCTATCTGAGGATGGTAAGCTGCACTATAGTTCAAACGTGTGCCCAAAAATTGTTGGAAACTCTTCTAGAAATGTGACGTGTATCTAGTATCTCTATCAGAGACAATAGCCACAGGTATGCCATGTAAGGCTACAATCTTATCAACGTATAACTGGGCTAACACATCGGAGCTGTAAGTCTCCTTGATGGGTAAGAAATGAGCTGACTTAGGCAATCCATCAACTATAGCCCCTATTGTATCATTTCCTTTTCTTGTCTTGGGTAACTTGGTAATAAAATCCATAGTTACCATTTCCCACTTCCACGTAGGAAGTTCAGGCTGTTGTAGCAAACCTGATGGTTTCTGATGCTCGGCTTTGACTTGCGCACTTGTCAAGCATTTAGCTACATAGGTGGCCACGGACTTCTTCATGCCTATCCACCAATAGTTTGCCCTTAGATTCCGGGTAGCTGATGGCAATTCTTAATCGTTGCCTAATTAGGGTTGCGGCATGTATGCATAAGCAATATGAACCGTCTTTCTTATTTAATAACATAAAACTCTCAGAATATCGAGTTAGGCTATATGAATCTCCTATCTTAAAAATTTACTTAATCAGGTTTTCGGTTCTCCCAATTATGGTACTATCCGTCTTGGAGATTCCATAATAATACAGCCTTAATGGGATATAAATTTTAATTCTACCTGCCTCCCTGGGGTAAGCAAGGTAATCTTAGGAGAAGATAATCGAGGTACAAGGAGGTTACAGAGATTCCTTATCTCTGGCTCCAATTCACTCAACAACGCTTGTGTCTAATAAGTGACACATTTATGTTATGAGTCCACATATTTCTTTTCTAGGGAATATGTATTTGGACAATTCTATTCTGGATATCTTCTTTGAATACCATTAGTTGACTTTAGTACCATATGACCATTGAGATATCTTTGTGGTTCCATGTATTAAACCTCCATGCTGATCAGACATGGAATTAATCTATGGGACACACTAGGATACGCCAATCCTCATATGACGTTTTTATCAAACATAGTTTGGCATTCGCAGGCGATATCAAAACAATGAGAAAAATAATTAAAATAACATATGTTGTCGTACTCTATGCGAAGAAAGAGTGCTCTTAGATTTTCGGAAGGATTCCTTGCCGATCTATAAGAATCGGTTACTATGGTTTCCTAGGTAAGTTATACCTTGTGGGTGATAATAAAAATTTTGCTAAGTTTATGGTTCATGAAGATTTATTATTGCCTGTATTAAAAACAGGATACTTAGTAGAAATTATTATTGATAAATGATAAGGAAGTTTATTGTACAAATGCTTATATTTAATTAGAATGGGAATTTTCACAAACTGGGCACCTAGCTCAGTTGGCTAGGCGCGCGAAAGGGTGCGGCCGGCCTAGACCCAGGTTCGATTCCGGGGACGGCCAGTTCCACCATTTTTTTTTGTTTAATATTAATTAATCGCACGGATACGTGTAATTATGAGAGTTGTCTCGTAAGGAGCCTTGATAATTAATTGCTTCTTATCACCCACGATATGGGCTTGATTTTTAAGGCAACCAATCGATTTTTTATCACTATATTGAGTCCTTAAGTATGCAACCAAAAGTTTGCTACAAGGATATTAGAAAAGAGTGATTTCTAATAGACATTAATATCAATATAGGATTTGTTGGAGCATTTTCGACGTAACATCGTCACTTTCTACCGGGCATTAAATGACCGGAGTCTTAATCAGGTGGAGACAACAGTTCTCAACCTTTATCACTCATAATATATTTATATGTGCCAATATCAAATAAGTTTCTGCATAAACTGTTTGATAAGGAAAGGTACATATTATACTATTATTATTCTGCACCATCTCTTGGGCGTTCATCCTGACAACTCGTGCGTTTGTTCTCCTGGCCTACTCGGGCTTCCTCGCGTACTTAGGGCAGTTGGTCTTTATGTGCCCCTTCTCGTTGCAGTTGTAGCATGTAGCATCTTTAATCTTCCCGCAATCAACAGTCTTGTGCTCCCTAGACTTGCATATCCCACATGCAGGTGGTCCTGATTTAGAATTGGACTCCATTCTGCATTTTCCAAAGTGGCGTTTTTGGCAAGTTGAGCACCTTGGCTTTTCCTCTGTCCGCTGACCATTCTTTCCAGACCCAGACCTCTCTGAGTCAGTGTTTCCCTTGTGTTTCTTCTCTGATCCTCGTGAGTTATCATCCTCACGCTTCTTCTTACTTTCTTCAGATTTCTTTAGCGACCTTAGCCTGACCGCATCTAAAGTAAGGGACAGAGAGAGGTCAGCTACTGACCTAAATGTAGTAGGTCTTGAAGCCTTAACACTGGCTTTGATTTCTGGGGGTAAACCCCCAATGAAGCGTGCAATTCGTTTGGGCTCTGGTGTTACAAGATAAGGGACCAGTCTGGACAGGGTATTAAAACTGGTGAGGTAAGCTTGACAATCTAAGTTTGTCATTACCAAAGATAAGAAATCTGACTCAATCCCCTCAACCTCGTGTTGAGGGTAGTAATTCTCCTTAATGAGAATAACAAACTGTTCCCATGACATGCTGTAGAGCGGAATCTTCCCAGCAGCTTGAATGAGAGACTTCCACCATGCCAGTGCCTCTCCTTTGAACGATTGGGATACGTACTTCACGACATCCCTTTCAGCGCAACCGCTGATATCGACAACTGTGTCCATTTCATCCAACCAAATCATACAATCAACCGCCCCTTTTTCCCCAGTAAAATCTCGGGGCTTGCAGGAAACAAAGTACTTATAGTTACAGGATTTGGCATGCGGTTCATTATCGAACACTATCCTCTTGGATGGAACACTGTGTTCATTAGATGAATGTCGATCGTCATCTTTCTTTAACTCATCTTTCTTTGAGGGCGGCTTGTTATCAGGCTCTGGAGGAGTTTTAGGGATGGATTTAGGGTGGGGTATAGATGAGGCTTTACTATATGTCTCACTATACTCCTGGAATTGCTCCTTCACAGCTTTAGATACAGCTGAGTCAATCAATGTACGAAGTTCTCCTCTGGTTATATTAATCCTTTCATCATCGCGATTTTCCAGAGGGTGACTATTCCCTTCTTCCGACCCCGCCATGTAGTTTTAATTGCTACATAAAAATTAAACAAGGACAAGGTTTTTACGGAAGTTTAAACAGTTTTATCTTTTTGAACGATTTATTAACCATGTTTTTAATACACATATTGGTTAATTTTGATAAATATATAATTATTCAGGATATTTATTATACTCCTAAATTATAAGTTAATAATAGCACAAAAGGCCTAGTCACTTAGACAAGTTTAATTTATAGGCCTTGATTTTATAGAATCGAGGCTTCAAGGTTTGAATCAAAGTTCATTACCTTTTTCTTGACAGGGAGTTGTAGGCTACCACTGTCTTTAGCCCCAGAGGACGTTAGTCATAGCCCGTGGGCACTTCATCCATAAGGGATGATTATATAAATAAGGGAATTTAGTATATCCCAAAATGACTTATGTGATTTTATCATATCACATTTTGTCGAGCATGTTAATATGCTTTCATATTTTTAATAGGGATTTGAATCTCTTGAATAGGTTCTACCATCTTGGCCTTGTATGCCGTGATATTTAGGCTAGGTTTTACCTTTTAGATTCTTTTTAATAATTAACGCAGAGCAATCCTAAATTGAACTGTTAACAAGGATCTGAATTTAATTATGGAACTACCATCTTGGCCCTGTCTTAATGTGACACATGGCTAGGTTTTGTACTTTTTTAAATTTTGCCATTTTATTATAATGGTAGATCTTATAATATAGGAATGATACTTTAAATATAATCGTTCCTTTAAAAATTAACAAGTATATGGTTGCCCTAAACGGGACTTCTATAGCAATTGACTTGCCCATGCAAGGGCTAATCAGAAAAATAACAAAGGAACCAAATAAGGTAAAATGAAACAAATTTGGATCTTTCCTATGTTCTTGTCTAGACTCAAGAATGTGCAATTGTGTAACTGAGATTAAACACAAAAGACTAGTGTTTAATTCACTCAGTGTTGGCTCTGATACCAACCTGTCACACCCCGACTTTCCACGTGTCACCGGTGGGCCCGGTGGGGGAGTATCGTGACGTGGTTGGCAACATAATAGTCAAACAACACAATATATATGAATGCACAGCGGAAGCAAAAGATATTTATTATTACATTCCGAATATGAAGTAATATTCAGTATTACAACTGAAGTAAAGGATCCACAGGCGGATCTTAAAACATATCATTTGTTCAACAGACTTTAGACGCCTAGAACTTGCAAGATTCCTTAATAGCGCCCTGAGCTTCCAGCCAATTACGTTCAGTACCTGTCACTTAACCCTTTTGGAAAATACGTCAGTTTTCACTGGTAAATACACTCAACCGACTCATTTGAAAAGAGTTTAAGAAAATTGATTTAGATGCACTAGGCACAAAACCTTTTGACACTTTGATTAAAATGCTCAGAGGCAAAATTAATCTTTTATAACTTGGGAAAATTATTTGTATATAATCTTGTATACAGTTTTACTTATTTGTCGTCCATTAGGGCCGGTTTGTAGGGCCGGACTAGATTAACAGACACGCTACAGGTATAATGCCCACGGGCTATCATCCTCTAAGTGGATTACCAGTTCCGGTATAATGCCCACAAGGATGATACCTCGGAGTGGATTACCAGTTTTTACATAATGCAGCTGTCAGGTGTATGCCTACACCCCGTGCTTAAGTCGTGGCCATTACTTCGAATGATGCCAAGGATATCCGGGACATGGTCATTTAACTCCCAAGGGCCATACATCAAATAATACAGAATAAAGCGAGTTATGTAATACATTAATCACAATCCGATTTACATGTCTACATACCCGACCAAGCGGTACTTTTATAGTGCCGTATCCCAAGCCCGTATAGGGAAAATAAGTTAAGAGTATTTACCTGAGCTAGCTCCTGTCTTAAATAGCAAGAATCTAATACTCAGCCGTAATCACTTAAGTAAGCGTAGGTAAAGTTTACCGGAAAGCTCTAGTCTGGAATGATGGTATAAATAATTTATTAGAATGCTAACGGGTCTTTAATTAAGCCTAAGCTTAGACCGGTTAGTCTTACAGGAAGGTACGGTTCTTACGCACGATTAAGCGAAGACCGGAATAGAAGGTGATTTAGACCCGACAAGTTTGGAGACTTGTATAATATGGGTAAACTAAACACATTCTGGATTTTGAGATAGAACCGATAAGGTTTGACCCGTTTCGGCTAATTTATGTAAACTTGTTACATAAACCGAACCGAACGCGTAATAAGCGTGACGGGTATTCATTAGAGCCATTTACAGGTTTCCTAAGTTAATTATGCCTCAAATATGTTGTGATATCAGTAAGATGTCTTTCATTATGCCCGACACGAATTTTAAACACAAACTATGCCCCGTAGGGGTAGTTTGGTCATTTTAAAGGTTGTAAAAGAGTTTAAATGTTTAACTGAATTACGGGTCTGATGTAAACAGCAAACATACTTAATTTGATGAGTTATAACAGTAGGCTAAAGAGTATATGTGAAATTTATCATCTTTAACCAAACTATGCCCCGTAGGGGTAATTTGGTAATTTCACATAAGCCGAAAAGCTCAAGAACGAAGTCTGAGTTTATCAACCTTTGCTTACTGTTAAAATATCATAATTTGCCTCATATATCAGTAGGTATCAACCCGGGTATGTCCAATATGATTTTGAGACATACTATGCGTTAAAAACGCTAATTATGGCGATTAAAGGCCATTTCCGGGTTCGACACTTAAATATGATATTTTTATATTTCCAGAAGGCTTAAAATAATTTATTAATCATATGTGATCAGTAGAAAAAGGTTTGGAGTCGTTTAGATAAGTAAAACTCATTTTATGGCCCGTAAGGGCAAAACCGACAATTACCGGATTAAGCCTACGACTACTAGTTATGCTCAGCCTAAAATTAATTAAAAATCTTTAAAAATCCCAAAATAATATATTACATCAGTGGGTATTAAGTTTGTTACCAAAAAGTAGGCTTAACTAGGCTATACGCTAGTTACGCCGTTTTATTAACATAAAGCATTAGTTTTGCGACATTGAGCATAACTCTTAATCTACAAGTCAAACTGATGTCAAACTTTGCATACAAGTTTATATATCAGTAACTAAGGTTTCTACACTTTTACATTTTCATAAATCACGTTTTAAGGTAATAAGGGCATAATGGTCAACATATGGGCAATTAACGGAATCATGCGTATTAATCGGATAATTAATGAACCGAGGTGTATAATCACAGAGGGTTATACTAGCATGTAACCTGGTCCAAATGAAGCTCTAAGGTATTTCTAAAACATACCTAAACGGGTCAGAACTGAAGTCAAAGCAAAAGTCAAAGCTTTGCGACTTTCGATTCCGAACCGGGTCTAAACAGGAAATAGTCGGGTCGAACATGTTTGGACATGTTCTTACACTTATTACTAAGTTATAACAATGATCAAATAGGTTGTATATGATCTAGATAGCTAATTATGCATAAATGACATTTTAAGCATCCTGTTGACTTTTTAATTATATGTTTGACCCGACATTTGACCTGGTTAGGGTGGTGATCAGGGGAAACCCTTTTGAGGTTTTATTGCCCACATAAATACCAACCTATAACTACTTTTAATTCGAGATATGACTGAGCCATTATTGACTAATCTCGAAGTCAAACCGTAATTACGACGGTTTGACTTTTAGCTAATTAACCAAGCTAAACTCAAACAAAGAAGAACTAGAAGACTTACAAGAGTCCTATGCACGACTTAAGATCAAATGGACCTGCTTGAGAGCTCCAGGAATGATCAAACAATGCAGAAGAAGGTGTGAGGAGTTGTGTTGCACAAGGTGGCCTTTTATAGTGAATTACATACCACAAATCTTTGACAACAAGGTCTAGGACACACCACAACTCATCAACATGTGTCTCTAATGTTTAGGGGTTGTTTAGGGGCCAATCTTGAAGAGGCAAGTCGAATTAATGGGGTTACAAGGGCTGTGGGAGACAAGGAATCGAAAAAAATCAAATTCTGTCCAGAGTAGGCAGTGGCGTAGCGCCACTGCATGTGCAGCTGATGCTCGCGCTACGCGAGCCCCTAGGGTCATCCAACAAAACTTTTGTTAATTGCAGTTTTGGTTCCTGGCCCTTCTAAAGGTCGTTTTCATGACTTGTTTTGCACATTGAGCCCTTGAAATTATCATATAAGGGCTTTAAGACATTTACCCACTTTGTTAAGTCCCCGGTTAACTTAATTATTACCCGAAAAGGCCTAACTTTCAACGTTGACGCTTTAACCCCTCGCACACGAATTTGATCATAACTTTCTCATACGTTGACGAAACTTTATGAAATTTTAATCGTGTATTCTAGTGAGCATAATTAACCGTTACAAAGCTTCGGGTTTGTCAAAAGGTCACTCAGAGGTATAAATCAAACATGTTGACACATTTAACCCCTGTAGTTTGTAATCTCTCACTTTTATCTTCGTATGATCCATGATTTATTCGTTTGAAGGTATGAGCATCATGTAGGGTTAATGTACATTATATTTATTCACTGTTGACATTTAGGAGGCACGGTTCTTCCTTTTTCCGTACAACCAACGGCTCTTTCTTTTTTCCACCGGCCAAACAAGTGTTCGCCGGCAGGTTTCCTCCCTTCTCTCTTTTGCAGGTACTGGCGGGCTATAGGAGGCACGGTTATAGAAGAGATAAGTTCCGGCAAGGTTAAATTCCAGTTCCCGGTGGCCCTCTCCGGTGTAAAGACGAGAAGAGTTTCCGGCAAACGACACGAGCTCCATCAGCCTCCGGCAGAGACGAGTTCTGGCAAAGGTAATTTCAGCGACGTTGCCATCCCCGACAGTCCCCGGTTGCCTTCATCAGCGACGTCGCCTCCTTCGGTAAGTTTCTCTGCTGTTGCCGGAGACCTTTTAAAGGTTCAGAACCAGCGATCAACTCGGCTTCATACTCGGTCACAAACACAGGTGCACTCGAACTTAAACAAAGCTAGATATATACAACACTAATATCTGTTAATACTAAAATCTGTTTATATATATGGAAGGCCTCAAGTAAAATTATTCATCTTATTGCAGTGGAAGTCTAAAAGTATATTATTCAATTTTGCTGAATCAATTTTGCTGAATCATTTTAGGGGTTTTGTGGAATACTATTGTGCAATTTTAGGGGGTTATAATTGACGTTTAAGTTGCAGGTGTTAGCTTGCATTTTAACAATTTAAGTTTGTATCTTTAAAACCCTATAAACTTTTCTGCAACTCTAAGGTTCATGTAAGCATCAGAATAAATAAGAAAAAGTCAAAAAAAAAAAAAAGAGTAGGTAGTTTTGCCCTTTCTGTACTTTGTGTTGCCTGTGGTTACTTGTTAGTAGTAAGCATAGACAATAGAAACCATGACTTTTACTTGAGATCATGTCCAAGGACGAGAGGTGCAGGTAAGGGTACAGTTAGAGGCTGTAGTTTACGGGTGGCGTCTTGGAACGTAGGAACTCTTAGTGGTAAATTGTTGGAAGTGATAGACGCACTTAAAAGACGTAGGGTACATATAGCGTGCCTTCAGGAAACCAGGTGGAAAGGACAGAGAGCAGAAGAGCGTAATGGGTACAAGTTGTTATATTCCGGGTCGGATGGGGCCAAGAACGGAGTAGGATTTTTGGTATCTATAGAATTGCATAAGAATGTAATTGAGGTGATACGACACAACGATAGAATTATGGTGTTAAGATTAGTATTAGGTGAGCAAGTAGTGACAGTAGTATGCGCATATGCACCGCAAGTGGGACTAGGGGACCAAGAGAAAAGAGAGTTTTGGGATAGTATTGATGTAGTAGTAAGGGCCATACCTAGGGATGAGAGATTTTTTATAGGAGGAGATTTTAATGGGCACATTGGTAAGGATCGCGATGGCTTTGAGTTGGTACATGGGGGTTTTGGTTTTGGCGATAGAAATGACCCTGGAAGAGACCTTCTAGACTTTGCGGCAGCCAACGGCCTAGGTATTATAAACTCGTTCTTTAGGAAGAGAGATTCTCATTTGATCACTTTTAGTAGCGGAGGACGCGACATGCAAATCGACTACCTTTTGATGAGGCAGGAAGATCGGAGGATGTGGATGGACTGCAAGGTTATACCAACGGAGACTGCAGCGGCTCAACACCATTTGCTAGTAGCAGATATAGCCATAAAAGTAAGGCTAACTGAGGGGGAGAGGAAAACCCGACCTAGGATCCGTTAGGGAAACTTGAAGGGAGAAAAAATTATGATGTTTAGAGATAAAGTTAACTCGATGACATCAATGCAACTAGGTGACGACGCAAACCGGGTGTGGGAGACTTTGGCGACTACTATCACTACAGTGGCGAATGAGGCGCTAGGGGTCACAACAGGAAAGACTAGTGGACATAAGGAGTCTTGGTGGTGGAATGAAGACGTGCATAACAAAATAAAGGATAAGCAACAGAGTTTTAGAGATCTTTTGAGGTGCACAGATGAGGAGGAGCGGCTGAGGGTAAGGGATAGATACAAGAAGGCAAAAAGGGAAGCGAAAAAGGCGGTGACCGAGGCAAAAAACACAGCATATAAACAAATGTATGAACGTTTAGAAAGGAAAGAGGGGGAGCATGAGATGTTCAAGATTTCCAAAGCTAGGGAGCGAAGAAGGCAAGATCTAGGCGTAGTAAAGTTTATCAAAGGGGAGGATGGACGTGTTTTAGTCAAGTCACAAGATATTAAGTTGAGATGGCAAACCTACTTCCATAACCTTTTCAACCACGGTAGGGCATACCAACATGATAGCAGCAATCCCAGGATTCAAAGACGGCAACAGAATAATTTCAACTGCGGGAGAATCACACATGACGAGGTGAGGATGGCACTTAGGAGGATGGGAAGAGGCAAGGCAGTGGGTTTGGACAACATTCCGATTGAGGCGTGGAAGTGTTTGGGAGAAGAAGGAGTCCGTTGGTTAACACTTTTGTTCAATTGTATTTTCAAGACTGGGAAAATGCCAGATCAGTGGAGGAGCAGCGTCATGGTGCCTTTATACAAGAATAAAGGAGACGCTCAATGTTGTGGGAACTACAGAGGAATCAAACTGCTAAGTCACACTATGAAGCTCTGGGAGAGGGTAATTGAAACTAGAATTAGAAGAGAAACCCAAGTTTCAGTAAACCAATTTGGATTCATGAAAGGGAGGTCAACTACAGAAGCGATACATATTCTAAGGAGGCTGATGGAGAAATATAGAGCGAAGAAGCAAGATTTACATATGGTGTTTATCGACCTGGAAAAGGCATATGACACTGTCCCACGGCAGCTAATTTGGGATAGTTTGGAGGGTCGAGGGCTACCGGGGAAGTATATAGACATAATTAAGGATACGTACGATAGAACAGAGACTACTGTCCGAGCGCCTGTAGGAGATACAAACTTCTTTCCTGTGGAGGTAGGACTCCACCAGGGGTCTGCGTTGAGTCCCTTTCTTTTTGCGGTTGTCTTGGATGAGTTGTCCAAGTCGATTCAGGAGTCAGTTCCGTGGTGCATGCTTTTTGCGGACGATATTGTGTTAATTGCAGAGAGTAAACAGTGCCTGAACGAGAGGATAGAAGAGTGGCGAGTAGCTTTAGAGGGCAACGGCCTGAGGATTAGTCGATCTAAGACTGAGTATCTACACTGTGATTTCAGCGGTGTAGCCATTGACGATGAAACCCAAATCACCATTGAGGATCAATTGGTCCCGCAGGTAACTAGATTTAAGTATCTAGGGTCGTTTGTTCAAAGAGATGGTGAAATAGATAGTGATGTAACCCATCGCATACAGGCTGGCTGGTGTAGATGGAGGGCAACTAGTGGGGTTTTGTGCGATAGGAGGTTCCCTATTAAACTAAAGGGGAAATTTTACAGGGTAGCAGTTAGGCCAGCTATGCTATATGGAACAGACTGTTGGGCTATCAAGAAGACACAAGCGCGCAAGATGGAGGTAGCAGAGATGAGGATGCTGAGGTGGATGTGTGGACACACGAGGTTAGATCGGATAAGAAATGAGGTTTTTAGGGAAAGACTAGGAGTGACTAGTATATCGGAGAAGATTAAGGAGGGGAGATTGAGATGGTTTGGACATGTGAAGCGGAGGGAAGCGACGGCTCCAGTTAGAGTAGTGGAAACTCTCACTGTGCAGGGGAGGAGAGGAAGAGGCAGACCAAAACTGACATGGGATGAGCAGATTAGGCATGATTTACTAGAGTTGCATCTTTCTGAGGACATGGTCCACGATAGGACTTCGTGGAGGCGTAGGATTAGGGTTAACGACTTCTAGAGGATTATGTAGTAAGGTCTTAGGTGGATTTTTCAGGGACGTAGGTTTTTCTTATTCTTTAAGGAACCTTTCCAGTGATTGCCTTATTGTGTTTATGCCTAAATGATGTTGTATGATATTACATATGATTTAAATTGTGTTCACGCCCAAATGATGTTGTATGCTATGATACTTGATTCACATTATATTGTGCCACTCTGATCACTTTCTTGGTAATGGGCGACTTCTTATTTCTACATTCTGCCTATATTCTTTGACGTGTTGTGTTGTTTGATGTTCGTTTTCGAGCCGAGGGTCTCCCTGGAAGCAGCCTCTCTATCCCTAGGGATAGAGGCAAGGACTGTCTACATCCCACCCTCCCCAGACCCTATAAGTAGCTCTGCTATTTGTGGGACTTACTGGGTATGGTTGTTGTTGTTGTTGTACTGTTGACATTTAGAATACGTATATCCACATACTTTCCATGACTGTCAACTTTAGTCCTTCTATAATATTTCTTTCACACGTTTAAACATTTGACACGTGTCTACACATTATAGGATATGAATTTTCGAGGTGTTACAAGTAGTTATTAATTAGTGATTTAATCATGGTGGTTTTTTAAACATGTAATTTGTAGTTTTATGAATCTTAAAATAAGCTTTTTTTTATGAAAACTACCGGGAAAAAAATGCCATTGGCATTATGGGAGATTCTAATAATTTAAGTAATATGTTGTTTAATAAATTAAAATTTTACTCAAATATACAAACAATCAATTTATATTTCGTTTACTTATTTTTTTCATAAATAACAGAATATAGTATTTTTCTTTTAACTAATTGCATTAGCTAACACTAACTGAACCCATATTTATTTTTTCTTATTTTTAACATAAATAACTAAATATAGTATTTTTTTTAACTAATTGCATTGGTTAACACTAATCGAACCTGAACAAACCGACCGATCGGAACGAAAAAATCGAAATGTAGAGAGCCAAATACAAATCATAACGAAAATACTTTATATGAAATATAAATTGTAGTAGCTTGATGAGCATTCATTTTTACATATTTCAAATAATAATTATTTTATTTCTTATTTTGTTGTAATCTTTTTTTTTCTAGTTAATGATTCATATAACTTGATTCGAATATGCATATATATATATATACACATTAACACAATAGGTCCCTCCACTAAAAAAATTACTTAGTTTGTTGTTTATGTAAAAAAAATAAGTAAAAAAGAAATATAAAATTGATTATATGTATATTTGAGTACATTTTAATTTATTAAACACAGATTTCATAAGCTATTACTTAAATTATTAAATTCACAAAGCAACTTTTATATTAAGTACTTTTTTCCAGGTAGTTTTTATAAAAAAAGGTTTATTTTTAAGATTAATAAAAAAATAGGTTAATTAGAGTTGTTTAATAAATTGAGAGTCATCCAATGAGATAAGGAGTGAGAAATAAGTAAATATTTAAGAAAACACCACTTTGGTAAATATTTTTCTAACAACACTATTTTGGTAAATATTTTTTCCACCAACATTACTTTGGAAAAACAACCAAACAACAAACCAACACCCCACTTTTTCCACCAAAACCCCACTTTTTCCACCCAAAAACAAACAGACACACCTATGCGCTGCGCTTTGGCCAAAGCGCAACGCTTAGGTACAAGGTCAACAGACAAAGTCTAACAAGTTTAGTCTTTGTCTGTTGACTTTACATGGACGAAAATGGCACTTAACATATGTTTTTTTTGGACGAAACTAGCATATTTCATGGATCACAGGGACATAAATAATACAAATTTGAAATTTGGCTGCTATAACCGAACAAACTACATAACTACATGCACGAAAATAGCAATTAACTCATTCTAAAACCCATTTACCTATAGTCTTAAAGTACAAAGTCGGTGGCTACGGCCACCGACAAAGCACTTTAAATTACCATTTTGTCCCGCACTGAAATTCTCCCACTTTGCTCAATGTTAGTGAAAACGACCGCGGACACAGCGGCGACGGCGGCAGGGACGACGACGGCGGTGGTGGTGGTGGCGGCAGCGTCGGACGTCGGAGCAGGTGCCGGAGCTTGCGCGGCGGAGACGGCGATCACCATCATCATCAGCATTACGGCGAAAAGGTTCTTCATCTTCATCTCCATTGCAATGGTTTTGTGATTTGAATTTGAGAAAGAATGAATGATGGTGAAAGAGAATACGATGTGAATATGAGGGTTTGAGAATTAGGGTTTTATAGAAGGATAGTTGGGGGTGGTCCTACAATAACAGAATGGTGGCTGCTGCCCGTGATTTTCGAACTGGTTTTAGATTTTTTGAATTTTTATTTTATTTTAATGGTATTTTTTTAAAGTTATATGATTTGTGATTTATTTATGTCGTGATGACTATTTCTTTGACCGCTCGACCGTTTATAATTTAATTAAAAAAAACTCAAATAATTTATTATTTTTTTCTTAACCGAACGATTCCGTTATTTATCTACCTCATCTACAAAACTCTCTCAAAGTACAAAGTCGGTGGCTACGACCACCGACAAATAGGGCCATTCAAATCGCTCGTCGCTCGCCGCTCGTTCAGAAACTGCTCGGAAAATGCTCGTTCGATTTGACGCTCGGTTATATACGAGCCGCTCTGCTCGGTTCGGTTTGTAAACGAGCCAAGCATGAGCAAAGGTCCGCTCGGCTCGGTTCGGCTTGAATTATTATTTTAATTAGTATACATATACCTATACACATACATATATAAACATGTATACACACACACACATATATATATACACAAATATAAATTATACATAATACACACACCTATATATATATACACACTTACACATACATATATAAACATGTATATACACACAAATATAAATTATAAATTATACATAACACACACACCTATATATATATATACACACTTACACATACATATATATACTTAAATATAAATTAAATTTATAGTTTTATGTGTACCACTCTATTAGATTTTGGTCAACGATATACAAATTTACAACAATATCTATACGTACTAGCCCAACCACACCAATAAAGAAATTAATATTAAAACTAAAAGTTAAACCTTAAACCGATAAAAGATAGTTTGTTCATCGCCTCAATGTTTCATGTTGTTACCCTAAGTCGATCGTCTCCTACTCTCAACGTAATTGTTTGTGCAATATGATCATCGTCTCGTCTGCCACAACATTGTTATTAATAAGAAAAATACTGTGTCATTAAATGTGCATATTTTTAAAGACATGAAAACTTGAGACCCAACATTGTCACTATCTCTCTCAACAAATTTAAATCGGGCGACACAGTTGTCTAAATCGCTCGAATTTCGCTCGGCGCTCGCTCGGAATTTTTATTGCTCGAAAAATGCTCGATTGATTTGAGGCTCGGTTTTAAATGAGCCGCTCCGCTCGGTCCGGTTTGTAAATGAGCCAAGCACGAGCAAAGGTCCGCTCGGTTCGGCTCGGCTCGTGAACAGCCCTACCGACAAAGCACTCGAAATTACCATTTTGTCCTATAATAAGTAATAGCCATTTTTGCTCACCGTGCTCTTCTTCTTAATTCGATGGCTGGGCCGCACTTTGTGTCCTTCTTTGGCCCAATTCTCTTTTTGGATACAACTTGGATTATACATATATTTATTTATTATATTCTATTCTCTTAAAATAGAAATCACCGAACACTACATTATCTTACAAAATAAAAATCTGCATTAATTACTAATAATGGCAACATATGTTTGACAAGGGAACTTCTAATTCCATAATTCAGAGGCGGCGTATAAAAAAATATAATTTTCATATGGATTACAACTATTTATATACGACTTAGGATACAAGATATTCCGTATTTTTTGATATTTCAAAATACCCATATTCTATTCTATACTCTCTTAAAATAGAAAACCGACCACTACTAAGTTATATAATTTACATTTCTGTTACACACTCAAATGTATTCCTATAATAGTTGGTTGTGTGCTTTGGTTGAGTGTTGGAATGACCTATGTTCGATCCATGTTGTTTGCAAATAATTTTCTTTTTTCTTTTTTTTTCCACCGCCCACCACTAAGTAATATAGTTTACATTTATAATAGTTGGTTGTCTGCTTTGGTTGAGTGTTGGAAGGATCTATGTTCGATCCATGTTGTTTGCAAATTTTTTTTTTCTTTTTGAATTTCATTATAAATTTTTATGTTAAACTACTTTCTTTTAACTATATTACGTATCATTCCTTTACGGTAAAAAAACTATTTTAACGTACATCTTGGTATAAATTTGAGTTTTCTACGTTTCGACGTAAACATTTTTAATAAAAATCGAGTGGGGTTAAATATAATACCTTTCCGTTAAAAAAAATCATTTTACGTGCGTATTTTTACGTTCCTGTCGGTCTAAATTCGAGTTATTCTACATTTCGGCGTAAATTTTTTGGAAAACAAGTCACGTAAAATATAATATGTTTTTATACTTATTTTATGATTGTTAATTGCTTCGTAAATTTTGTTCTTAATCGAGTGAAATTTAATAGTGGTTTTTTCCTTTTTTAAAAGCTCTAATTAATATCTTTTTGTTACACGTATATGTTTTTCCTCTATACCCGCTATGTTTTCTATGTATGAGTCGAGTCACCTATAATACGTTATAATTGTACGGTATACATTCGATTTATTTTACTTGACTTTACATTTTTATTCAATCGCAATGCTTATGTGGGTTACATTAAGTTTAATCGGATACGTCGAAACACACGTTTTTGTGTGGTTCACGCAACACATAACATTTGAACTAATTCATTCGATGTTTACAATATTCGAAATGTGCGATGTACCCGCGCCGCAACGCGCGCGGGCAATATTACTAGTTTAGGGTTAAACTACAAAAACAAACCAGCGCACGGCTTTGTGCTTACAGCCTCCACCCTCTCCACATCTCCAGCGACCAGCCTCGGATTCGCCACTATTACCCCAAAATCAACGGCCTTTTCGTCATCTTGACCCCCAAGGCCCGACCGCCGTCCAACTCCGGCAGCCACCCTCGACCAGTCCTTGAATATATCTCACTCTCAGGTGTTTTTTCTATAACTATTTCGCTCAATTAGCTAAAATTGTTGCTTGATTTGTTGATTATTGTGTTTAATTTTTTGAAAATTGCTATACGACTATGAGATGTGGTATTTAGTATTATTTAGGTATTATAAACGTGAAACTTGGTCTTACTTTGTAGCTGATTTTTGTTATTACTTGCAAAACTATTTTGATTGTTGGAGGTCTTAATATTAGTGGATCATAACTGAGATATTTTGTTATGTGCTTGGAATATCATATTAGTTTTTTTTGGTTTTATCTGGTTTGTGATCAGAAGCTTTGGTATGAATTTGTATATTGGTGGAAGAGTGAAAGGCTTATTGTGGATCTTCAGTGAGATAGAGAGAAATTGAACTTAGAGATTTGGCATATACTCTGGGATAAACATACAATCTGCTTTTATTATTAAAGCTTTAATTTACAATTCATAAAAAATACTCTCAGCTTTTGTAAAGATAACTACGATCCTTTTTGCAATCCAAGTTATTGAATTTATATAAAAAATTGTCTAATTTCTCATATATATGATTTATATTTTTGAATGACACATTCTGATCCGGCATATTGTCTGACCCTACTGTTTTGCCAAGTCTACTCCTAACTGTTACAGTCTTTCTTTAAAAAAAGGATTTTTTTAAACCAACCCGACCCGAAACTCGTTCCAACCCGGACCCTCCCGAACCTGTTTGACCCGCCACCCGACCCGACCCACCTGTTTTGCCAGGTTTATTCTTTAATGTATGAAATTAAAAATTCATTAAAGAACAACTCATAGCATCATATTCAAAAAGTGCTATAGGATTGAATAGGAATCGTCAACTTTTTATTAGTTTACTTTGAACGTCAAATTGGAGCTTTCAATCAACAAATGAACCCATCTTAGCAAGGATCTATGGGCAGGAACAACCAGGAAAAAGAACAAAAAAACCAAAGCCTACAGCAACATCAGACACCAAAAAAATAAGACTAAACTACATGAAAACAACAAAACATATTCAAGATGTATATCACCAAAACCTCTACATGAAAACAACGCCAAACTGGATCTTCCACTGGTGATAAAGCCTGACCCGACCGGAATTTCTAACGGCAATTTGACGGAAATTCGAGCACCTAAAAACTGAACCCAGTGGAAAAAATCCTGGGTCCGCCACTGGTTTTCGTCACAAATGGTGATCTAGCTATGTAACATGATTTGATTCTGAGCTTGGCTTCATTACCCATTGATATTATCGTAACGCGTGTAATGAAATCACAAATGTGACGTCGCCGCCGCAACGAGCGACACGGGTAAAAAACTAGTTGCATATGGAGTATAAGGGGTGGCACATGGGTTGGGTTTTGTTGGGACTTGGAAGCATATTTTATTAAAACCAGGCCTGGCAAAACAAGTCCATACATTTTGTCTTGGGTTCATATTGGTATTTTAAATTTCAAGATGGGTTGTTTTGGGCCAAACAAAATTAGGCACTAGGTCAAGATGGGTTGTGAAGCGCTGGATAAAAAAAGGGAGTGGGTCAGGATGGGTTGGGTATAAAAACAAAGCGGGTTAGGATGGGTCATAAAGAGTTGTTTTCTAACCTAAAATTGCCTCACATCTGGTGCTCTGCAATTATCAATCATCAACCACTCTTTGGGTACGATCAATCATCAATCGGTCCTTTGTTTCGATTACGGGTCATCATGTTCGTTGAAATGGATTTTGTTTCGTCATTCACTCATTAGTCAATACGCAGCTTTCTTTGTGTTCGGGTGATTGTAATTTGCGGTTATTGTTAGTTGATTAGGTATCGGCAGTTGCTAGGAAGTTATAAGCTAATTCAAGCAGATCCTTGTTTAGATTCATGCATAGTTATGAAAAGCGGTCGCTTTTCCCTCCTAGGCGACATATTTGGACGAGTCGACCTTCTTGCGCTTTTCCCTCTTAGGTAAAAAAAGCCACGTGATTTTGAAAGCCTATCTTATTGGCAGATATCTATTTTTTACAGATGTTTATCTATTTTTTTGGAAATCATATTTCAATCAAATCTTATATATATTTGAATTTTAAAAAAGTTTAAGATATCTTATCTTTTTATTCAATAATGATGAACAAACGTTCATAATTTTATTCTCTTTTTTTTGGCCGGCAAAATACTACAATATTACCTTATGACAATTCTGCAGTATATTCAACAATTCATATGTATTTATCATTTATATTTTGATTCATATTCACAGGTTATGGCTTCTCAATTTGAAAAAAAAGTGCTTTTAATACATTATATTATCTTCTATGTTTATATTTGCTTGCGCTTTTTTTTCTCAGGCCCGCGTTTTTTTGCGCTTCTCGCCTAGGCGAGAGGCGAAGCCTATGCGCCTAGAGTGCGCCTAGCTCATTTCATAACTATGGATTCGTGTTTAGTTTATATGAGTTCTAAATCACATGATGCCTATTTTATAGGAATTGAAATTGTTAACAGTTGATAAATTACTGGATAATAATAACTATTACATAAGATGATGTCTATTTTATAGAATTGATAATTGATAGACTAGTATTGTGATTATTTGATTATAATCGGTTTGATTTTAGCTGCTTCAAAATTGGTTGTTAATAAGGGGTGTAGACGAGTCAAGCCGCTTGTTACGTACGAGAGATCGGCTCACTAGAAGCTCGAATCGAGCTGAGCTTAAACCGAGCCTAAAAGTAAGTTCCTTTACTAAACGAGCTCGAGCGTCACTTATCGAGCTCGCTTACCTAAACCAGCGAATGAATTTTTTGTTTTTTAATTTATTTTTTTATTATTTTTGTAGATTTCTTTATTTTTTTTGTTTTTTTTTTTATTTTTTACGGTTTTATCTTGTATTTATTTTTCATTTTTTTATTAATATATTTTTTATTTTATCTAATCTTAACCTGAACCCATCCTGACCCAAATCCATTCTAACCCAAACCCATCTTGACCTTTTTTTTAATATACCCTTCCTGACCCAAACCCATCTTGACCTATGACCCAAACCCACCCAACTTGCCCACTTTGCCACCCATAATTAAAACCGAACAGAAAACCATTTAGGTTTTGGGGGTTTTAATATCGGAAAAACAAGAACAGGCTGGGTACGGTTTTTCGATGGGTTCTCTGGAAGAACACAAGAGCTTTTGTTGCTATTTAGTTTTTCACAAATTCTTATTAGATAGAGATTGGCACTCTCAAGAAATAAGATCAATTCATATACTTTAGATTTGTGACTTTGATTCAGTGCCTTGGATCAAAGTTGTCGTTGATAGATTATCCTAGATTGAAATTTGTGTAACCCATGCAATTAGGGTCGAATTTTTAATCATGGAAAGTGTCACCACAAGATACATCAAAGTATCCAAGTTATTGTTTTGTCATCTGCTCAAAGTCAGCACTTTAAGCTTTTTGCCATTCCTATGTATGAAGAAAACATAGGAATTTTGCCATTCCTATGTCAGTGCCTTGGATCAAAGTTGTCGTTGATAGATAGTGACGTATCTCACCGCATCCAGGTTGGCTGGTGTAGGTGGAGAGCAGCCACTGGAATTTTGTGTGACAGGAGGTTCCCAACAAAATTAAAGGGAAAAATTTATAGGGTAGCAGTTAGACCGGCTATGTTGTACGGGACAGATTGTTGGGCCATCAAGAAAACACAAGGGCGCAAGATGGAGGTGGCGGAGATGAGGATGTTAAGGTGGATGTGTGGCCACACGATGTTAGACCGAATAAGAAGTGAGGTTTTTAGGGATTGGTTAGGAGTAGCTAGTATAACAGACAAGTTAAAAGAGGGGAGGTTAAGATGGTTTGGGCATGTGAAGAGGAGGCAGTTGACAGAACCAGTTAGAGCAGTGGAAACCATGACTGTGGAAGGAAGGAGGAGTAGAGGCAGGCCCAAGTTGACTTGGGATGAAAGACTTAGACAAGATTTGTTAGAATTGCACCTCTCTGAGGACATGGTTCATGATAGGAGTTCGTGGAGACGTAGGATTAAGGTTAAGGACTAATAGGTGAGGGTATGGACGTGTCCTACCTGTGCCTTGGGAAAAGGGGGGGGGGGGGGGTTAGATTCTTTTCCACAATAGGTAGACCAACATATGATGATTTTCTTGTATATATGCATATATGTTGCTTACTGATGACTTATTTGCCTACTGCTACGTGATTTACTTACCCGTTTTTCGGGTATCTGTTTATTGGTTGTTTTGGAGCCAGGGGTCTCTCAGGAAGCAGCCTCTCTATTCTTGAATAGAGGAAAGGTTTGCCTACATCCCACCTCCCCCAGACCCTACCAATAGTTTTGCTATTTGTGGGATTTACTGGGTATGGTTGTTGTTGTTGTTGTTGCTATGTATGAAGAAAACAGAGAATGGTCACATCTTCTTTTGCTTGGTCATTCAAAATAAACTACTTTTAATAAACGAGTCAAACTTATATTTTTTTGCTAACGGGTCAAAAGTATCATATTCAAAGTTATAATTTTATTAAACGAGTAAAAGTTTAGTGAACTTTTTGGTTTTTATCGTTATTAATTTGAAAACCCAGACTAAGACGCTATATATATAGAGGCCAGTTAACGTACAATAGGGCTTATCGTACGATTCGTACGCGATCATCCCAGCCGTACGATCTGGTGCGAATTCAATCTTCAACATGCGATTTGGGGGTGGGGTGGGGGGGTTAGGTTTTTTTTTTTTTTTGGGGGGGGGGGGGGGGGGGTGGGGGTTAGGTTTTTTTAGCTATTTTAGGTTGTGTTCACATTGGTTCTCGTGGTTCTCGCAATAAAGGTGGTTCTCGCATGAACCTTACCCTATATATAGCAATTATCCTTTCAAAACCTTGATAGTTGTGTGACGTTTATATAAAAAGAAAAAAATCAACAATATGCCAGCCCAAGTTCAATGGGAATCAAACGACTCATAAATCAGCTTTGATTTCTTGGTTCTTGTTCAGTTGTTTGTTTGATCGATTGATTGTTCATCCTGCTTCAAGACTTTGATTTTCTCTATCTCAGGTTAGTTTTATTAATTTGTTTGTTTGTTTGTTTATACTCTAATTTGTTGATGGTTAATTTTGATAAATGTTAATTGTTGATTGATATCTTGTTCTCAACTTGTGACGATAGCTTAAATTTGTTCTAGGTTGTAAAATTCCGTATTAGACATCTTGTGTTAGCTTATTTATATGTTTGATAAATTTGTCCTGTGCCTCTCGTTTCTCTATGATTATTCGTATTCTGGGTCTATTTTTGCTTTATAGATGAGACTATGGTGTATACAATCATACAGATTATGGTGATTCTGTTGGCTAATGTAAACTTTTGCTATTTCATAAAGACTTATCATAGGGGTGCTTGACAATGAAATTCGGAAAGGGCCCCATGTTAGGAGTTTGCTTTGAAGAAAACATTATGTTTTCTTCAAATTGTAAGGGTGTTAGATCATTGTGTCGTTGATTTGAATACTTGTGAGATTGTCATAAATTCTGTTTTGTTTAGAAAATAAATGATATGACGCGGGACGCAAAAAGCGGGCATTTAGCGGTGGGCAACCAAAAGCATGATTTTCATATTACATGTGAAAGATTTAAGAACTGGCTTGCTAAACAAGGATTACCCACCTTTAAGGAAGCTGCCCTCGCTGCTTACGATGCATACGGCAAGTCCATCTTTTTGGGGGTGTTTCTTGAGGGTTGTCTCAAGGAAGTCTGCTTATCTTTTTCCATTCGTCGACCTATGCCACACTCAAAGGTAAATTAATGTACCTTAACTTTTTTGCTCAGTCGGTCTCAAATTATATATATATATATACATAGAAAAAGTGTATCGTACAATTGGCCTTAACGTACGCTGCGTACGCGATTAGAAATCGCACGTTTTGGTGGAGATGATGAAATCGCATGGGGGGTGGAGATTTTGAAATCGCATGTGTTGGGTAGATGATGAAATCGCAGGGGGGGGGGGTGTTTGATCAGAAATCGCATGGTGAATATAAAAATCGCACGTTGAAAAACAATCGCGTACGCAATGTACGTTAAGCCATTTTGTACATTAACTGGCCTCTGTGTTAAAGTTGTTTTTTATTTTATTTAAATATATATCTGGAAGCAACCTTTGTTAAGGTTTGCCTACATCCCACCCTTTCCTATTTCCTTTTACTATTTGTGTGATTTACTGGGTACGGTTGTTATTGTTGATTCTAGCACAAAACACTACTTTTGCAGGCAATATATTTGTTTTGTTGATGACTAATACAAATGTTACCATGTACAGTTGTCTTCCCTTTGTGGAGGGTACACGCCACTCGTAGAATCGTTTATGAGAATAGGGAGCATGGAAATGGCTCGAAATTTTGCTATTATGAAGGGTTGTAATGAAGGCATATTTTATGTCATGAAAAACATAAGAGGCAAGGAAGATGTCCAGGCAAGGTAAGCCTATGCAAAATGCTTCTCTATTTGTCAATGTTTTCGGGATTGGACTGAAAGTCGAACCGGTCTCATCACAAGTCCATTGGTTAGGTCGGTCGGACAGGATGTAAGAACCGGGCTATGCCGTAAATATTATAAACATAAATAAGATCAAAACGAAAAAAAATTAATAAAATCCGGTCTGACCACCCGGTTTTCTGGTCCGACTGCCGGTCCCCGGTCCAACCGGTCGGTTTGATCCGTTTTTTTCAAAACCATGCTATTTCTCATACACATGCATATATGTGTGTTACATGTGTTCAAGTTAATGTACATGTCCTTGTTATTGTTGGTCAATGTTAGTTTGCCGTTAAAAAAAGCATGCCTGTTTTATTGTGGTCAATGTTAGTTTGCCGTTAAAAAAAGCATGCCTGTTTTATTGTCTGATCATGTTTGTACATCATTGCAGTATGGTGGCAGGTTTTGGTTGTGGGGTTGTGTTATCATTGGTTACCGGAATGAGGGGTCCTGAGATAATGTCAGTTGGTGTTATCTTTGCGCTCTATAATGGTGGATTGTTTAAGGTGATCATGCCTTTTCTTCATTTGCTTTTTTCTAGGGTGTATGGGTGTGTGTGCTTTAATAAGCAAGCAAAAAAGTCAAATTCTTACATTTCTATTGTATAAAACCTCCCCATTAACATGATTTAGATTATTTATTTATTATGTGTAATTTAAATAGTATTGAAAGAAAGAAATTTGGACAAAAGTATTTTTCATATCCAGACTCGAATTGTGTATAAGTTAGTTTCTGTCTTAATCTTTGCAGGTACAAAATTTGAAAAATCCCAAGATGAACTACACATAAAAATAAGGAGAGGCAGGTCATGCGAGCAACTTAACATAAGCACGAACAACTTAACATAAGCACTCTGTTTTTATTAACTTATGTTTGTAGGAAGATAGATTTTGGTATTTATTAACTTATGTTTGTTTTATTTTTAAAACTTATATATGTTGCCTTGGCTGATTTAGGGTATGAACTAAGATATGGCACTTGAATTCGAATGCTTTGTGATTGCAATATATATGTATGTCATTTTCGTTTTATATTTAAATCTAGATTGTTGCGATAGGGCGCATGTTGCGGTGGCGACATGTTAGTGGTTTATAGTTGGTGACACGTTATGTAATGCATTAATCATATTTCGACGTATCTCATCTAATCCAGTGTAATCTATATACGCATTGTGGTTACAAAAGAAACAGAATTGACCTGGGTTTGCCTGTTTAGCGAGAGTTTCACCTAATCACTGCACCACCCTTACCTTTACATCAAGACGAAAGCATATTATATTTGATCCGACTCGTTTCCGAACACAATTTACGTCAAAATGTAGGCCAACTGAAAACGTATGCAAAAATAAGCAAGAAAATGTATTATATTTGACCAGGACTTGTTTCCAAAACAATTTATGTCAGAATGTGAATTTATATCATGTACGTTTAAATGTGAATTTGTATTGACAAGTACGTTGAAATAAGCATGTGGGAAAATACATATTTTAATTTACGTTAAACATACATAAAACTAAGCATGAAACACAATGTATTTGACCTGACCCGCTTTCGAATAAAGTTATGTTGAAATGTAAATTTATATTGACACATACATAAAAATAGACACGTGAGAAAATATTGTTTCTAAAGTTAAAGAATGAGATTAGCAGGGATAAATTTGAAAAGTTGAAACTTTAAAGGGGTGAAAATGACAATTTATAAAGTTGATAAAAAAAGGTAAGGGGTGTATTTGTCTTTTTTGAAAGTATGGAGGCGTTTTGATCGGTGGCAAAGGCCACCTAACCAAAGTATTATCTTAGACCCAACTGTCCCAAACCTGTTGATTTTCGAACCTAGTTAATGATATAATTAATGATAATTGTCACTCACGACAACATTCTTTGAGATAATGGTTTCTTGTATATGGTTATGTAAGATTAAACGGTGTGGGGTCGACGGAGGGACGTTGAGCCCCGTTTACACCGCCCCCACCTGGCCAATCGTGGCTTTGGCGTCGGCTCTTGGATGATGGCAACGAGGCAAGCTTTTTATAACTTAGCCATTGGTTAACGGCTTTGTATTAAAAAATAATTTAAATATTTTCTATAATTTAAATACGTAAGAAGGGTTTCGGGGACGAAACCTCTTTAAGGAGGGGAGGACGGGGGGTAGACTTGTAACACCCCGAAATGGGTTTATTGATTAAACCAAATTAACCGAGGATAAGCGGGTAGAAAAAATAAATACTGTTGGTGGTAAATTTAACCCGTAAACAAAATAACTAGGAACAAATTAACCTAGTTAGTAACATGTAAATAAGTGATAAACAATAAGTTGTAGCCTTATTTAATCAAAACTAGACTTGAGGGACCAAAGCAGCCAAAAAGGAAACTTGTGTTTTAAAACACAAGAATTAAAACACTACACACACATAGTGTGTGCAGTAGGTCGATCATCAGGAGACAAACAAGAGGGCAAACCCTTGTTCATCCAATATCATCAAAATTTGAAGGGGAAATTGAAGCTCAAACTCATGTATGAACATGAATTAACGATCACCTAAACAAAGGGATTATAAGGTATGTCTTAAAACCTAGATTGGTGAAAGTTGTAATTTAAGACAAGAAGATTACTTGCAATTAGGTTGTTGGATTTGTAACGCCCCAAAAATCTGAATGTTAATTTTTGTCGTGTGTTCTTGCGTGACACGTCATGAAATAAATAACTAGGCTATTTAACCTAGTTAAAGGTATGGTCAAAAGTATTAAATGATGAAGGTAGTGTTAGTTATGTTTTAAAGGCAAACCCGAGGGGCTAAAGTGGAACAAATGAAAGTTCATTTGTCTAATTAAAAGGTCAACACACACACACAAACACACATACGGGTGTGTTCGTGAAGCTTCAGGAGCTCTCAAGAGCTCCAAACCCTAGCTCACTTAAATCACCAAATTGAAGGGTGAATCGAGGCCCAAATTCAAGAAGAAACACGGATTAATGATCACCTTCGTGAGGGGATCATAAGGTATGTTGAATTTTTATGATTAATGAAGTTGAGAAATCTTGGTAATCATCACTAGTGGTGATTTATGTATGAATCATGAAGGTTATGGCCAAATTAGTGATGTATGCACGTTTAAGGACAAACCCTAAGCGACGATTCTGAGTAAATTGTTAGAATTTAGGTGGTTGGATGAATTACCACAATTAGTTAAGTGGGTTTATGTTTAATCCATGAAATGGTATGAACTTGATTAGAAATATGTGTAGTATGTGATGTGTATTTGTATATAGAGTGATTATGGTATGGAATTTGTATGATGTTTACTTGTGATGATAAATGAAAGTGATAATTAGGATAAACACATGAAAGACTTGTACATCATGCTTAGAAAGTAGTACGCACATCAAGTGTTTGATGAAATGTCTAAATGACAATAATATGTGAAATTGTATGCAATTAATGGGTGAACATGTATAGAATGTGGTAATAATGAAATTGAAAGCAAACTAACATGAGGAATGCATTTTAGATATAGTTCATGAGAGGATTATGTTAGGTTGATGTTGAGTATGCTTTATGCTTGTTTGAATTGACTAATGAAGGTCATACATGAGATATGAATTTGATATGATCGTTCATACGTACAATCATATATGCTAACAAGAATGTGAATGTAATGACATGTACGGATAGGAGTCATGTCAACACGGACATAAGCATGGAAGGACAACGGGCCAAGGATAAACACGGAAGCTATGCTTGAACTCGAATGCACGAGGTAAGTGATTTCTGTAATCACTTCTTAGATTGTTAAGTAATATGGTGTTTTAATTAATTAAACATGATGTTTGAGGGTGGTTATGTGTGGAAGTCCTTCGTCGTAAGGGTTGGGGTTAAAGTTGACTAAAATGCCCTTGGTGGGTATTTTGGGCGAACGACCTGTAAGAGATGTTTAGAAATAAGATAAATGACCAAGTGAATAATTAGGATAAGTACGGAAGTGAAATGTATGTTTTTGAGAATCAAATGCAATGAAATACAAAAATACCCTTAACGGGTCAAAGTAAGCTTTTGAGTAAAAAGAGTTTAAAGAATGCAAGATATCCGAGAATTTAATCTTTTATAATAGGCGTCATTGATATTATTAGGTATATAAGAATTTATGGTCAAATAAACAAGTTAGATGGATAAATGCATGAACGGGACAGGATATGGAAAAAGGGTAACAAGCCGAAGGCTTAAAAGTCTGGAATTTTGTTAATCCGGATGTCGGGTCTTAACTCCATAAGATGGAGTATTAAATTACGGACGCGTAGGAAAAAGAATCGGGTAAAACGGACCAATAATGAAGAAGTTATGGTCGTTTCCGTGAAATCGGATCGCGCTGGAAATATGCAGCAACCAGCTGCAAACCTTCTGTCGTTTTGAGGGTGTCGCGTCACGCGACGGCCCGTCGCGCGACGGGTGTAGTTTCTCCGAAAAGTTGCTTTCGTGTCTTATTTGATGCCGGGAACTCGTTTAAAGGCGTTTTAAGTCACGTACGTCTAATTTAACTCATGTTTATGTGATCTTAAGGGTATGCACGTAGGTAAATAGATTCGTATGCATGTTTATAAGGATGTGAATAAGTACGTGAGTGCATGTAGGTATGTGTATGGAGAATAGGCATGTACGAGTTTGGTATACTGCAATTAGGTATGTATGTATGTATGTGACTGTGTGATGTCATGACCGTACGTAACAATGTAGGTATGTGTGTATGTAGATACTATGTATGTATGTGAATGTGTGATGTCATGACGTACGTAGCAATGTAGATATGTGTGTATGTAAATACTTATAGAATGATTTAAGTATATATATATATGTAAGGATGCATGTAGGTTAGTACTTATGTGTGTACATATGTACGTCGGGAGATAATGTGTATGAAGTTTAAGTATGAACATAATTCTTTCGGTACGATTATGTGTTTATGTTGTTTAATTCGTGTACATGGAGTTATAAGTGTGATGCAGGAATAGCAAAGAAGACTCACCACGAATTATATGACAGGATGGAAAAGCCGGAATGTAAAGAATTAATGAAACGAGAAATAGATGTGAACAAACCTTGTATGTTTATAATGTGTACTAATGTTGTAAATTGTATGTGGTGAGCGCAGGTAATACCAGTCACGAGGATATCCAAGGATTGGAGATCGAGGATCGAGTCACAAGATAGATTGTACGGAAGTGTCGAGTACGTAATTGAGTGAAGTCAGCTTATGATTTCTTGTTGTAAATAAGTATAATAAATGTAATTATTGAGAAAAAGTAACCCTAGGAATGAGATTAAGTGTGTCAAAGTGTTTGTAACTAAAGAAATTTTTATGGTACGAATTTTCCGCTGCGACTTTTGTCATTTACGATTTAGGGTCTTACAAGTTGGTATCAGAGCCATGGTTTGAGGGAATCAAGTACGGGAAGGTAAGTACTTGAACTCAAACTTGTGTGCTCTTGAGATAAGAAACCCGTACAATCTAAGACTCGATCAAGATCCAAAGGTAAAAGCTAATGTAATTATGTACTTATGTATATGTATAAAGAAACTGACGGTTTTGTATGTGCAAGGTAGGCATAAGTGTTTGAAGAGGATGATATGTGAATGCAGTTTAGGATGAATACTAAGCAGGCAAAGAGGTAATAAGTCAAAGTTGAATCCAGGTACGTAAATTCGTTATGTGGGTATATGTAATAGTAAAATTCATTAAGAGAAGGAAAATGTTAAATGAAGGTTAATGATAGTATAGTAATGAAGTACTGAAAGGGATACACGCGCCGAAACCTAAGTCTACGGACATAAGGTGACAATTTCATGAAGGCACGAAACTACTATGTGGATTGTGTACCTGGCCAGTACACGAGAAACGTATGACTTTCGTGAGATCATGATAATTGTTACAGGTATGTCCGGTAGAGTTGGGTAGCAGGCGGGCGTGTGGGTGAAATGGGAAGTAAGACTCTCGGGAAATTGAGAGTACGATGTAAGAATGAAAAACATGCCTGATAAGAATGAAGAATGTTGAATCTGTAATTAAGTACGGATCAACAAGATATGAATAATATGTTTGAATCCGGGAGACGGATTCAGGGAATGAAAAGTATGAATGCAATGTTTGAATCCGTGAGACGGATTCAAGGATGAAAGGCATGGATGATATGTTTGAATCCGTGAGACGGATTCTCACGGATTCAAGGGATGAAAAGCATGAATGGAATGTTTGAATCCGTAAAACGGATTCAAGGAAATGAAATGTAGAAACGATATGTTTGAATCTGCGAAACAGATTCAACACATGTAAGGAATGAAAGATGTGAATGATATGATTGAAGTCCGTTAGATGGATTCGATCATAGAAGGAATAAAAGGTATAAATGGTATGTTTGTAACCGCTAGACGGATTCGAAACCTAGAAGTAATGAAAGGTATGAACGTTACGTTTGAATCCGCAAGACGGATTTAAAATGATAAAAAGGATGGAATTAGTCCACATCAGAACATGTTGATAGTTTGAGTGTGGTTGTGTCAAACGAGTCATATGGGTAAATGTAAAGTAAATAAACAAAATAATATTTGTAATAGGCATGCGAAACCTAAGTTGTGAGAGGAAAGAAAGGAGTTTGAACCAGTTAGGTGTTAAATGTGTTAGTAATAGACCCTTAGAAGTCATAATAAATGACGGACTACGACCCAGACAATAAATTAAGTACTAGCAGAAATGATAAGTTTTGCTAACAATACCGAAATGATGTAATGAATGTTTATGCATGTAAGCATGAATGGAAAGAAGTACGGACGTGTGCCTCAGTACTTATACAATGATTAAGAAATGTCAGTTAAGCTTTGAAGAGTCAAATGAAGGTTGGCGAAATGATGAATAGAATGAAAGGATTGCATGTAAGAAATAGAATGTGCGGTACGTTGTAGTAGGTACGTAGGAAATGGTAGAAGGATTATAAGTGGGTAATTCCCTAGTACAATGAATGTTTAAACGAAATATGCTAACCGCCAATTTTTTTTTTATGAAAATGTTAGAATAATTGATGTGATGGAACCAATCGTATTGGTAAGAGAATGTGCACGAGCGGAAGCTCATTATAAGGATAAATGAAACCTGGTCTGTTATGGCTAGTAATCGAGAAGAAGATGTTCGATCGGGGTTACGGAGCGTCGCTTAGTGAAATGAAAAAGGTTAGTAAGATGTTTAACTTATGCTGGATAGATATAAACTAGTATGACACACATGTATATATGTAAATCAAGAAATGTATGAAGTGAAAATAATAGTGATGTAAAATGGACAAAATGATTTAAAGGTAACGTAAAGGTATGTAGGGTACAAGTAGCTGTAGAAAACGTAGAAGGATGTTCACATTAAAGTTAAAGTACGTATATATGACTATGAAATGGTAGTTTTATGTGGTAACAAAACAATAACTAAATGTTAAATAATATATGCATAGAATGAAATCTTAAGAGATAAGATGAATCTGGTAGATCCGTTATGAACAGATCATATGAATGGATGTATGATTACAGATTGAGGAAGTATGTGTATTGACCCGTTGTTGACATGTTAAGGAAATGAAAATGATATGCGAAAGTATGATAAGGAAAGTATGGAATGGTTATGAAGAAGTCAATTATATGAATAGTTTATGAATTGAGAATGTATAGCTACTCATTACTATGATGTATTAGTTAAAGTTAAACATATCTGAGTATATACAAATTCGATGCAAGATCGTATAGTTGATAAAAACATTATGAATGAGAAATAAACAAATGAGAATGTTAGTAATGGAATGTTGGAACGGTTGCAAGTAAGTAAGAAGGTATATGATGCATATGATATACGAGTGTTAGAATGATGAATGAATAATTAGCTATGAAGGCTGTTAGGAATTAGCGTATTAGTGAAAGCGACACTAATAAGAACTCCGGAGCGGGTTCTTTAAGAAAGAAGATAGTCGTTGTGATGGGCTAGCCATAGAGAAGAATTAATTAGTGTTAAATAAGAAGTAAGAAAGGTTTCGGGGACGAAACCTCATTTAAGGGTGGTAGACTTGTAACGCCCCAAAAATCTGAATGTTAATTTTTGTCGTGTGTTCTTGCGTGACACGTCATGAAATAAATAACTAGGCTATTTAACCTAGTTAAAGGTATGGTCAAAAGTATTAAATGATGAAGGTAGTGTTAGTTATGTTTTAAAGGCAAACCCGAGGGGCTAAAGTGGAACAAATGAAAGTTCATTTGTCTAATTAAAAGGTCAACACACACACACAAACACACATACGGGTGTGTTCGTGAAGCTTCAGGAGCTCTCAAGAGCTCCAAACCCTAGCTCACTTAAATCACCAAATTGAAGGGTGAATCGAGGCCCAAATTCAAGAAGAAACACGGATTAATGATCACCTTCGTGAGGGGATCATAAGGTATGTTGAATTTTTATGATTAATGAAGTTGAGAAATCTTGGTAATCATCACTAGTGGTGATTTATGTATGAATCATGAAGGTTATGGCCAAATTAGTGATGTATGCACGTTTAAGGACAAACCCTAAGCGACGATTCTGAGTAAATTGT
This sequence comes from Helianthus tuberosus, assembly GCA_030545235.1. Classification (NCBI taxonomy): domain Eukaryota; kingdom Viridiplantae; phylum Streptophyta; class Magnoliopsida; order Asterales; family Asteraceae; genus Helianthus; species Helianthus tuberosus. The sequence continues at coordinate 180,596,119 of CM060411.1, forward strand.
TAGAATTTAGGTGGTTGGATGAATTACCACAATTAGTTAAGTGGGTTTATGTTTAATCCATGAAATGGTATGAACTTGATTAGAAATATGTGTAGTATGTGATGTGTATTTGTATATAGAGTGATTATGGTATGGAATTTGTATGATGTTTACTTGTGATGATAAATGAAAGTGATAATTAGGATAAACACATGAAAGACTTGTACATCATGCTTAGAAAGTAGTACGCACATCAAGTGTTTGATGAAATGTCTAAATGACAATAATATGTGAAATTGTATGCAATTAATGGGTGAACATGTATAGAATGTGGTAATAATGAAATTGAAAGCAAACTAACATGAGGAATGCATTTTAGATATAGTTCATGAGAGGATTATGTTAGGTTGATGTTGAGTATGCTTTATGCTTGTTTGAATTGACTAATGAAGGTCATACATGAGATATGAATTTGATATGATCGTTCATACGTACAATCATATATGCTAACAAGAATGTGAATGTAATGACATGTACGGATAAGAGTCATGTCAACACGGACATAAGCATGGAAGGACAACGGGCCAAGGATAAACACGGAAGCTATGCTTGAACTCGAATGCACGAGGTAAGTGATTTCTGTAATCACTTCTTAGATTGTTAAGTAATATGGTGTTTTAATTAATTAAACATGATGTTTGAGGGTGGTTATGTGTGGAAGTCCTTCGTCGTAAGGGTTGGGGTTAAAGTTGACTAAAATGCCCTTGGTGGGTATTTTGGGCGAACGACCTGTAAGAGATGTTTAGAAATAAGATAAATGACCAAGTGAATAATTAGGATAAGTACGGAAGTGAAATGTATGTTTTTGAGAATCAAATGCAATGAAATACAAAAATACCCTTAACGGGTCAAAGTAAGCTTTTGAGTAAAAAGAGTTTAAAGAATGCAAGATATCCGAGAATTTAATCTTTTATAATAGGCGTCATTGATATTATTAGGTATATAAGAATTTATGGTCAAATAAACAAGTTAGATGGATAAATGCATGAACGGGACAGGATATGGAAAAAGGGTAACAAGCCGAAGGCTTAAAAGTCTGGAATTTTGTTAATCCGGATGTCGGGTCTTAACTCCATAAGATGGAGTATTAAATTACGGACGCGTAGGAAAAAGAATCGGGTAAAACGGACCAATAATGAAGAAGTTATGGTCGTTTCCGTGAAATCGGATCGCGCTGGAAATATGCAGCAACCAGCTGCAAACCTTCTGTCGTTTTGAGGGTGTCGCGTCACGCGACGGCCCGTCGCGCGACGGGTGTAGTTTCTCCGAAAAGTTGCTTTCGTGTCTTATTTGATGCCGGGAACTCGTTTAAAGGCGTTTTAAGTCACGTACGTCTAATTTAACTCATGTTTATGTGATCTTAAGGGTATGCACGTAGGTAAATAGATTCGTATGCATGTTTATAAGGATGTGAATAAGTACGTGAGTGCATGTAGGTATGTGTATGGAGAATAGGCATGTACGAGTTTGGTATACTGCAATTAGGTATGTATGTATGTATGTGACTGTGTGATGTCATGACCGTACGTAACAATGTAGGTATGTGTGTATGTAGATACTATGTATGTATGTGAATGTGTGATGTCATGACGTACGTAGCAATGTAGATATGTGTGTATGTAAATACTTATAGAATGATTTAAGTATATATATATATGTAAGGATGCATGTAGGTTAGTACTTATGTGTGTACATATGTACGTCGGGAGATAATGTGTATGAAGTTTAAGTATGAACATAATTCTTTCGGTACGATTATGTGTTTATGTTGTTTAATTCGTGTACATGGAGTTATAAGTGTGATGCAGGAATAGCAAAGAAGACTCACCACGAATTATATGACAGGATGGAAAAGCCGGAATGTAAAGAATTAATGAAACGAGAAATAGATGTGAACAAACCTTGTATGTTTATAATGTGTACTAATGTTGTAAATTGTATGTGGTGAGCGCAGGTAATACCAGTCACGAGGATATCCAAGGATTGGAGATCGAGGATCGAGTCACAAGATAGATTGTACGGAAGTGTCGAGTACGTAATTGAGTGAAGTCAGCTTATGATTTCTTGTTGTAAATAAGTATAATAAATGTAATTATTGAGAAAAAGTAACCCTAGGAATGAGATTAAGTGTGTCAAAGTGTTTGTAACTAAAGAAATTTTTATGGTACGAATTTTCCGCTGCGACTTTTGTCATTTACGATTTAGGGTCTTACAGGATTATGATGCAAAGATGAAATTAGGTATAGATGTATGCTTAATTTCCTTAAACATAAGGAAATTATGCATTATTTGATATAAGGTTACTTGTAAGTGATTAACAAGTAGATTATGAAATGGGTTTTGATTATATGATGAAATTGATAATATATAAGTGTCCATGATCATCATACTTGTATGCATTAGGGGTGTTCAAAAAACTCGTGGCTCGCAGCTCGCTCGAAACTCGCTCGAAAAAAGCTCGAAGAAAGCTCGGCTCGAAATTGGCTCGGTTGTAAACGAGCCAACTCGGCTCGGCTCGGTTTATAAACGAGCCGAGCTCGAGCTTGGCCTGGCTCGGCTCGTGAGCTCGTGAGCTGGCTCGATAAGGTTTACATCCTTTATTTTTTTGTCCCACATCGCTTAGAAAACAAAAACTAAGGGAGTATCTCCCCTATAAAAAAGGTAAAGACAATGGAGAAAGTGAATTAACTATTTATACTTGCATATTTAGTCATATGGTTAAATTAAATGGCAATTATTGCCCTTAGGCTATGAAAAAATTCATTTTTAAGGGCTTTTTAAGTAATAAATTTTACGGTTCTTTGTTAGTTCGAGCTAGATCGAGCCGAGCCGAGCTAGCTCGAATTCTAATCGAACCGAGCTCGAGCCTCAAATCTCAGCTCGATTTGAAATTCGAGCTCGAGCCGAGCCAGCTCGAATCGAGTTCGAGCCGAGCTCGAGCTGGGTCTAGCTCGGCTCGACTCGGCTCGTTTACAGCCCTAGTATGCATGCATAAGATACTTGAACAAATTAGAGATTCGAGTAAGTATTCATACATGACTTGAGACGGGTTTTGTATGATATGATGAAATTGATGTTGTGTCAATGTTAATAGGTGCTTGAAATCATAATGTTAATAGGTGCTTGAAATCATGTTGTCTACTAGTTTGTATGTAGAGCTTGATTATATTAGGTATTCGGATGAATGTCTAGTAATATAATGAAACGGGTTTTACATATAGATGAAAACCCTTAGTTTTAGCATAATGAATGGATAAACTAGCATTGATAATCGAAAGCTAAGTTAACTTGATGTTAATAATCGCTCGAACTTGTTAAAGTGAAAGAAATGAGATGAACTTGGTTGGGAATTTAGTTAAAAGGGTAGCCTAGAAATAACGCCTACCGGGTATTTGATAAAATGCCTAAGTGAGTTCGTTGAACCGATTTGTGCATTTGCATATGCTAATAGGCAGTTGACTTTAGAATGTTAAACTGACCTATACTAAGATCGAATGATAATTTTGATATAAAATTCATAAGGTGGAATAGTCGCGATAAATGATGACTAATCTAACCATTTTGCGAATGATAAATGATAGTTTGACGTTTGACAAGCTAGGTGGAAGCTTGGGATTCGATTTTGGTGGTAATTGGGATTCGCATCTACCGTTGATCGAATTCTCCTACAACAATAGTTATCACTCCAGCATCAACATGGCTCCTTTTGAAGCTTTATACGGTCGAAAATGTCGTTCACCGGTCTGCTGGAATGAGATTGGTGAAGCTCAGCTCACTGGACCTGAACTCATTCTAGAAACTACAGACAAAGTCAAGAAAATTCGCGACAACCTCTTATAATTTTACCATTATAAGTTTTTACTTTTATAAAAATAACCTAGTTAGTTAGGTAACATAAACTAACCAAGTTAGAGTTAGTTAAGCTAAATTAGTCAATTAGATTTCGAGGATGAAATCTCCTAAAGTAGGGGAGACTGTAACATCCGTAAAAAATGGATGGCTGAAGCCCGACTCGTTTTGTAAACCGGATTTGAAACGTAATAAATGAAAAATGAAAATTTATTTATGTACTTGTTTATTTATTTTTATCATGGATTGATCCTAACGTATAGTTTTAATTTGAACTAAAAGAACAACTTTCGAGCTTGATATATTTGACCAAGCTTCAAAGATGATTTGTTTTCTTTCTTTTCTAGTGCATTAATGAGAGTTTATTGTCTCTATGAAATACATCTAATAGAAACTAGTAACCAAACAATTTAAATGGTAATCATGGAAATTCGAAACACCATAGACCAAACTAGTAACCGAACAACTTAAAGGATAATCACGGGACATGTAACTGATCGTTATACGAAACTGATGATTTCAAAACAAACTTTAAGTCTCAATGATGTCAATTAAACCTCACCATTATTGTGTTTAACTCCAACAAACATATCATTCTATAAGTTCATTGGTCAATTTTCAGTATATAAGTTCCTTTTATTCCCAACCCATATCACGCATATAACCCCAAACCATTAATATTCAAATAAATCACATTAAAATATAATAAGTTACCTTTCTTTCCATCATTAAAACCAAATTTATTCTATAGAATTAGTACACCATAAATATTGGTTTACCTTCACCCATTATTATATATATCAATTACCTTCGATAGTTTGCGCCAGCTGTCTTTTTGACTTTTGCCTTTCCGCCACTAAAGTTTGTTTCCGTTCATTTTTCACCCCTCAGCAAATCTACGGAAGAGAGATCGAGAGGGGGAAACTGGAGAAAGAAGAGATAAGAGTAGTAAGAAAGTGAAATAGAAACAGATCTGGACCCGGCAAGTCTCTGGCCACCGACCTAACACTCTCACATCATACACCTTTGGCTTCTTTATACGACCTTTAGTCACTCAAGTGGTTAGAGAGAGAGAATCTGGACAGAGGAAGTGAGAGATGTGGTGGGCACGATGGCGGAGCCTGGTCGGTGTGGCAAGGTGGATTGACTTTCCGACGAAGTCGGCTAGGGTTCCGGCGAGATCCCGGTAACCCAATTCAGGTTTGCATGTCTCAGTCCAAGATGATTAATTTTTTTCAATCGTATATTCAGTATTATTAGCACGCCTTAGTTGTAATTACCATAAAAGTAAGTATCATCAGCTTTCTTGCATATCAAAAGCACTTGTAATCGGTCAAAATGAGTTCAGTGTAAAAACTACATATAACAAAGAATTGTAGTTGGTAAAAAAGATGTTCTGTTTTCTTATTTTTTGTGTTGATACAAAAAAATTTGAGTATTTCGGTGCTAAGTATCCCTTTTCTTATATGCATAGTAAAGAATTGTGATTCCTATGTGGTAGATTGTTGTTTTTGTGACATATGCGTTATTTTCCTATGCTAATTAATTACCTATAGGACTTGATTTCCAGGTTACTTTAGAGTTCATATAAGAGACATTCATTAGACGTGTTGAGCATTCCTTTGATTTGCGTAAGAATCCTCAACCAAAACCCATCTACATCTAAAGTTGCATGATATTTTTGAGATTTTCAGAATGTGATGAGGTTGAGATGATGAAATAAGCAGCTTGCAAAAGATTCAATAGATTTCGGAGGATTGACCGTAGGCTGATCACAACGAATTGTGGTTAAACTTATTGATTTTAGAATCTCTAAAATATGATTTCTTAGTTGAAAAATAGTTCTGATTGGATTTGGCCAGATCTATTTGTTTGTTATCTATATGGGTCATATGACCCAGATAGCTTTTGGTGATCCGGATAGAATAACCAAGATTATATAGCATATATGGGTTAAATTTGAATTACATAAATAAAATATAAAAGTAAAAAAGAAACAAGAAAGCTTTAAGAATAATAGGAAAATAGTTATGAGTTTATACTAAAAGAAAGTGGCCATTAGGGGTTACAAAATCCAGTGATTATGATGTGAGTAATTGGATTGTTTAATCACTATGTTTGGCTGCAAACAAATTTAGTGTTTACAAAGGAGCCAAAAAATAAACTAATATATGTATAGACTATGGCAATTTATATAATTATTTGCCTATAGACAAAATAATCTTTTGCTGGGTATCAAATTGCATCCTAACTGGACCACAAAGGTTTGCCATCGATTCTAACTAAGGTGAAACGTACTACTATGAAGACAATTGCAATTGGTACTTTTGCTTTAAAATTACTCAATGTGTTTATTTTTAGCGAGAACAATGGAACCAAAGGCCAAGTATAGTGGTTCAAAATGTAAATTACTCAATTTGTAATAAAAAAAAACCTTAACTGGTTAGTGTCTAAAAATTGACTTGACTGTTTTTATTTTAAACAGGCTCCACAGGTAGAAGATTGAAAACATACAACCAAAGCGAGTAGCCCATTTTCCAAGTGCTAAAAGGTTGCTACAAAGGTGAAAATTTGGACATGTTCAATGTTCATCCACTATTTTACTTTGCCTTAACAGGATGTTTATCCATGATTTTACTTTGCCTCTAACAGATCAAACGACAAACAACCCTTTTTGTGCTATATAACTTATCGCTATGTTAAATATCATCACAGAAAGCATGTTATTGGAAACTTAATTTGTCGCTTATCGTTAATTGGTTATGTTTTTGTAAATTCGTTTTTTTTATACTCAATTGGTTAAGTTGTTTTAGCAAATCATTACAGAGGTAAAAAACCCGCCGCGAAGCGCGGGTTCCTTTACTAGTTTTTATCAATCACTCCATACTCCTCTCTCAACTTCTCTAGTGAAGCAAGAAAGCAACAAACTTTTGGAATTCATTTTATTCTTTGATTTTCTTATTAGAAGGTAGTCTTAATTTTTGTTATTTTATATTTTCTTTTCCTTGTTTCCTTCTATTTACTTAATCATGATATATATTCCTAATAATTTTTTTTTGAAGAAATTGTATTTCTTAGAACTTGGGTGCCTTGTTTTAGAATAGGACTATTGAGTTGATTAGCATTTATGAAATGCTAGTGATAATATCATTAATTTTTCTAAATATCATAGTTTTGTTTCTTTTAGAAATTGGTAGCATATTTTATTTTATTGAGAATTTTATAAATTGATTTCACTTTGTCAATTAATATATTCAAGAGGTCGCATGTGTTTTGATTAGATTTTGGTTAATTTCATCATTTTGTCTTTAGAATTTTTATATAAAGATTAGATTTCTCTTTGGAACACAAAATATAAGGAAATTGTTTCTCAAAATTTTTGACTTACTTGGTTAATGAAATATATAATGTTTATAGATTATTAAAATGGTTATGAGTGAAAATATGTTAAAATATAACCGACATAATTTTTGGAAAAACATAAAAATATATGTTTTGTTAAAATGAACACATATGAAAAGTAATATTTTCCTTCGTGTGTTTTTATATAATAAAGTTCAACCATCAAACTAGTGTCATTTAAAAATAGGATATATATATATATAGGGGATCGCTAGAATGAGAACCACCACGAGTTGTAAGAACCACGAGAACCGCGTCCCGCGGGTGGCCGTCGGCGACGAAATTTTTTTTACACCTAGATCCGTATATTTTAGGGGGGGTGTAAAATTTTCGGTTCAAACGGCGCGCCCGAGGGGGTAGTTTTTTACGCCCAAAGTTTGGGTTTTTTTAATTTTTCTTTATTTTTTTACCAAACTTTGGGCGTAAAAAACTACCCCCTCGGGCGCGCCGTTTGAACCGAAAATTTTACACCCCCCTAAAATATACGGATCTAGGTGTAAAAAAAATTTCGTCGCCGACGGCCACCCGCGGGTCGCGGTTCTCGTGGTTCTTACAACTCGTGGTGGTTCTCATTCTAGCGGCCCCCTATATATATATATATATATATACAAAATTTAGACTTAATATACTTTTGGCATTAAAGCATGTATTACCAGGGGATTTAATATGTCATCTAAATAATAAAGTATGGGCAATAAAGTAGAATTATTAAAATATTAGTTTTGATAGATTTTATTAATCTTAGACAAAAACCCCAAGTATTAGGTTGTAATGGTGGGAGTTGGCTTTACAAAGTCTATTTTAAGTGTAGGAAGTGTTCTAAGGGTGACATGTGGCATTTAGAGATTTTATATTAAAGGGCATAAAGGTAATTGAATAATTAACTTATTTATGGAAGATTTATTTCTTAAACAAAATAAGGAGATTTTTAAGGAAACAAAATATCTTTTAAGAATTCAAAATTGTTAGTTCCATATAAATTATAATACAAAGAACTTATACAGAACAAATTAACATGACATGTGATCACTCATCAACAAATTCTTGACGTTGTGTTTTAACAGTTATTAGTTTGTTCACATTGTGTTTTATCAGTTACAAGTGTAAACAAATTACATTTCCGTATAACACACTGTTATAAATAGTTTAGATTCTTTATAATTCACCAATATAAATAACTTACATTCCGTATAACACACAAGTATAAACAGCTTACATTTCATATAACACACCAGTATAAACAACTTAGGTTCCGTATAACACACCAGCATAAACAACTTCGATCGCCAGTATAACACACTAGTATAAACAACTTAGATTCCGTATAACACACCAGTATAAACAGCTTCGATCTTCAGTATAACACACCAATATAAACAACTTAGATTATGTATAACACACCATTATAAAAGCTTGCATTCCGTAAAACACACTAGTATAAACAAATTAGATCGCAAAAAAAAAAAAAAAACGTATGAACATTTTTTGGAATAAATTATAGTGTTATTGTTCTCCATTGTTTGAATGTTCTTGAATCATATTGATGTCTAGATCCATGATTTTAGAGATTGGTGGTTAATTAATGAAGAAATGGCTAGAATAAAGGAACTGATGGTAGTTTCTTTATTTAAAACACGATTAATGACTACAATGCCCCTCACATATTAAATGAATCAATAATTAAAACACAAATATTACAAAAATGCCACCAAACTAATATCAACCATTGATCAAACACATCAAACGACACAAAATACTTCCTACGCTTTGTAGAAAAAACACACTTTGTAGAGGAACCTCACCCTAGGTTGTAATATTTTTATATATTTTTCCCTTGTGTTATTTTATTTAAAGTATTTTGGTGTTATAATATTTAGGTTGATTGTGTCTTTTGGTGTTATCTCTCTTTCGTTACTCGTGCGGATTAGCGGGTTTTAACGGAACGCAAAACTCTGAGTATACTCGATCCCATTTTCGTTTAAAACACTTGGGTGCGACATGTATTCCATATAAAAACACGTGACACATGAAACTTATTAATTCACACTCTATCCACAATGAGTTATGAAAACATTGTTGATGCTTGTTAATCTCATATGTTATGTAAACTTTTTGTGTCTATATGCTCAATAACTTTGTACAAGTCTACCTTAACAATTATAGCGCTATATGATTAATGCACCGCCCTTGAGTCTTGGGGTATTGTTAAGTAAGACATGTTAACCTCCCTGAGTCTTGGGGAAAGGCAAATTGTGTTGGAAACTTTGGTTTGACATATAGTGACACCGTTTCAACATATTAGTAACTTGTGTTATGCTATTCATGTTGGATATGAGTACATTTAATCATTTTTAATCTATTTATGCTATGTATTAAACTTGTATACTCGCCAACATTTTTGTTGATCTTATTTTAATACATGTTGCGGTTGATAGTAAAGATGTTGAAGAATCAAGCTAGGGTGAACATAGAAACACAACTTAGAAATAAACAATATTAATCTTTGTTTTGTTTGATACAATTTGGTTTTGGATTTGAATTTTGTATGACAATTTAGTAATTTCATGAAATTTGATTTAATATCTATTGTCACAATTAGTGTTATGATGCTTTGAGCGATTTGTTCGTCTCATCCCGATGTTTTCGCCATCGGTTGGGGTGTGACAGGTCGTCACCGCCGGACTTGGTGTTGTTGCCGTGTTCTGACCGCTTGCCATTGGGTATAAGTTGTCTGGTGCTACCGATGGGACCACGGATGGCGCCAATGAAGAAACAATTGCCTGAACGGTTAGGATCCGATGAATACTTCAACTCTTAGTGATCCGAACAGTTGGCTGCAAAATAGAACACCGTTAGGACTCGTTACAGGAATGGGGTTATTCCTGTAACCACCCTCGGCGTGAGAATAAGTCTCGGTAATTTTGGACTAAGAAAGTATGTAGAGAGAGGGAGAGAGTTCGTAAGAACAGAATGTCTATACCTTTGACGTTTACCTCTATTTATAGTTTATGATTAGGGTTTCCTGTATGTTAGGAGATAATCCGGTGAGTTAGGGATATGCATGATCTTCCCAAAATATCGGAGATTCGGTTACCTAGTTTATCCATGCAGAATGGAACATTCTAGAATAAACGTGAATATAACTGATTACTTATAATAAAATAATAGGTGATGACCGGGTCGGGTTAGCCAGTCCGGGTCATACCTCGTCAGCTTGTTCTTGGAACCGGAGGCTTGGAAGATTTGAATGTGAAGATTACTGAAGTTGTTGGTGATATGTTTACTTGGATGGACTTTGTGGTCTATGCAAAGACTCCGAGTGTAAGATTGTTGGGTTCTTAGCCTTTGATAGCTGACCCTAATTAATTAGGGCAACCGACCCTAATTAGGTTTTAGGCCCACTTAGTTAAATTGTTGACTAAGGAGTTAACCCTAATCTTGTTCTATATATACTCATGATGTAATTCTAGCCTATGTCACCCGTGGACGTAGGTCACGTTGACCAAACCACGTAAATTCTCGTGTTCTTTATTTTCCAACTAGCGTGTGTGTTCGCTTCCGTTCGAGTCTACTCTAATCCGATACCTAACAATATCCTCAATTAGCCATTACAGAAACCTAGAACAGAAAAAGAAAAAAAAAGATAAAAACACACGAAAGACTTCAAAAGTAGTCCTACATATTCAACGAAATTCATGAAAAAGAGTTACAAGGTGTTCAAATTCATTTGTAAGAATCTCATCTAAGAAATATAGGTTTAAATCAGAATTGTTAGTTTCAATTTTAGTGTTCATCTGCTTGATCTGTTCATAATCATGACAATTTAAATCCAACTTAGTCCTCTAATTTGTTAAACCATTTATATCACCGAGAGAATTGCTGAGTTAAAAGCACAGGAATGCATAACTGTGACAACTCGAAATTTAGAACCTTTCGTTGTGTGCTTGAACGATTAGTGACTAATTGATTTGATGAATTAATGAATGATTTATGTGAACTTATATGGTTATGTTTGTGATTGTATGTATGCGAGTATGTCTATGTACCGAAACAACAAGGACCCGACTCGAGACCATGTGATCTCGAGTAAACATCACACCACGTATGGGCCGGTTGGGCCGCACCTCATTTAACCCACACGAAACCGGCTAGGACTAGTATATATATCATACTCCTAGCAAACTAGTCCATTCTTTGGACAATCCACTCATACTTTCCAACACACACACTCTCCACTCTCTCACACTAAAACCCTAAACACTAAACATCACCTCTCCTCCTTCCTCTCGGATCCAACCTACCGACCACAAAAGGACCTCTCGGATTTGCTTGTTCACACCAAACGAAGCTTCATCTTTCACCACCTCACAACCGGTTAGTGTTTATGATGTTTGTTAGTGATTTTATGATGTTTGTGGTTGTTAAATGAAAGCATGAATGATAGAACCTAACTAGTGTAGTGTATGCTTGATGATGTTTGTGAACCGGATGTGTATTGTGTTTTGAGTCGATAATGATGTATGATTTTCGGTTGATGATGATGATTTGATAACATGTTTGCTTGTTAAGGTTCATACATGATAGATATATATATCCTCCTTGAATAACTTAACATGATTAGAGTGGTTGCTAATGATTCATGATCACTTAACATATGAATAAGTAGAAAAATGGTTGAATATGATGCTATTATGTTCTCGGATTGAATATGTGAATGATAAGGATCATTGGTGCATTAAACTAAGTAGATTATGTTGACATAAATCGGTTTAGGGAGCTTGTTTGTTCAAAGGATGAAAACCCTAAAGATGAACATGATGAACACATGAAGAACTTGTTGAATATCATATGAACATGTTGAAAATTTGAAATCTGATATGTTTGATCCATTTTTAGTAATTTGCTAGACAAGAAACATGTTTAAGGTTTTTGGTTGGATAGTACAAACTGTTACAAGAAATCAGAATGTTAGTGGGTAGTACACTGTACCAAATCAGCTCCTGTCCAACCGAAACCATCGGTTGCGACTCGAAACCATGCATGATGAGTCGAAATCTCCCAGTTGCGACATCGGTTGCGAGTCGCAAACACCTGGTTGCGACTCGAAACCACACCTGATCAGCACACCAACCTTGTGACTCGAAACCACGGTTGCGAGTCCAGTTGCGACTCGTAACCAAAACAGCACGAACCGAAACCACGATTTCAACTCAGGTTGCGAGTCGCAAACGCCTAGTTGCGACTCGAGACAAAACGCGGATACACACTGTTTGGGCTTGTTTAATTATGGGCTTAGTGTTTGGGCCGGACCTTGGACTTTGTTTAATTCTGGGCATGTTACTGTTCGTTCAACTCGTATGCATTACTTGCTAACTGCCAGGATTAACGTGTATGCCATACGTGCACTACTTGAATACGAACCTGATTGTATGATACACTATGATAGGACGTGAGTAGCCTCAACGTTGCTTGTTTGACTTTTCTGTGTTTCCTACCGAGCAAACCAAGGTGAGTTCACACCCTCTACAAAGCATGGGATTCCCAGGGGTCGGGAATTGGGGTTAAGGAACTGGGTTCCTCGTCCTCCTTGGGTAGGACAGCAAAGGTTCAGGAATGTAATTCCTCGTCCTCACGGACAGATAACTCGTACTAGACCAAAACTCTATCACGAAGTCCCTCATTTTTATATCGACTTAATCGCCGGGCCAATGGCGAGCGGGTCATTAGTTAGATAGCGCTATTTAGGTCTGACAAACCTCACACCGTGCCGCAGAGGACGGGCGTGAACTAATGGATCTGGGGCACGTCAATGATGATAGACATTGACAGTTTCAGGGCACATAAACATGACTACAGTCAGCAGTCGATATGGTAACGAGTCTAGTGTATACATGGGGTAGCCCCCACGGCCGAAATGCCAGATAACTAACACGGGGTAGCCCCCACGGCTGGATTGCCAGAGTAACCGGGAATAAACAAGTCACGTTTTTAACTATGGGGTAACCCCCACGGCAGGACGCCAGATAAAGGAAACTGTTTTCGAAACAACTTAAAACGAACACCCAACCGTGAACTCACTCAACTTGTTGTTGACTCGTTACTACATGCTTTGCAGGTCCTTAGGTTTCTTAGCTGGAGCTTGCACGGAGGAGGATCGTTGTGGGACATGGACGACTGTGTGCCATGTTAAACTTTGAAAACAATTAAACTTATGCCTTGTTTTTAAGACTTATGCTTCCGCTTGCAACTTAACTATGTTTTGTTTGAACACCAATTGTATTGGTTGGATTTTTTTATAACTACTTATATGCTTGTTCAATATGATTGGTGGCTGGATCCTGGTCAGTCACGCCTCCAAGCGGTGGTACTCCGCAGGTGGATTTTGGGGGTGTGACAATAACCTCAGTAGAAGATGTCATGTACATGTTAATCTTCTACAAATTCTCAAAACTCAAAGTGCATCTAATTCCACCTCTGTCAAAGTGTATATACAACAACAGATTAGAATTCCTGCCTTTGAAAGACTTGGAACGGGAATCGATTCACAGCTTTGATATCTTGGAGTTGGAGGTGATAAGAGAATACCTGACATTTGTTATTGGATGGTGATCTGACTTTAGTGTAATCGAAACTTGGGCCACAACCAAAATCAAACATGCCAATCTTTGTCAAATCTATACAGAATGGATTCTATTCGATTACTTCCTCAAATCCACCACCATAAGGCACCAACTGGAAATTAGTCTTGTTGATCCCATTGATGACATGATCATGAACTCATACAAATGCAGAAGAAAGAACCTTGTTTCCGGTCACACACACAACAAGATACCAGTATCACCATTTGATGGTACAAAGGAGCAAGAGAAATTGATTTCATACATGACAGGATTCACCTCTGACCCATTAGCCAAATGTACTCAACTGAATTTGAAAGATGAGGCCTTAAATCTGATAACAAAACATAGTTTTGCACTTTTTGGTGATGTTGAATCTAAAAATGTGATATCTACATCGTTTCCTCCTCTGAAAAGACTAGTCTTGGAGGCGCTTGCTTTCGCTTCGTTTCTTTGGAACACAAAAGAATATACGAAGACTGTATATAATCTTGTGCAGATCAACTAGAAAGCATCGTATTAGAGTGTATACATAGAGTTAGTTAGTTGAGTTTGTTACCAGTTCTGTTATGTTTGTTCCATCCCCTTCTTCTATATATATAGGGGGTTTCCATTGTATGATTACCGGTTGATGATATAAGATAAGATTAGTTTGAGCATGATACTTACCTTTATGGTATTAGACTCTATTCCTTTCTTCATTCCTCCTCCTTCTTCTATTTCTTCTTCTTCCTCTTCATCTCCTCCTATTAGTCCTTCCTCATCTTCTCCTTCTCCTGTTATTTCCTCTCCTGATATTCCTTCACCTCATTTTTCTCCTTCTTCTTCTTCCTCTCCTCCTCCTCCTGTTCCGACTCACCCGATGGTTACACGATCTCGTGATCATACACGACAGCCGTATCAGTTTCCTGATCATGTTCTTTTTCATGTCTCTACTACTCCCACCACTGAGCCTTCCACATTTCGACAGGTTCAACAGTACTCTGTTTGGTGGGATGCGATGCGTGCTGAGATTGATGCTCTTCATGCCAACCAGACTTGGCGTTTGGTTCAGGCTCCCACTGACGCCAACATTTTTGGTTGTAAGTGGGTTTACAGGATTAAACGTAATCCTGATGGATCAGTGAGTCGTTATAAAGCCCGGCTTGTTGCCAAGGGCTTTCATCAGACTGAGGGTATTGACTACACTGAGACTTTTTGTCCTGTGGTCAAACCTACTATTATTCATCTAGTTCTTTCGGTCGCTTTCTCTCGAGGGTGGTCTATTCGTCAGGTTGATGTCAACAATGCGTTCTTACATGGGGATCTTTGTGAGACTGTGTATATGACCCAGCCCCCAGGCTTTGTTGACTCATCTAGACCACATTATGTTTGTCATCTGCAGAAGGCTCTTTATGGTCTAAAGTAGGCCCCTAGAGCTTGGTTTTCCAAGCTATCCACCGCTCTGCTTGCTTATGGTTTTACCCAGTGTCTTTCAGATGTATCTCTATTTGTTTACAGTCGGGATTCGATACTCTGTTATGTCTTGATATATGTTGATGACATCATTATTACTGGAAGCTCTTCTGATTTTGTTACTGGCTTGATTGGGCGTTTACATTCTCAGTTTGCGCTCAAGGATTTAGGACAATTGTCGTATTTTCTGGGTATTCAGGCCACATTTTCTGAGGATGTTTTACACTTATCTCAGCAGCGCTACTTACTTGATTTACTACAACGCATTGGTCTTACTGATTGTCGACCGTTATCTACTCCTGTCTCTTCCGGTAGACAGCTTTCTCGACATACTGGTGATCCTTTATCTGACCCTACTATGTATCGGAGCACTGTTGGTGCTTTACAGTATGTTGTGCTGACACGACCAGAGATTGCTTATGCGGTCAGTAAGGTGCCACAGTTCCTTCAGACACCTACTGATCGACACTGGGTCGCTGTCAAGCGGATTTTACGGTATCTTAAGGGTACCATTTCTCATGGGTTATGTATACG
Organism: Helianthus tuberosus; assembly: GCA_030545235.1. Classification (NCBI taxonomy): domain Eukaryota; kingdom Viridiplantae; phylum Streptophyta; class Magnoliopsida; order Asterales; family Asteraceae; genus Helianthus; species Helianthus tuberosus. Next base: position 180,612,015 of record CM060411.1, read on the forward strand.
TCGGTCTACTTGTATTGATTTACATGCTTATAGTGATGCTGACTGGGCTGAATGTCCCGGTGATCGACGTTCTACCACAGGTTATTGTGTCTTTCTTGGGCCCGACCTTATCAGTTGGAGTTCCAAGAAACATCATACAGTTGCTAAGTCGAGTACAGAGGCTGAGTTACGATGGATTACATCTATACTACATGAGTTACACATCACGATGACTTGTCCACCGTCTCTTTGGTGTGACAATATTGGAGCTACATACCTTGCAGTCAACCCGGTGTTTCATCAGCGCACCAAACACTTGGAGATTGACTTGCATTTTATTCGTGATATGGTTTTGGGTGGTACTTTACATGTTCGGTATATTCCTACTACATTTCAGATTGCAGATCTTTTGACCAAAGGATTGTCTAGTGTTCGTTTTGACAGTCTGAGGTCCAAGCTTTACGTGGATGCTCCCCGTTTAGCTTGAGGGGGCGTATTAGAGTGTATACATAGAGTTAGTTAGTTGAGTTTGTTACCAGTTCTGTTATGTTTGTTCCATCCCCTTCTTCTATATATATGGGGGGTTTACATTGTATTATTACCAGTTGATGATATAAGATAAGATTAGTTTGAGCATGATACTTACCTTTACATCGTAAGACCTAACAATTTTCATAAAGTTCAATAGTAATCCCTACAATAATCCGAAATATTTTAAGATAATAATATTAACAATGAAAAAAATCTTGTCGAGCCTGCCATTTGACCTTATCTTGAAATCTTCATCATATATGAAACATCAAAAGAAAGAAAATCGATTCCCTGACTCGTTAGGAACTTAGGATATATTTGATCACAGAACAACTATTAAGCAATTTATACCAGGTACACGTTACAGAACAAAAGGCCATGGGGTTGGTTAGGAATCAAGCTAAAATCTCTTACAATAGTTATTGTGATACCCCCTCAGATTCAAAATGAAAGAGATATTCTACAGTAAAAATACATTAGGTTTTGTTAGGATCCAAGCTCAAGTGTATGGTTAATTTGATACTCCCTCAGTTCTAGATAAAAAGTATCTTGCTTGGAATGTACAAGTTTTAAAATTAAGCCATCAATTGAGGTGTAAAGAACATTAGTTTACTTTTTATGTATGCATTGATTTTGGGTGGGTAATTTTTAATCTCAATGGGTTGACCAAAACATATAGCTAAAATGGATGGGATCAGATAGGCGGAATGGGTTGAAAGTCTCTCTAACTATGTATTAAATGTACAATGGAAGGTTAGCATGCTACACATCTACATCTTCATAGATTTTAGTTGGAAATGATTTAATTTGTCCATTTTCGTTTAGAGTTATTAAAACAATTGTAGCAGCGCTCTGTCGGTCTGACCTAACCTGTTTTGACCTGTTATACAACCGACCTGACCCGATACGTGGAGGACGGACGTTAAGGTTCTAGCACTTGTGGTATGGAAAATATGCAAGACATCCGGGTTTAAGTCTTGGGGCTGGCAAGAGGGAAACTCGCATAGTAATTTGTTGGGCATCGGAGATATTTGGCTCAACCAGTGTAGCGGGCTCGTTGATGTAAGAGCAGTTGGTGCAGAGGCCTTGACTCCAACTACATCTGCCATTGTTTCACTCTTTCACCTAGTGGAGAAATGTTGCATTCTATCCCCAAGCAGGTGCTCTTTTTTGTTACTTTTAAGAAATTCTGGTTTCGTTTTGAATGATGTTCTAAAGATCATTTGGGTCATATTATAGTGTGATGAATCTATTAGCAGAAATATATTCTCATAATTTGAATTTGAACATTTCTTTTATGTTGTGTACTCAAATTGACACAACGAATATATAATCAATAAGAAAGTAAGTATTTGCGATTCAAATGATTTAATAGAACAATTACACTAAGAAATCAAACAGCTAACAAAGAAGAAGAGGAGATGGTGTTAGAGAAACAACCAGAAATTGAACCCAGAGAAATCGCAATACCAACGATTATTATTGAATTGAATCGAAAATGAAATACAAGAAAGAAAATTACAATGAAATTGAAAAACAACGAACTATTTACAAATCAATACAAACCACCTATTTATACTAAGAGTTTCAAATTCAGTTACAACAGACCATTGTAAGAATTTTCACAAACACCCCCTGATCTTACAAGAAAGTAAGAATCAGACCTTGAACCCTGAACACTGCTCTTCAATTAACCAAACACTGATCTTAATCCACTGTTTACCTATCCATTGATTACCCACTATAGCAGTAGTTATAATCCATCAGTTGTTCATCACCAGTTATTAGCCATCAGTGTTTTCCTATCACAAGCAGTGCTTTACAAGGCTTCATCAGTTGTTTGCCTTAGTACCAAAACAACAGTTTGCTTTATTTCTTATTCTAAACTCATCAGTGGTTACAACTGAAATGCTACTTTTCTCAACAATCTCCACCTAAGTAACAATTCAGTTTAACCTAAACTTAATGAGTTAAAACAAAATGTAAACTTTGCACCTGGCAAAGCCTTCGTCATCACATCAGTTGGGTTATCATCTGTTCCAACCCACTTGACCACCACTTCCTTTGAAGTCACCACATCTCTGATCCAAAACATCTTCACATTGATGTGTTTGGTTCTTTCATGAAATACACTGTTCTTTGACAACTGAACAACCCCTTCATTATCACAGTTGACCTCCACACCATCCAATCTGATTCCTAGATCAGCTACTAAACCCTTTAACCATAAGGACTCTTTTACCCCTTCAGTTAAAGCTATGAACTCTGCCTCAGTTGTGGATAGTGCCACCGCATGCTGCAACTGAGACTTCCAGCTCACCACATTCCCCATAACTGAGAACACATAACCTGTTATTGATCTGCCATTATCTTTGTCTTTAGCATAATCAGCATCAACATAACCACAGATCATGTTCCCTTTCTTCTCAGCATGGTCTCTAAACTTTAAACCAAGTTTCTTTGTGCCATCCAAATACCTGAGAATCCACCTCACTGATGCCCAATGATTTTACCAGGATTAGCCATATACCTGCTCACCATACTAACAACATATGCAATATCAGGTCTTGTGCAGACCATGATATACATCAGACTTCCAAGAGTGTTAGCATATGGAACTTTGCTCATATACATTTTATCCTCATCTGTTTGAGGACAATCTTTCTTTGACAGATTAAAATGAGCTGCAATAGGAGTTGTAACAGGCTTACACTCTCCCATTCCATAATTCTTCAAAACTTTCTCAATATAAGAAGATTGAGTCAGTGTTAACACCTTTTCTGCTCTGTTCCTGTGAATTTCCATTCCAAGTATCTTTCTGGCTTCTCCCAAATCTTTCATTTCAAACTCTTTCATCAGCAGCTGTTTGGTTTCTTCTATTTGGCTTTTTCTCTCACAAGCTATTAGCATATCATCAACATACAGGAGTAAATAGACAAATTTACCCCTGTCATACTCCCTGTGATACACACAACTGTCATAAGGACTTCTGCTGAAACCACTGCCCACTATGTATTCATCAAACCTTTTGTACCACTGCCTGGGAGACTGTTTAAGTCCATACAAGGACCACTTCAGCAAACATGCCTTATCTTCTTGGCCTTTGACCTCATACCCCTTTGGTTGTGCCATATAGATCTGTTCCCCTAAATTACCATGCAAAAATGCAGTTTTCACATCCATTTGTTCCAATTCCAAATCTAATGATCCAACCAAGGACAAGATAACCCTAATTGAGACATGTTTGACTACAGGAGAAAAGATCTCATTGTAATCAATACCTGCCTTTTGAGTAAATCCTTTTGCCACCAATCTTGCTTTATATCTTGGATCTTCTCCTGGTTTAACACCTTCTTTAATCTTGTAGATCCACTTGCAAGACACCAACTTCTGGTCTTTAGGTTTGTTTACTAACTCCCATGTACCATTCTTGTACAAGGAATCCATCTCCTCGTCCATTGCATGACACCACTTTTGACTATCTTCTAAATTAACAGCTTCTTCAAAAGTTAGTGGTTCATAGATGATTTCATTCTCTGCTGCTACAAAAGCAACTGCAGAAATATCTTCTTGATCTCTGTACCTCAGTGGTTTCACAACTCTCCTTTTTGACCTGTCTCTCACCAAAATGTAATCCTCCAAATTTGGTGCACTTTGACTTTGTTCATCCTGACTTGAACCAGGACCACTTTGACTTGATTCACCCTGAGTTGTACCAGACCTCTCATCATTCACCTTTGGTCTGTTTAACACTGGCTCCACCTCAAACTGAAGTTCATCTTTCTTGGACACACTTTTGTTCATTAACTCCATGATATCTTTGTACAAAACATTCTCCATGCACTGAACATTTCTACTCACAATCACCTTTGGATTTTGCAACCTCCAAAGTCTGTATCCCTTTACACCTTCAGTATATCCCAGCATTAAACACTTTTTGAGATCTTGGATCCAACTTATCATCACTGACATGAGAATACATCAAAGACCCAAAAACTTTCAAATCTTCATACTCAGGTTTATCACCAGACTACATCTCCATAGGTGTCTTCATCTGAATTGCTGATGAAGGACATCTATTGATCAAATAAGCTGCAGTGGACACAGCTTCACCCCAGAACTTCTTTGGCATTCCTGAAGTTGCTAACATGCACCTCACCCTCTCCAACAAAGTTCTGTTCATTCTTTCAGCCAAACCATTCTGTTGTGGAGTACCAGGAATGGTTAAGTGTCTGGCTATACCATTTTCCTTGCAAAATTGATCAAACTCATGATTACAAAACTCCAGCCCATTATCTGTTCTGAGTTTCTTCACTTTCTTCTCAGTTTGATTCTCCACCAATACTTTCCATTCTGAAACTTCTTGAAAGTATCACTCTTGTGTTTAATCACATAAACCCACACTCTTCTTGAGTAATCATCTATAATGGACAAGAAGTATCTACCACCCCCCAAAGTTTCTGTTCTTGCAGCCCCCCACAGATCACAGTGAACATAATCTAAGACTCACTTAGAAATATGTTTTCCTTTGCTGAACTTCACTCTTTTCTGTTTTCCCAAAACACAGCTTTCACAAAAGCTTATATCACAGTTCTTTAAGCCACCAAGAACTTGTTGTTTTAACAATTCAACCAGACCTTGCTGACTTATATGACCAAGTCTTTTATGCCACTTCAGGGCTTCATCATCACCTTCTTCACTTGCCACAGCAGCCACTCCATCAACAACTTTACAATCCAACATGTAAATGTTGTTCTTGATTCTAGTACCACTGAGCACCACCATAGACCCTTTTACAACTCTGGCCTTTCCATCTCTAAGACTAACATGATATCCCATCTTCTCTAAAGTACCAAGAGATAACAAACTTCTCTTAAGATCAGGGATGTACCTCACATCTTTGAGATCAAATGTAATGCCAGATTCTGTCTTCATTGTGACTGTACCAATTCCAAGAATCTGACAAGGCCTGTCATCACCAAGCTTTACAGACCCCATGTATACCATTTTCAATTCTTTGAAGGCTTCTATCAGAGGTGTCTTGTGGAATGAACACCCTGAATCCATTACCCATTTCTCTTGGTTACATTCACTTGTGACCATGAGAACATCAGCACTGTCATAACCTCCTTCTGACTGATCATCAGAATCTACATGACTACTTTGCCCCTTTGAGTAATTACTACTTTGCCCTCTTGAATAACTGCCTTCACCCTTTCTTTTCTTGTATTCTGGACAGTCTTTCTTGAAATGCTTATATGAATTACACATAAAACATCTTCTCTTGAACCTTGACTTGGACTTTGACCTGGAATTTCTGCTGCCACTACTGTAATTCCTTTGATCTGACCTGCCTCTCACAAACAAACCATCTCCACCTTCTTCTTTAGAATCTGACCTCTTCTTCAATTCTTTTGAATTCAAGGCAGACAAGACATCTTCCATGGACAGAGAATCACTACCATACATCAACATATACATAAAGTGTTCATATGATGATGGTAGAGAAGTGAGAAATATTATGGCCTGATCTTCATCATCCAACACCACCTCTATGTTTTCAGGATCCAAGATCAACTTGTTGAATTCATCTGTATGATCTTTAAGACTCTTTCCAGATGACATGTGAAATGTGTACAACCTCTTCTTCAAATACAGCCGATTTGCCAAAGATTTAGTCATATACAATGACTCCAACTTTGCCCAAATCCCTGCAGCAGATGTCTCCTTTGATACTTCACGAAGAACTCGATCACCAAGACTCAATATGATTGCACTGTGAGCCTTTTCGAGCATATCCTTCTTCTCTTTATCACTTAATCCTTCAGGAAGTTTATCTTCTCCTTTCAGCGCATCTACCACACCATTATGAACCAGAAGAGCCCTCATCTTCACACGCCATAGACTGAAATCTTTCTTCCCATCGAATTTCTCCAATTCAAACTTCATCGACACCATCTTTGATCTCTGATTGCGGAATTAAACGTCAATTTCTTCGAATCGAGCCACCAATGGCTCCGATACCACTTGTTAGAGAAACAACCAGAAATTGAACCCAGAGAAATTGCAATACCAACGATTATTATCGAATTGAATCGAAAATGAAATACAAGAAAGAAAATTACAATGAAATTGAAAAACAACGAACTATCTACAAATCAATACAAACCACCTATTTATACTAAGAGTTTCAAATTCAGTTACAACAGACCGTTGTAAGAATTTTCCCAAACACCCCCTGATCTTACAAGAGAGTAAGAATCAGACCTTGAACCCTAAACACTGTTCTTCAATTAACCAAACACTGATCTTAATCCACTGTTTACCTATCCACTGATTACCCACTACAACAGTAGTTATAATCCCTCAGTTGTTCATCACCAGTTATTAGCCATCAGTGTTTTCCTATCACAAGCAGTGCTTTACAAGGCTTCATTAGTTGTTTGCCTTAGTACCAAAACAACAGTTTGCTTTATTTCTTATTCTAAACTCATCAGTGGTTACAACTGAAATGTTACTTTTCTCAACAGATGGAAAGATCAGATGATACAGATATGGGTTGGGAAGAAGAAATCACCACATTCATCAAATTCGTCATGCCCTAATTACTCTCCTCTGCTCGTTATATGATGTGGCGTAGCTCATACTTTCAGTTTGTTGGGCCTCCTTTATTGGGCTGGTTGGGTTCAGGTCCAGTTCATAACATTACTCCCTTCTTTCAGATTCACCTTGTCCTCAAGGTGTAAGGTTGGAAGAAGGAAACTGATACGGTTGTCGGTTGGGCTGCTTAGCTACATGTGTTGCATGCATTGGGGCTAAAAATAGCACATTAGCCCGTTGCATAGATGGGCGTCCAAAAGTTCAAGTGGCTTATGTCCATAAAGAGCTGAAAATGGTGTTATGTCAGGGCCCGAATGTGTGAATTCCATACTGTAGCTGTTGAAAATTGGAACAACAAGCACAATTTGGAGCAAAGAAAACGTGCCATTGGGACCAAGGAAAATAGTTGTTGCCCATCGATGTAAATATTTGAGAAATAGTATGTGTATGGCAACAACAGTTGGTTTGGCCATTGTTGACGAAATATCACCTTGAGCAAAGTAAGCATTAAGTGCATGAGAAAACAGCCAAATGGTGGTCTTGGAGTAAAAATATATATTGTCAATGGAGGAAATCGGTTGACGGAAAATAGCCTGTTCCCTATCAGAAACTATAGCCTGAGCTTGTGAGTCTAATGAAATCTGAAATAGTGGAAGCGTGTGGTTTCTATATGTCATGTATGGGTGCGGCGTTTCACAGCTTGTCAAGTCCATCAAGTAACTACAATGAGGAGTCAACCCGTCATGCATATCATGCACATGCAGTGGCACTATAAGTTGACTGAATAAGTGATTTAGAAGCGATAAACTCACCACACAGGCCAAAGTTGAAATATCTTGTGTTGTTACCAGGAAACTACCATCATAAATACAAGCGACCACATGGTTGTCTTTAGTTGCTTTAGCATAACCAAGAGTCACACCCACAGACTATCCGATCGACCTATATTGCATCTCGTTTTCTCCAATTAACAGTTCTTGGATGTGTTTGAAGATGATAAGGACCCTTGCAAAGTCAAACATGGGACTAAAATGAATTGTTTGAAGACCTCTCGAAGGGAAATATGAATTTGTTCCTTTTAGAGGTAAAAGAGTCACAAACTTTACAAAATTTAGATCAACAAATCCATCACTAGTGAAATCAGCGATTGAGCATGTAGTATTATGGTATAACAAGCTATGCCTTGTCAAATCCCTTCTAAATGCTTCCTGTTCCATATAACATAAGTTCACAAATGTAAGCCCTACATCAAAAAGTTACTCCGGGTGGAGTCCAGTTGCTTTGATGGAACCGGATTGCTTTGGAGAACAGCCAGCCCTGCTTTAGCAGGTGCAATCACAATCAGATGTGCATTACAAAAAGGTCCTTTTGATATAACTACAAATTCATGCATACTGGAAGGTGCTTTAGCATAAGCTGGAGGTTGTGTGGACATGAAGAACAAATGCTCAAGTGAAAGCTTAATTTGGTACCTTTCCAGAAGTGTTTCAAGAGGAGCAAAAACGTGTAGCATGTCAAGTGCAATGCTGTATACTATATGTGAAGGTATATGTGAAAGAGGTCGTATACCATGTAATCTATCTGCCCATTTGACAGTTATCACCTTACAGCGAGCAACATCAACAAGACGTGCAGCCCGACATACCCAAGTAAGGGTGTTGAAAGGCTGCTTTATTGGAGAAAGGACACCCGGAAGCGAGTAAAACGTGGATATAAGGGCATTCACAAATAGCAGGTGCGTTTTAGGGGCGTCCCATAAGTTTCCGACTAAACCATATTGCAAACCCGGCCTCCAATCGAAGTACGGAATATCTAGTGAATTTGTATATAACAACCATTTGTACACACTGTGGAGCATAGAAGTCACAACAGAGATTGGACCATTAATAACACCCAAAGCTAATATGTGCAAGTTGGCCTCAGAGTGAATAAGAGCTGAAATAAGAGTGGTATAAGGGTCGGGTGGTTTTGAATCATCATCCAAAAAATACCACCGTGGAGGGCATAGGCCGAGATGAACCAAAATTAGCATACTAAACTCAAGAGAATACTCATGAAGTGGAGAAAGTAGCATAACCATACGATGAAAAGAAAGCTGAATAGAAAGAAGAACAAATTACAAAGTCGAATCAGAACAGGTAACAGGTGTAACAAATTCATTTCCGGAATCCGCCGACTCCCAAGTCATACCCGCATCGAGAGGAAATGGAACACAAGTAGTGCTAGATAATACTTTCTGCCCCTGCAACACATAAGTTAAGAGTGCAGTAGTTCTACCACCTAAAGAGTGTCCAACTATATGTAGCTTATAATCAGAATGACATTGAAATCCTTTTAAAAGAATTGGTGTTGCCAGCATGGCAAACCATCAAACAGCTGCAACAATTCCACAATACACATAACATAGAATTACATCACTAACTCCACCCTCAAGTACAACCGTGCGGTGAAATGGTACAACTGCTCCAGTTGCAGCAGTTAGAGTGTCCTCATTACTAGCTAGATGTAACACCCTTGTTATTATTTTAAAGATTTTCGTTTGAAATACGAAAATAAACATGGAATTTTATTTAAATACCGTTGAACAATACGGGTGAATTAAAACTTTTACAAATTGAAAATAATACAAATTGATAACTACGGAATTGCCGTTTAAGATAACGACGAAAACAACGTGCGGAAGCTTTTATCTTTTGTGTTCGGTTCTTGTACACTGCTTGATCTACATCCGGGTACGCTTGTCATTCACCTATCATCAAAACCAACCTAAAAGTTAGTTTTGATAGTTAATTAGCAAGTTTAAACAAGAAATATGGGTCAAATGAATAAAATTAAACAATTTGCCAGCTTCTGGCTCTCTCGCGGGGCGCGAGAGTTTTTACGCGGGCCGCGAGACTCCGGCGCGTGTCGCGACGTAATTAACTCCCTCCGTCGCGTGGCGCGGGGGATACACTTTTCCAGCATGTTCAGATCTGCAACCTGCATTTTTCAGCAATCTAAGTTTTTACAAAAATGTGCATAACTTTCAAACTACACATCCGTTTTACCCGATTCTTTTTCCTACGCGTCCGTAATTTATTTCTCCATCTTATGGAGTTAAAATCCGACATCCGGATTAACACAATTTCAGACTTTTAAGTCTTCGGCTTACTACCCTTTTTACCAAATATTGACCCGTTCATAATTTTATCGCACCAACAAGTTTAATTGACCTTTAAACTCATGAAATTCATTAATACAACATCTTATAACATATTAACCTCAAATCACGGGTTTCTTACTAAAAAAAAAATTCCCATTTACACTTAAATGCTTGTTTTGACCTGTTAAGGGTATTTACGCATTTTAGTCTAGAACTTGTATCTTTCTTTTGTCGCTACAAAAGTTCCATATCTAATTAACTACAATTATTCCACCACAACTATTTTGTGGTGGATTTATCATAACGAATCACTTTTTCCCAATTTTACCCATCGATTGATCATTTTACGCAAATGACCACTTTTGAGCATTTGACCCGCGAATGTGCATTCTTATGACCTTTATTCATGTCTAATGATTCCATAATCTTAATGTAAGTTCCTAAATAACCCCTATGGTTCGTTTGCCCAATATACCCTTCAAGGGTATTTTGATCAACTTTAGTCCCTCACTATACGACGAAGGACTTTCGCTAAATATTTGACCAAATTGTATGTTTAACTAAAAGCTTAATTATACATACCTGGCTCTGGTCAAAGTATTGACCCGTTTACATAGCTTTTGCTTTAAATCTTTCTAGTTAAAGCAATGCAAGCTTATGTTATTACCTGTGATTACAAAACTCAACAAGCGATTGTCAAATGTTATTGTCAAATGGTGTTAACAACACCATTTGACCCATTTAGTCTAATTGACTAATTGTCCGTATGAGATGGTATTTAATTACCATTTCATCCCCTTAAACCTTTTTCCGGTTTTCCTTTGAACTTGTTTCACTTAAACCGTTTTTATTTATTCGTCATTACATGACTAATTTACCATTTTACCCCCTTTACTATAGTTCATGATTTCCTACCATTTTCCATCATTCCGACTCTCATTGAATCATGTCGGAATATCATGTACCAACCATTTAGTATCATTCATATCAATACTTGAAATTTAGTAACTTCGCAAATAATGTAAAAAGGGGCGTAAGTTCTACTTACCTCGCATCCGAACTACGCTTTTCCTTTCCTTCTTGATTCGTTTGACCCGCTCCCTCATCAAGCTTCCACCTAGCTTGTTACGCGTCAAACTATCATCATCGTTTTCAAGGTGGTTAGTTTAATCATAATCTAATACGATTATTCCACCTTATGCATTTCATATCAAAATTACTACTTATCGTATTATAGGTCAGTTTGACCTTTTTAAAAGTCAAATGCCCATTAGTATGCTAATTGCATTTTCGAGTTCATCAACTAGTTTTAGCATTCTTTAATTACCCGGTAGGCATTATCTTTAGACCACCGTTTTAAGAAAAGTTCTAATCACGTTTTATCACATTTAGAACTCTTTTTAAATCACTTTTTGCATAATAGCCAAAACATCACAATTAGGTGTTTTAACTACAAAAATTCTAGTTTCGAGCCTTCTTTGAGGCATTTCAACAAACACTTTAAGGGCAGAAATTTACATGTTTATTTATCAAGTCTCTAGCTTATCTCTTAGCCCTAATTTCACATAAATCAACCATCTTACAAGATTGTTAACTTCTATAATTCTGAAGTCACTTCAAAATTGTCAAATTACACTAGAATATCACCCAATTTCCTAGTGTTCATCAAATTTCACATAAACCACTAATCACCTACAATGGTGTTCATAGGTTTCATTACAATTTCACATGATTTCAACTTGTATTTGTCTAGGGTTTGTCCCTAGACACTATAGTTGTTCCTAGATCATCATAAGACATACATGCAACTATAATTTCAGATTTTCCCAATTACATGAGAAATTCAAGTTGAGAGTTTTTATGAAATTTTACATACCTTGTGATCATCTTATGATGAGGATCAGTAATCTATGCTTTAATTTCGATTTAAACTTGGATTGAGCCTTCAATTTGCAAGTTTGGTGAAGATTTAGGGTTTTGATGTGTGGGGATCGCCCCCCTGTTCTTCTTGTACGACCAGACACCTCCTTGTGGGGTGTTTGGTGTGTTTTATTTAATTAATTAAAATTAAGTTTCAATTTTTACAACTTAGGTCCCTCCATTTTGATCAACATTTAATTTAGTTGCTTTTAACCCTACTTTAGGTTATTTCTAAACTATTAGCTAACTAGGTTAAAATTCCTAGTTAGTAAATTCTTGTTTATTTAAGAATCCTAATATTCACCGGGTTACCTTTACCACTAAAGGTAAACTACCCGTCTTTTAGTATAAATGTGGTTTGATTACCAAACCCGTTTTCGGGGTGTTACAAGTCTACCCCCCTTAAAGAGGTTTCGTCCTCGAAACCTTTTCTTATATAATTTATTGAGTTTAACTCAATGTATTCGATCCGCGAAATCTTTTACACGTTACTTATACTTTTATCCACTAGTTTGTATTACCAGAAAAGTATGGTAACATCTTTTTGGTTACTAATTGTCTACTTAACTCATACGACGTAGTGCAACTTGAAATAACGTAATCTCGTTATTTCCACTAGTTTAGTTAACTTAGCGATATCCATTGCTTTCATATAATATCGAATTCTTTATGAATCCGTCACCTTGACCCGTTTAAAGGTCTTTAGTGAAATATTTCACTTTTAGTAATAATTTCTTTTGTTTTCAGATTTATTCATTCGGTTTAGTTATACCGAATCCACCGCTTACAAGCAAGCCAAATTTTATTGATTTGGATTACTGGCCTTAACCGGTCTCACTAACTAGACTTATTAGTTCCGTTACTTTTTACCGCTCGCCTGGTTATAATGTGATTTTACTTCACATTACATTTCCTAACCGTGATCGTGTCACATCATGTTTAGTTTGTATTAACCTTTCATTTTTGAAAATATCACTTTTTGAATGTATTGTCTTGCATCTATCAGTGTCGAGACTTGAACCTTTCATGCTTACTATTCAAATTCCTAACAGAATTTATATTTGTAGAAACGTTATTTCTAACTAAAATCGAAGTTTTTGTTTTAGGATCTTTCCTTTATCTTTTGTCAATTATCCATACCATGATATTGACAGTCCATAATTTATTCTTTTACAATCTTAGTTTTATACGGGGAATCGTAACAAGTTCCTTTACCTCACACTATCGACCCGTAGGTTCTTCCACTTAACCTCGTAGGCTATTTCCTTAGGCTTTCACCTCTTTGAGGCGAGGCTCTTATAATCTATTTCTTTGTAGTCGTGACCCGTGGGTCGTTTTAGTCTCGTAGACCTTTCCATTGTTTAAAACCCCAAAGATTATGTTGATCCCATGGATCATTCTTTACGCTTGTCTATATTCAAATGTACATATACATATCTAGCTTCAAAGCATCTCTCATTATGTTTGGAATCGTTTATTTTTGCTTTTGAACTTTAGTTAGCCTTGACCGTAGTCTAAAGCTTCGTTCGTTTACTCTTGGACTAATCCTCCGACTTTATGACTTCTGATGTTATTTACACGTCAGTTTGTTCTACGCTTACCGTTTCCCGGTTCATACTTATACTTCTATACAACCCATTACCCGGGTTCTTTTATCTTAACGTTCTTAACGCCCATAACCCTTTACATAGGTTAGTTAACATCTCACACTTTTACTTATTCAGTCCGCGCCTACTTACATTCGCAAGCGTCATCATTTATTTAATTCGTTTGACCTGTTCGTGTGAAATTTCATCACTGGTGAACGTCAAATTTCATTCTTTGTTCGACCCGTTCAACTTTAAATTAGTTGAGCGTAGTTATTTACATTTCTGTTTGCAAGTTCTCACTGTCTTTTAGTCATGACTCATATCCCGAGTCTTTTGACTTTCTATTTCGCGTTCCCGTCTCTTGGTTTACGCATTCACCCACAATTCTACCCGTCCATCAGGTATCTTTACCAACGTCATCGTCAAGTAACCATTCTTATATGGTTTTAGACATCATCTTAATTTATTTGATCGTCTTAGCGAGATTTATCGCTTTTATTCAAATTAATTCTTTATTCTTTATTCTATTCGTTTGACTTGTCCATGTGAATTTCATCACTTGTGACAGTCAAACTTTTATCCCTTTGCCTTAGCATTCCTATTGGTCGTTTTGTATTTTCTTTTTACTTGATCCTTGTCCCTTCTCTCGGGCTCGTTATTCTTACGTAATACGCTTTCGTCATCCGACTTACGTTTACGTTTACTATCAAACATCTTACTTATTTGATTCATTTGGGTACCATTTAAGTTAGTCCCATTCACCCCGCCCTTACTACATCGGATGTAAACGCGTCCGCCATAAGAAGTTCATGGTATCATATGCCACTACTTACTTGGCCAGAGTAAGCGATTAACACATGACACACATGACCTTTTTATAGTTTTCACATCACGCCCTATGTAAGTAACGCCTCTATTTGTTTCTCTTGGAAACAATATCCCGAATACATTTTTCTATTCGGGTTTTTCCAAGTTTTTAATCTACATATGCAACTTTCAATCTCTACATATTTGTAGCATATTACTATTTATGCAATAATTTAAAACGTGCACCTGTTAATGCTTGCTCTAACAGGCTCCCCTTGCCATTAACTTATTCGCAATCGTTGCGCGATTTAGGTCCTTGGTGAGCATGCTCCTCTTGTCATACTTCGGACCGTTCCATCATCATATCCACAATTCGTTTGACCCTCGTCATCTTCAAACGCGAGTGTCCTTCAATTAAAATATTCACAAAAGTTAGTAACGTCAACTTTAATAATCGCCCGTATTATAATACAAGGCTTTCTCTACTATACGCGTCAACGCGCGTATTTTCGTCAACTATATCAATCATTTTAATTGGGGTAACGTGTATCACACGATAGCCCTATGTGTTGGTTACAACACTTTAGCATGCTAAACTATTGACATACTTGTACTTACCGGATTTGCGATCAAGCCTCGAACCGAACACCAATCTTTATTAAGAGCATAAGGTTTAAGTCCAAGCATAGTTTTCCCACCATACTTGAATCTCTTAAACCAAGGCTCTGATACCAACTTGTAACACCCTTGTTATTATTTTAAAGATTTTCGTTTGAAATACGAAAATAAACATGGAATTTTATTTAAATACCGTTGAACAATACGGGTGAATTAAAACTTTTACAATTTGAAAATAATACAAATTGATAACTACGGAATTGCCGTTTAAGATAACGACGAAAACAACGTGCGGAAGCTTTTATCTTTTGTGTTCGGTTCTTGTACGCTGCTTGATCTACATCCGGGTACGCTTGTCATTCACCTATCATCAAAACCAACCTAAAAGTTAGTTTTGATAGTTAATTAGCAAGTTTAAACAAGAAATATGGGTCAAATGAATAAAATTAAACAATTTGCCAGCTTCTGGCTCTCTCGCGGGGCGCAAGAGTTTTTACGCGGGCCGCGAGACTCCGGCGCGTGTCGCGACGTAATTAACTCCCTCCGTCGCGTGGCGCGGGGGATACACTTTTCCAGCATGTTCAGATCTGCAACCTGCATTTTTCAGCAATCTAAGTTTTTACGAAAATGTGCATAACTTTCAAACTACACATCCGTTTTACCCGATTCTTTTTCCTGCGCGTCCGTAATTTATTTCTCCATCTTATGGAGTTAAAATCCGACATCCGGATTAACGCAATTTCAGACTTTTAAGTCTTCGGCTTACTACCCTTTTTACCAAATATTGACCCGTTCATAATTTTATCGCACCAACAAGTTTAATTGACCTTTAAACTCATGAAATTCATTAATACAACATCTTATAACATATTAACCTCAAATCACGGGTTTCTTACTAAAAAAAAAAAATCCCATTTACATTTAAATGCTTGTTTTGACCCGTTAAGGGTATTTACGCATTTTAGTCTAGAACTTGTATCTTTCTTTTGTCGCTACAAAAGTTCCATATCTAATTAACTACAATTATTCCACCACAACTATTTTGTGGTGGATTTATCATAACGAATCACTTTTTCCCAATTTTACCCATCGATTGATCATTTTACGCAAATGACCACTTTTGAGCATTTGACCCGCGAATGTGCATTCTTAAGACCTTTATTCATGTCTAATGATTCCATAATCTTAATGTAAGTTCCTAAACAACCCCTATGGGTCGTTTGCCCAATATACCCTTCAAGGGTATTTTGATCAACTTTAGTCCCTCACTATACGACGAAGGACTTTCGCTAAATATTTGACCAAATTGTATGTTTAACTAAAAGCTTAATTATACATACCTGGCTCGGGTCAAAGTATTGACCCGTTTACATAGCTTTTGCTTTAAATCTTTCTAGTTAAAGCAATGCAAGCTTATGTTATTACCTGTGATTACAAAACTCAACAAGCGATTGTCAAATGTTATTGTCAAATGGTGTTAACAACACCATTTGACCCATTTAGTCTAATTGACTAATTGTCCGTATGAGATGGTATTTAATTACCATTTCATCCCCTTAAACCTTTTTCCGGGTTTCCTTTGAACTTGTTTCACTTAAACCGTTTTTATTTATTCGTCATTACATGACTAATTTACCATTTTACCCCCTTTACTATAGTTCATGATTTCCTACCATTTTCCATCATTCCGACTCTCATTGAATCATGTCGGAATATCATGTACCAACCATTTAGTAGCATTCATATCAATACTTGAAATTTAGTAACTTCGCAAATAATGTAAAAAGGGGCGTAAGTTCTACTTACCTCGCATCCGAACTACGCTTTTCCTTTCCTTCTTGATTCGTTTGACCCGCTCCCTCATCAAGCTTCCACCTAGCTTGTTACGCGTCAAACTATCATCATCGTTTTCAAGGTGGTTAGTTTAATCATAATCTAATACGATTATTCCACCTTATGCATTTCATATCAAAATTACTACTTATCGTATTATAGGTCAGTTTGACCTTTTTAAAAGTCAAATGCCCATTAGTATGCTAATTGCATTTTCGAGTTCATCAACTAGTTTTAGCATTCTTTAATTACCCGGTAGGCGTTATCTTTGGACCACCGTTTTAAGAAAAGTTCTAATCACGTTTTATCACATTTAGAACTCTTTTTAAATCACTTTTTGCATAATAGCCAAAACATCACAATTAGGTGTTTTAACTACAAAAATTCTAGTTTCGAGCCTTCTTTGAGGCATTTCAACAAACACTTTAAGGGCAGAAATTTACATGTTTATTTATCAAGTCTCTAGCTTATCTCTTAGCCCTAATTTCACATAAATCAACCATCTTACAAGATTGTTAACTTCTATAATTCTGAAGTCACTTCAAAATTGTCAAATTACACTAGAATATCACCTAATTTCCTAGTGTTCATCAAATTTCACATAAACCACTAATCACCTACAATGGTGTTCATAGGTTTCATTACAATTTCACATGATTTCAACTTGTATTTGTCTAGGGTTTGTCCCTAGACACTATAGTTGTTCCTAGATCATCATAAGACATACATGCAACTATAATTTCAGATTTTCCCAATTACATGAGAAATTCAAGTTGAGAGTTTTTATGAAATTTTACATACCTTGTGATCATCTTATGATGAGGATCAGTAATCTATGCTTTAATTTCGATTTAAACTTGGATTGAGCCTTCAATTTGCAAGTTTGGTGAAGATTTAGGGTTTTGATGTGTGGGGATCGCCCCCCTGTTCTTCTTGTACGACCAGACACCTCCTTGTGGGGTGTTTGGTGTGTTTTATTTAATTAATTAAAATTAAGTTTCAATTTTTACAACTTAGGTCCCTCCATTTTGATCAACATTTAATTTAGTTGCTTTTAACCCTACTTTAGGTTATTTCTAAACTATTAGCTAACTAGGTTAAAATTCCTAGTTAGTAAATTCTTGTTTATTTAAGAATCCTAATATTCACCGGGTTACCTTTACCACTAAAGGTAAACTACCCGTCTTTTAGTATAAATGTGGTTTGATTACCAAACCCGTTTTCGGGGTGTTACAAGTCTACCCCCCTTAAAGAGGTTTCGTCCTCGAAACCTTTTCTTATATAATTTATTGAGTTTAACTCAATGTATTCGATCCGCGAAATCTTTTACACGTTACTTATACTTTTATCCACTAGTTTGTATTACCAGAAAAGTATGGTAACATCTTTTTGGTTACTAATTGTCTACTTAACTCATACGACGTAGTGCAACTTGAAATAACGTAATCTCGTTATTTCCACTAGTTTAGTTAACTTAGCGATATCCATTGCTTTCATATAATATCGAATTCTTTATGAATCCGTCACCTTGACCCGTTTAAAGGTCTTTAGTGAAATATTTCACTTTTAGTAATAATTTCTTTTGTTTTCAGATTTATTCATTCGGTTTAGTTATACCGAATCCACCGCTTACAAGCAAGCCAAATTTTATTGATTTGGATTACTGGCCTTAACCGGTCTCACTAACTAGACTTATTAGTTCCGTTACTTTTTACCGCTCGCCTGGTTATAATGTGATTTTACTTCACATTACATTTCCTAACCGTGATCGTGTCACATCATGTTTAGTTTGTATTAACCTTTCATTTTTGAAAATATCACTTTTTGAATGTATTGTCTTGCATCTATCAGTGTCGAGACTTGAACCTTTCATGCTTACTATTCAAATTCCTAACAGAATTTATATTTGTAGAAACGTTATTTCTAACTAAAATCGAAGTTTTAGTTTTAGGATCTTTCCTTTATCTTTTGTCAATTATCCATACCATGATATTGACAGTCCATAATTTATTCTTTTACAATCTTAGTTTTATACGGGGAATCGTAACAAGTTCCTTTACCTCACACTATCGACCCGTAGGTTCTTCCACTTAACCTCGTAGGCTATTTCCTTAGGCTTTCACCTCTTTGAGGCGAGGCTCTTATAATCTATTTCTTTGTAGTCGTGACCCGTGGGTCGTTTTAGTCTCGTAGACCTTTCCATTGTTTAAAACCCCAAACTCATGAAATTCATTAATACAACATCTTATAACATATTAACCTCAAATCACGGGTTTCTTACTAAAAAAAAAATCCCATTTACACTTAAATGCTTGTTTTGACCCGTTAAGG
Organism: Helianthus tuberosus; assembly: GCA_030545235.1. Lineage (NCBI taxonomy): Eukaryota > Viridiplantae > Streptophyta > Magnoliopsida > Asterales > Asteraceae > Helianthus > Helianthus tuberosus. The sequence goes on from CM060411.1 coordinate 180,631,365, forward strand.
GTATTTACGCATTTTAGTCTAGAACTTGTATCTTTCTTTTGTCGCTACAAAAGTTCCATATCTAATTAACTACAATTATTCCACCACAACTATTTTGTGGTGGATTTATCATAACGAATCACTTTTTCCCAATTTTACCCATCGATTGATCATTTTACGCAAATGACCACTTTTGAGCATTTGACCCGCGAATGTGCATTCTTAAGACCTTTATTCATGTCTAATGATTCCATAATCTTAATGTAAGTTCCTAAACAACCCCTATGGGTCGTTTGCCCAATATACCCTTCAAGGGTATTTTGATCAACTTTAGTCCCTCACTATACGACGAAGGACTTTCGCTAAATATTTGACCAAATTGTATGTTTAACTAAAAGCTTAATTATACATACCTGGCTCGGGTCAAAGTATTGACCCGTTTACATAGCTTTTGCTTTAAATCTTTCTAGTTAAAGCAATGCAAGCTTATGTTATTACCTGTGATTACAAAACTCAACAAGCGATTGTCAAATGTTATTGTCAAATGGTGTTAACAACACCATTTGACCATTTAGTCTAATTGACTAATTGTCCGTATGAGATGGTATTTAATTACCATTTCATCCCCTTAAACCTTTTTCCGGTTTTCCTTTGAACTTGTTTCACTTAAACCGTTTTTATTTATTCGTCATTACATGACTAATTTACCATTTTACCCCCTTTACTATAGTTCATGATTTCCTACCATTTTCCATCATTCCGACTCTCATTGAATCATGTCGGAATATCATGTACCAACCATTTAGTAGCATTCATATCAATACTTGAAATTTAGTAACTTCGCAAATAATGTAAAAAGGGGCGTAAGTTCTACTTACCTCGCATCCGAACTACGCTTTTCCTTTCCTTCTTGATTCGTTTGACCCGCTCCCTCATCAAGCTTCCACCTAGCTTGTTACGCGTCAAACTATCATCATCGTTTTCAAGGTGGTTAGTTTAATCATAATCTAATACGATTATTCCACCTTATGCATTTCATATCAAAATTACTACTTATCGTATTATAGGTCAGTTTGACCTTTTTAAAAGTCAAATGCCCATTAGTATGCTAATTGCATTTTCGAGTTCATCAACTAGTTTTAGCATTCTTTAATTACCCGGTAGGCATTATCTTTAGACCACCGTTTTAAGAAAAGTTCTAATCACGTTTTATCACATTTAGAACTCTTTTTAAATCACTTTTTGCATAATAGCCAAAACATCACAATTAGGTGTTTTAACTACAAAAAAATCTAGTTTCGAGCCTTCTTTGAGGCATTTCAACAAACACTTTAAGGGCAGAAATTTACATGTTTATTTATCAAGTCTCTAGCTTATCTCTTAGCCCTAATTTCACATAAATCAACCATCTTACAAGATTGTTAACTTCTAAAATTCTGAAGTCACTTCAAAATTGTCAAATTACACTAGAATATCACCCAATTTCCTAGTGTTCATCAAATTTCACATAAACCACTAATCACCTACAATGGTGTTCATAGGTTTCATTACAATTTCACATGATTTCAACTTGTATTTGTCTAGGGTTTGTCCCTAGACACTATAGTTCTTCCTAGATCATCATAAGACATACATGCAACTATAATTTCAGATTTTCCCAATTACATGAGAAATTCAAGTTGAGAGTTTTTATGAAATTTTACATACCTTGTGATCCTCTTGTGATGAGGATCAGTAATCTAAGCTTTTATTTCGATTTAAACTTGGATTGAGCTTTCAATTTGCAAGTTTGGTGAAGATTTAGGGTTTTGATGTGTGGGGATCGCCCCCCTGTTCTTCTTGTACGACCAGACACCTCCTTGTGGGGTGTTTGGTGTGTTTTATTTAATTAATTAAAATTAAGTTTCAATTTTTACAACTTAGGTCCCTCCATTTTGATCAACATTTAATTTAGTTGCTTTTAACCCTACTTTAGGTTATTTCTAAACTATTAGCTAACTAGGTTAAAATTCCTAGTTAGTAAATTCTTGTTTATTTAAGAATCCTAATATTCACCGGGTTACCTTTACCACTAAAGGTAAACTACCCGTCTTTTAGTATAAACGTGGTTTGATTACCAAACCCGTTTTCGGGGTGTTACAAGTCTACCCCCCTTAAAGAGGTTTCGTCCTCGAAACCTTTTCTTATATAATTTATTGAGTTTAACTCAATGTATTCGATCCGCGAAATCTTTTACACGTTACTTATACTTTTATCCACTAGTTTGTATTACCAGAAAAGTATGGTAACATCTTTTTGGTTACTAATTGTCTACTTAACTCATACGACGTAGTGCAACTTGAAATAACGTAATCTCGTTATTTCCACTAGTTTAGTTAACTTAGCGATATCCATTGCTTTCATATAATATCGAATTCTTTATGAATCCGTCACCTTGACCCGTTTAAAGGTCTTTAGTGAAATATTTCACTTTTAGTAATAATTTCTTTTGTTTTCAGATTTATTCATTCGGTTTAGTTATACCGAATCCACCGCTTACAAGCAAGCCAAATTTTATTGATTTGGATTACTGGCCTTAACCGGTCTCACTAACTAGACTTATTAGCCCCGTTACTTTTTACCGCTCGCATGGTTATAATGTGATTTTGTTTCACATTACATTTCCAAACCGTGATCGTGTCACATCATGTTTAGTTTGTATTAACCTTTCATTTTTGAAAATATCACTTTTTGAATGTATTGTCTTGCACCTATCAGTGTCGAGACTTGAACCTTTCATGCTTACTATTCAAATTCCTAACAGAATTTATATTTGTAGAAACGTTATTTCTTACTAAAATCGAAGTTTTAGTTTTAGGATCTTTCCTTTATCTTTTGTCAATTATCCATACCATGATATTGACAGTCCATAATTTATTCTTTTACAATCTTAGTTTTATACGGGGAATCGTAACAAGTTCCTTTACCTCACACTATCGACCCGTAGGTTCCTCCACTTAACCTAGTAGGCTATTTCCTTAGGCTTTCACCTCTTTGAGGCGAGGCTCTTATAATCTATTTCTTTGTAGTCGTGACCCGTGGGTCGTTTTAGTCTCGTAGACCTTTCCATTGTTTAAAACCCTAAAGATTATGTTGATCCCATGGATCATTCTTTACGCTAGTCTATATTCAAATGTACATATACATATCTAGCTTCAAAGCATCTCTCATTATGTTTGGAATCGTTTATTTTTGCTTTTGAACTCTAGTTAGCCTTGACCGTAGTCTAAAGCTTCGTTCGTTTACTCTTGTACTAATCCTCCGACTTTATGACTTCTGATGTTATTTACACGTCAGTTTGTTCTACGCTTACCGTTTCCCGGTTCATACTTATACTTCTATACAACCCATTACCCGGGTTCTTTTATCTTAACGTTCTTAACGCCCATAACCCTTTACATAAGTATTTCACACAAATACTTGATGGACTCTTATCGTGAATACTAGGCGAAGATCCCACAAAAATAATATATGTAGGCCACTAACTAATTTTGTTTATAACTTGAACAGTTATATCAGTTTGACCTACTTGAATAAAAAAATATTAATGAATATTAGGTATATGCTTCAAAATTACCACCGTGATTCCATTAATTGTGTTGACAAAAAATTGAAAAAGAAAATATTTTATAAATTTCTCGTATTTGCGACTGTCTTAGACGGTCGCAACTTTTTCTTCTTTTATAAATTTCTCGTATTTGTGACCGCTTTTGACGGTCGCAACTTATTATTTTATTAGTTTTGGTGTATCTGCGACCGTTTTCCGACCACTATTCATTGATTTGCGAAGGGTAAAATACGGTCACAAAATTTGTGACTGTTTTGCGACCGAATCTAGGTTGGTCTTTAATTTTGCGGCTGCTTTGATTTTGGTCGCAAACCAGTCGCTAGTTTTGCGACCGCTTTATGTGGGTCGCAAATTTTGATCGCAATTGCCTAGTTTTCTAGTAGTGATGGTAGCTGCAGTTGGTAGAGTTTTTGGGGTTTCATTAATATGGAGAATTTGCATTTGGTGACGTTGGAAATTATGTTGAAAGAAAGTTAATCCTTTGCATTTGGTGACGTTGGAAATTATGTTAAAAGTTAATCCTATAACTCTAATGAGTTGAAAGTTGAAAGGTCAAAAGTGAAATATTGGTATAATTAGTTTTATTAAAATTTAATTTATTTTAGATAATTGTTATTGTAATTGTTTTTGGAAAGTTTTAATATCTTGGAGAGAAAGTTTAGTAATTCGTTTAGGAAAAGTTTAACATCTTGGAGAGCAAGTTTAAGAGTACTATAAATAGGGGTCTAGTTATTGTTTTTATTTGTCCCTTTTCTTTGTAAGTCCGTATGTCGTTTGATTGAATAGAAAGAGACGCGTGTTTGTCCTCCCAATATCTCGTGTTCGTGTTTGTTGATACGATTGTTTGAACCGTCTGGGCCAACAAATTAATCGAATAGAAAAAACACGACTGTTCGACTCTTTTATTATTTATCAATGAAATGCACACACATCTAATAACCTTTAACCCTCTATTTATATTATAACTTAGGGTTAGTATATAATAGGAAGTTTTTTTTTTTGCTAGGAAGGCTAGAAAGTAATCTTGACCATCAATTGATTTAATCAAGAGCTAAGATTAAATGAGTGAAATTGAAGAGAAGAAAAGAGGCGCGTGAGTTTGTGTAAGGGTATTCTAGTAAATTCAGAACAATAGTTTCTCTCTCCTCCAATTCCCCCTCCCCCATTTTTTAAACGTTAATAACTTTTTCATATGACAATATTTTTTTATAAAAATTGCACCAAAAAACGAGCGTTTTTTATCTTTAAAACGAGTATAGTATTGCTATATTTTCGATTTTTTTTTTCGAAAACCCAGTTGCGTAAAACACAATGGAAAAAGCCCAGTTGCATAAAACGCAATGAAAAAAAAACGTAAAAAATGACTTTTTTTTTAAAAATGCAATGGCCAGAAAACACAAAAAATGTCTTATTTCTAAAACGCAATGGCCAGAAAACACAAAGAAATGTCTTATTTCTAAAACGCAATAGCCTAAAAACACAAACGAAAGTATACTTTCTAAAATGCAATGAACTGAAAACACATAAAAATGTGTTTTACCTAAAACACAATGCACCAAAAACACAATGAAATGTCTTATTTCTAAAACGCAATGGCCAGAAAACACTTAAAAATGTTTTTTTTTTTCTAAAACGCAATGGACTGAAAACACATAAAAATGTGTTCTACCCATGGTTGCAAAAGTCGCTAGGCGCTCCCTAGTCGGATTCGGGAGTACTCGGGAAGTACTCGGCTTAGGCGGAGATTACTCGGGGAGTAATTGGCCAAGGAGACCAGTACTCGTGCCTCGGCAGCCTACCTTGTAGCGAGTACTCGGGGAGTACTTGGAGCCTAGGCAGGACTTTTACAACCATGGTTGTGACACCTGTGTCACTTCAACCATCAAACAAATTCCAAACCAATGAAATATTGTATTTCATACTTGGGATTTGTAAAAATATGTGTATCGTTTGCACATATCAACTCTTGTTTGATTTTAAGCTTTAAATCGCTTTCTGGAGGGTTATACGCGCTCTGATGCGTAAATATAACCAGTTTAATCCAACGAACACTCCGGAATAGTGAAATAGGCTTAACATACCTTAAATAACCTTTACATAACTTAGAAATAAGTTTTGAAGGCTTTGGTATGACAAAAACAAGTTAATTCGCTTACAGGGACTAAACTTGACAAACTGCGAAAGTATGCCAATTTGAACCGTAACGAACATTCCGGAACATGACCATAAGTTAAACATACCATAAATATCCTTTACATAGCTTAGAAATAGGCTTTGAGGGGTTCGGTATGCTAAAATAAACTTTTGGGTCATTCAGGGACTAAAAGTGTCAAAAAGTGCATAAGTTTGCATTTTCGCGCATAACTTACGTTCTGAATACATCCGGACATCCAAAAATTTATGTAAGCACTAAAATATTTTATTTTAGTGTTTGGCATAAGAAAAATCCATTCGTCACGCCATTTGGATCGTTTTTCGCGCTTATGCGCATTCCGTCGTAATTAACCGAACAACGCAATTGTACGGCCAAACGAACCGACATCCGAGATATTTTTGAGCACATTTTAAGTTCCCTATACTTTAACTTCATTTTAGAGCTTTGAAATGGGGTTAACGGGGCTTAAACGTGTAAAAAATGCATCAAATAGCAAGTTTGGAGCTTCAGTGGCCTGTTCTGCCATTTTCCAAACATTCTGGTCTGCAGGTCCTTGCGCACCTCAACACAAATTGTGTTACGGTGTGCAAGCAGGGGTCAGATATGCAGAAACTTATTTTTCTCAGCTGTTCCCAGCCTTTAACCCCTCCAAAGGCCAATTCCATGTGTCAAACTCTTGTGGTGGGAGCAATATGAGTTACCACAACATTCCGACAAGTGTACGGCTTAGATCGTGCCCCCTTTTCCAAGAAACGATCCTAACGGTGAACCGAAAACTATAAATACCCATCCATCCCCATTGCAAAACCCACATTTGATCTGAGTTTTTCTCTAAGTGGTTGTGATTTCTCACTTCCTACCTGAGATTACTTGGAATCAAATCTTGCGGGGACCCTTTGTAAGTGTTCCTTCGTTCTTTTATTGCTTTTCGAGTCCGAAAGTCAAACTTTGTTTGACTTTTTGCATTGACCAGTTTATGGTCAATGCGAAGTTCGTTTGAACTTCATAACGTGAGCGTAATCACGATGGTTATAGTCCCTAGTGACTATACCAACTGATTACCACGTTATCTAGGCTTAGTGACGAGTAGTAGTTTCGGCCAAAATGCGCTTTCTTGCGTATTTTGTAACCAAACTACTCTTGGGTATCAAAACCGTTTGTTTTGATACCAAACCTGTTTTCTAAACTTAGTTAAGCATGTTTTAGCATGCTTAGCTCGTCACTTTTAGTTTAGTGCTTATATAGGGTCGTAAGGTAAGCGATCTAAACAATCGCTTATACTTTCGAACCCGACCCATTTGGTCGATCATTAGGATCTGACCAAATACCTTAGGTGACCATAGTGTGTAGGGAATAACCTTCCGAGGTTATACCTTATGGTCGTTTCGTTTAAGTAGTTGTATGATAGGTAGTTTATATGCCTTAGGTAAATTACCAAAATACCCCTTTGATGCCAAAATTCATTTTAAACTTATGTAACATAACCTATGACCTCTAAACTGATTTATCAACAATATTAAACATGTTAAGGCATATTCTACTTGTTATAGGACTAGTTAGGCGGTCCGAATACGTTTCACGCAAACGACGTGTTAAAGTAGCATAAGCTACCTAAACGGGTTGTAATGGGTCGTAAGCACTTAGGTTAGGTTCCGATTTAGTATGTAGGCTTTGTTAAACCATATTACATGAGTTCCCATACTCATTTGGTTTACAAGCCCTCATTCTATCCGATCCTCCGATTTAGGTCCGGTTAATTAACATAGTTACCTATACTAGGTGCCGTTTGATTCCGTGATCTCTAGCATTGCTTGGTGGTTATCTTAGGACTTCTGAGCAATCTCAAGTGAGTACATAGTCCCCTCTTTTACTGTTTTTAAACTGTTTTGGGGTGAAGCATGTGTACCTATCTGTTATTTTCATGTTTTCCAAAAGTATAATTGATTTTACATGTTAGTACTTATCTGTTGACAAACTGAATGACTATCTATGGTTTAAACACTGATTTTTCAAAGACTATAACATAAATTGTTGAATTGTACTTATTTTGTTCACCAGACCGGTTGTTAGTATGATATAGCGCTATAGGATTTGACACCCCATTCCTGTTGTCATGGAATGTCTGAAACCAATTTGTTTCTGCATCCAAATAGGGATTGCCTTTGTGGTATCCCTATAGTCTCAAAGGTGTATTTTGATGCACTAGGTCTGAATGAATTCATAAGTCACACTTTTATTTGTATATTTTGATATACTCCCAAAGGTATAGTCTGATATACTCCCATGTGTGATATTGTACAAAACCAACATATATTTTGTTAATCACATCTAAAGCATATTTTGATATGTTATTTACAAACCAAAACATAGTTTACTATGTTATTTATCACATCCAAAGCATATTTTGATATGTTATTTACAAAAACCAAAACATAGTTTAATATGTTATTTATCACATCCAAAGCATATTTTGATATGTTACTTACAAAACCAAAACATAGTTTAATGTGTTATTTATAAATCCAAAGTATACTTGTAATATACTACTGAAAACTATTATTTTAAACAACTAAAGTATATTTAATATACTATCTATCAAACGATTGGGTTTTGGGTTAGTGTTTAGATAACGGGACGGGTGTAATGTGATGAAAACATGGTAGATACGCCGCTGGTACTTCTTATATATAAGTGTTTTCATTGCATTACATACCGTGGCGATATTTAGTATACTTGGGTTAACGATATTGGAACTGAAATATATCTTAATATATTACTCATTCGACTTTCTTAAAAACCAAAGTATATTTTCATATATACTATAAATCTTTTTATCAAAATATTGTTTGTCGAACAATACATTTTATACAAACTCATTTTATATGGTTATTCATTAACCATACATTATCCTCTTAATTATACATATCATCTTAACTTATTGTTTTTCAAACGATTTACAAAACAAAACAATCTACAAGGATCATGACTACTTTTCGTAAAACATTCTTTTTCTTTAAACTTAAGTCATGAATCCTATTTTCACAAAACCTATGTATCTCACAGGCATTTTTATGCTGACGTACCTATTTTTACACATGTTTCAGGTACTGCTTGTGATGATTGATGATATATGCTACACTTAGGATGGACTCGTGCCTTAGCAACTTTAAAACTTGGAAGATCATAGTTGTACTTATTTGATTGTATTAAAACAATGAGTTCATTTATTCAATAAAACAAAATTTATTTATTCCATGGTTACGAAACAATGATTCTGTTACAACACTCCCCGCATTTCCGCCACGTCTTGTTGCTTTACGTGGTCGGGGTGTGACAATGGTTCTACCTAAAACACAATGGACTAAAAACACTTCAAAAATGTGTTTTTCAAAAACGCAATGGCTAGAAAACACATAAAACTGTCTTATTTCTAAAACGCAATGGCCTAAAAACAGAAAAGAAAGTGTTCTCTATAAAACACAATGGACTGAAAACACATAAAAATCTGTTTTACCAAAAACGCAATGACTAAAAACACTTGAAAAACTGTTTGAACCAGGAAGTAGGAGATCAAAAACTGAAATCTGTTTTACCTAAAACGCAATGACTAAAAACACTTGAAAAACTGTTTGAACCAGGAAGTAGGAGATCAAAAACTGTCTACGAAAATCAGACAATTTCCAGAAAATTAAATTTTCTGATGCAGCTCAACCCCAGCCAGGGGCTGCCGCCCCTTGGACCCTGCTCCCAGGGGCGCTGCCCCCGAACCCCCTCCAAGATTGTAAAACGCAATGACTCAATTAAAAAACCCAGATCGTAAAAATGCAATTCAAGAATTTCTTACATGGATCGAAGCAGATTTCTTCAACGATTGACGAAATTTCAATGATAGAAACACTTATCAGCGATCGAATCGAACGGATCGAGTGATTCGCTTCAAAATCACTGGAAAAATGAGATATTGTATGAAGTTAAACTGGTTTTTTTTTTCAAAAAAGTTGAAGAACACGTTGATTGGGTGTTTGAATCATTGATTGGTGACGAAAATCGCACTATAATATAGTGATTATTGAGATAGAAAGTGAAGAAAAGGTTGAAGATGGTGGGTTTTGAAAATGGTGGGTTTTGAAGTTACTGAGGAGAAGAAGGAAGAAGAAAGGATACGATTGACTAAAATACCCTTACTCTTTATTTTAAATTTTGCCACATGTCATGATCCTATTGCTTCCTATCCTTCATAGCCAAAATAAACTTCCTATTTGATCCTCATCCTTATAACTTATTTTAATCCTAACTCGAGTCAAACTCTATTAATGTAAATAAATAAACCACCTAGATAAACCTATCTAATTCAAACTAACAATTATCCCTATAAACACTCAATAAATAATTCATCATAATTATCTATAACCCGTCCTTATCTGTATCTCTTTAAATAAACCAACTAGCTAAACATATCTAATTCAAACTAACAATTATCCCTATAAAGACTCAATAAATAATTCACCATAATTATCTATAACTCATCCTTATCTTTATCTCTTTAATTCAAGATTAACATCTTTAGGTGAAGCAGCCGATCAGGTGATAGTTGTTTACTGTTATTGTTGACATTTTTTTCTTTCATAGTATATGCTTTAGTTTTCTAAGTCATCTTCTTTGTTGTTCTTGTGTTTGGAATTTCAATAACCCTTACACCATGGTTAGCTGTTGGTGGACAGTTAACATCATCTCATTTTGACCAACATGATGTCCGTAGTTTATTACCTGATAAGAGTGATGGAAACTCCATACACGAGTAAATTCGGCCATAAAAATAGTGGTCCAATATATTGATATGGTTTGTCATCTACCTAATTTTCTATAGTTATGGCTCTGATACCAATCTGTCACACCCCAACCGATGGCGGAAACATTGGAGTGAGACGAAAACGAAATTGCTCGAGACTTCGTAATGCTATTGCGACAATATTTTATTCAAAACCGATTTCATTCATGGATAACAATTGTCAAGTACATCATAAGAAACCAGAGTACAACATTTGGAAATTTAAGGTACAGCAAGTTTGAAACAGTATGACAAAAGTACAACAATACAATAACAGAATCTAGTATTCCTAAATGCGTTTCTAAATCTTCCATACTAGATTTCATCAATATCAACATCATCAACCTGCAACATGTTGTAAAGTATAGTTCAACACACAAGATATTGGCTAGTACACAAGTTTAATAATAGCATAAGTATATTAGCTTTACCTTTGTGATATTGAATTTCACAATCGTAGTCACTTAGAGATTCTATCCATCGTTTTTGCCTCATGTTTAGCTCCTTTGACCAAAAATATATATTAAACTTTATTAGCTTTACCTTTGTGATATTGAATTTCACAATCGTAGTCACTTAGAGATTCTATCCATCGTTTTTGCCTCATGTTTAGCTCCTTTAACCAAAAATATATATTAAACTTTTGTGGTCTGTATAATGTAATTACTATCATATATGTAACGTCTCTATATTTTTAGGGTAAAAATTAACTCTCTTAATTCTAAATCATGCGTCATGTAGTTCTTTCCATGTTTCTTCAATTGTCTGGAATTATAGGCAATCGTCTTCTCGTGTTGCATCAGTACATATTCCAATCCTGATTTAGATGCGTCACAGTAAAATATGAAATCTTCGGTTCCTTTTGTCAAATTAGTTAACGAAACTGCTATTCGGGAAAAATCTTGGATAGAACGTTGATAATATCTTACTAATCCTAGGAAACTTCTTACTTTCGTAAGAGACTTAGGAATTTCCTATTTCGTAATAGCTTCAATTTTGGCGGGGTCCACATACTTTCATGGTTAATCAAATGACCTAGAAATTGTACTTCTAGTAGCCAAGATTCATATTTAAGGGAGTCTAGCATAAAGATTTTCTTTTCTCAACAGTGTTAGAAGCAAATGAAGATATTTAGCATGATTTTCATCATGTTTTGAATAAATGAGTATATCATATATAAAAATGATTACGAATTTATTCATGTACAGTCGACATATCATATTCATCATGTCCATAAATGCAGCCGGGGCATTTGTTAGACCAAAGGACATGACTGTAAACTCTTAATGATTATACCTAGTTCGGAAAGCAGTCTTAGGAATATCCTTTTCCTATACTTTCAGTTGATGGTATCCTAAGCGTAGGTCGAACAATCAGGCTCCTTGAAGTTGATCGAATAAGTTGTCAATTCTCGGTAATGGTTACCGATTCTTAATTTCAACATTATTCATTCCCCTATAACTGATACACATAAGCATCTATTTACCCTTCTTCTTGACGAATGATATTGGTGCTTCCTATGGATGTTGTATGAAATATTTTTCCAGCAATTCATCTAGTTGATTCTTTAGCTTGAGTATTTCCATTGGTGCTAAGTGATAGGGTGCTTTAGCAATTGGTGTTGTTCCTGGTATCAGGTGAATTCTGAGTTCTATCTCATGATTGGGTGGTAGTCTAGGTAGATTCTCCAGGAAAATGTCAGAACGTCCCGATACTACCAGAATCTCTTGCATTTCCTTTCCTTTGTGTAAATGATCACAGAGATCATATACACTATACCTCACATTCGTACATAACTTGCACGTCACACCCCAACTGATGGCGAAAACATCGGGGCGCAGCACTAGGCGAACCAGATTGCTCAAGAGAATCCATAACAACTATTAAATGGCAATATATAAAAGGTTAATTGTCTCATACCAATCAACAAACATTCCACAAATAATTATTACAGATAGCGTGTCTCAAAAGCACATCAAGTCCGACAACCTAGATTTCTATTTATGGAGTTTCTAGACTTCCTACTTCGTTTCATCACATCGTAGCATCCTATCAACCTATCACATACGTTAAAATAAAGTCAATACATAAAATGTAAAGGTGAATACACAAGTTTGAATAGCATATAGTAGAGAAATCGTTTACGCATAACCAACATGTATCACGTAACAGGCGAAGCAAGTAACTATCAAAACAATGTTCACACCTAACCACGAGACTGCGTTGTAGAGTATGCGCGACACATGTCCAATGGACACGTGAAGTAAGGAGATGTGATCCCTAGCAACCCCTGTCCACGACAGGTGCTGAGTCCAAACTATAGTACTATCGTTGCTAGAGGCGGTATAGTGTAACACTGTCTAAGCATAGTAACAAGCATTCATAGATCACGTATAACATGCGGGAACGGTTAGCGTTAAAAGTGTTTGCGTTGTGTGTTGTTGTGTTTTGATAGAGAACGTATGTAACACCCAAAAGTGCGTTTAAAGAAAATGGATTCGAGTATACTCACAATGCATGTTTAGCTAGTAAACACAGACTTGGACTGAAGGGAGCGCGTTGGAGTTAGCCTGAGCATAGAACAGTAGCGTGAGCATTGAACAGCGTGTAAACAGTGCTTCGGATGTGATAAGTGTCAAATGGTGAGTCGAACGGATGAGCACCCATTCGATCGGATGGCCATTCGAATAAGATGTGGGTGTTTGTAAATCGTTTTGGAAATTTTTGAAGTTTTCGTTGTAGCATTGAAACAATGTAAAGTATAGATGCCAAGTCATCCGTCGGATGGTCATCCGGACGGATGGCCATTCGATCGGATGGTTATTCGATTGAGAAATTGGTGGTTTGAAGTTTAACTAAATCGTTTTGAACAAGGATTAGTATAAAGGACAGTTCACCTGGTCGAATGGTCATTTGATCGGATGGTCATCCGATCGGATGATCATTCGAGTGGGTAATCTGTTGTTTTGTAAACTTTGTAAAATTTCTAAGTAAAAGTTTTAGGGTTTTAAAGGAGACGGCGTGACGACGTGTCAAACAACGGAAACACACCAAGGTTCAGTTCATTCGACTGAATGGGAATCACCCCGTTCGATCAGATTCACTGTCCTTGACAAATGTAACACCTCGTAAAATCGTGTCCAATAATGTATTGATATGTGTAATGAACCCTAATAAAGTCAAAAGTTGACTATGAGGGACTGATTTCGTCAAAAATGAAAACTATGAATATAGAAGGACTGAAAGTGTCAACATGCCTAAACTAGGCCTCTTAGTGACCTTATACAGTGTCCGTATTCTCAAATGAGCCACTTGTTGGACGAGAGGAGCCGTTTGCGTAAATATGTGAAAGTTTGCGCGTCGAAGGGTTAAAAGTGCCAACGTGTTAATTCTTACCTCTGAGTGACCTTTTAACAAACCGAGAGCTTCATGATGTTTGATTATATTCTCGGGAATGCCTAATATTGGCCATTCAAGGCTTTTATGCCAATAAATGAAGTTGCGCGCAAGTTTGTAAGTTAGAGGGGTTAAAAGCGTCAACATGTTTTATTATACATCTGAATGACCTTTTAACGAACCCGAAGCATTTTTATGTGCAATCATACTCTCGAGAATGCTTAATATGGGCTACATAAGGCTTTGATGCTATTAAACATTAATACGCACAAGTTTGCGCCTTAAAGGGACCAAAAGCGCCAACGTCTAAAACTACACCTTTGAGTGATCTTTTAAGTGAACTGGAGCATCGTAATATTTGAGCATACACTCGGGATGCCTCGTATGGGCCATGGAAGGCTTTAATATCGATAAATGATATTACGCGTAACTTTATGCGTTAAAAGGACTAAACGCGTCAATATGTGAAACTACGCCTTTAAGAGGACTTTTGAATGAACCGAGAGCTTCGTAATGCTCAGTCAAACTCCTGGGTGTGCCGAAGCTTGGCCACGAACACTTTCACACCTTATAATGAAGATACACGCGAAATTGAAAGTTATGTGCCTAAAGTGACAATCCTGAAAGTTCATAAGTAACTAAAAAGATTCAGGGACCTTTCTTGCAATTTCTTGGTGTAGGCACCAAGTTAACACCTTTTCAAGGCTTCTAACCACAACCAAACACTTGTAAGGCCAAGATAATTCCTTGGAGGCTACACAACACACTTGGAATGATCTTGTTTCACCTCCACAACTATAAATACCCCTAATTTCTTCCACATTCTTTGCTCATATCACTCATATCTTCTCTACTCTCTCATCTGGTGGTTCCTGATAAAAAAGGGAGCTTTTTCTTATAGAAAAGATAGCTAGGACCCTTTGTAAGTGTCTTAGCCCCTTCTTTAGTTCAGTTTTTAATTTAAAAACCGAAAAGTCAAAGTTATTGTAATCTGATTTTGACCTTCGGTTTAAACTTAAATGGTTCAACCGCTGTTCGAGATGAATGTGGTTATGTGACCATAATTAGGTAGGTGATTAACCCTTAAAAGGGCACCTCCTAATTATTTCGTTTGCTTAGTTAATTGTCGGGTCAAACTATTTAGTTAAAAAGTCAAACTGGACAGAATTATAAATAATAATTAAAACTAATAATACAGAGGTTATAAATTATATTTTAACACTCTAATAACTTAGTAATTATTATTAGAACATGTTCAAACAGGTTTAACCCTACAATTCTGAGTTTAGGGTCGGTTCGCAACCGAAAGTCGCAAAAGCTTGACTTTTGCTTTGACTTTCAGTTATGACCCGATTGAGCTTAATTCTTCCATGTTTTAAGCTTCCATTAGGACCACATTATGTTGTAGTATAACCCTCTGAGGTTATATTACCTGGTCATTTATATTTTGAATTATATGCTAGTTTCCGTTATTATGCTTATATTTGACCATATTGCCCTTTTGATCTAAAAATGAGATTTCTGAATATATGATCACACTAATAGGTTAAGTACTGATATATAAGCATGTATAAATTAATTTGACATGATTCTCTGGTCTCAAAACAATGTTATGCATGATATCGTAAATTAGAACTTTTATTAATTAAACTACGCTATTATGCATAATACATGTTTAAACATGGATTTTGACCCAAAACTCATTATTTACGGTTATGATATCATTTTTAGGAATTTTTGGAATATTGGGTCAGACTTGATACTGATCATAACATAGAGTTCTTGTATCATCATCATCATCATACTCAGTAAATCCCACCAATAGCAAAGCAAAGGTAGGGTCTGAGGAGGGTAAGATGTAGACAGCCTTACCTCTACCCCCGTAGGAATAGAGAGGCTGCTTCCAGTGAGACCCCCGGCTCGATAGTAGTTTTGCATCAAGCCTTGGACATAAGGCACATAACACTCAGCAATCGGGACAAAGACCGATTAGTGCATGTACCCTTTTGTCTTTCAGCTATCAACGCCACCACATGATGCATGATTAACCGTCCTCAGCTTTTAACGTTATTTTCACAAAATTAGTAAAATAACGTTAAAATTAGTGCACTTTCACTTTTGCCCCCCGATGGCCCACACATATATACATTATATGCGCATACCGCAAGCGGGGCGTTAACATAGAGTTCTTGTATAAATTCCTTAATTGACGATAATGCCATTTTGACTAATAAAATGTGATTTACATGTGATTAGCATGTAAAACCTTTTCCTACTAATTTGATATGAAAAATAAAATATTTTAAACATACAAGGCTGTTCAAAATCTCAGAATCACATAAATATCTTAAATATCGTCAATTATCGACTTTTACGCTTATTAGGTGCATAGTATGGTTTAAAACCATAATTAACACCCAAGACTTGTTACCTACTGAAATTATAAAGAATTTTTAATACTTTTACAGTAGGTATGAGCCATGAACTCAGACTTCCAATTATGTCCTTAAAATCATATGTGAAATGACCAAAATACCCATTCGGGACATAGTTTGGCAATAAATGGTAAACCACACATATGAATGATATCCTACTATTTTAACATCGTAAAATAAATATTTTTACTGAATGTTTTAGACCAGAATATCAGTTTACTTTAAAACCTCTTTTATAAGTATTAAAATGACCAAAATACCCTTACAGGACTTAATTTGGTTTTAAAAACTTTTTGGCCATATATGTTAACATCCTATTGATGTATTAACATATTTTAAGCATAATAACATAAGGGACTTGTATATGGTTCATTTGGTTGCCCGTTACGCATTTACGCATTCGGATCGGTTTATGTAACTAATTTACGTAAGTTTTCCGAAACGGGTTTAACCTTATCGTTTTTGCTTCAAAATCCAGAATGAACTTAGTTTACCCATATTATACAAGTCTTCGTACTTGTTGGGTCTAAATTACATTCTATTCCGTTCATCGCTTAATCTAGCGTATCGTACCGCTTTAGATACTTTAAGCTAGCCGGTCCAAGTCTATGACTTAAATAAGACCGTTAGCATTCTGAATTTGGTTATATATTACCATCACTCCAGACTAGAGCCACCCGGTAAAAGCTACCTGCATTTTAGTTAAGATCGGATACGACTGAGTTATTTTGCTGTGAATCAAGTATTAGCTCAGGTAAATACTTTTAACTTATTTTCCCTTATACGGGCTTGGGATACGTTATTATAATAATACTGCTTGGTCGGGTATGAAATCATTTAATCGGATTGTGATTAGTAAATTTGCATAACCCGTTTTAATCTGTTTTGTTTGATAACATAAACATTGGGGGTTAATACGACCGTGTCCTGGATATCCTCGGCTCATTTCATTTGAAAATGGCCACGACCTAAGCACGTGGTGTAGGCATACACCTGACAGATGCAAATGCTAAATAACCCACATATTGGGGATAACTCCTTCGTGGGTTTTATAAGTGGTGAGTCGGTTAAACATGACCGGCTTCCAAACCGCCTCCATATGTATGACAAACATGTAAAACTGTATACAAGATTTTATTAAAGATTGTCCCAAGTTATAAATGGTTTTGTGCCTTGTGCGCCTAAATCATTTTTCATAAACTCTTTTCAAATGAGTCGGTTAATTGTATTTACCAGTGAAAACTGACGTATTTTCCAAAGACTAAGTGACAGGTACTACTCGTAATAGGCTGGGAGTTGCTCGGTGTCGAAATAGAGGATCTTGCAAATCCTTAAAGATGCCTTAAAGTATGCTAAACTTCATTTTATACATACTGTAAAGATCCACCTGTGGATTTGTTATTACAGGCTCGTCTATAATAAATACTTCGATATTTTCAGACATTTGGGTTTGTAATAATATTTTCTATTCCAAGACTTCCGCTGTGCTATAATTGTGTTAATTGACTATGATGATATCAACTACGTCACGATACTCCCCACCGGGCCCACCGGTAATATGTGGAAATATCGGGGTGTGACAACGAAACTTCATGTTAGACCCGTTAATCGGTCGTCTCTCTGGTGGGAATCCGTTTTCAAGCCGGTTCTCAAATAGAGAATGAGTAGAGAGCCTGAATGAATCTAGATCCCATCAGTTTTGAGTAGAAGTTGAAGAAAAGTTGAAATCAGTTAAAAAATGTTGAGATCTTGTTGAGATTCGTGTTGAATAGCGTGGAAATCCTTTAGATCTGGACAAATCTTGATGAGACGATGTCGCACAACAGTTTGCATAAGCAACTAAGTGAGAACCACCTTCAAGGAGTCCAAATCAGGTTATTTCGAGAAGAAAATCAGTGGTTGTGTGTGATTTTGATGGAGAAGATGATGTAGAAGTGGGTAGTGTCACACCCTGACTTTTGCGGAAGCATGTTATGTGTGACTTGCTTAATATCATTGCATTCAATTATACCAAATAACTATATGCTATAAATCATGATGTTCATCCATTACTGAGTTTCAAAATAATACAAACCATATTGTTTAACACCATACAAAGACTTCAAGTTCAAAATACAAACCAACCAAATGTTTCAAGTTCCATAATAGACTTTAACAAAAGATACTAATAAAACGAGGCTTTGAACCATGTATCCTACCAAAGATAATGTCACTGCCAGAACAACAATAATGCCACTGCCAGAACAACAACAACAAGCACCACCACCACCACCACACCACCACCTCCATCCCCACCCCCACCCCCACCACCACCATCCCACAGCCGCCAACACCACCATCCCACTGCCGCCAACCCTCCCAAACCTAAAACCATCAAAAACCCTCACATAACTAAAGCAGCCACAAAATTCCACCGCCAAAGCAAATTGTCCTAACCCTATTATAGGATCGTTTTACCGACCAAATGAGTCAATCAGAGGCAATACACAACTGTTTGAGAGGCGGAAACAAACAAACAGTCTAGAATCAGTGAAGAAATGAGTAGAAACAGAGTATTTCACTTTAAAACAGGCTTCTCATTGATAATAAACGTGAAATCACAGTGAAAATCCAGCAGCACTTCGTGACACCCAACCTAATTCCGTGCCAAATGAGAAGACAACATCACATATATATAGCCAACTAATTCCGCTTGAAACACACAAGACTGTTCAAACGGAATTACCCATTGTAATTCCATGCGGAATTACACAGGATCCTTTCACACGAAATTACATAAAACACATTTACACGCGAAATTACATTTTGTTTCGTGTATGTATCTTATTTCGTGTACTGTTGCTATTTCAAGATGTAATATTGTGATGTCATAAGTATGATGTCATCATCAAGAATGATGACATCATTCTTGTTCAGATCTGCAACGAAACCAAGACTTGATATAAGACGAAGTCAACAGACATATGCACCAACAGTCTCCCCCTTGGATGTTGACGGAGTCTTCAGTATGAGACTTTAGTACGTCAAAACTTCAGTCTTAATCAGTCTTCACGCTTTCCAAAATATTTGATGCTGAAGCATCCTTCAAACTCTCTCTTTCTCTTCAATCACCATTAACAGCTATTCTCCAGAATCTGAATCTAGCTCTTTCACTCTTCAAACTCCCCTTTGCTAACAGACTCCCCCTTAAGTTGTTTCGGGATCGCAGTCTGGAATTTGTAGCTTCGGATCAAAACCCTGGCATTAATCCTCAGGAATCGAAGCCTAGCTTTTTCAATGTTTCCTGTACATTCTCTACCCAAAACATAAGTTTTTATTTATATCACTTTGAAAAACTTACTGATAGAGAGCATTCATTCACCAAACATTAATAGTTATATCAAGTTCAAATTAATGACCTTGATTAACTAAACATGTAATCATTCTCAAAAACATTTCTCATTTTCACAGACTCCCCAACCCAATATGGTTCATCATGTTTAGCACTCGGAATTTTGAAAATCAACTCTTCAACATCAGTTGTCGAAAATTAGATGAAGTAAAATCTTTTTGATTTTTCAAAATTTTATGCTAAAACACATTCTTTTTGGATTTTTTGGAAATAAACTATATACAGACATATTTTTGTGAGTTTGCGTTAGAGGATCATATCAGTTGTTGAGACAAATCACCAACACCGTTGATCTGGATTTAACTTTAAATCTTAAACAAATTCACTTTTGATTGTCAGTATCGTTGTCCATTCAAACTTCTACACAAGGTTCAATTGATTCGAGATACGAAATTAATGTTTTAAGCACTTGAACTTATTCGAGTGTCCCACCTCTGAATATACTCCCGTATCCAGATCCCAATATTCAGTCTTACAGGTGAGTATACCTAGATGATATCTGTAAAGGGTTAAATGCAAAACCATGAGAGCTCAGGCTATTGCTTCCGCAAAATCAGAGAGATGATGGTTCGACTTTAGGTGTGTTCCCTTTAGAGAATATTTTCTTCAACAACACATGATTATCATTTTGCAATGTTTCATCATTTTTATGCTGAGGGTGGTGCTTTTATTTCAAGTAAGCAGAAAGTATTATGCGAGGACTAGGCCATTGCTTCCGCAAAATCAGAAGTCCCGGAATAATATCCCAGATATCACTAAGTATAAAGACCTAGTATCTCAGAAAGAAGGATCTTTCAAACAATATTTCGGGGGTTACCCATATATCCGAGAGATGTTCCCCACGAGATAAGTATGTTATGATATTTAGGTTTATATCTCGAATACAATCTACTAATTGGGTAAAGCCTACTGGCACATCATTAGAGAGACTTGTTTAAAATCTTTTTGACTTTACAAATCTTTAGCATGTTGTGATAGTCCACTGATGTACTATCATTTCCTCTTTTTCTCAACAAAACTCGTTTTGAATTTTCCCAATGTTTATGAATTTTTTAAATTTTCTAATTTTTTTTTTAAAAAAATTTTCCCCCTAAAATCAAAATTATATTTCAAATTTTGATTTTCTGGGATAATTTGAAAAAATAAAGCAGTAAACTATACAAACAAAGTGACAAACTGATGAGAATTGCCTCAATTCGCCATCCACTTGGCTTAAACAGTCAGAACTCCTCCTGACAACAAACTATTTTCTCATTGTGATTTCAAAACACTTAAGTTTGTTTTAATCAAAATGGTTTTTCCGGAAAATTAGTTTTGTTTTCCATTTCACAAACATGGGGTTTAATTCATCACACTGTTTTCAACCACTTGTAGGTTTATCACAAAAACAATTTCCAACAATCATACCATCAAGTACAACTTAATGTCCTTGATTAACTACTTGTAAATCGAAATATCATAGTTACCAACCTGTGAATTTCTCAAGAAAGATGCCGATTCCTACTCCCCAATTACCAACCTGGGAGTTCCGGCAAGTCAGGATTTTAAGCAAAGAATGCAGGCACCCAAGCCTGACCAGCCTTGGGTGTGACCTTTTCAATTTCACTCGGGGTTTGATCATTCCTTTTTGATTCATAAAATTCTTTTACCCCTTTTACCTTTCCCTCAATCATCTTTCCAAAAATATTTTTCACTTTTTCATTAAAAGCCTTTTCGACATCAAATTCTTTCTTTTCAGAATAGAATTGATTCGAAATTTTCACCTTACCAACTTTTTGTTTAAAATTTTCAGTCCGCAATGGTGGAAAGTTGATATCCACCATTGGCGGAACTGAATTTTCTCCTTTTTGCTCAACTGGTGGCTCTTCTGACTTTGACGAATCAGATTCATCGCCAACACGTGGCTCCTTTGTTTTCGAAGAAACAAATTCATTGCCTGGAAGTGAACATTTCACTTTCTTTGATTTGTTAATCGTTTGATTAACCACTTTTTCTTTCTTTACCCTCTCTTATGTCCTCAGATTTGTATCTGATGAATTCTTTTTGCTTGAATTATCATTCTTTGAAGAGCAAAATGATTTATCAGAACTGTTTTCTGATTTTCCAGTTGTATCTAAGGACAAAATCCTTTCAAGATATTCCCTCGCTTTCTTTCTTTTCTTCCTCAGTCGGTCTTTCTGCCTTTGTGAAAGCTTCACTTTCTGTTCTTTCACCTTATGTTCTTTGGGCTTTTCTTTGACCTTGACTGATTTCTTCATCTTTTTCTGAGATTCAGCCCTCGATCTTTCCATTGATCTCATTGGGCAATTTCTGGCAATGTGACCTTTGATTTGGAATTCATAACATCTTCTTGTCTTAAATCTCTGTCTCTGGCAGTTAACAGCAATGTGTCCTTGAAAACCACAGTTGTAACACACCCTGTTATCGTACCATTCACCACTTTCAAACCAAACACTCAAATCATAACACTGATTTGATTTGTAGTAATCACGACTTCTCCTGTAAGCTTGATTTGACGTTTGAGCACTGTGGTCAAACCTGCACCACTTATTACCAACTTTTTGTGAGTTTTGATTTTCAACCTTTTGTGGTTTTTTATAATGATTGGATGATTGAACTGATGAGCTTTTATTTTTGTTTTGAAAACATTTAGAATTTTTAACATTTTGTTTTTGTTCCACATTCTTCTTTACAGGTTTTTGCCTTGAGCATTCACCTTTTTCAGTAGAATGTAAAACAGTTTCTTGAAATTTTTCTTTTAATTTCAAAAATATTTTCTTTTTCTCATCTTCATCATCAGTTTTCTCATCACAATCATCAATTTTGACTTTGTCAAAATTTGTAACATTGTCACTTATTGGAACTTCATTGATCGGTTTTGGACATAATTGATTTAGCATCGCTGATGTGGTCACAAAACCTTTCAATTTCTTCTCTAAATCATCAATTTTATTTCTAGCAATCTCAACTTCTTTCTCAAGTTGAGTGATTTTCTCCAGATGAGAACTTATTGCATTTTCATTTTCAATTTTATTTTTATCAAAAACAGATTTTTCATTTTCTAAAATCTTTATTTGCTCTTGGAATTCAGTTTCTTTTAAAACTTTATTCTCCAATTTTATCCAAGAAACATCTTTATTTTCAATTTTAATCTTTTCAAAATCTTTTTCAATCTTCAATTTTTCATTTTCTAAAGATGTCATTTTATTTTGAAAATCTTTTTCTTTTTCTTTTAAATTTTTGATTTCCAATGTCAAACTCTCTACATCCTTCAAGAGTTTGACATTGTCTGCTCCAGATTTATCACAGTTTAAGCACTTTTCGGACATCATTTCAGCTTCATCTTTCTTCTCAACCTTGATAGCTGAAATTTCTTCAACCTGCTTCTCTACTACTTGAACATTTTCTTCAGATTTGATTTTTTCTTCAGTAGTTGCTGTCTTATGATTCTTCTCTCCTGAATCAGACTTCAATTTTCTAATCTTTTGGAGTTCAATCTCTTGAGCTTTAATCTTCTCGATGAACGTGCTCAAATTAATTCCAAAATATTCCAAAATTTTCTTCCAAATTAACATATATGTGTTCCACTCATCATGCGGTAAAGCATTTGCCAACTTGTCAACCCACTCGTTATCTCTTTTGCTAATGTTCAAACGCTCCATCTCTACATATAACTTGCAATACCTTTCGATCAACTCTTTTGTAGATTCTCCCCTGATAGCTGTAAAACTATCAAACTTCTTTTTAAGTAAACTCGCTGGAGTCTGAACAGACATATCATTTCCAATCAACAAGTTATAAAACTCAGAATCCATGTTTCGGTATTGAAAGATTCACAAAGACAGATTTTCAAACGATACAAAAATTCACACAATCTAAATTCAGTTCAATCACTTTATCAAACAACTGAATCAGATAAGTATCCGATTGAGTGACAAAAATCAGGTGACAACGGATCGGGTGAGGATTCGCTCGAGCGAGTATTCGATGCTTGACAAATCACCTGAAACACAGACAAATAGAACTGATTAGGATCGGGTGGTAATCCATTCGGATTGCCACTTGATTTGTTGCACTTTAAACCTTTGAACAAATAATAATCTCTTAACTCGGATTATGACCCGATCGGGTGAGTCAACAGGATCAAACTTTTTAATGAAATATAGACTTTGTCCAATTGGGTGACTTTGTGACACTACACGACAAAATTGAATATACAACGAATCTGTTGATAATTTGACCTCAAACAATGAACTTGACTTTCAAACTATACTCACATGCAAACTGATGAATCAAATCTCTGGACAATTATTAAATGCTTACACACATATCACTGTATCACATGCAACTAAATTGGGCCGATCGTAATGATGTTACAAAGTGGGTCTATTATCAAGCTGATATGTCACAAGGGCCAACACGAATTAATATCAATTTGTAAATGGGCCGTCCATCTTTTGATTAAATGCTGATTGGGCCTATTTTTTAAATGTACAGATTGAAGTTTAGATTGGGCCGATTAATATGTTTATATCAATTCAAGTAATCACATGCAACAAACACTACTCGAACTCTGATTGGGCCGATAACAGTTTATTGGGTTTCAAACCCACATGCACACTGATTGCTGATTGGACCGAACTATTATTCACATGTGCTAACTCATTCAAAAGCCTGTGCAATTTATTGTTTCACATGGGCCACTGACTTTTATTCAAACAATGACTTATATGTTGTTATAAGATTTGATTGGGCCAAGATTTATAAGACTTATCACATGCACACCTGATTACTTCAATTTACGAGACCTGGAACTTTTCAAACGAAATGATAATATCACATGCACTGATGATTCACTTAATACTTCTGATAAAGTTGACTAAATGACCGATCAAAACGATGCAACCTGACACAAATCACATTATCTCTTTTCCCAACTTACTGACAACACGAATCACATTCACACAAAATAGAACTCTTTTCACGCGAAACACATCACACGAAATACACTTTTTCAAATGGAATTAGCCAAATGGAATTACAATTCGAACGAGATCAGTAATTTTGTATGAAATTACTTCAGTTTTTCAAACGAAATTAGTAATTCCGTGTGAAATTATCTCAAATCTTTCAAACGAAATTATAAACTCGTTCAAACGAAATTACTGTTTTGCCCATTTTTTGTCACTTTTACTTTGAATTTTGATCTGATTCTCTCAAGGGTTTGTTAAAACAGTGTTTAACACACAATATCAAAAAATCAGTCCATTTTGTCCTTTAAATTGTCCAAAAGTCCAAGAAAGTGTAGAAAAAGGCACTGATTCAAGTGTATGGCTCATAACTGGCTCTGATACCAATTGTAAGATCGTTTTACCGACCAATTGAGTCAATAAGAGGAAATACACACTGTTTGAAAGGCGGAAACTAACAAACAGAGTAGAATCAGTGAAGAATGGAGTAGAAAACAGAGAATTCACTTTAAAACAGTCTTCCCATTCAAATATCAACATGATTACACAGTGGAATTTTGGTAGCACTTCGTGACAAAGCTCCTAATTCCGTGCGAAACTGAACTCCATGCATTCTTGTTATTTCATATGAAAACAAATGTATACTGACATTTCGTGCATATGATATTGAATATGATGTCATCATTGCATAATGATGACATCACTTTGGATCTTGCTCAGTTTCTTCACACCGTGCCGTATACTGACCTGACATTGCCTAACGATACCTAGTGAAACCTAGCGAAACCTCTGTCCGGTATTTTACAGACTCAAGACACTAGACTTTACATGTACAGTTAGATTTCTATCTATGGCCACACACATAGTGCACTAACACCTATGGCTTCAAAATCTACGACATTCAAATCGGTGACCAAACCTGTTAAATCAGCAGTGAAGAAACCGCGGTGATGAAGGGGTTCCGTCAGATCGACGGCGGAGATGAAGGCGACGATGTAGCTGAGGTGGTTTTGGAGATGAAGGCGACGGTGTAGCTGAGGTGGATCTTCAGTGGTGGTGGTGATTGACGGAGGTGATTCATAAGAACAATAAATCCGATTCAGGAGGAGGTGAAGGTGGAAGAGGTGAGGGTGTCGGGGGTGGCGGCGGTGAGGGCGACGGTGGTGGTGGATCTTCAGTGGTGGTGGTGATTGATGGAGGTGATTCACAAGAACAGTAAATCCGATTCAGGAGGAGGTGAAGGTGGAGGAGGTGAGGGTGTCGGGGGTGGCGGCGATGATGGTGGAGGCGGTGAGGGCGACGGTGGTGGTGGTGGATCTTCAGTGGTGGTGGTGATTGTTTGAGAATATGGAGGTTTAATTTGGTGGTGATTGTTTGAGAAGATGGATCTTCAGTGATGGTGGGTTTATATATTAATGGTGTTAGTCAATATTAGGTTATAATAAACCTTGTTGGTGCATACGTCTGTCGAATTCGTCTTGTATCGAGTCTTGTTTTAGTATAGATAGATCAGGGCACGTAGTTCAAGAAAAATGTCAAATATGTTTTGAAAGGGGTTTCGCACGAAATGACAATGTGTCATTTCGTACGAAATCAAAGGGTGATTTCGCACGAAATGGTGATTTCGTGTGAATCTGTTTTCGCGTGGGCTATTCCGCACGAAACCAGCATGCCTATAAATAGTGGAGGTGCCTTGTCATTTGTAACTTTCCAGCTTGAGTACCGAACTGCTGCCGAAGTGTCTACTCGCTGTAAAACTTTGTCAAATCAATGAAAAGACAGTTTAAAGTGAATATCTAGCTGAATTAACTTGATACGTCTGTTTCCGCCTTTCGTATCGAGCAAAAACTCTTCTGATCGACTCATTCGGGTCAGCAAACGATCCTACAAGTGGTATCAGAGCTCAGGAGGAAGAGTTCTTACCAATTCAGCTGCAAATTCTGATTTCTACACCTTCTTTTTCAAAATTAACAAGTTTTCACGGTCAAAATGACTTGAATTTCTCACATTATGTGCGCAATACTGTTTTAACAAAGCCTTGAAAGTTTCAGACTTAAAATCGAACTAAAACTTGGTCAATTTTGGCAAAAACAGCTCGAGATGATGACATCAGCAGCATTTCGTACTAAATAGTTGTGTCATTTCGCACGAAATAGCGTTTTCTGGTTCTTTTCGCACGAAATCACTAAGGATCAGTCATTTCGCACGAAATCAGCAGGGTATTTCGTACGAAATCAGTGTATTTCGCACCAAGAGGGTATTTCGTTTGAGCACTTCGCACGAAATCATCTATTTCGTTTGAAAGTATGGTATTTCGTACGAAAGCAGTGTTTTCGCATCAGATTGGTATTTCGCTTGAAAGAGTTGATTTCGCTTGAACAAGGTCATTTTGTTTGAAAAGGTTGTTTCGCATCAAAAGTTTTTTCGTTTGAAAGCTGCTTATTTCGTTTGAACAGTCAAAGTTTGTAAAATTTTGAAACCGAATCATGGAAGAAGAGTTCTACAACGCATTTGCTACTCCGATTACTATTACACAACACACAATGTTAGAAAATGAAACGGGCACTATGCAGTAACCGCCAAAGCTCATGAATATCGAGGAGTATAAAGGATGTGAAGAACGATTTGAGAATTGGGTTCAAGCAAATTATTTAGATGCTTGGGAATGTGTTAAAACGAAATATGTTAGACCGATGAATGATGATGAAGAGGTTGTTGCAATTAAAGATCTTAGTGCTGATGATAAAAAGAAATACAAAAATGAAAAGATGATGACGAGTTTATTGCAGCAAGCTGTTAAGGAAGATATCTTGGTTTTATTGCAACACAAAGGAACAACTTATTCAACTTGGAAAGCTTTAAAATCGAAGTTTGTTGGTAGTAAAGAAATGATCAAGAACAAGAAATCGCTTTTGAAAAAGGAATTCGATCTATTTTGGGGATTGAGAACTGAGAGTACCAAGCAGATCATTGAAAAATACTTCAATTTGTTAGTCAACATGAAGAGAGTGAGCATCACGAAAGATAATGAGGAATTAATTGAAAAACTGGCTGATGTGTTGCCACATGAAACTTGGGGCACATACCTCATGATGTTGAGAAACAAAAAGGATTTTAGTAATCTAACACTGAGTAAGTTCATTGAAAAACTCGAAGCTCAGGAGATGGAACAAAGAAAGATTTCCAGAATGAAGGATTTTGATGGTGAACAAGACATTGGACTGTATTACAAAGGAGGTATCAGTGATAAGACCAACATGTCACCTAAAGTTGAAACTGCATTCAATGCCAAAAGTTCGTCTGAAGGATCATCTAAAGGATCAAACAGCAAAACAAGTTTTTCTTCATATCCATCATTTGATCCAAACTTGTCAACAACAAAGAAAGGCAAAGTGATTCAATGTAACATTGCATTAAACCTTGAAAATGATCAGGATTATTTAGAAGAAGTTGCAAAAAGTCACATGTCTTTGTTGGTAACTGTATTAGAATCATATGGGAGCTTAGTTGTAGGAAGGATCGGGAATCCAATGTTGACTAAAGAGGATTACGATCAGATTGATGCTGAGGAGATGGAGTTGATGGATATAAAATGGTGTTTGGCGAACATGTTAAGAAGAGCTGAGAAATTCAAACAGATCATAGGAAGAGATGATTTCCGTGATGCTAATGTTTCTACTTTAGGATTTGATAAATCTAAAGTTACTTGTTTTCGTTGCAGGGAAAAAGGACACTTCAAGAGAGAGTGCACGAACCGTGAAACAAGTGGAGCTCAAAACCCGTTCAACAACAATGACTACTATCGAAAAGCAATTTATCATCAAGTTGCTCAAAATCAACAAGAACCACAAACTACACATGCAAAGAAAGCAATCGAGGAATCATCAAAGAGAGCTTGTATGGTGAATCAAGATGATAAAAAATCAACAAAAGAATCCAGTTGGGATAAGTATATTTCAGCTGACAGTAAAGCATTTCTGATAGATCAAGATGATGAAAGATTACCAGAAGGCTTTAGCTGGGAAAATTTCAGTTGGGACAGTTATTGTCCAGATAAAGAGCTTTTAAAAGCCAAAGCTTTTGTTGCTCGAGTTGCTAAAGACAGTGATAATGATGATGATTACTATGCAAGAAAAATAGAAGAGCATTTAAGAATGATGGAAGAGAGTGACAGTGGTGATGAAAAAGCTAGAAAGAAAAAGAAAAAAAGCTAAAAAACCAGTCAACAATGATGATGAAGAAGTTACAGTGATCAGGAAAAAGGCAAAAGAAGTTCCAGCTTTCACAGTAAGTTGATGCACAAAAGATTCCTGTGAAATGTGAAAACTGTGAAGCAGTGAAAAAACAGTACCTTGATTCATAACATGAATAGATTGAAAGAATCGTATGATGTTCTTAATAAAGCAATGAATCAGTACAACAAATCAAGTAGTGAACAAGCAACAGCCTTGAAGACTCTTCAAGGAGCTTTCATGACAAAGCAGAAAGTTGTCAACAATTACATTGAGAAGTGTGCTATTCTTGAACAGAAACTGGAAACCCAAAGAATTGAAACAGAAAGAGTAAATAGGTTGTTAAAAAGTTACTCATGTACTTCTTATGTTATTGACAGGATTTATCCAATCGTTGAAGGCATTTGAAGAAGCTACATCTGAAGAAAAGACTTCTGAAACAAAAGAAGAGAAAACTGAAGTGAAAAATTCTGGTAAGAAACAAGGTTCTAGTTACAACAAGTGTCCACCCCCGCTGGAAAATGGATATTCGCCAAGAAATCCAAATTCTGAAAGAGTCAAAAAGGCAACCAACTTAGTGTGGGAGTTTGAACCATCAGTTAATCTGCCAGAAAACATTGATGTTACTTTCACTGCATCTGACACTGATCAACAATCTCAATTGATGAAGAAAGTGGTGGATCATGTGTTAGATAAAGATGATATGGAGGAGTTCCAGTCAAAGTCTGAGTCCGGAACTCCAAGTCAAACAATCAAAAAGGACAAACGGATTTACAATAAAGAATTCCTGTTATCAAAATCTAATTTGAATGACGAAATATTCAAAGTTGCATATACTTTGAATGATTCCGACAAATTATATTCTGATGAGGAATTTCCAATAAGAGGTGTCAAAACTGAAATGATAAAAAAGGTTTTCAAACTATCAGAAATTAATATTTATGAAATAAAAGATGTAAATCTTTCTGAAAAACTTAAAAAATACACCTTAAGAGTACAAAAAAGAGAAAACAAGAAAAAGGATTACAGTTCTGGTTCTGGTTTTCAAAAGAACCCAAACCATAACAGTAATTTCAAAAGAAAAGGCTTAGGTTTTATACCACTAGGAAATCATAAAAATGAGAAAACTTATAAACCAAAAACTGTATTTGTTTCAGGATCAAGCTTGGAAGAAGAGGAGAAAAGTTCATTCTGGAAATAATCTAACAAAGAGTTCCTTGCAAAGAAGCAAGAAGGAATGAAGAATGAAGCTGTTCAAAAGAAAGAGACGAGAACCTGTTTTCAATGCAAAACATTTGGTCATATTGCCAAGAATTGTCCCAAGGCAATTAAAATGAAACAGGGAGTGTCCCTAAAACTGAAAGGAAAGATGGTTGAAAATGAACCACCAACTGAACCTTTTATAGTTATCAAAAACTCAAAATTTGAGGTTGGTGAATGTTCAAAACGGTTTTACAAGAGAAAAGCAAATCTTGATAACCAAAAATGGGTTGTTAAGAGATCTGATGATAGTTCTAGCAATGATTCTGATTCGTCAAAATTAGAGGAGCTATTTTCAGGCGATGAATCTGATTCCACAAAGTCAGAGGAGCCACATGTTGAATCAAAAGGTGAAAAGTCAGTACCTCCAATGGATGATGCAAATTTTCCACTATTGAGGGCTGAAAATTTTAAACAAAAAGTTGGCAAAGTAGAGATTTCAAATCAATTTTTTTCTGAAAAGAAAGAATTTGATGTTGAAAAAGCTTTTAACCCCAAAGTGAAACATTTTTTTTGGAAAATGATTGACGGGAAAGTCAAAGGGGTAAAGGAATTCTATGAGAAGAAGAGGAAAGGTAAGAAACTGAGTGTTGATGACTCGGAATCTCCCAAGGGCTGTCAGGCTTGGGAGAATTTCTTTAACTAAAAAACCTGACTTGCCGGAACTCCCAGGTTGGTAAGTGGGGAGTAGGAATCGACATCTTTCTTGAGAAATTCACAGGTTGGTAACTGTGATATTTCGATCTACAAGTGGTAAATCAAGGACATTAAGTTGTACTTGATTTTCTACAAGTGGTAGTTGTTGATAGAACCTAAAATTGTTAAAATTTTCAAGTGGTTGAAAGAGCAATGTGATGAACCCCTAACATACAAGTGGTTAATAAAATCAACAAAATTTTCCAGAAAAACCATTTTGATTAAAACAAACTTAAGTGTTTTGAAATCATAATGGGAAAATAGTTTGTTGACAGGGGGAGTTCTGATTGTTTTAGCCAAGTGAATGGCGAATTGAAGCAATTCACATCAGGTTGTCATTTTTCTTGTACAGTGTGTTTTCAAATTTCTTTAAAAGGTTTTGAATTTCAGGGGGAGTAAGAAATTTCAGAAAATCCAAAAACATTATAAAATTTGAAAAAGCCAAAAACATGATAAAATGAAAAAGAGTTTTGTTGTATAAAAGAGGAAATGATAGTACATCAGTGGACTATCACAGCACGCTAAAGAATTGGAAAGTCAAATGTGATAAACAATCTCACTGAGGATATGCCAGTAGGTTTTTATACATTTAGTAGATTGTTTTCGAGATATAAACCTAAATATCAATACTTACTTATCTCGTTGGGAACATCTCTCGGATATATGGGTAACCCCCGAAATCTTGTTTGAAGGGCTTTCTATTTCTGACATACTAGGTCTTTGTGCGTGGTGATATCTGGGGTATTATACTTGAACTTCTGATTTTGCGGAAGCAATAGCCTAGTTCTTGTATAATGCTTTGCATAAGCTTTAATCTTTAAAGCCAGCCCTCAGTACAAAAAATGATGAAACATTGAAAATGCTAATCATGTGCTGTTGAAGAAAAGATCCCCAAACGGGACACACCTCAAGATGAGCCATCATCTCTCTGTACGAACGAAAGTTCTAACCTGAGCTCTCATGGTCTCGCATTTACCAAATTACAGATATCATTAGTGTACACTTACCTGTAAGACTGAATATAGAAGTCTGGATACGGGAGTATATTCTGAGGTGGGACACGCGAATAAGTTTTAGTCATTAAAACACTAATATCGTATCTCGAAACAGTTGAACTTTGTGTGAAAATTTAAGTGGATCAATATACTGACAATCTAAGTGAATTGTTTAGAACTTAAAATGTTTAAAGCTTAATGGTGTTAGTGATTTGTCTCATAAACTGATATGATCCTCTTACACAAGCTTCACAAAAATATTGTGTGTATATATTTCTTTATTGTTTTGTGTTTTAAAACAAAATCCAAAAAGAGTTTAGTGTGTTTTAGCATAAACTTTTGAAAATTCAAAAAATTTTATTTCATCTTATTTTCGACAACTGATGTTGAAAAGCTGATTTTCAAAATTCCGGGTGATAAACATGACGACAACTGGTTTAGGAGTCTCTTGGAAAGAAAAATGATATTTCTTCAATTGGTCATCAAAATTGAAAATGTCAAATCATGTTTTGAATTTGTTGATTACAAGTGGTTCATCAGAGATTACATTTGTTAAATCATTCTGAAAGATTAATACCAGCAAGTGGTTTTAAAACATTTCTTGAATCCATTTTCTACAAGTGATACATAAATTTGTCAAATTATAAATTTGTGAAATTTATTGTGAGGTAGAGAATGTGCAGGTATGAAACTTGAGAAGAGCTAGGTTCTGATTCCTGATAATTCTGTGTTTAAAGAGAGCCTGGTTTCGATTCTGAGCAGGATGAGTGCCAGGTCACGATCTTGAACCTGTGAAAGCCAGACTACGATCCGGAGCACAACTCAAGGGGGAGTCTGCTAGAAAAAAGGAATTTGAAGTGGTTAAGAGCCAGGTTCATAGCCTGGGAAGTTGTATAGAGACAGGTTTTGATCATGGATCTGTGGGTTGCTGATGAACTTAAGGAATCAAGAGATCTGATCAAGAGAATTAGAGTGAGGAAAGAGCTAGATCGAGATCCTAGAGATGAAAAGAGAAGAAAGAGATTGAGGATGCTTTACATTGTCAGATACTTCTAAAGAGTTCGAGAAGACTGATAAAGACTGAAGATTGAAGACTCGACACTGAAGACTTCGTCAACATCCGAGGGGGAGTCTGTTGGTGCATACATCTGTCGACTTCGTCTTGTATCGAGTCTTGTTTTAGTATAGATAGATCAGGGCACGTAGTTCAAGAAAAATGTCAAATATGTGTTGAAAGGGGGTTCGCACGAAATGACAATGTGTCATTTCGTATGAAATCAAAGGGTGATTTCGCACGATGGTGATTTCGTGTGAATCTGTTTTCGCGTGGGCTATTCCGCACGAAACCAGCATGCCTATAAATAGTGGAGGTGCTCTGCCATTTGTAACTTTCCGGCTTGAGTACCGAACTGCCGCCGAAGTGTCTACTCGCTGTAAAACTTTGTCAAATATATCAAAAGACAGTTTAAAGTGAATATCCAGCTAAATTGACTTGATACGTCTGTTTCCGCCTTTCGTATCGAGCAAAAACTCTTCTGATCGACTCATTCGGGTCAGCAAACGATCCTACAAACCTAAAATGACCAAAATGCCCTTGAGGATAAAGACAAAAAAACCAGGTTTCAAGTTGAAAAATCTGGTCAAATTTGAAATTTGGACCAAAATGGCAACAAAACGAAACCACATGGACCAAAATGGCAACAGGTTTGAAATTTGGACTAAAGTGGCAAAACTCGCCTAACCTCAGGGACCAAAATGGCAGTTTACTCCAATATTTTTCTAAGTGTTTAAATTCTAGAAAAATATTGCCATATTTTCCCCTTAAAAATGGAGGTTTCCATGCTTTCAAAGCATATCATTTTCTTTTAAAATCATCACCAATCAACAACAAATCAAACAACACATACCATGAGCCAAAATCTTACAGTTTTCACAACATCATGAACTTGAAATATTGTAAAAACTTGTAGTAACTTACCATGTTAATTAGTAGGCTTAGTTACCCTTAAAAGTGTGGTTATTTGTTCATAAACATCATTCTTGAAAAAGTTGGCCTTTCACAACTTGTAAAATGATTTTTCTAAAAATCATTCTTTTGAATTTTTCTTGTTATCAACATATTTCTACACTTGATTTAACACTAAAAACATGGTTAGTTTCTTTGAAAATCATGACTATGTAAATCTTATATGTAAACTTGGTTTCTTGAGAAAATCATCTTTGAAATCATCCGTGTACAAGACTAATAACATGTATTCATCATCATTTTACACAAAACCATCTCCATTTTCAAGTTCATGTTTCACATAATAGGATGATCATTTTGATTTTTTACAAGATCATCCTCTCACTTGCAAGATCATGTGTTTAATCACAATCTAGCAAGCTTCATATAATGTTTAACATCATAAACACAAGAAATCAACAATCAAGATTCACACATACACTTAAACAACATAGATTATTATGATAGTGAGCTTTATGTTAAAGATTATCTTCTTGATTCTTTATGATCTTCATGTCTAACATCTTACATATCCTTTTAACCAACATAATGAGAAGTAAAATAGAGTTACGAGGGTCTTACTACTAGCACAAGGCTAGGGAAGAAACCAAAGATGAAGAAGATGATAAACTTGGTGGTTAAAAGCTCTTGTGAAAGGTCCTTCAACTTCCAATGGCACCAAGCTCCTTAGTTAAGCTCCTAGCACCTTTGTAACACTTGAGATTGGAAGATATTGAAGTGAAAATGGGTGGTATGGTAGTGGTGGTTCTCGACCGTGACAAGGGGAGAAGGAGGGAGAGAGATGAATGTGACAACCCTCACTAAACCAGGTATCCGTACAATTAATTAATCTTAATTACGTGCTTAATGACTGTGCTTGATTACCACTGATGATGTAAACTGCTTTCTGATTTCCGTGACTTACATACACATGCATCACATTTCATACTGTTACTCCACTCATTACATACAAACTTTAGTGACATACTTGATGCACAAAGCACAGCTAGCACAGTTAGCAGATAACTCAGAAATATACTGACAGTGCCAGTACTTAGACAGACAGTGTTTTGAGACCCAGTATGGGCCAGGGACAAAGTACTACACTAGTATGGGTGTAGGGAAGTGAGGACCATAAGACTGTGTCACTAGGTGATAGTTTGAGTGCCGGAAGGTGCCTAAAACTCATTTTAAGTACAGAATTCTGCATGTTCCTCAAAAATTCAGCTTTTAACATACTCGTATTATGCAGAGAATTGACTAAATAGTCCTGAATGCTTTCCTAAGTGTTGGAATTAATTTCGTTACAAAAAGATGCATAAAAGACACTATGCGGCACAATTTAACACTTTAACGGAACGATACTTAACCGAACAACCGGACACTACCCGGGACACCAAAAATTTGGTCAGAAACATTACTTTATTATTTTTAACTAATTATGGTTCCAAAAATCCCAACACACTATAAAAATATGTTATACAGTTACTACTTTAGAAAATACCCTAAACCTTCTAAATAATCACCTACTTATAATAAAAACTTACAATTAACCCCCCCCCCTCTCTAATTTTCGGCTCAAGCAAGGGGACCCACCCTTAATCATTACAAATCCCCTACCAAATACTCCTTCTATTTTATGATTGGACCTCTTTTATTTACTACACTTGCCAAGAAATCACCATCATTACTTATAGAGTGGGCTAGAGATTATATCATCATTCCATCTTCCCCACAAGCTCACACCACCATTTCTTTCACTCTCTCTCTCCCTCTCGGCTGCCCATATCCGCCACCACCCTCACCACCTCAACACTCACTCATTTGATCCATTTTCAAGTCCAAAACAAGTGCTAGAAGGAATCTTGTGAAGCTTGGAGCTTGGAGTCTTGAAGAAAAATCACCCCTTGCATTCTCACGCCATTTTCATCATCATACCTTGTTCACAAGTTCATCCCTAGCCCTTGTGCTAGTTGTAAGTCTTCGATTTAACTCTTGAATCACTTCTACGTTGATTGTTCGAAAGATTGTTGTTTGAAGTTTAACACAAGAACATAAAAGAGAATGAACTAGAAAATAGACATAAACTTACATAAAATCTGGTTGGATTAAGTTGGTATAAGAATGCATGTTGTTTGATCATTGATTTCTCTATAAACCCGTTGTTAGAACAATTGTTGACGCGTTTTAGTAACATTTACACTCTAAAAAGCATGCTGATTAGCATTTTCAGCCAACTTCAACTGGCTGTAACTAGATCATTATAAATCAAAAAACTGATTTTCTGAAGCCTAAATTATGTATTTTTGAAAAAACGGATCAAATGGCACTAGAATCGTAATATTTCGAGGT
The DNA here is from genome assembly GCA_030545235.1 of Helianthus tuberosus. Lineage (NCBI taxonomy): Eukaryota > Viridiplantae > Streptophyta > Magnoliopsida > Asterales > Asteraceae > Helianthus > Helianthus tuberosus. The sequence continues at coordinate 180,667,666 of CM060411.1, forward strand.
CGTTTACTATTTTTAAAGGTCTGTTTTTGGACAGCAGCTCAAGCTGTGTTTTTACTACAGAAAAAGTGTGTTGTATTCAGAGTCATAACTTAAAAACTGAGTAAAATTAGCTCATGGAATTTTTACTGTAGATAGTCACTGTTGTCGCGGTGATCCTCCAACTGGAATTTTGTCAGTCGGACTTACGATTAATTTTTAGTGAATTATTCCGTAGACTGCAGTCAGAAAGTGACAAATCTGATTGCAGTCCGGTAAATGAATTTCTATAAAATATTGGTAATGAACTGGAACCCGATATTTTTACACAATAAAATTTGGATCATATATGACATTCTGTAAAAATTTGGGAATTTTTGGAGAAGGTTAACTATTTTATTAAAATGCTCGAAAGCAGTCCAGTTTCGTTTAATAAAGCAGAAATGACATAAGTAGTATATTGCTTGTCTAATTGTCGGGTTGGTTATGTGAGAACGATCTAACGTGATTTATGTTAAAGAAAATGATATGCTATTTAGCATGGACACCTCCATTTACAAAGGAGACTATGGCGAAATTTTCCAAAAATCCTAACACTTAGTAAATATTTTCTAGACAAGTGTTTACTAGTATATTTTAGACTATATTTTTCAAACATAAAACTCGCCATAATTTTTGTAACAAAATACAAAGTATCGGAGGTTAGTTTTATACATGAAAATGGTTAAATATATATATTTAGAATATATATTTTACACTAAGACACTTGTGTGAATATTTGTTATTTTGTGGAATTGTTATATTATTTTAGGGTAAAATAATATAATTTACAAATTCCCATGACAATTACAACTCCAAAATTATATCAAAAATTACAAGGAATAAATATTTAAGTTACACACTTGTCATTGTGAAACCGAACGCAAAACGTAACTTATGAAATATTCCGGAAGACACCGTTACTATATATTTTTGGTAAATACTATTTTGGAAATGAAAGAAGTTAAAATATATTTTCTTAGCATATTAGAATATATATGATTTTGGGAAAATATATATTTTCTGGACGATACATTATTTTTGGGACAAAATGAGTTATTATATATTTTCTTAAGTGGGACTTGAAAATATAAGTGTTTTGGAAATATATATTGGGAGTCTATTGACGTATTTTTATTTGGAATAATACACCGGAATACGACGCCAATACATGGCAAGATATACCAATGCAAGAATACAAATACACAAGTATGAGATACTCCCATCCTTGGGAAGGAAAAGCGAATAACACTACTTGAGAAGTATTATTACAAATATATTAAAAACACTTTAAAAACGTAACTCAAAGGCACTAGTCAATACTAAGACAAGGCACGACCCGCTCGTCTAACAGACCATAGTACACATGTAGGTAGTCGTGCGTTCTAGAGGAAGCTTCGAGTTACGAGCATAGAAGACGCAATACTGTGAGTTCATGTCCCCCTTTTCTCTTAACTGTTTTCTGTTTTATACTTCGGGGGGTGAAATACATGTTACAATTATTACAGACATTTTATACATGGTATGGTTAGCTTAAGAAGGGTTTACTACTTAGATCATGTGAGTGGTGGGTATGACACTTAAGGCCATTAATCCTCGTCGTAGGACCAAGGGACATGAGTGATAGATCTATTCGGGTGTAGCGAGCCCCACTCCTGAGTATGCTGAGTGGACCATGTGGTGACTATGTCTTCCCGACAAAGTTTGCTAGGTTTGAGTCTTCCTGCATCACGTCACATATATCGATGGCCTTGCAAACCATTGGTGATCTCTTTTTCCTTATTGCTACATACCAGGGACTTTTATACATACAAGACATATTTCAAAGGTTTATACTCACAGACATATACATGAACTCGCTCAACTTTTTGTTGATTTTTCAAACTACATGTATTTCAGGGAATTTATAAGTGGATCTAGTGGGCGTTGGAAGTTTTTAAGCTGCGTTAAGAATAAAACTGCCATCCATGGTCTTTTATTTGGTTAATGTGTCTTATTCCTGGACGAGACACGTTATCCAAACCTTGGTGTTATTCAATATCTTTTGTCGAGTCCTTACGAACTCAAAAACAATTTGTACAAATTGTAAAACTTGAATTTGAAATCTACGATTTAATCAATGTTGCTATGTTTTAAACGAAATTAATGGATGGAAAATCTATGGTTTATCATGTAGTTGTTTGTTGTGGTTGAATGCAATGATAACAAGTAAGTCACACCATATTCACGCTTCCGCAAAAGTCAGGGTGTGACAATGAAGGTGTGTAGTGTTTGGTGAAATGAGAGAATGAGGTCTTTTGGTTAATTTAAATGAACTTCCAACATTCTTTAAACCATTGTATATTATGTTTCTAGGACCAACAACAATATCAAATAAACAAATTAAAGAAATCAATGGTGGGGCCACCCTTGTGACCGTCGCCAATGTGGGGGGGGGGGGGAGTAGATGGTTTGCACGTAATGGATAGTTAAGGAAATTAGTTAGATTTTAAGTGTTAAGTTAGTGTTTTTAGTTGTTATGTGATTATCAGAGGTGTTATGATGTTTGGTGACCATTACTAGCTCGGAAATGATAAAACAATGCTTCTAGTGAAAATTTGATGTTTCGGGTAGTGTCCAGTTGTTCGGTTGGTTACTGGTTTGTTAAGGTGCTAAATTACACAGTTTAGTGTGCTTTATGTTCCCTTTTGTGACAGTTTTGTTTCCCGACACTTGGGAAAGTATTCTGGACCATTAAACCATAATTCTGCATATTATTTTAGTGTTAGAATGCTGAATTTTGCTGAAATTTGCAGAATTATGCAGTTTATGTGAGTTTTAGGCACTTTCCACTTAAACTATCACTAGAAAGGCAGTTTTATGATCCTTACTTTCCTATACACTATACTAGTGTAACTCTTGGTTTCTGGCTCATTCTGTGTCTTAACATCATGTCTGTCTGAGCACTGAACTCCCGTCAGTACTTCTAGTTTGTCTGATAACTGTGCTAACTTTGTTTCATGCATCATTTGAATCATTAGGTGTTGCATGCAATAATGATATGACATCATGCAATATGTGATGCACTTGTATGTTTATGGCAATAATCAGAAAGCATTCATGTCATTAATTCAGATCAAGCACAGTCATTAAAGCATAAATTACTGTTTAACATATACGGAACTACATGGAAATTTAACAGTTGTCACATTCTCCCCCTGTTAAGAAAATTTCGTCCTGAAATTTTAAGCTGTGCTATCGGTTGCAGGGCAGTTAGGGAACAAGTGCGGATACTTTGATTTCATTCGATCTTCACGCTCCCAAGTAAACTCTGGGCCATGACGTGAGTTCCAACGAACCTTGACAAGCTTAATACTACTCCTCCGAGTCTTGTTAACTTTCTAGTCTATAACCTCAACGGGTTCTTCAGTAAAGTGGAGAGTGTCCTCGATATGCACTTCATCCGCAGGGATGATAACTGTCTCTTGAGTTGGGCTTTTCTTCAGGTTCGATACATGAAATGTATCTGAACACCGTGCAGTTCTTCTAGTAGTTCCAACTTGTACGCTACGGTACCAACCCTTTCCAATATCCTGAATGGCCCAATGTAACGTGGGTTTAACTTGCCATGCTTTCCAAATCGTGCTACACCTTTCCAAGGTGAGACCTTTAACAAAACCATGTCTCGTACTTCAGACTCCAAAGGTTTTCGTCTTTGATCTGCGTAACTCTTTTGTCGATCACGAGCCGCCTTGATGCACTCTCGGATCTGCATGATCTTATCAGTTGTTTCTTGAACTAATTCGGGGCCAACCATCTATCTATCTCCAGCATCTGCCCAACACAACGGCGAACGACACTTATGGCCATAAAGAGATTCGAACGGTGCGGCTTGAATACTCGTATGGTAGCTGTTATTGTAGGAAAACTCAACTAGAGGTAGATGAGTATCCCAACTACCACCCAAATCCATTACACAAGCGCGAAGCATATCTTCCAGTGTTTAAATAGTTCGTTCGCTCTGACCGTCCGTCTGTGGGTGAAAAGCTGTACTCAGATTCAACTGAGAACCAAAGGCTTCTAGAAAGGATTGCCAAATCCTTGACACAAACCGTCCATCCCTGTCAGATATTATCGAGATAGGCACTCCATGACGTGCTACTATCTCCCTGAGGTAAAGCTCAGCTAGCTTTCCCGTGCTATCCTTCTCTCGAATCGGTAGAAAGTGCGTAGACTTTGTCAATCAGTCCACTATTACCCATATCATATCATGTCCTCTGGGTGTCCTGGGTAATTTTGTTATGAAGTCCATCAAAATCTGTTCCCACTTCCACATGGGTATTTCAGACTGTTGCAAGAGACCTGAAGGCTTTTGATACTCGACCTTAACCATAGCACAGGTTAGGCACTTCCCAACATAAATGGCAACGTCACTCTTGAGTCTTGGCCACCAATAATAATCCCTCAGATCCTGGGTGGATCGAGTACCGCGACTTATGAGCTTCATCAAAGATAACTTCTCTAATACCGCCATAAAGCGGAACCCAAATACGTCCCATGAAATACAAGGTTCCTTCCTCGTTAGGCACCAACTTTTTCTCCATTCCTTGGAGATATTCAGCCTTAAGATTCTCTTTCTTAAGAGCTTCTTGTTGAGCGTCACGAATGCGCGAAGTGAGATCCGTTTGAATAGTCAATTCTAAAGCCCGAACCCTTATGGGCTTGATTCTTTCCTTTCGACTTAAGGCATCTGCTACCACATTTGCCTTTCCAGGATGATACTTGATCTCGCAGTCATAATCGTTCAGCAACTCAACCCATCGTCGCTGTCGCATAATAAGCTTTTTTTGATCAAATATGTGCTGCAGACTCTTATGATCCGTGAAGATAGTACATCGAGTACCATACAGATAATGCCGCCAAATCTTCAAAGCAAATACCACTACACTTAGCTCCAGATTGTGAGTGGTATAGTTCTTCTCATGTACCTTCAGTTGGCGAGAAACATAAGCGATAACCTTTTGGCATTGCATGAGCACGCAACCCAATCCCTGACGCGACCACGAAGTCTTCCGTACCTTCGGATAGGGATAGTATCGGTGCATCGCATAGCTTGTTTTTGAGCAATTGAAAGGCTTCTTCTTGCTTGTCTCCCTATTTATACTTCTTGTCCTTTTGAGTAAGGGAGGTTAGCGGTTGAGCTATCTTGGAGAAATTCTCGATGAATCTATGGTAATAACCCGCTAAACCCAAAAACTGTCGGATCTCAGTCGGTGTCTTCGGAGTTTCCGAGTTCTTGATTGACTCAATCTTTGTGGGATCCACATGAATACCATTTTCGTTTACCACCTGTCTAAGAAATTGTACCTCTCATAACCAAAACTCGCACTTCAAGAACGTAGCGTAGAGCTTTTCCTTCTTTAGCAGCTCTAGAATGGCTCGGAGATCTTGCTCGTGATCTTCCTTTGTCCGCGAGTAAATCAGAATATCGTCGATAAATCCATAAACACTGCTGGCGCGTTAGTCAATCCAAACGGCATCACGAGGAACTCATAGTGTCCATAACGAGTTCTGAACGTGTAACACCCCGAAAATATTTAATAGTTAAAATACTATATATTAAATAGTATAAAAGAAAGATGATAGTTTGATTTACATTAGACTAATAAATATAACTTGAGGGGCTGATTTAGCAAAAATGGGAAACTTGTTATTAATAAAACAAAATAAATCAAAAACACACACACATATACGAACGTGTGGGTGTGTGCGACCAGAGGAAAGAAAACGTGGACCAAACCCTAATTCTTGATCAATTCCATCAGATTTAAATCAAACAATTCTGAATGCATGAAGTTGAATTAGAGTCAATAACATCATATCTTCACAAGGTGTGTTGAGAATTTGATGTATGTATATGTATTGAGTTCATGATGAAATCTAAGATGCTCAATTAGGGTAAAATTCTGTTGAAATTATGATAAGAATAGTGGAATCTACATGATTCTAAACCAGTTTGATAAACATAAGTAGAACAAAATGCCATGATTAGGTATTTAGTGAATGCACAAGTATGAACAAATGGGTTTTGATGTGCAATATTGGAACTCATGAAATCTGAAGGTAAATAATGATGTTGAACAAGTTATAATCAGAAATTTGATATAAAAAGGGGATAGTAAACATTCTACTTGTTAATTAGGGGTTTTGGTGGTTAGAAAACTTCAATAACAAGAATGATATGGTAAATTGGGAAGTATGCACATAAGGTGCTTGATAAAACGCCTAAAAGAAGTTGATAGACACTAATTGTGGTGTTTGGCTAAGTTAACAAGCTTAAGTTATGAGCCGAAAGGTTCTAATGATAATTGGCTTGTGTATTTTAGGCAACACGAGTGAGGCGTCGGGAAGTCAAGTCGGTGCGGACACTCACTTGAAAGGAAAGCTTTAAGGTACGTGGCTAACGCTTCGTTACTATTGTTAATTAGTCTTTCGTTATTGATATTAATTGGCAAGTTAGAATATGAGATTTAAGTGGTTTGGTTTGTTGAATGATGGACTTCATAACGGCAAACCAAACGGGTTATTAAGGGTAGGTACAAACCGGGGAATGGGAGTACCTTATCCGTAGACTATAAGCCCGGGTGACTGGTGGTAATGTATTAAACACGCAAACCGGAAATGGGAGCGTGAGCGTTGAACAATAAAGAACCCAAAGATGGGTCACCTTGATACAAAGTAATATCCGTCCGTATGGTTTTAGGAACAATGAATTAGAGGGTAAAGTTGGTTAAAATGTGGAATAAATATCCACAAGTTTGATTATGCATCAAATGATGCATATTCATTACAATTCTTGTTAGGAAAATGTTAATGGATTGAAAACAAGAAACTATAAGTTTCACTAGATATTTTGGAATGTCCCGTATTGTAATTTGATGTTTTAAAAAGTGCGAAACGAGAACAAACGGGTCAAAATAGCCAAAACAGCAAAGTATTGGCTGCAGACGAGTCTCAGGCGGGCCGCATAAGCTCGGCCTGGGCTTATGCGGGGCGCGAGAAAGCTACCGTAAGTTACGGTAGCTACCGTAACTTACGGTAGCGAGTAAAAGTGTTACGCCGGTTCTCTACTGCCTTACGGCAGCCAAGTTTTGCCCAGTGGCTACCGTAGCTTACGGTGGCTACCGTAAGCTACGGTAGTGCCCAGTCACTTTTGATAAGTTTGGCATATTTTAGTTATTCGGATCCGTTTTCAAGCGTAGTTTCGTTTATGCCAATTCTCAAGGACCGTAATACTAATGTTTGTTAAAATTTTTAGCTTTTAGGTAATGCAAGCACGTGGATGATGGTCAAGTCAAAGCTTCCAAACCGAACACATTCAAGATCATGTTCCGCTACTTTTGTTAATAATTGTCATTAGCAAAACTTATGTAATTAAAGGAATACTTATGTATCCTAATGTTGTTTTGAACGTTGGTTAATCTAGAAATTGCTAAACTAAGGTTATGTAAATGTTTGGCTTGACGTTTATAATGAATAGTCTTATCTTGTCGGTAAGAATTTATATTTCTAAAAGTAGAGTGTTACAAGTTGGTAATCAGAGCTAAGGTTAAAGATAAATGTGTTCGGTTCAAGGCTTGATCAACATCCGGTAAGAATTTATTTGAAGTAAATTCTAAATTGAAAGATTAGAAAGAATAGTCATTTAATGTTTATGGGAGGAGTATAATAATATACTCGAACCCAGGAAGTACACTTAGCATAAACGGTTAAGGCAAGTTGTATACTTGGCCAAATAGTGAGTATGAATTCTCATGAAAAAGTATGAGAATGATTGAACGAATTATTTATCGAATTATTTTAACATTTCAGTAAGAAGATGTCGGGAGGTGCTAGTAACAATATCCTATCCCTCACTACCGACGAGTTGAAAGAAAAGATCTCCGAGGAAGTCGGAAGGGCTATTGAAGTTAGCCTACCAAGATTTATAGAAAGGCTACAAAATACATTACTTTCAACTATGGAGGAAAAGATGGGCGAACTAAGAGAAGATCTTACCAATGATTGAGGTAAGGCCAAAGAAAAGAAAGGTTGTTCTTATAACAAGTTTATGGCGTGTAAACCCCCGATCTTCAACGGAGAGGTGGATCCAATTGCTTGTCAAAGGTGGATAAGCGATATCGAAGGTGTTTTTGAACGAACACATTGTGATGCAAGCGACTTCGTGGCTTATGGAACTGGCCAACTTAGAGGCCAAGCCAAGGATTGGTGGGACAACCTCATAAATGAAAGGGGTGTTGAAGCAACGAGGGCGATGACTTGGGAAGATTTTAAAACACCATTTCTTAAACATCATAGCCCCAAGGCGGTAATCAATAAGATAAAAGAAGAATTCATGCAATTGAGGCAAAAGGGTGAAACCGTTGATAAAATTACGGGGACATTTATGGATAAACTCAAGTTTTGTGATGAGTTGGTCAAAACCGAAGAACAGAAAATTTATTACTATCATACCATGCTTAGGGCCGAATATAGGGAGTTTATGACTCCCTCACATTACGAAAACCTCACCGACATAATCAATGCGGCGCGGGAGCACGAGATTGAATTGAAAAGGCAAGTTGAAAGAGGTGAAAGAAGGGCCTTGGATGAAAACCTGAGTCCCACAAAGAAGTCGAAGGTAGCTGAATCTTCGAAGAAGGGAAATGCGAAAGGAGGTTCCCCGAGTTGTAAGATATGAGGACGCACCCATAAAGACGAATGTTATTTTAAGAACAAGCCTTGTGTTGCATGTGGCAAAATAGGGCATGGGGTTTCAAACTGCCCAGACAAACTGACGGTGTGCTATAAATGTTATCAGCCGGGTCATAAAAAGTCAGAATGTCTGGAACTGACGGGAAAGAAAAAGGGTGCTGACTCCAAAAATGAAACCCCGAAGTCAAAGGCAAGGTCGTTCCAAATCACTGCTGCTGAAGCAAAAAATGGAACCTGACGTAGTTACAGGTATATTTACTGTAAATTATGTTCTTGCACGTGTCTTATTTGATACGGGTGCGAATAAGTCTTTTGTTTCTCATAGATTTATTCAAAACCCATTGTTTACATTAACCAAATTGCCTATGCCAATGGAAATAGAAGTAGGTAATAACAAAAGTTTCATTGTTTGTGATGTATGTCGGGAATTCAAACTGAATATCGATGGCGAGGAATACTCAATTGATCTAATACCCATGTCTATGGGTGAATTTCAAGTGGTAGTTGGAATGGACTGGTTGTCTCGCTACCACGCCAAGGTGATATGCTTACGTAAGGAGATACACTTAACGTCTCCGAGCAGAAAGCGTGTCATCATCTATGGGGAAAGACTTGTAATCCCATGGTGTGCTCGATGATAGAAGCCCGTAAACTTATACTACACGGATGTAAGGCATATTTGACTTACGTACGTGATGTGGAGAAGGAAATGCCAAGGATTGAAGACGTACCAGTGGTGCATGAATTTGAAGATGTTTTTCCCGAGGATCTACCGGGAATGCCGCCAGAGTGTGAAATAGATTTCGGGATTGAACTGATTCCGGATGCTAAACCAGTTGCTAAAGCACCATATAGACTGGCACCATCGGAATTGCAAGAATTAATGTCCCAGTTACAGGATTTACTCGATATGGGATTCATCCGGCCTAGTGTGTCTCCTTGGGGAGCGTCGGTGCTATTTGTAAAGAAGAAAGATGGGAGTATGAGGATGTGTATTGATTACTGGGAGTTAAATAAACTCACGATAAAGAATCGATACCCGCTCCCGAGGATCGACGACCTGTTCAATCAATTACAAGGCGCTAGCTGGTTTTCAAAAATCGATTTGAGATCGGGTTACCATCAGTTGAGGGTAAAGGAGGATGATGTACCAAAGACGGCGTTCCGTACGCGATACGGACATTACGAATTCCTCGTGATGTCCTTCGAGTTAACGAATGCACCCGCGGCTTTCATGGACCTCATGAACCGGGTATGCAAGCCGATGCTCGATAGGTCGGTGATTGTTTTTATCGACGACATCCTTGTTTATTCAAGGAACGAGGCGGATCAAGCTAACCATTTACGGGAAGTGTTAAAGATACTAAGGCGGGAAAAATTATACGCTAAATTTTCAAAATGCGCCTTCTGGTTACGAGAGGTGCAATTCTTAGGGCATGTCATAAGTACCGAAGGAATATTGGTGGAACCATCGAATTCGATGGAAGCAGTATCAAAATGGAACCCTCCAAGGAATCCATCTAAAATTAGAAGTTTCTTGGGGTTAGCAGGTTACTATCGGAGATTCATTCAGGATTTCTCCAAAATTGCATCGCCCTTAACCAAGTTAACCCGTAAGAACGAGAAGTTCATCTGGGAAGACGATCAGGAAAAGGCGTTTCGGATATTAAAGGAAAAGTTAACCTGTGCACGGTATTGACTTTACCAGATGGAACGGATGATATGGTGGTGTATTCAGATGCATCACACCTAGGCCTTGGGTGCGTGCTAATGCAAAGGGGAAGGGTAATTGCGTATGCCTCAAGACAACTTAAGCTGCACGAAACAAAATACCCGACCCATGATCTCGAGCTGGCAGCCGTAGTCTTCGCCTTAAAGATCTGTAGACATTACTTGTATGGCGTGAAATGTACTATTTTCACTGACCATAAAAGTTTAAAGTACTTCTTCGATCAGAAGGAGTTAAATATGAGTCAAAGGCGTGGGTTAGAAGTAGTGAAGGACTACGACTGCGAAATCCACTATTACCACGGAAAGGCTAATGTGGTGGCGGATGCCCTTAGCCGAAAAGATGATTACGCTCCAATTCGAGTACGGTCTATGCAGTTGGTAGTAACTTCAGGTTTGCTTGAACGAATTCGAGAAGCCCAGATCGAAGCAGTAAGGGAAGAGAATTGGAAGAAAGAGCGTATAAAAGAGTTGATAAAAGATCTTGTGGAAGGAAGTAATGGGATGAAATACCGGTATGGTAGGATTTGGGTCCCAAACACATGTGGTGTTAAGGATCTTCTGCTTGACGAGGCTCACAAGTCTCGCTATTCGATCCATCCTGGAGCAACCAAGATGTATAGAGATTTAAAGCAAAACTATTGGTGGTCGGGGATGAAAAGAGATGTGGTTAAATATGTGGAGAAATGCATGACTTGTTTACAAGTCAAAGCGGAACATCAAAAGCCATATGGAAAACTTCAACCTTTGGATATTCCGGTTTGGAAATGAGAACATATTACTATGGACCTGTTGACTAAACTGCCAAAGACTGCACGGGGATTTGATGCCATTTGGGTAATCATAGATAGACTAACCAAAAGTGCCCATTTCATCCCTATCTGAGAAACCTACACCTCTGAGAAGATGTCAAAAGTATATGTGAACGAGGTCATATCACACCATGGGGTGCCGGTAACTATCGTGTCCGATAGGGATACTCTGTTTACCTCAAATTTCTGGCGCGACTTTCAAAATCAAATGGGTACTAAGTTGTTGATTAGCACCGCATACCACCCACAGACTGACGGGCAAAGCGAGCGAACGATACATACATTAGAAGATATGCTTCGGGCTTGTATAATAGATTTTGGCGGCAGCTGGGATGTGTATCTACCGTTAGTCGAAATTTCATATAACAATAGCTACCATTCAAGTATTGGTAGGGCCCCATATGAAATGCTTTATGGAAGAAAATGTCGGACACCGATATGCTGGGAAGAAGTAGGCCCTCGGGAGCTTGCTCATAAAGATGTAATCCAGGTTACGAACGAGAAAATTGACATGATCCGAGCCCAACTGAAGGCAGCTCAAGATCGACAAAAATCATATTCGGATAAGAGACGAAGGCTAATCGAATTCCAAATTGGCGATAGGGTAATGCTTAAGGTATCTCCGGGGAAAGGAATTATCCGGTTCAGAAAATGAGGAAAGTTAAGCCCACGATTTATAGGGCCTTTTAAAATTTTGGAGCGAGTGGGTAAAGTGGCTTACTGACTAGAATTACCAGAGGAACTAAGTGGGATACACAACACATTCCATGTCTCGCATCTGCGGAAGTGTTTAGCGGATGATACGGCCTATGTTTCCCTCGATGATATAGAGATTGATAATAAACTCAACAACATAGCGAGGCCTATCGCAATCCTAGACCGTAAGGTTAAGGGTTTAAGGAACAAAGAAATCAACCAAGTGAAGGTCAAATGGGAACACCAGAAAGGATTAGACACCACTTGGGAGTCTGAAGAGGAAATGAGACGACTCTACCCTTCATTTTTCGGTACGTGTATGTATTATAATCCTATGTGTAAAATGGTTTCGGGGACGAAACCCTCTTTAAGGAGGGTGGACTTGTAACACCCCGAAAATACTTAATAGTTAAAATACTATATATTAAATAGTATAAAAGAAAGATGATAGTTTGATTTACATTAGACTAATAGATATAACTTGAGGGGCAGATTTAGCAAAAATGGGAAACTTGTTATTAATAAAACAAAATAAATCAAAAACACACACACATATACGAACGTGTGGGTGTGTGCGACCACAGGAAAGAAAACAGGGACCAAACCCTACTTCTTGATCAATTCCATCAGATTCAGCCCCTAAATCAAACAATTCTGAATGCATGAAGTTGAATTAGAGTCTGTAACATCATATCTTCACAAGGTATGTTGATAATTTGATGTATAAATATGTATTGACTTCTTGATGAAATCTAAGATGCTCAATTAGGGTAAAATTCTGTTGAAATTATGATAAGAATAGTGGGATCTACATGATTCTAAACCAGTTTGATAAACATAAGTAGAACAAATGCCATGATTAGGTATTTAGTGAATGCACAAGTATGAACAAATGGGTTTTGATGTGCAAGATCGGAACTCATGAAATCTGAAGGTAAATAATGTTGTTGAACAAGTTATAATCAGAAATTTGATATAAAAAGGGGATAGTAAACATTCTACTTGTTAATTAGGGGTTTTGGTGGTTAGAAAACTTCAATAAAAAGAATGATATGGCAAATTGTGAAGTATGCACATAAGGTGCTTGATAAAAGGCCTAAAAGAAGTTGATAGACACTAATTTTGGTGTTTGGCTAAGTTAACAAGCTTAAGTTATGAGTGTTAGAAATAACCCGTTCATGTGGCCTTACGGATCATTTAGTAACATTACCAATATGACATAACTAGTCCCCGGCAATTACTTGATGGTAGTAATTGTAAATATTGATTAGTTCAAGTGACAATTATGATTTCCCTTTAGGTACCATTAATAGAGAATACATAGAGTTTTTATAACGGATCATTATTCATGACTATTATTCATTGATCCATTATATATTGATGATAAGTGGTGATCAAAAACTCTTGTAGAACACCAATACTAAAATACTAAAATTCTCTCTAAGGTGATCCATCAACCTAAGGTACCATAACGGGAAACATGGCCTTATCTTCGTCTTTAAAGATGACCACTCCCACAAGTAAGTGTCTCTAACTTGGTATCTATATTTACGTTATGATTGAATAAACATGATTAGGTTCTATATTTTGACCTATGTTTATAGATATAATCAACATGTGGTATCAGAGCAATGTTGATTATATCAGGTTGATCATGTAAATCGATTTGTTGCCATGTTTTATGTTTCGTGATCTTCTGACCTGCAAGTTGATTTAGAAGTTAAATCATGTAAGTCAATTTGTTAATAATATCACGAGCTCTTTTGGACAATTCAAATAACTGGCAATCATGATGTAATGGCTTTCTTATGGAAGTAAAATATATTCATTTTCAAATGATTCATTCTGACACTCTTGATAACCGAAAATATATGGCATACAATCCAAAACAAAGAATTGTCATTTTAACTATATTTACATCATCTTGAATTGCAATTGATGGTGATTTTAATTAGTGACATATTTTTAATTGTGTTTTGTCTATTGGGTTTCACAATACACTGTTGCAATTCTTTATTCAATGTGATTAATTAGTGATTTATACATTTTGGTGGTGAATTAATGGTATATTAATTTTAACTTTACCTAAATTTCCATGCCAACAAGAATCCATCAGTTGGATTATTTCTTTGATTGGATTTAGTTTTGCAAAAAGGATTTAATCAATTGAGATATTTTTTTTACAATCGATTTAATTTTTTTGCATATCGTTTATATGCCAATCGGTTTTCATGAATATTAAAAAGGCATAATTTGCAAATCGCTAAATTAGCATTATTTTTTATAAATCTATTGATGATCGATTAAATCAATTTATTCTAAATGCTGGTGACTTATTTCAATCACACACCAACAAACCTATTAATGGTGATTTAATTTGGTATAGATGAAAAGTATTGAAATCGGCTAATTAATTAATTATTTTGGCAAAATTATCTTGCAAATTATGAAATCGTTTTGCAAAGATGTCAAAATCGGTTTGCAAGCCTTATTTATTTACTTATTTTTGCTCTAATATGGGACTAAATTGTGAATGGTCCAACTTAAGTATGCAAGTTAAATGGCAAACTTCAATGATAGATGATTGAACCACTGGGATATCATTTGATCAAACATTGAAGCTTTAGTTATGCCATCTTATGTAATTATCTGTATTAGCATAATTTACATAAATATTTCATTTCTGACCCAAAGGTGTTATGTTATATTTATGTGATTTACCTTATTGTGTATGTATGTTCATCATGATACATGAATTTTGGTCAAAGCCAAAGCGAAGCCAAAGTTCATGTAGAACATTGAGACAGTCTATATTTATGTGTGTTCATAATATATGAATTTTGGTCAAAGCCAAAGCGAAGCCAGAGTTCATGTAGAACACTAAAGACAGTCTATTATTTATATCGTTCATTATGCCTGAAATTTGGTCAAAGCCAAAGCAAAGCCAAAGTTCAGGCAGAACATTAAGTTGGTTTTTATTTACGTATGTTCACAATACATGAATTTTGGTCAAAGCCAAAGCGAAGCCAAAGTTCATGTAGAACAATAAGTCAGTCTATTATGTATGTTCATAATAAATTTTGGTCAAAGCCAAAGCGAAGCCAAATTTATTTAGAACATCAAGACAATCTGTTATTTATGTACGTTCATAATGTCTGAATTTTGATCAAAGCCAAAGCAAAGCCAAAATTCAGGTACAACCTTAAATTAGTCTGTTATTTTGGTGTTATAGTAGACTATATCTTCAATATAATAATTTGTGTCTGCCTTACTTGATTACCCCATAATGTAAATCACTCCAAGTTTCTTCTTAGGTTTGTATCTCATTTATTTTATCCACTCTAATTTCAAAACCTAAAATGTTTTGCTTACTTAAGAGTTTCTACAAAATTTGCTCTTGTTGGATTGTTGATTATTTTTTAAGATATGATAATCCTACTGCTCTTTTCTGAAAAAAGTATTACAGAAGAAAACTAGAGCATGACTAGTGGGATAAGTCAACCATTATATCTCTTATGATAATCAAGAACTCATTTCATTATTGCTATCATGGGAGCTATTCTAGATTCTAAATTTCCTAAGACTAATTTGTTTTCTTTGGAAGAATAAAAAAAACTCCTAAGACGCATGCATTACTCTACATTTTTACTATAAAGTTTGTGGCATATGTGAATACATCATAATGTACAATACCATGACCCATAATTAAAGGTTTACACATGGAAATCATTACACTTTTCCGGTGCATTACATATAAGTTTTCCACTAATACCATAAGTTTCCTTAAGAATCAACTAGAACACTCAAGAGTACCAAAGGAAAATGAGTGTGTTGATTAGCAACATATGTACAGGAAAAGGAATGCATGAAACTGGAAAATTAGATGTTGTTCATCTCACCGTCACTAAACCTGAAAGGAGGATACTTTTAAGATTCAGAGATAGTGTACAACTACTACTTCCAGCTATAAGTTTCTTCAAAGGAAAGTCTCACAGCAGGTTTATGCCATTAAACTAGGCATGAGCATCGAGACTATCCATAATTCAATGAAACAGCTGACTAAGATAAGTAGTAAGATATTTATGATATTTAAGTCTGCTAATGGTAATATTCTAACCAACACATGACCGGTTGATTCTAGTTCTATGTGTTTCCTTACAAGAAATCAACAAATAATTAATATGAGAGTTAGTGGCAAAATTTAATGTTAAGACTATAAGAACCATAATAAACTGTTTTATAATTGGGCTTTATGATACCTTATATATTCTGTAGATTATTCAGAATTTAGTATCAATATAAAAGCTGCATTATGACAGTTGTGAGGTTTGCATGGTTAAAACATAGTCACTCTTACCTTAAACTCTCATATTATTTGTCATCTCAATCTGGATAGAGACCTTATAAGATATAACTAGATGATGCTACACTTTTTCACAACCTTCTGTTATCATGAAAATGAAAATTTAACAAAAGAAAAATGAGACTTACATATTCCATCCATTAAGACCAAATTTCATGAGAAATCATGACTAGGTTAATGAAGGATGAAATATTATCAAATCTCATTCTTAGTGACTTATGAGCATGTGTTATAAGCCTTAATATTTAAATGGCTAAGGGAATAAATTAAGTTCCATTAGAAGTTATATTTCATTGGAACTTATCCCAAAATGGAATATTCAGACATAATTCATTTATCATAATATTTACTTGTATTTAATATGTCTTATATGAACAAAGGTATTAAAGAAATTAATTCATATATACTATGATTCCTTCTAAATATGTCCCTCAAAATTTTATAACATCTGGACATTAAGGAAATCAAGTCTGACATATATGACAGGTTCCCACAGCACGTAAATCATTGAAACTTATCTTGTAGCATTCCTAGAGATCTAAAAGGTTAGTGGGAGCATTAAGTGTCTTAATCTTAACTTGCGAGAGTTGCAAGAGGAGGGGAGTGAAAACTTGTTGTTACCTCAATTTGTACCTCTTGTACAAGACATTGCTTCTTCACAACTTTTCTCTTTAAGAATCTACTGCTACTCTAACAAAAGTTTCATTGTTGCTTAAACGTGGGCACACTCAGATTTCTTACCAAAATTATAATCCTCAAACAGAGAAACTACAATGAGTTACATCATTAACTTGTTTCTCTATTAGAATCTATTGGCCTTCTAATGTTGACCATAAGCATGCTAAATTTGTTAATGATTTCTAAAATTAGTGGGAGTAGTAAAAGTCCTTATCATGACTTGCAAGAAGTACACGAGGTGGGGGGAAGATACTTATTAAATTTTACTCCGATTACACCTCTTGTACACCATACTCCACCAACTCTTACACACTTAGAATCTTGAAAATGATAGCAACTTAATCAAGAGTTAATCCATAAAACTGAAACTCATAATACAACCCAATAATCAACTACGGAGGTCATCTAGGTTTAACTTTGAAGATTATGTATCCTCCTTGACTGAAGGTGAAATGGATATTAGAAAGTTTATGATCCTACCTCTTCTAATTAAGCCATTAGCATCAATCAATTTTCTAAATGGAATAAAAATTGTTATTAGAAAATTTGATTTTATGTGTCAAAATAACGTTTGGGATTTGGTTGAATTACCTAAATCCAAATACAAATGTTAAGACACTAAAAGCAAGATTGATTGTTAATGGTTATGCTCAGAAGAGAATTATTTATCAAAGAATCATCTTACCTTTCTTACAAAAGGTTTCTTTGAGGATCATTGTTGTTTTAATAGCTTATAATCTTTTGTAGCTACATTAAATGGATATTAAAACAACTTTCCCTAAACAAAGACTTACATGTTCAAAAGAACCTGAAAGTTCTAAACTGAAAGGTCAAGAACACTTAGTTTCTAAGTCGATGAAATCCATATATGGGTTGAAGCAAACATCAAATGTGACGAAATCTTAATGCGATTCTTTTCATCCCGAATTAAGTGGATTTATGTGTACCAACCTCAGGATGAGTGGGAGCAACTAATGTAAACTTGTCCTTATATAGATGACACTATTTTGATAAGTATATGTTACATAAGTCAAATAATTTCTCATACATATTTTGATATAATGAATCTCGGAAATACCACTTACGTGAGAGATATCAAAATATACCGAGATAGACCCATTGGGGCATTAGTTTTGTGCCATAAGCTTTACTCTAAAGTGGGTCCTTACATATGTAACAAACAATATTGCTCTCATTAAGATGATAAAATGATAAATGAGATTACTTCCTTATGCTTCATTAATTAGAAGCCTTATGAAGGTTTAAGTCTATACTCGTTTAGATATTGCTCACATTGATGAACATTAGATCACTCTAGATTATTGTGAAGCATCTTACAATATCTTTAAAAAATGAGAGAGACCATAAGAAGAGGTTGATTATTCTTACCTTGATTTTATGATGTTCAAAAAAACTAAAAGTCAATTTGGGGTAATCCTTATGTCTGCGGACAAATCTATCTCATGGAGGAGTCATGAGAAACTGTTAACAACAACCTAAATTATAATGACATAATATGTTGTTAATTAACAACGCAATTGTCACTAAATGTTGTTGAAATTTTATCAGTGGACTCATAAACTTATTAACTCCATATAAATACTATATTGAAGACTTACTGTGAAAAGTCAGCTACCTTATTTCCTCGAACAGTAACAGTTCGAGAGGTGTTGCACTAAACTTCGATACAAAATTATTGTTCTTTTATGAACAAGAAGAGGAACCTAAATACTTGTATCGAATACATTTACATTCGCATATGCTTGCGGATCCGATAACTAAGGTCTGCACCCAAAGTCTTTTTAAGAGCTCATAATAAAGACGGGTTTTACTAAAGGCCTTACATAATAGCATATCGTACATATGAATGATTAGTTATTATTTTTCCTCAATTACACAATTTGTTTGTTTATAAATACGTATGTGCACCTGATGACGTGTAGACAACAATTATACAAATTAATTTCAAAGGGCTTACCTCAGTCATTTTGGTCTTAAATTTACGTATGTTTTGATTTGGGGTTGTAACATGATTAATGGGGGTCTTGAGTTGACAATAACTCAATGACTGTATTTTTCTGTTGCAATTTCAATTTGAAACATTGATTAATGTTTTAACTTGGCCAAACTTACTTATACTTATCACAAATGATCACTCGGCCAAGTGGGAGAATGTTAGAAATAACCCGTTCATGTGGCCTTACGGATCATTTGGTAACATTACCAATATGACATAACTAGTCCCCGACAATTACTTGATGGTAGTAATTGTAAATATTGAATAGTTCAAGGGACAATTATGATTTCCCTTTAGGTACCATTAATAGAGAATACATAGAGTTTTTATAACGGATCACTATTCATGACTATTATTCATTGATCCATTATATATTGATGATAAGTGGTGATAAAAAACTCTTGTAGAACACCAATACTAAAATACTAAAATTCTCTCTAAGGTGATCCATCAACCTAAGGTACCATAACGGCAATCATGGCCTTATCTTCGTCTTCAAAGATGACCACTCCCACAAGTAAGTGTCTCTAACTTGGTATCTATATTTACGTTATGATTGAATAAACATGATTAGGTTCTATATTTTGACCTATGTTTATAGATATAATCAACAATGAGCCGAAAGGTTCTAATGATAATTGGCTTGTGTATTTTAGGCAACACGAGTGAGGCGTCGGGAAGTCAAGCCGGTGCGGACACTCGCTTGAAAGGAAAGCTTTAAGGTACGTGGCTAACGCTTCGTTACTATTGTTAATTAGTCTTTCGTTATTGATATTAGTTGGCAAGTTAGAATATGAGATTTAAGTGGTTTGGTTTGTTGAATGATGGACTTCATAACGGCAAACCAAACGGGTTATTAAGGGTAGGTACAAACCGGGTAATGGGAGTATCTTATCCGTAGACTATAAGCCCGGGTGACGGGTGGTAATGTATTAAACACGTAAACCGGCAATGGGAGCGTGAGCGTTGAACAATAAAGAACCCGAAGATGGGTCACCTTGATACAAAGTAATATCCCGTCCGAATGGTTTCGGGAACAATGAATTAGAGGGTAAAGTTGGTTAAAATGTGGAATAAATATCCATAAGTTTGATTATGCATCAAATGATGCATATTCATTACAATTCTTGTTAGAAAAATGTTAATGGATTGAAAACAAGAAACTATAAGTTTTACTAGATATTTTGGAATGTCCCGTATTGTAATTTGATGTTTTAAAAAGTGCGAAACGAGAACAAACGGGTCAAAATAGCCAAAACAACAAAGTATTGGCTGCAGACGACTCTCAGGCGGGCCGCGTAAGCTCGGCCTGGGCTTATGCGGGGCATGAGAAAGCTACCGTAAGTTACGGTAGCTACCGTAACTTATGGTAGCGAGTAAAAGTGTTACGCCGGTTCTCTGCTGCCTTACGGTAGCCAAGTTTTGCCCAGTGGCTACCGTAGCTTACGGTGGCTACCGTAAGCTATGGTAGTGCCCAGTCACTTTTGATAAGTTTGGCATATTTTAGTTATTCGGATCCGTTTTCGAGCGTAGTTTCGTTTATGCCAATTCTAAAGGACCGTAATACTAATGTTTGTTAAAAATTTTAGCTTTTAGGTAATGCAAGCACGTGGATGATGGTCAAGTCAAAGCTTCCGAACCGAACACATTCAAGATCATGTTCCGCTACTTTTGTTAATAATTGTCATTAGCAAAACTTATGTAATTAAAGGAATACTTATGTATCCTAATGTTGTTTTGAACGTTGATTAATCTAGAAATTGCTAAACTAAGGTTATGTAAATGTTTGGCTTGAAGTTTATAATGAATAGTCTTATCTTGTTGGTAAGAATTTATATTTCTAAAAGTAGAGTGTTACAGAACGCAGTTTCCAGTATGCTTTCCTCTTGAGTCCACAACTGATGGTAACCCGATCGAAGATCAATCTTGGAGTAGTAGCTTGATCCTTGCAGTTGCTCGAATAAATCATCAATCCTCGGCAAGGGATACCGATTCTTGATGGTTAACTCGTTCAGCTACCGATAGTCGATGCACATACGAAAGCTACCATCCTTCTTCTTAACGAACAACACTGGAGCTCCCCAAGGCGAGAAGCTCGGCCTTATGAATCCCTTGTCCAATAACTCCTGAAGCTGCATGGATAACTCTTGCATCTCTGATGGCACAAGTCAATAAGGTGCCTTGGCTACAGGTGCGGCGCCTGGAACCAAGTCAATGCGGAACTCGACTTGTCCTTGCGGAGGTAATCCTGGCAAGTCTTCGGGGAAGACCTCAGGATATTCCCTTACCACAGGGATATCTTCAAGCTTCGGCTCTTCGGCTTCCTTATCCATTACATGAGCTAAGAAGGCAACACATCCTTTTCATAGAAACTTCTGCGCTTTCATACAATTGATGATTCGTAAGGGCGTATCATGCTTCTCTCCGTGAATCACAATCGTCTCTTCATTCACCATCGGGATGCGGATGATCTTCTCATGGCACACTATCTCCACACGATTGCTCGCCAACCAATCCATCCCCACTACGACATCGAAGCTTCCCAATTCAACTGGCAGAAGATCTATCGAAAACTCACGCTCTTCGAGCTCCATAATACAACCTCTAATCACCTATTTAGCTTCTACTAGCTTTCCATTAGCCAGTTCTATCGAGTACGGGGCGTCTAACTTATTCGCAACTAAACCAAGTATATTCTTAAAGTCTAGGGATACGAAGCTAAAATCGACACCAGTATCAAACAACACAGATGCATAACGTTAATTAATAGGGAACGTACCAGTAACCACGTTTGGATCCTGGCGTGCTTCCCTAGCTCCAATGTTGAACACCCTTCCACGAGCTTGATTATTTTTAGGGCATCCTTCCTGAAATGCCCCATGTCACCGCAGTTAAAACAACCCTGACCACGTCCCTGGTCATTACCATTTCCACCCTGATAGTTGTTGTTGTTGTTGTTGTTTCCTCCATGATTTCAGTTACCAGCTTGGTTCCCATATCCACCACGATTTCCATTACCTCTGAAATTACTGTTTCCTCCCTGGTTTCGATTTCCCATCTGATTTCCATACCCACCACTGTTTCCATTACCACCTTGACCTCCATTTCCAGGCCCAGCACCATGCCAACACGTCTCCTTAGCATGCCCCACTTTGCCACAGTTATCACATTTTCCATACCTACACCGCCCGGTATGATGATGTTGACAGTTGTTGCACTTAGGTAGGGTACCCATGTACCCATTTCCCTTGTTTTCAGCATTTGCAGCGCCAGTTTGTGCCTCAGCTGGCGGGTTAGCATCTCTTCGCTTGTTGGCATTGTTGTTGTTTGCTCGGTTACCCTTCTTGAAGTTAGTGAATTTTCTTTTGTTATCCCCTGATGACTCCACATGAGTCTCTTTCTTCTTTGTTTCAGAAATCCAAAACTTTCCCAACCTAACTGCTTCCTCAGTAAGCGCCACACTTAAGTCAATAGCCTCAGAAATGGTTGGAGACTTGGAAGTTGTCACCATGCTCAGAATCTGAGGTGCCAATCCCCAGATAAAGCGTTCAATCCTTTTAAACTCCGGCTCCACCAAATAAGGAACCACTCTCGACAAATCATGAAACCTCTGAATGTACTCAGCCACTTTTGGACCATCCATTTTCAACTTCCAGAATTTCGTTTCCAACTTCTGGATCTCCACTCGAGAACAATACTTTTTACGCATCAGCTCCTTCAGTTCATCCCACGTCAATGCATACGCAGCAGCTTCACCCAAAGTCTGCACCTGAAGGTTCCACCACGACAGCGCCCCATCTAGAAATAGCCCAGAAATGTATGTGACTCTTTGTTCCGGTGCGCATTTGCTCATTCTCAAAACAGAATCCGTCTTCTCCACCCAGCGCACAAAGGCGACAGCACCCCCGGTACCATCGAAATTCAGGGGCTTGCAGTCCAAGAACTGTTTATAGGTGTAGCCATTTGGGGGATTATTCCCAGAGGTACCTCCGCTGTGTTCGGAGCGGAGTGCCTCGTGCTGTGCGATGGCGTGTGAGATGCGCTCTTGTAACTCTGCCTCTGTCGTGGGCAGTGGATTGTTGGTATTGGTGTTCCTTCGAGGCAGCATTCTTCTTCTAGGAAAAAGATTCGGGTAGGTCATGTCTTATTCGATAATCAATCATCTAGGTGTCGTATGTACATATATAGATATAAGCAATCATCATAGCAAACAATAATGCAACAATATAATCATAGCACAAACATGTAAATCAACTATGTATTTAATGAGAACACGACTATTGAGCTTTCATTAAGGACCAACCATAAGTTACATCATTTCCACATTGTATCGTATCAAAAGAGACATAGGGTCACATCACCCTTGTCAAATAAGTCTATCAATGTACAAAAGTAATGAACAAAATATGGTCTTTGTATCTTCACTATCTCGGCTCAATTGTATTGCTCTCACCAAAAGTAATGCATCTGCATAAAACCAAAAACCTACTGTGCTGATGGCGGAGGAGGAGGAGAGAAGAAAAGCAATTTGCGGACATACGCAAGCTCCTCCTCGAGCTCGTAAACATGGCGAAGCAAAAAGCTAATCTGCTGCTCGACAGTAAGAAAGCGGGCATCAAAACCAGGAATAGGAGTGGGAGCAGCAGGTGGAGGTACGAATGAAGCTGACGGTGATGAGTGTGGAGGGACAAAAGTAGAATGACAGGGATAGGGTGACCGTCCGGCATCCTCACCGAACTCCAACTTAAGTACTCTACGACTCAAAATCTCAAACTGCAACTGTAACGACAAAAGCAACTCATCCTGTGTGTAGCCAACGAAATACGAGGGATGGTAGGGGTCGGAAATGGGCATAGTATATGGAGGGAACCACCAAAATGGCTCATCAAGCGATGCAGATGTAAATGGAGTGAAAGGTGTAGTCTGTGGGATCGGAGGGAAACCGGCTGAAGCAAACGGGTCATAACTCGGAGGTTGCCCCGAGGTACCCTCCCCTGGTCGGGGAGCAGGGATCTCTTGGAAAAAGACAATCGGAAGATTGGTACGGTGAGCGTCAGACTCAAATGGAGGCGTGGGAGCAACATCAGTGGGTGGGGGTGGTGGAATGTATGGATCGACAAGTGGGAGATCAAGGGGTGTAGGTATCGGCTCTGGGACAAGTGATGCAATATCAGGCTACCGAACGGAACAGGGTCTGGCTCAGGAATAGGCTCTGGAACGTGTGGAGGTGTAGGAACTCGAGCAGGGGATAATGGTGCAGCTGACATCGCAGTGTCGTCATCGGAAAGCTGCAGTCCTGCCGCCTGCAGGGCCGAGGAAGTCACAGACTCAAAGGAGTCTGAAACTGAATGCAAGCTGGAGTCAGAGGATAGCTCAAAAACGGGTATGATTGGAGGAGGTACATCCAGTAGAGCAACATCATCATCAACCTCCCTGTCGCCCTGAACGTCAGCTGGGGGACCATCCAAAAATAAATCGACATCATCGCCAAAGAGATCATCAAAGGGCCAATCCTCAGGAGGAATGACCATGAGGGGAGCAGCGTCGAGGATAGGTGCGACAATATGCTCACCATCGGGGTGACCGATGATGAAGTGATCATGGATAGGAGCAGGGAAATCAAAAAGATCCTCGACAGGAATGCCATCAGCGATAGGTACGTCGTCTCCAAAGTCCGGGAGAGCGAAAGGCTGAAAGTCATCGTCGTCACTGGATAACATCTTTGGATCGCTATCAGTGTCTGAAGTCAAAACCTCTGGTATAGGTGCTACCTCGTCGTCGGAGACGATCTCCATCGGATCGTGCTCCTCTGACAGATCGCTCTCAAATGAGGACATGTATACCTGTAACATAACAATCATAGCAGGTGCACATATGTTAACCTACAAACACTCGGTGTATGTAAACAAAGACAATCATCACTTAATCATGTATTCACATATTTCGTCATGAAACTTTTTCTATCTTAGCTAGTCTACTCCATGTAAACTACAACCACCACTGTGACCTTGCTCATGTTTCTTGTCTTTCCTTTGTAAAATGTTTGTTCCATGGATCTTGGTGTTTTAAAAATTCAATGAAAAATATTTTGTAAAAATATTTTCGTGAGAGAGCCCTAATGATTGTAGTCTAGACTCGAGAAGGAATCCTAGTTCGCTACAATCGAAGCTCTGATACCAAACTGTCACACCCTGACTTTTGCGGAAGCGTGTTATGTGTGACTTGCTTAATATCATTGCATTCAATTATACCAAATAACTATATGCTAGAAATCGTGATGTTCATCCATTACTGAGTTTCAAAATAATACAAACCATATTGTTTAACACCATACAAAGACTTCAAGTTCAAAATACAAACCAACCAAATGTTTCAAGTTCCATAATAGACTTTAACAAAAGATACTAATAAAACGAGGCTTTGAACCATGTATCCTACCAAAGATAAAATACACGATTCAAACCCTCCAAAACTGGATGACATCGTTTATTGTAGACACATCTTGACAACCTTGAACGCCCGCCAGATCCATTTACAATTTCCTGAAATACATGTAGTTTGAAAACATCAACAAAAGTTGAGCGAGTTCATGTGTTTGTATGTGTGCACGATAATCTTGTAAACATTTGTATGTATGTATTTGAAAACCGGTATGAAAGCGTCCATGAACAGATCGATTAATGTGTAGCTAATACATTAATATGTGTGCAACGGTGTAGGAAGGCTCAACCCTTTATGCGTATTTCGTACCGGGCCATCCGGCGGGAACGACATAGTCACCACATGGTCCAACCCGCGGGCTCATAGGTGTGGCTCGCAACACCCAATAGATCTATCACTCATACCCCTCGGTCCTTATACAAGGATTAATGATCTTAAGTTAACGCCTACCCATTAACATGATCTAACAGTTCATTCCTTAGCTAACCATACCATTTGTAATCATCGAAACATTTGTAAAATGTATTTCAACCCCAAAGTTATAAAACTGAAAATAGTTAAAAGAAAAGGGGGACATGAACTCACAATCTGGCGTCCTGCTAGCTGGTGTAACTCAAAGCTTTTCCTCGGTCGCACGACTACCTACACACGTGCTACATTCTATTAGACAGATGGGTCGCGCCTCGGCTTTTAGTCTTAATTGTTATGACTTAGCATCTTTGAGTTATTTTTGATGTAATAAATATTATTCCAAAGTATATAATTATTTGTTAAAATAATAATATTTTAACTTAAATTATATTTATTAACTTTTGGAATAATTGTTAAAATAATATATTTTAACTTATTTGTTTTGTAATCCTTCCATGAATATTTCCCCAAGGATGGGTGTAACTGTACTTGTATTTTTAGACTTGTGTATTTTGCCAAGTATTGGTGGTGTATCCCGGTGTGTATTTATACATACGAGAATACGTATTTTTATTGTATTTATTAAGTATTCTTATACTTAATTTTTGTATTAAATTTTCTGAAATATTATTTTTAACCAATAAAAATCACCAACATATATATTCCTAAAATATATATATTTTAAGAAAACTTTTATAGAAAATTATTGATAATTCTTCCTTTGCAAAAATAATTATATTTTCATACAAACCTCAAAAATAATATATTTTCAAGATTAACTTAGAAAAAAATTTTAAATCCATTTTTCCACCCAAAAATAATATATTCTAAATTTGCTTAAGAAAATATATTTTTTCTCCAAAAATATTATATTTTCTAATTGTTCAAGAAAACATATATATTTTCTTTACTCAAAAATAATATATTTTCTTCTTGACAAAAATATAATATATTTTTGTAACACTTGTAAAAATCATAATTTCCGTTTCTTTAGTTTCCAAAATACCGTTTTATTTATTTGCCAAAATATATATATATATATATATATATATGAACTTAATTCTGGAATATATATATATATATGTAATTCATATTCCTTGTTTGGTTTGACCAAATTTTGGGTATAAATTATATATTCTTTTTCTTGGAATTTTGGTAATATTTTGTGTTATAATTCTTGGTATTTTGGTAAGTTATATTATTTCAAATCCTAAAATAATATAACTAATACACATAATATACAAGTAATCACACAAATTGTGACATCTAAATATATATTTTCCTAAATACATACTTAGTCATTTTTATTTATTAAAAACAACCTCCAATATTTGTAATTTTTTTAACAAAAATTATGGCAAATTTTATATGAAAAATCATGGTTAGAATATACTTGTAAACACTTGTTTAAAATTATTTTTCTAAGTGTTTAAATTCTAGAAAAATTTTGCCATAGTTTCCTCTTAAAAATGGAGGTTTCCATGCTTTCAAAGCATATCATTTTCTTTTAAAATCATCACCAATCAACAACAAATCAAACAACACTTACCATGAGCCAAAATCTTACAATTTTCACTACATCATGAACTTGAAATTTTGTAAAAACTTGTAGTAACTTACCATGTTAATTAGTAGGCTTAGTTACCCTTAAAAGTGTGGTTATTTGTTCATAAACATCATTCTTGGAAAAGTTAGTCTTTCACAACTTGTAAAATGATTTTTCTAAAAATCATTCTTTTGAATTTTTCTTGTCATCAACATATTTCTACACTTGATTTAACACTAAAAACATGGTTAGTTTCTTTGAAAATCATGACTATGTAAATCTTATATGTAAACTTGGTTTCTTGAGAAAATCATCTTTGAAATCATCCATGTACAAGACTAATAACATGTATTCATCATCATTTTACACAAAACCATCTCCATTTTCAAGTTCATGTTTCACATAATAAGATGATCATTTTGATTTTTCACAAGATCATCCTCTCACTTGCTAGATCATGTGTTTGATCACAATCTAGCAAGCTTCATATGATGTTTAACATCATAAACACAAGAAATCAACAGTCAAGATTCACACATACACTTAAACAACATAGATTATTATGATAGTGAGCTTTATGTTAAATATTATCTTCTTGATTCTTTATGATCTTCATGTTTAACATCTTACATATCCTTTTAACCAACATAATGAGAAGTAAAATAGAGTTACGAGGGTCTTACTACTAGCACAAGGCTAGGGAAGAAACCAAATATGAAGACGATGATAAACTTGGTGGTTAAAAGCTCTTGTGAAACGTCCTTCAACTTCCAATGGCACCAAGCTCCTTAGTTAAGCTCCTAGCACCTTTGTAACACATGAGATTGGAAGATATTGAAGTGAAAATAGGTGGTATGGTGGTGGTGGTTCTCGGCCGTGACAAGGGGAGAAGGAGGGAGAGAGATGAAGGTGTGTAGTGTTTGGTGAAATGAGAGAATGAGGTCTTGTGGTTAATTTAAATAAACTTCCAACATTCTTTAAACCATTGTATATTATGTTTCTAGGACCAACAACAATATCAAATTAACAAATTAAAGAAATCATGGGTGGGGCCACCCTTGTGACTGTCGTCAATGGGGGGGGTAGATGGTTAGCATGTAATGGATAGTTAAGGAAATTAGTTAGATTTTAAGTGTAAAGTTAGTGTTTTTAGTTGTTATGTGATTATAAGAGGTGTTATGATGTTTGGTGACTATTACTAGCTCGGAAATGATAAAACAATGCTTCTAGTGAAAATTTGGTGTTTCGAGTAGTGTCGGGTTGTTCGGTTGGTTACCGGTTCGTTAAGTTGCTAAACTACGCAGTTTAGTGTGCTTTATGTTCCCTTTGTGACATTTTTTGAATCCCGGCACTTGGGAAAGTATTCTGGACCATTAAACCATAATTCAGCATCTTATTTTAATGTTAGAATGCTGAATTTTGCTGAAATTTGCAGAATTCTGCAGTTTATGTGAGTTTTAGGCGCTTTCCGGCACTTAAACTATCACTAGAAAGGCAGTTTTATGATCCTTACTTTCCTACACACTATACTAGTGTAACTCTTGGTTTCTGGATCATTCTGTGTCTTAACATCATGTCTGTCTGAGCATTGAACTCCCGTCAGTACTTCTGGTTTGTGTGATAACTGTGCTAACTTTGTTTCGTGCATCATTTGAATCATAAGGTGTTGCATGCAATAATGATATGCCATCATGCAATATGTGATGCACTTGTATGTTTATGGCAATAATCAGAAAGCATTCATGTCATTAATTCAGATCAAGCACAGTCATTAAAGCATAAATTACTATTTAACATATACGGAACTACATGGAAACTTGACAGTTGTTACAGGTAGTGATGATGATTGTACAAGATTTAGGGAGAAATACTTACGAAATAGCCTTAAATCTTGAGAAAAAGGGACTGGGAGCGTCTAGAGAGCAGCTGGTCGGTGAAAGTAAGTGGCGTTCGGTCAGATGGCCATCCAATCGGATGGTCATCCGGACGAATACCATTCGGACAGCCGTGTTGTGCGAGTTAGTTTAACAACTTTCGTTTCGTGCGTTAAGCGTTGCGTTGAGATAACCACATAACATTAAACAAGTAATCACACAATTAACACACATAATAACTAAGATGCATAAAAGTAAAGCTGTGTTTCGAGTTTGCATTGCGTTTGCATTGAGATAGCCTTTAGTATAAACAAGCGATAAAATGCGTTTAAATAGTTTGCGTTATAAACTGCGTTTAAATAGTATGCGTTATAAACTGCGTTAAATGCGATAACTGCGTTTGAAATAAGCGTTATGAACGCGTTGTAAAACATAGTTTAAAATAGCTAAAAACCAATATATATAGACTACCGCATAGGGTTAACTATTATCGAATCTCAGAATTCAAGCAATTATACAAGTAATGACCCGGAAAGTCGGGTTGTTACAGCCTCCCCTACTTTAGGGAATTTCATCCCGAAATTAAGGCGCATGCATAACGAAGAGTTGTGGAAATTTAGCTTTCATATCACTTTTGATTTCCCAAGTGAACTCGGTGCCGCGTTTGCCTTCCCAGCGAACCTTGACTATAGGAATGCAAGAGCGTCGAAGTTTCTTGGTCTCCTGGTCCATGATTTCTACTGGCTTTTCCACAAAGTGTAGAGTTTCGTTAACTTGCAAATCCTCGTGGGGGACATGCATGTTTTCTTCGGCTAGACACTTCTGGAGGTTCGAGACGTGGAAAGTCGGATGTACGTTGCTGAGTTCCTCTGGTAACTCGAGTCGGTATGCCACTTTACCAATTCTTTCCAGAATCTTAAAGGGACCAACGTATCGTGGCGCTAGCTTTCCTTTCTTGCCGAATCAGATCACCCCCTTCCAAGGTGAAACCTTTAGGAGTACGTGATCACCAACTTTGAACTCAAGGGGCTTGCGATGTTTATCGGCGTAACTCTTTTGACGACTCCGCGCTTTCAAGAGGTTGTCTCATATCTGGAGGATCTTGTCAGTTGTTTCTAGTATTAACTCAGGACCGGTAATTTGTGTGTCTCCGATCCCGTGCCATACAATAGGCGATCGACATTTTCTTCCATATAATGCCTCAAAGGGTGCCATTTGAATACTAGCATGATAACTGTTGTTGCACGAGAATTCGACTAAAGGTAAATGCGAATCCCAATTACCACCAAAATCTATAACGCAGGAACAAAGCATGTCTTCAAGGGTGCGAATCGTGCGTTCAGTCTGACCGTCGCTCTGGGGATGGAAAGCGGTACTGAGATTAAGAGTAGTACCGAGAGCGGATTGGAATGTCTCCCAGAGACGTGAAGTAAATCGACCATCGTGGTCAGAGATGATGTCACGAGGTGTCCCATGTCGACAAATGACTTCGTCGGTATAGATTCGTGCCAATCGTTCAACCTTATAGTCTTCTCGTATTGGTAAGACGTGAGCGGATTTCGTAAGTCGATCAAGATAACCCAAATGCTATCTTGACCTGATGGCATGCGAGGGAGCTTCGTAACGAAGTCCATAGCTATACTCTCCCATTTCCACATCGGGATTTTGGGTTGTTCGAGTAAGCCAGAGGGTCATTGATGTTCGGCCTTAACTTTGGAGCAAGTTAGGCACTTCGAAACATAGAGTGCGATATCCTTCTTCATTCCTGGCCACCAATACCTAGCACGGAGGTCCTGGTATATTTTGTCGGCACCCGGATGAATGGAATATCGAGACTTGTGGGCTTCAGTCAGCAAAATCTCTCGGAGATTATTGCAACTAGGTATCCAAATGCGGTTGAGATAGTGAAAGATACCATTCAGTTTATTCACTAGTTGGTTTTCGGTTCCAAGTATTCGTTCTTCCTTCAAAGTGTTCTCGAGAAAACAAGCGAGTTGAGCATCGCGAATGAGGGCTTCGAGGTTGTGTTGGGCTTGAATGTTACGAAAACTATGTAAATAGCTTCGTCGGCTAAGAGCGTCGGCAATGACATTTGCTTTGCCTGGGTGGTAGCGTATCTCACAGTCGTAGTCGTTGAGAAGTTCGACCCATCTGCGTTGGCGCATGTTCAGTTCTTTTTGGTTCAAGATGTGTTGTAGGCTTTTATGGTCGGTGAAGACCATACACTTAGTACCATAAAGGTAGTGTCGCCAAATCTTTAACGTAAAAACAACTGCACCGAGTTCGAGATCGTGGGAGGTGTAGTTCTTCTCATGGACTTTGAGCTGACGAGATGTGTACGCGATAACCTTGTCCCGTTGCAAAAGAACACAACCAAGACCTAGGTTAGAGGTATTGCAATAAACAAGAAAGTCATCGTTTCCATCGGGTAGCGCAAGTACGGGAGTGTCACAAAGCATACGCTTAAGAGTTTGAAAGGCTTCCTCTTGTTCAGTTCCCAAAACAAAAGGCTTGTTTCTATGCGTCAGAGAGGTGAGAGGAACGACGATTTTAGAGAAATCAGCGATAAATCGACGGTAATAACCTGCCAATACAATAAAAGAACGAACTTCGGACGGGGTTTTTGGTGTAATCCAACTCTTAACTGCTTTAACATTCGCGGGGTTGATGTATTGCAAAATACATGCTTATATCGTGTATAGTTTGTACGTTTTATCGTTAATTCTAGTTTAGTTTTGCTTTGAATTGCGTACTATTGATGAAAGTTCGTTTTTCCAGGTCTTGATACGTTAATTGGCTAAAAATTGAGTGGAAACGAGCTAAAGTCTTGAAACATTGCATCTTGGAATGAGTCACAAAGAGTTAGAATTATTTTGAGGAGTTTTGGGGTTTTAAAGCTGAATTTGGGAGAAAACATTCTGGTTAAAAACGTCACTCGCGTAGCGCGAGCATAAAAGTCTGATCAGTCGCGCTACGCTACAACGTTAAACAAATTGCCGGAGTTTGCATGGCGCGCGTCCCGCGTAAACTTACCACCATATCTGATGCGGGCCGCGAGGGAGGTGTATACGCGCACAGATCGTGAACAGCATCGGATTTAGGGTTTTGAAGGGATTATTATCAATATACACGAATTAGTAACCCTAGTTACGAACAAGAGATCATTAGAGGCGATTTTGGAGCCATCTTGGAGCTGAATCGGAGATCTTGAAGGCGCGGAATCATTGGATCAAGTTCAAGACAAAGAATCGAAGATTTCTCGGGTTTTTCAATCCCTTGTTTGGTTGATTTCTTTCTTGAAACTTGTTACCATGAATTCTAGTTTGTTTATCTTTGATTTGTTTTCGTTTATAGACATGCTTGGCTAAACATTTAAACCACCTAGACTATGATGAATGGATTGAAATAAAGATTTTACCTTTTTCGTTATTTGCACGATGTTTATGGATTGATTGTGTTTTGTAAAAGGTTTGATTTAATGATTTGATGTGTATGCGTACTTTGATTTGGTTTGTTATTGTTATTTGCTTCATATGATTCTTAGTGACGGTCTTTATCACAACATAGAGTCATATTAGGGTTTAGGGTTTCGGTGAGTGTCTATATCACATAAGAAAACCTTCACTCTTTAGGGAGAATCGGCCGATAACCTCTAGAAGTAATTAATAATAATTTGCTAGATTTTAGTGTTCTACTAGTCCTAATACCTGGGAAGTGAGGGGCTATTGGTAGGTCTTACCCGGCGAATTGCTTTAGATAGGCCTTGGGAAAGGTTATGTCTTGGTTTACCTGTCGGTCTTATTAGTCTATCAAGTCAAATCTATTATTTCATACTACCCTAGATCTAGGACTGGGAAGAAATAGGTCAATATTAGGGTACTTACACAATAATTAGAGGACTGGGAAGAAATCTAATAACCGGTAGGATTAACGGCCTAGGTAGTGTCACAGGTTTCTCCTTGAGAAGGGTCGAGGGGCCTCGATGGCTCTTAATAGGTTTAGTATCAAACGATCCCGGTTCCATAACTCGTGCATTTAACTTAATTGGTAATCTCTTAAAAAAAACAATCCAGGATTCTTGTCTAGGTGGTCTTGTTCTCTCATAAGAAAAGTCTTTAATCTTCGTTCGTCTTTAGTCTAGTTCTAGTTTAATTAAGTAGTTTAACATAGATTTCCTAGTTTTTTCAGTAACCCCCCCCCCCCCCCAAACAATTAAACATAGTTTGAGTCATGTCTGTCAGAGTCTAGTCAAAGTCTAGTATACGTGATAAATAGAGTCTCGTGGTTCGATATCCGGACTTCCTAGGTTATACTACATTGATCGGTACACTTGCCGATTGTGTGGTTTAGGTCGAGTCTAGAATTAAAGCTTTATAGTGTCTAGAATAGAGAGTCTAATTTAGTTTGTTTTTAATAGTCTGTTTAGCACACATCAAGTTTTTGGCGCCGCTGCCGGGGACTCTTGGCGATTGCGTTTGTTAGCTTTGATTAGACTTAATTGACATAATCTGTGCTACTTGTCTTTTGTTTTGTGTTTTCGTGGTGAGTCTTGTGAGTCTATCTGTGTTCTGTATATTGAGTAGTAGGAGTCTAATTTTTTGTGTCTTCTATTTCTTCTGAGTTTTAAATATGTGTGAAATTTGTGGAGGGCCTCACTTTACAGTTAAATGCCCACAATATGAGGGGTCCTCTGCACATTATTATGCTAACCCCTATATGCAGCCGCAGTCGTATTTTTCACAGGGGTATTCCTCGTACCAGTATGAGGAACCGTATCAGCAGCCTCAACAGCAAAATTTTGGAGTAAATGAGCAGGACCAGCTGAATAGGATAATGGGGTTGTTAGCTCAACTGGTAGCTACGGATGAGACTACTCATAAAATGATTCAAGAACATGAAGTCCTGCTTCAAAATCAACAGTCTATACTCTCAGACCTTCGATATTCAATAGAAGAAATGTCTACGAAATTAGAAGAAGTAGAAGAAACGGAGAAGAAGGGCATCATCGATTTTGGCTGTGAAGAAGATGAGATTATGATGCAAATGGCTAATTGCGGGATATTGAGAGAGAGTGTGGAAGAAGTAGACGAGTTGCAGGTCTACCAGGAATCATTGGTTAAAGGGGTAGATGTTGATGAGGAATTAGATTTAGGAGATTCCTTAGGTAGTCTGTTTGATGATGAGGTAGAAATTAAGTGTGGGGATCTTCCCAAGGAAGTAGACCAAGTGGTGAAAAAGGAAGAACACCACAGCTGGCCCGTGGTACTTATAATAAATGAAACTGAAAAATCAAAACCACGGGAGAAGGCAAGGAAAAGAAAAATAAAGAACCGGGATTGGTTGCGGGTCAAAAGCTGGTACAAGGAGGGGAGGAATGAGCCTTTGAAGCAAGACCAGTCTTCTCATTACATGCCACGCATCCGGTTCATGCCAGGTAAATTTAAATTCTGGTGGTCTGACCCGTTTCTAATTTTTAAATTTTTTTATAATTCCACCGTTAAATTTTTAAATGTTTATGAGAAACGGGTGGAATTAAACGGGTTAGACAAGGTTCAAATCAAAGAGAAGCCTCCTGATTAAATTCAAGTGTGGGGAGGTTTTGTAGGGTTTGTATAGAGTCATAGTTTTGTATATTGAGTCTTAGTTAGTAGTTTTTGAGTCGTTTTTTTTAGAGTCGGTACTGCTTTGGTTTTTGCTTGTTTTTGTTTATGCAGGTTTGATATGTACCACCCGTACGCAATCTCCATTCGGGTGATTTTGGAGCTGCTTATCAAATTTCAGGCATTTTCCAAGTGTAATAGTTAGAGTCAAAGCCGATCGCGACCGAAATGCTATACGATCGAGCTGGATTGGACCAGAGTTTTGGAGCATACGCGTTATTTAACCAGCTAAGTCATTTCCATTTATGCCCTTTGTTTTTATTTCATATTTATTTTTAGTCTTTTGAGTTAGTTTCCATCCTACATTGAGGGCAATGTAGAGTTTAAGTGTGGGGATGGGAAACTGTCGTTTAGTGTCTAGTTAGTGTGTCGTTTGAGTCAAAAATTTGAAAAAAAAATTTGAAAAATCCAAAAAAATTGAAAAATCAGAAAATGTCTTTCGAATAAAAAGAAGTTTGCAAATAAAACGGAAAATGATAGAAAAGGTGATTTGTTGCTTGGGTTGAATAATAATAATATGAGAATATAATAAATCGAGCTTGCGTCTAGTTAGGGATATGTGGATAGGCCCGGGTTTGGTTTTAAGTCCCTTTGAGTTAATATACCTTAATTGTCGGTCTGCTATTGGGTTCTCGCCTGGGAAATATGGGAAATCAAAACTGCCAATAATAGTATAAGGGGCACCGTTATAAGTTAGAACCGTTAGAGTTTGTGATCATGCGAGAAAAAAAATAGAGAAAAAAAATATAGAATAAAAGTGAGCTAGAAACTAAATGAAAGTAACACAGGCCTACGTATTCCGAGTTGGGGATAGCGACTCTACAGCCGGTTTGCCTCTGGGATGTGTGAAATCGACTTGCCGAATAAAAGTACCGAAACCTATGTAATCTGTGATTGGGGATAGCGACTCTACAGTCGGAATACCGCTGGGTTAGGGAAAGCATCGTCTAGTCTCACGAACGGAAAAAAAAAAGAGAAAAAAGCAAGCAAGAAAAAAAAATGAAAAAAAAATAAAAATAAAAATGATTGTTTACTCTCGTGGTTTTGATATAAAACGGTTAGGAATTGATCCAGTGATCGTTCTTTTAGTCCTATAAGCTTGAGGTGGGAGTAGATGGATCGTAAATTCTAGTGTGAGACCCTAGGTGGATTGACCGCACTTAAATTAAATTCACATGATAAGGGCTTAGGATTAGATTCGGGTTTAAGAGGATCAGTATATTCGCAATCGCAGCTAACGCAAGCCTTGGTTTTAATAAGATATAAATAAATTTTGATCCAAGTAATGAATTATCTCTGATTCCGTTGCATAATTCTTTTTCGGGGACGAAAAAAGTGTAAGTGTGGGGATGTTTGATGTATTGCAAAATACATGCTTATATCGTGTATAGTTTGTACGTTTTATCGTTAATTCTAGTTTAGTTTTGCTTTGAATTGCGTACTATTGATGAAAGTTCGTTTTTCCAGGTCTTGATACGTTAATTGGCTAAAAATTGAGTGGAAACGAGCTAAAGTCTTGAAACATTGCATCTTGGAATGAGTCACAAAGAGTTAGAATTATTTTGAGGAATTTTGGGGTTTTAAAGCTGAATTTCGGAGAAAACATTCTGGTTAAAAACGTCACTCGCGTAGCGCGAGCATAAAAGTCTGATCAGTCGCGCTACGCTACAACGTTAAACAAATTGCCGGAGTTTGAATGGCGCGCGGCCCGCGTAAACTTACCACCATATCTGATGCGGGCCGCGAGGGAGGTGTATACGCGCACAGATCGTGAACAGCATCGGATTTAGGGTTTTGAAGGGATTATTATCAATATACACGAATTAGTAACCCTAGTTACGAACAAGAGATCATTAGAGACGATTTTGGAGCCATCTTGGAGCTGAATCGGAGATCTTGAAGGCGCGGAATCATTGGATCAAGTTCAAGACAAAGAATCGAAGATTTCTCGGGTTTTTCAATCCCTTGTTTGGTTGATTTGTTTCTTGAAACTTGTTACCATGAATTCTAGTTTGTTTATCTTTGATTTGTTTTCGTTTATAGACATGCTTGGCTAAACATTTAAACCACCTAGACTATGATGAATGGATTGAAATAAAGATTTTACCTTTTTCGTTATTTGCACGATGTTTATGGATTGATTGTGTTTTGTAAAAGGTTTGATTTAATGATTTGATGTGTATGCGTACTTTGATTTGGTTTGTTATTGTTATTTGCTTCATATGATTCTTAGTGACGGTCTTTATCACAACATAGAGTCATATTAGGGTTTAGGGTTTCGGTGAGTGTCTATATCACATAAGAAAACCTTCACTCTTTAGGGAGAATCGGCCGATAACCTCTAGAAGTAATTAATAATAATTTGCTAGATTTTAGTGTTCTACTAGTCCTAATACCTGGGAAGTGAGGGGCTATTGGTAGGTCTTACCCGGCGAATTGCTTTAGATAGGCCTTGGGAAAGGTTATGTCTTGGTTTACCTGTCGGTCTTATTAGTCTATCAAGTCAAATCTATTATTTCATACTACCCTAGATCTAGGACTGGGAAGAAATAGGTCAATATTAGGGTACTTACACAATAATTAGAGGACTGGGAAGAAATCTAATAACCGGTAGGATTAACGGCCTAGGTAGTGTCACAGGTTTCTCCTTGAGAAGGGTCGAGGGGCCTCGATGGCTCTTAATAGGTTTAGTATCAAACGATCCCGGTTCCATAACTCGTGCATTTAACTTAATTGGTAATCTCTTAAAAAAAACAATCAAGGATTCTTGTCTAGGTGGTCTTGTTCTCTCATAAGAAAAGTCTTTAATCTTCGTTCGTCTTTAGTCTAGTTCTAGTTTAATTAAGTAGTTTAACATAGATTTCCTAGTTTTTTCAGTAACCCCCCCCCCAAACAATTAAACATAGTTTCAGTCGTGTCTGTCAGAGTCTAGTCAAAGTCTAGTATACGTGATAAATAGAGTCTCGTGGTTCGATATCCGGACTTCCTAGGTTATACTACATTGATCGGTACACTTGCCGATTGTGTGGTTTAGGTCGAGTCTAGAATTAAAGCTTTATAGTGTCTAGAATAGAGAGTCTAATTTAGTTTGTTTTTAATAGTCTGTTTAGCACACATCATGTGAATACCTTGACTATTGACGATGTGACCGAGGAATTGAACCTCCTCGAGCCAAAATTCGCACTTGGAGAACTTGGCGTAGAGGCGATTCCCTTGGAGAAGCTTGAGAACTAAACGTAGATGTTGCGCGTGTTCAGTTTTTGACTTCGAATAGATAAGGATATCATCGATAAACACGATGACGAAGCGGTCGAGAAAGGGTTTACACACACGGTTCATCAAATCCACGAAGACCGCGGGTGCGTTGGTAAGACCAAAGGGCATAACGACGAATTCATAATGGCCATAGCGGGTACGAAAAACGGAATATCTTCCTCCTGAATTCGTAGTTGATGATAACCAGAGCGTAGATCGGTCTTAGAAAAACACGCAGCACCTTGCAATTGATCGAATAAGTCGTAGATTCGGGGTAGAGGGTAGCGATTCTTGATAGTAAGCTTATTGAGTTCCCTATAATCGATGCACATTCGGAACGATCCATCCTTCTTTTACACAAAAAGGACAGGTGCGCCCCATGGAGATGTGCTAGGGCTTATGAAGCCTTTATCAAGTAATTCCTGGAGTTGACTAGAAAGTTCACGCATTTCGGATGGTGCGAGGCGATAAGGGGCTTTAGCAACAGGGTTAGCTCCAGGAATGAGGTCGATACGAAAATCAATATCACGGGTCGGGGGTAGACTAGGTAAATCGTCAGGAAAGACATTAGGAAAATCATGAACCACAAGTACCTTTTCCATCGGCTTCTTTTCCTTCTCCGCTACTACAATATGTGCTAAGAAAGCCTTGTATTCCTTGCGGAGATACTTGCTTGCTTGTATACACGACATCAGTTTCAATTCCTTCGAAGATACTTCTCCATAAACACAGAGTTGGTCGCCATTAGCTAGAGAGAAACGAATCATCTTTTCAAAGCTAACAACTTCAGCATGATTTTCGCGAAGAAAATCCATGCCTACTATGATATCGAAACTACCAAGTTGCATCGAAATGAGATCGATTGGAAAAACGTGATTATTGAGTTCAAGAGTACAATCACGAAGAATAGAACTAACGATGACGGTTCTTCCGGTGCAAATTTCTACGTCGAACGTCATTGGGAGGTTAGCGCGTTTACGGTTTAGGAGCTTTTCGAATTCAAACAACACACAACAGTTATCGGCTCCAGTATCAAATAAACACGAAGCATAAATACTGTTAACGAGAAACGTGCCATTGACAACATTGTTGTCAGTTTGAGCCTGGCGGACATTGATGTTGAAAGTTCTTCCGCGGGCTGCTGGTTGTGGTTTTTGCTGCTGTTGTTGAGGCTGATGTTGTTGTTGTTGTTGTTGTTGTTTTAGTTGCTGCTGCGGTTCTTGTTTCACAACTCGATTCGGGCAGACGTTGGCGAAGTGGTTTGGGTCACCAAAAGAGTAGCAAGCTCGCGCATGAGCAGCGGGCGCAGGAGCTGCTTGGTTACCCTGAATAGCGAGGGGTTGAGCTGGTGGTGCGGGAGCTTGAACAGCTTGTTGACGTGGGCCTGAACGGCAATGAGCAGTGAAATGCCCATACACGTTGCAGTTGGCACAGAAACGACAATTTACCCCAGCTGGGTGATGGTAGGTGCAAGTAGGGCAGAGAGGGTGAACACCAGTGTACGCACACTTAGCAGGAGGCGCGTTGGTGTTTGGAGCTGCAACTTGTTGGTTCTTGTTGTTGTTGTTGGGTTGTACGGGGATAACGTTGAGAGGAGCGACGGTAGTAGCGTAGTTGTTGTTTTTGTTACCCTTGCGCTTGCGATTCTGGCGTGAAGATTTTGAAACTTGTGATGCTGCAGTTTCGGTAGCGGGAGTTGCGGTGACTTGATTGAGGCTCTTGGTTGAGGTCTTGAAATACCCAGCTAAGACTCGCTTATCGTTGATCTCAGCTGCGAGTTGGTAAGTCTCCTCAATAGTAGCAGGTTTAGCTGCCTGAACAAAGTCAGCTACACAATCGGGTAAAGCGCGGATGTACTTCTTGATCATTATATCCGGAGTTGTCACTTAACCAGGACAAATAATACTGAGCTGCTTGAAGCAAGCGATGAGACCAGCGTTGTCACCTTCTTCTTGTTTGATATGCCAGAATTCATTCTCCAGCTTTTGCACCTCATGAGGAGGACAGAACTCCTTCATCATAAGCTCCTTGAGCTCTTCCCATGGAAGGCTGTAAGCTGCATCATTACCGCGCCTGTTACGCTCAGCAGTCCACCAGTCCAGAGCCCTGGACTGAAAAACTCCAGTAGCATTAATAGTACGCAGATTTTCTCAGCATCCACTTTTCCTGAAGGTGACTTCAATTGCGTCAAACCACTGGAACATAGCACTGGGTCCATCTTCACCAGTGAAGTTAGCAGGACCGCAGGCCTTGAATTGCTTAAAGCTGAAAGGAGCTTTCAGAAAGTGGCTCTTAGATTCAACAGAGGACTTGCTGCTGACATCGTTGATCTCACTGACGATCTGAGGTATGACCATAGCCATTTCCTTGGCCACCAGTGAAGCGATGCGCTTGTCAGCATGGTTGCGTCGAGTTGCGCGTGTGGTGTGGGATCTAAATGACGACATTGTCTGCAGCAGACATCGTCATAGGATTCAGACGAGATTCGATTATATCCGGTTTCGTAAAGTTTTAGCGTAAAAACTTCCTTGTTGTAAAGCTCAGGAACACGTAGGCACATAGGCACATAATCTACGTAAGCACGTATACACATAGGCACATAAGCACGTAGGAGCACATAATTCTCGTAAGCACATATTTTGCACATATTCACCTATATTTTGCACGTATTCACCTACATATTTTGCACGTATTCACTTATCTTTCAAGTGCGTGATTCGCGTTCGAGAGTTGCGAGTGATAGCGAGTTGCGTACGAGAGTGCTTAGTTTGAGTTGCGATTAGTTAGCGTTTGAGATTCGATAGCTGTATGAGTTGTGTGCATTTAATAAACGATGAGCGGAAAGCGAATAAAACCTCCAAAATCGAAACATATAAACATTTAGCCACATAAAACACATAAAATCGATAGCGCGTAAAATCAGCGATTGCGGGCTTAGAATCGAAATAGATTGCCTGGGGTGTTAGACATCGACTACCCAAAGTGATTCTGTCACACCCCAGTCGATGGCGGAAACATCGGGGTGAGGCACTGAGCGAAACAGATTGTCCAAGAGATTCCATAACAACTATAATTACCAAATATTTAATCATTACGTCCCATACTGTAACATATAAAGTAACACAGTTATTACAGACAAATTGTTCTCAAAGACAAATAGAAAACTGTTCTGACAACTCATAAATTATTTAATTTGTTTCTAGACTGCCCTAGCACGATTCCACAAGCAAAGTATACCACAGCATCCTAAACACCTATCACATACGTTAAAATAAGTCAATACACATAGTGTAAAGGTGAGCATACTAG
This sequence comes from Helianthus tuberosus, assembly GCA_030545235.1. Classification (NCBI taxonomy): domain Eukaryota; kingdom Viridiplantae; phylum Streptophyta; class Magnoliopsida; order Asterales; family Asteraceae; genus Helianthus; species Helianthus tuberosus. The sequence goes on from CM060411.1 coordinate 180,709,204, forward strand.
TTTAGTTGTATAATAGTAGTGAAAGCGGTTTACGCATAACCAGCATGTAACATGTTGAAAAGTGAAGCTAGCTGGTTATCAACAATGAAATATGCACAGACATGACTGCGAGTTGTAGAATGCGCAACACATATCACCACTGTGACACGTGAAGTAAAACCCTTAACAACCCCTGTCCACGACAGGTGCTGAGTCCAAACTATAGTACTATCGTTGCTAAGGTGTCAGGCAACAATCACTGTGTAAACATAACATACAAGCATTCATCGAATAACACGTATAACATGCAGAGACGGTTAGCGTATAAAAGTGTTTGCGTTGTGTGTCGATTGTGATTTGAAATACGTAACGTATGTAACACCCAAAAGTGTGTAAAGCAAAAAGGGTTAGAGTATACTCACAGTTCGTGTTTAAACAAATAAATACAAGCTTGGATTGATGGGAGCGCTGGAAAGATTAGCCTGATCAGATAACGATAGTGTAAGCGATGAACGGTGCGTTAAACGGCGTGTCGGTGAGATGTGGGACGGATAGTGATCCGATCGGATGACCTTCCGGACGGATGGTCATCCGGACGGATGGCCATTCGATCGGTGGGTTTTCCTTTTGGAATGGGTGTGTTTGTGTATGATGTGACTTTGAAGTTTTGGTTGTAGCATTTTAAAAAGAGAGTAGTACCTCTACCTTTCAGGTCGTCCGGTCGAACGGTCATCCGGACAGAGGGCCGTTCGCTCGGATGGCGATCCTTTCAAGTGAGAGTTTTCAGTGATCCAAGTCCCCTGGTAGAATATTCATTCGATCGGATGACTATTCGTTGGAACTGATATTTTGAAGTTTGGCAAAATTTGGTTAAGTGTTGAAGGCCACAAGTCATCCGTTAGGATTGTCGTTCGATCGGATGGTGATCCGATCGGACGGCAATCCATTCAGTGACCTGTTCGTTTTGAAAACTTGTAAAATTTGTTAAGTTTAGAAAGTTTATGGTTCAACTGAGATGGTATGACAATGTATTAAACAACGGAAACCATCCCAAGTCCAAGTCGTCCGATCGGATGGGAATCACCCCGTCCGATCAGCAACTGTTCTTGACGAGATTTCATGTTCAACCCGTTAAGTCAGTCATCTCTTCGATAGTAATCCATTCTCAGACCGGCACATCACTAGAGAATGAGTAGAAGGCCTGGAACAAGCTCAGATCCTATCGGTTTTGAGTGAAAAGTTAAGAACATTGAAGAAAAGTTTGAAATACTTGAAATAGGTTTAGATTTAGGTGAAATCAGTGTTTAAACATTGTAGAAATCCTTTAGATCTGAGTTGTTCTTGGTGGAATGAGGTCGCACTTTGGCGTTCATGAGAACCCATGAACAGCCCAAATCCACAGATTTCATGGTGAGAAGTTAAGATTTGATGGTGAAATCGATGAGAAAGTGTGTGTAGATCAAGGAAGTACAAGATTTGAGATGAAAACTTGCAAGAATCACGAGGAATCGAGAAGAAAGTGCCAAGAATGCGAAGGGTCGGAGGAGAGCTGTCACATCACGTGAACAGTGATGTGACAGGTGAGTATTTATAGGTGAAGAGGAGAAAGGCGGTGCAGGTGATTGTGTCGGAGGGCCCTTTGATCGGATGGCTCGAGTGAGTTAGTTTCCGACTTTCGTTTCATGCATTGATCATTGCGAAGCGTTTAAGCGAGTGTCGATTAAGCGATGCGGTAGTTTTAAATAATAGTTACACAAATAACATAACTAACATACAACAACATAAATAACCTTGCGTTTCCAGTTCGCGATGAGATTGCGTTGCGATAGAGTTGCGATTGCGCTTGCGATTAATCACATTAAACATACAATGAACATGCATAAGTAACACATAATAGCACACACACATAAAACAATATCCAGAACTGCGATTCAAGTTGCGATGCGATTGCGATGAGATTAGCGTTAAATAGATTAGCGTTAAATAGCGCTTATTGTATAAATACTCCACATAATACAACTAAAATAATATAAATAAGGTATCGATTAGCGAGGTTCGAAAGTACAAGTAATAATTAAGCAAGGAATGACAGATCGAATTAGCAATCTTTTCTCCCTTTGACTTTGACTTTGACTTGTACTTTGACTTCAAAAGTCGGGTTGTTACAGATTCGACTATTCACAACGACCTCGAGTGCACGCCTTGGCCTAATAGACTATGCTCTCGCCAAAATATGGCGAACGGCACGCATCCTTTCGGTTACTACGTGAATCGAGTCATTGGAATCCGTCGAGACTTTGGTGAGAGTTTTGAAAAATCAAAGTAGAGTGGAACGTGTTATTAAGATGCGGGTTTCACCCCTATCTTAACAGCTTCGTTCCTGAAAGTGTGGCAAAACCACGAGATAGAGATGGAGAATTTCGTCAAGATGTGGATTTCACTCCTAGCTCAACGAAGATTCTCGTGCTGAGAGTAAAAATACGCGTAGAGTGAGCGATTTTTTTTAGAGTTCTTGGTTTTCACACCTAATCTCGACCTAATCACTCGATTGTGTTATGCGAGTGTTTTCGAAAACGTGTGTATTGTGTCAGCCTTAGGAAAGGCAATAGTAGTATTACAGCCTTTGGAAAAGCTACTTCGTATGGAACTGTAGTATGCGGGTCCGCATGAAGATGTAGTTTTCGCGAGTTCGAACGAGAGTATCAAGAGTAAGCTCATGCAAATCCCTACTGGGTTCGCACAGAGCAATCTGTTGGTACTTTGACTATAGACTAAGTCAATCCTAAGACTCAACCTAATTCCTTATAGTTATGGTTCTGATACCAATCTGTCACACCCCAACCGATGGCGGAAACATCGGGGCGTGGCACTAGGCGAACCAGATTGCTCAAGAGAATCCATAACAACTACTAAATGGCAATATATAAAAGGTTAATTGTCCCATACCAATCAGCAAACATTCCACAAATTATTATTACACATAGCGTGTCTCAAAAGCACATCAAGTCCGACAACCTAGATTTATATTTGTGGAGTTTCTAGACTTTCTACTTCGTTTCATCACAGCGTAGCATCCTATCAACTTGTCACATACGTTAAAATAAAGTCAATACATAAAATGTAAAGGTGAGTACACAAGTTTGTATAGCATATAGTAGAGAAAGCGTTTACGCATAACTAGCATGTATCACGTAACGAGCGAAGCAAGTAACTATCAAAACTATGTTCACACTTAAACACGAGACTGCGTTGTAGAGTATGCGCGACACATGTCCAACGGACACGTAAAGTAAGGAGATGTGATCCCTAGCAACCCCTGTCCACGACAGGTGCTGAATCCAAACTATAGTACTATTGTTGCTAGAGGCGGTATAGTGTAACACTGTCTAAGCATAGTAACAAGCATTCATAGATCACGTATAACATGCGGGAGCGGTTAGCGTTAAAAGTGTTTACGTTGTGTGTTGTTGTGTTTTGATAGAGAACGTATGTAACACCCAAAAGTGTGTTTAAAGAAAATGGGTTCGAGTATACTCACATTGCATGTTTAGCTAGTAAACACAGACTTGGATTGAAGGGAGCGTGTTGGAGTTAGCCTGAGCATAGAACAGTAGCGTGAGCATTGAACAGCGTGTAAACAGTGCGTCGAATGTGATAAGTGTCGAATGGTGAGTCGAACGGATAAGTACCCATTCGATCGGATGGTCATCAGAGCGGATGGTCATCCGAGCGGATGGTCATCCGAGCGGATGACCATTCGAACGGGTTTGTAAATAGTTTTGGAAATTTTTGAAGTTTTAGTTGTAGCATTTAAACAATGTAAAGTATAGATGCCAAGCCATCAGGTCGGATGGTCATCCGGATGGATGGCCCTTCGATCAGATGGTTATTCGATTGAGAAATTGGCGGTTTGAAGTTTAACTAAATCGTTTTGAACAAGGATTAGTATAAAGGACAGTTCACCTGGTCGAATGGTCATTCGATCGGATGATCTTTCGAGTAGGTAATCTGTTGTTTTGTAAACTATGTAAAATTTCTAAGTAAAAGTTTTAGGGTTTTAACGGAGACGGCGTGACGACGTGTCAAACAACGGAAACACACCAAGGTTCAGTTCATTCGACCAGATGGGAATCACCCCGTTCAATCAGATTCACTATCATTGATGAAACTTCATGTCTGATACGTTAATCGGTCGTCTCTCCGGTGGGAATCCATTTTCAAGCTGATTCTCAACTAGAGAATGACTAGAGAGCCTGAATGAATCTAGATCCCATCGGTTTTGAGTAGAAGTTGAAGAAAAGTTGAAATCAGTTGAAAAATGTTGAGATATTGTTGAGATTCGTGTTGAATAGCGTGGAAATCCTTGAGATCTGGACAAATCTTGATGAGATGATGTCGCACAATAGTTTGCATAAGCAACTGAGTGAGAACCACCTTCAAGGAGTCCAAATCAGGTGATTTCAAGAAGAAAATCAGTGTTTGTGTGTGATTTTGATAGAGAAGATGATGTAGAAGTGTGTAGTGATGATGATTGTACAAGATTTAGGGAGAAATACTTACGAAATAGCCTTAAATCTTGAGAAAAAGGGACTGGGAGCGTCTAGATTGCAGCTGGTCGGATGGAGATGTCAAATCAGTGGAAGGACGTGTACAGGCAGTATTTACAGTATGAGAGAGTGAGTTAAGGTGGTGCAAGTAAGTGGCGTTCGGTCGGATGGCCATCCGATCGGATTCGATCGGATGGCCATCCGATCGGATGGTCATCCGGACGAATGTCCATTCGACCGGATGTCCATTCGGACAGCCGTGTTGTGCGAGTTAGTTTTCCAACTTTCGTTTCGTGCGTTAAGCGTTGCGTTACGTTTAAGCGAGTTGCGAGTGAGCGTTGAGCGTATAAGCGTTGCGTTGAGATAACCACATAACATTAAACAAGTAATCACACAATTAACACACATAATAACTAAGATGCATAAAAGTAAAGATGCATTTCGAGTTTCCGTTGTGTTTGCATTGAGATATCGTTTAGTATAAACAAGCGATAAAATGCGTTTAAATAGTATGCGTTATAAACTGCGTTAAATGCAATAACTGCGTTGAAATAAACGTTGTGAACGCGTTGTAAAACATAGTTTAAAATAGTTAAAAAAACAATATATATAGACTACCGCATAGAGTTAACTATTATCGAATCTTAGAATTCAAGCAATTAAGAAAGAAATGACAGATACAAGTAATGACCCGGAAAGTCGGGTTGTTACATTGCAGCTTTCCCTGTAGAGATGAACTTTGCCGGCTTGTCTGTCTTGACTCCTTGGATTATGATCACTTCTCCTGTTAGCTTACGAATTTCAATAGAATTCAGATCACATAAGGTTTGAGCATGTTTGGATGCTAATCATTCTATTTCTAACATTACGTCGAATCCAATGAGTTTCATATGAATTAAAGTAGCACTAAGTTTTTATCCAAGCAATTTCATCGTTTCTTCCCGAAGTACTCCATGAATATTTGTGGGGTTCCAGACTTGTCTATATTTGATTAAAGACTGATTGATTGCTTGACACATAACTTAGTATTTATAAAACTTTGGTTTGCACCAGAGTCAATTAATACTTTAACGTCAACATCATGTACAAGAAATGTACCAATAATCACCTCAGGAATCATTGTTGGCTCTTATGCTGTGAGAACAATGCTCTCGCATTCCTCTTGGGATCTTTGGTTGTTTTCGTCTTATTTTCAGGTGTTGTGCCAGTTTCGGACAATCTTGACGAATATGATTTGCTTCCCTATTGGAAACATACACATCTCTTCTTTTTCCATGTTCTTCTTCCTTATGTCCAGGTTTCAACCCATTGGTCAAAGTATTTGCTAACTCGTCCATATTGCTACTGTTTTGTGGTTTGACCGCGTTATCAGATCACGGATCTCACTGACTAGTCCCAAATAAAATGAGAAATTAGTACAGATTCTGGAAAAGCCAGAGCAGTACCATTCTTGCATATCCAAAGAATTTTGTCGTATACTTATGACAATTATTCCAATCATTTGGTGATTCAGGAATTTTGTTGCCATTTGTTCCTTTTTATATAGCAGACAAAATTTTATTTTCTGTTAGTTCTTTTACTTCTTTCCATTCCATGACATATGTCATGATCTTATGCTTGGAAGATCAGGTCTCACCATCTTAATGCCTTTATTTTATAGGCATACATTACTTCATCCATCTCAGCGTATATACTAATGGTTAGGACAACTTTAGTCTTTTTGCAGTCCACATATTGCGGTAACAGCTTCTTTATTACTAGTAATCTTAGGTGAAGAAAGTCTTTGTAAGTGCATCTAGTCGTGGTTACTCTCATCTTCTCAAGAGTTCTTAATGAAAGTAGAATTACTCTCATTAGCTTAAGTTTTAGTTATACGTTTTGTGCCTAGCACAACTTTTAGTTATAGGTTTCCTGCTACCGTCAATTATCTAAGGTAACACTTTGGAAATTCTTATACTTTTGATGGCGTCTCAACTTAAAGGGTTCTCGTCGTTCATCTTGTCGCACGAGTTATGACACGGATGACCAAGTGGAATAGTGTTCGATATCGGAATTATAGATGTATACGAGAGGTTCATGATAAAGAAATCTAGAATTATCATTGACACACATGCTCATGATTCATCCTAAATTGACAATCATTATGGCCTTTGGATTTTCTTATATATAGATATACATAACTATACAATCATATGTTTCATATACTGTAATATACATACCATTCATGAGTTCAATGTATTTAACATGTTCATATTTTCAAAAACAAGTCAGATATCAGGTCATGGTACTGTTTTGGGAATTCTGTAATTTTTTTTACATAAGATATACCCATGTTACCCGGACAATCTAGAGAGTCTACCACAACATACCAGTCTTGCCGAAGAGGTAATTAGCATTGTATTTCCCATAAATAGAATTTATCTCAAATCGTGATTTTAAAGGTGCATCTTTTATTAAGGCTTTCATCAAAGAACAAGGAAATTAGTATTCACATGACGGATCATATTCCAGAACCAAGTTGTACCAATAAAGAAGAAACAACAATGGCCAAGTGAAACTGCTTATTTACCATACTTACAATGTTCTAATTATCATTCTCACGGCATACCAACACCCATCACACTATACCTATGCAAGTAATTAGCTCATCTCGAAGTTTATGTTATCATCTTCCTTTAGTTTTGAGTCTAGGTACGATCCTGGGTGTTACCAGTTACTATTAATTTCCTAATTTTTTTGTTTAAGCTTAGGTATTATCACAACTCTTATTTGCTTAAACCAGTGGCTCTGATACCACTTCTGTCACAACCCCCGACCACGGACGGGAGCCGTGAACAGTCAAGTGGTACCGGTGGTTATTTTGAAAATATTGCAGTGGAAATTTTATCAGGATCGTGACTTAGGAAAAATATCAGAGTTTAAAAACACCAGAAATTTATTTATAACAAATGGGAATAAAACCCATATTTTACAAAGGTAGCTTTAATAGGTGATAAACCCGAATACATAAAATAATGTTTCTTAATTTAATTTTTAAAATAAGCCAGTCTTTTAAGCCTTTTGGTGTCGTATCACAACTCTTATTCAGATCTACTGTAATCACCTGAAACATGTTTAAAAACATTTTATTAGCAGGAAATGTTGGTGAGATCATTCATTTTGTATAAAATCACACATTCTTATAATCACAGTAATAAGGGTTTTTACATTTGTTTCTATCTTTCAATTACTCAAATCAGTATTTGTCACTCGCCCATTTCGGTGACTGTGGTCATATTACTATTGGCCAATTTGTTGTTCAATAACAATGCGTGTCAAGTAGTGTATACAAAACCCCACATACCGACAATAATTTATAAGACTTAATCCCCTGTAATTATAAGTAATAACCGGAAAACATTTAGGGTTTTGAAAGCATTTGATAAAAGAGAATGACTCACTTTGCAGAATTAGGGTTTTGATTTAACAGACCTCCTGATTCTAAGCCTTTTGATACTAAGCCTATTGATTAACAGTAAGTTTATAGCTCCAAGTCTTCTGATAATTAAGCATCTACTTTATTAGTGAATTTATAGTTTTAAGCCTTCTGATTCTAACCCCTAATTTCACATAATGTAATCCGCTTTAATGTATAAACCCAACTCAAACTTTAATGGTAATCACGAGATCAAAACCTCAACATAGTTAACATAGTATAGCCTTATTCAGGAAGCACTTTGGCATCCGTTGATTGGTTTCAGAACAATCGGACAGGGTATCATTTCAGTGATTAGGGTTTAATACATGTGAATACAGAGAACAGAGTGACGAGGGATGTAGAGATCAATTTCAGAGATCGAAAGTAAGCGAATAAGTCTGTCCTAGACCCGGCCGTATATAGCCCAGGCTGGATTCTCCCGTGCATCGCGGGATGAGACGGGGTCTCTCCCGCGTGGCGCCTGGGAGGTCTGCCTGCCCTAGGCTTACCACGTCACCTAGGTAGGTCTGACACATAGCATGGGCGTGACACGTGTCTTTAGCCACCTTTTTCGTTCAATTAGGTGTTTTTCTCGATTTTTGTGCCGGTTCTTATCGCGTATGCTCGGGTCTTGATCGAAAATGGTTCGGTTTTTTATTGTAAGTTTAGTAAGGGTATTTTTGTGAGGGTTGGTTCATCAACAGCCAAGTTTTGTTAACCGCTAAGTTTTCAGATTTATTATTACAAGTTTCGTCACACACACTTGGGGTTTTGATTACGGGTTTATTCGAGATATTTTTTAGGGTTGTTACATACAACGTTATCGATAAGAATCGAAAAACAAATCGATTACAACTGCGTTAAAAGGGTTCTAAAATTGATTCACCAGAGACTATTTGTAACACCCCGAAAATATAAAACTTTATATTAGAATTATAAAGTGTTAAATAAATGAGAATAAGCTAACAAGGATAAATAACCCAGTTAGTCGCAAACTTTGTGGTAACAAAGAAACTTGAGTTAGAACACTTAGAGATTTACATGGTTTAATTGAGGGGCCAAAAGTGTTAAAATGGAAAAACTTAATATTAATAAAACTTAATAAAATAAAAACCAAACACCCCATTAGAGGTGTCTGGATCGATCGAGAACAGGGAAGGGCGACCAACCCATCTTCAAAACCCTAATACTCACTAAATTCACAAATTGAAGGTTCAAATCAAGGCCAAATCGAATTCTGAATATAGATTAGTGATCACCTCGACGAAGGGATCATAAGGTATGTAAAATTTTGCTATTTGGTTCAATCTCAAATTTTAGATGAACTTATGAAATTCGAGTTTGAGCTTGATTGACCAATCTTTGCATGAAATTGGGAATGAAATTAGGTCTAGGACTAAACCCTAGCCATTTACTTGTTAAAATGATGCTTATATTATGAATTCATGATCCTACACTCAAGGGTTGAGTGGGTTTTTGAAGAAACTTGATAAATGCTAGAATTAGGGTTCTTATTCTAGTGTAATTTGAATTTAAGAAATAATTTTAGAAAAATATTGATGTTGAAACATGTGTAGAATTGCCTAATTGAAGTTAATTTAGATGATAATTTCAAGTTATGAACTTGGTTTGGTTTATATAAAAATCCGACCCGCTAGGCGTTTGTTAAAATGCCTAAGTAGAGATTAAAATGTTAAAAATCGGAAGAAAACACAGATTTGATTATTATAAAGAATTATGCGTTAATGATTATGAAGAGAGTTCTAAATCAATTGTGAATTGAACTCTTTAGGCAAAGAGTCCGGATCATCAAGCGGACAAGGCGGAGGGGATACGCGTGGGAAAGGTGTGCTTTAAAGGTACGTGACTATGGTTCCGTCATAATATTAATAGGTGATAAAGTGGTAGTGTGTTAACATTATTGTCTTGTGGTATATGCGTTGATGAGTTAAAGAAGTGACGTAGTTCACTCAACACTCAAACAAGTCGAAATATTGGGAATGAATACTTTGGTTCGACATTAAGGTGAGGATTTCACTTGTCAACCAAACGGGTCAAAAACCATGTTCATATAATGATCTTGTGCATAGAGAAATTGGAGAATCATAATGCGCCAAAGATAGATTACAATTTAAAAATAAAAGTGGTATAATAAGACAAGTGTGAATCCGGGATATCGGATCAATTGGTAGAAGTAGAAGGCAAAACGCACATGAGCGGTATGCTTGTATTGTAGGAAACGAGCAAGGAAATTGATTATGAGTATGAAAAATGGTTTGGATACATTTAAGGTTATAAGCCCGGAATATGGGCGAATAAGACTAAAACGCTCAAAAGTGTGAATTGAATCATACACACATTAGACAACGGGTCAAATAATTGGTTAGTAATAAGCAAACCTTGTTTTGCTTGATATTTGGCAAAAACGGATCACAAGAGCGCAAAGCCACAAGTGTGGTAATGAAATGCAGGTGACATTAAGCCACATATGTTGGGTAAAAACGCCTTAAGGTTACTATTGTAATGGTAGAAAAATTTGTGTAAATATAGTGGGTCGAATATTTAAATAGAGATTTTAGTGATTCAGCCCGTAAACCAAATTTTCAGTATAATAATTGTGGTAGGCACGTCGGTAATTTAATTACGGACGTGTAGGAAAAAGAATCACTAAAAACGGACTTACGGATCATAAGTTATGACAATTTTAAGTTGGGATTTGATAAAAGATTGAGTTGGATATGTGCAGCAACCATTTAAGCAACAGTCTGTGAAAAAGGGGGCTAGACGTAGCGCGACGCCCCTCGGCGTAGCGCGACGCCCCCTAATTCCGGAAAAATTTTAATTTTTGTTGTTTTGACCCATGGGACTTGTTTATAACCATTCTAACATTATCAAAACTAACATTTGATGTGGTTTTGACCTTAGGTGATATTGGGGACTTTCCGGAGGGCGAACAAGCATGTTTGAAGAACCGAACATGAACTTTTGAAGCTTCCGCGTTTACTTAAATATTTCCAAAACAATGTCTATGTAGTTAACACTTAAATACTTGTTTTGGGGTTGTTAAACTAGTAGTACTTATCTAAAAATGTTAACTTGATGAAAGTTTTTCCTTATGTTTGATATGTAAATCAAAGTTTTGTTTTACAAATACTTAGTTCATGTTAAATTCTTATAAAACAAACGGAGTGTTACACTATTGAAACCTACAGCCGACGAAAGAAACAAACGATGGTTGAAGGTGAAGGTTCGAACGTGTCGGTTAAGGAAACGAATCCAGTTTCATTTCAGCGTCCAATGTTAACTTCAACGAATTACACGATTTGGAGCATGCATATGGAGGTTAGTTTTGGGATTTATGGGGTTTGGGATGTGATTGCTTAAGGTTTGAATGATGCAAAGAACAATAACGTGGCTAAGGCGCTTCTGTTTGAGTCGATACCGGAGGAACATATTTTACAGATTGGTAATTTGAAGCTAGCAAAGGATATGTGGGAAGCAATTAAATCAAAGAATCTTGGTGTAGAACATGTGAAAGAAGCAAGACACCAAACCTTAATAACTAAAATCGACGATATGAAGATGAGGGAAACCAAAACGATTGATAAGTATGCCTCAAAGTTATAGTTTATTGCTTCTAAGGTAGCTACACTGGGAGAAATGATTCAGGAACGAAAACTTGTCAAGAAATTCCCTACTAGTCTACCAAGGCATTTTATTCACATTGTGACCTCACTTGAACAAGTTTTGGATTTGAAGATAGTCGGGTATGAAGATGTAGTTGGTAGACTAAAAGGTTATGAAGAATGGATCAAAGAAGATGATAACGCACACGACAATTCGGGTAATCTAATGTTTTCTAAATCTGAATCTTCTTCTAACTATGTAAGTGATACTTGTAGGGGTCGATGTGGAGGATCCCATTTGTCGCGAGAGCTTGGGTGTGGTTGGGATAACACCCAAAATCGTAGTCAGCAAGAAGAAAATAAAATCCAAGACAAAAGAAAGCAAAACGATAAAAAGCGTGGTTTATTGGGAATAAAGTGTTACCGATGTGACAAATGTGGACACTTTGTTTCAAGATGTCTAGATCGATTCGAAAATCACGAGGCGAACATGGCACAAGCTAAGGAACGAGATAATTGGGTTGATGGAACATTCTTTATAATGAAGACCGTTCAAAAAATTATCTTTTTAAACAAGAAAAGGTTTTGCGAAAGAAATACAAAGAAATATGAAGCCGATTCTAGCGAAAAAAATGTTTGGTACCTTGATAGCGGAGCTAGCAACCGCATGACAGGTAACCAAAGTTATTTTGCAGAGTTAAATGAGGGGATAATTGGAAGTGTGAAGTTTGGTGACAGTTCGCGTTTGACGATTAAAGGAAAAGAGTCGATTTTATTTGATGGTAAAACCGGAGAACAAAAGCTTTTAATCGATAATTTGCAGAGTAATGTGATGAGTTTGGGTCAAGTAACCGAATTTGGATACGAAATTCGAATGAAAGATAATTTTCTAACGATGTTTGATAGTGGTGGAAAATTACGATGCGAGTGGCTCATTCGAAAAATTGTTTGTACAAGGTGAAATTGAAAGTGGGCACTCCAGATGGTCTTATGGGGAAGATCAATGAAGATTCGTGGTTATGGCATGCGAGACTCAGGCATGCTAGTTTCAAGAGTTTGGAGCAAATAAATAGGTTGGTTTTAGGAGTTCCAAAGATTCGTCACGAGAATAAGGTGTGCGAAGTGTGTATGGTTGGAAAACAAACGCGAAAACATTTCCAAAGAAGGCACTGGGGAAAATCTATTTCAAGGAGTTGCAGGATCTACTTGTCATTGAAGACCTCCTGTAACGACTAAAAAATTCAGGGTTGAATGTTGGGAACTCCTAGTCTATCCGTGGGTTACATGCGTGAAGGTTGATTAAGGAGGATTGCTTGGAGTGCAAGACAAGTAATAAATAACATTAATTAATTAGTGGATATTATCTAAGGTTCTCAAATGTGTTAAGTTAGAAAGTGTGTTTAGATAACTATTATGTAATTAATTAATAGGTTTCCAAGTTAGAGTCTAACGTGTCTAGGTTAGCTATATATACCAATCAAATTCGTAGGAAAAATTGTAACTTGGAGTTTTTGAGTTAGATTTCTCCATAATAAAGATCTGTGGGTGTCTAACCGTGAAGATTTGTATTTCGATTACAACATTTTGTACCAATTAATCTCTTTAATACACAACGCTTCATTAAGTAAGTGAAATATAACTTTTTTTAATGCCATGGTATCAAACACAAGGAGAGTCCTTATTGTAAACCCCATTAAGATAATCCAATACACATATAAGGGTCTAAACACTTCAATATAATAATGCAATTGAAGTACATCAACACATATACAACATGAGATCACAAATACACTTGTGTGAAACATAATATATACACATAGTCAGACACTACATAACACTTTGGTTGTTTACACATCAAGATCTCATACATGGCTATGATTCATAACCCGTTTGATCACATACATGGGTTGTAGTTCAAGACTTTAACTGATCCTTTTAACTCATTTATTTCATATTTCAATGCTATATTTTTCATTGCTAAGTATATACTTATTCATATCAAGATCTTATTCGCCCTTCCACTATCGTCCCATCATACAACATCTTGTCACAACAAATTAAGTAATTATCTAATAATATATTTTCAGTCGTAAATATCCATGTAAAAAGATACCGTAAAGATGATAGGACTTTACCTAGTTACCTTTGCCTGTATGACGGATTAAGTCTTGATTTATCTTGTCCACACATTGACTTCCTGAAGTCAACCAATATTATGTCAATACTCACAATTTCAAAGAATATGTTATATGCGGGTCAACTTGATTAAACACATTATACACATCGTAATTGCAATCTTATTTATCTGAGAATATAACTTCAAATTTATTTGAATTATTTTCTTTATAAAATCTGTATCCTCATTTCATCCCTTTATGATCCATCTACCCATTTGAATATACATATATTATAACATAGTCCATGATGTTCATGTGATTTTGTAACATCATGATTCACCCCTTTTACTTCATTATCAAACATCTAACGTACAACTTTAAATGATAACATATGGGTTTTTAGTAATCTCTAACTCCTCAATATTCTAGAGTAAATTACGAAGACTTCGTGTCCTTTATGTATTACCAGAATTATGAAATGTATCCTTTAGAAAAAGAAAAAAAAACAATTACAGATTATATCCAAATTCTTTTTTTCTTCTAACATATTATGTTCTTTAAAACAAACCCAATTAATTTTGACAGTTGTAGTGGTTAGAGTCTTAGAGAGTGTGGAAACCAATAGTAGCACAAAGAAATAATTAATGGTGTTAGGGTTGAAGGTTGCCAAAGTGCTTATATACTCACGTGATACAAAAGGTTTTTATTGAGTTTGGGATTGCTTATTAAACGACTTATCTGAGTTTTTGTGAATGAAGATTGAAGTAAGCAGTTTTGATTAAGTAGCTTAGACAAAAGAAAAGAAGTCTTAATAAGCAATCCCAAATATCCCCTTTAACATACCATATATTTATGAAAATAATTAGAAAAAAAAGGACATGAACGATAAGTGTTTCTCACAAACTTGATGAGATTCAAGACTTGGCATATTTCAACTCTTTCAAAGGGTGCACAACTTCTGTCTTAATTTTGTGTTTGGGCCCCAAAAATTTCGAAGGATGCTTCACATTGTTGTTATTCAAGAATGTAGCATACACTAACGCTAATGGTTGTTCAATACATAACCAATTTTAAGTAAAAAATTACAAGAACCACATTAACAATTACAAATTCCTTTAACTAGTGATACATAAGGCAATTATGTAAGTATAGCTACGTAACCACATCTTTTTCTCTCTCCCACTATATCTGAGATGCACAAAACGCAAGTGTACTTAAAATTGGTTTTGTATTGAAAGCACCCCTACGTCTACTAATATAAATACCAAATATGTTCACATAAGAAACAACTATTTGTAATATTAACTAATTTCAAAATAATTAGTTCTCAACCGATCGGACATAACCACATACGTCATACTTACAAGACCAGCAGCAGCTATCTCACCAAGGTTCTTAACAAACATAGCTTTGAGCTCTCTTCACTAGCAAGAGATGTTGCAGCTGGAGTAAGTCGGGGAAGTGTTTTTGTTGCATTGTATGGTGTGGGACGTAAAGGAATGTGAAAAAGTTCAACAAGAATTTACGAAAATTGTGGTGTTGATAAATAATATTCTTACATTATACATTAATCAGTTTATAAATTTGTGTCATCTATATATCACACACTTTATGAAAACTTTGTATTTCCCATAGCATTTGTATCACTTTATATTCCATTTTTTTCTAATTTAATAGAAGAGTTAAACATGTTATATATATGATACATCATAATGTTGGCATTCAACAACTATTTGATGTTTACATATTATTGACTATTATCGCTTGATTTAAAGTTGCACCGTTCAAACATTAGACGTATCAAGATAAGGGATTATAAGATAGCTTAAAAATTAGTAGAAAACTTTGAGAAACTCACTTTTTTTATTCTTTTTTATATCTTACTATGTTAGAACCACGTGTATTATACGGATTAAATAAATGTAATTTTATATACAATTTAGATAATACTTTACGATTTGAAGTTAAGTTTATGTCAATAATTTAGAGTCGATAAGATTTATATTAATTAAATTAATATTTAATAATTTAAATTAAATAATTATTATCTATAATTAAGGATGGTCTTGAATAATGACAAGTATTCCTTCATTGGTTTCTTATATAGTACATATATACATATAGATATGTTGGGTTTCAGTGGTGTCAATTTTACTTTTATCAAAAACAAGTTTGACATATTTGATTAATTAAAAGGTAATTAATAAACGCAGCGGAATAAATATATTAATCAACACCAAAAGGTGAACCGAACAGGATCATGGTTACAAACATGCAAATATGGTATATAAAATAATTAATCTACCGATGAGAAAAATAATACCCTTGTGGTTAATAATTAACCGTGTGAGACACCGAGGTACAAAGAACGAGTTGCTAGAATACGAACTAAAACGGGGTGCGTCGGGTAACCGGTGGTGTTCAACTGAACAGCAGCGATTGAACAATACTTGAGACCTTTTTCTTTCCAACACAATATTCTCAAATGAATTTTGCCAAAATAATTGAGCTTGAAAAAGCAAGAAAGCCTTTTTGTGAATATGCCGTCTACCCTTTTCTATTTCATTCAAAGAATGTAATTTATAATAGAAGGAAATGGAATCATGCTTTTAATGTCTCTTTCTAGCTCAATTAAAACACGAGAGAGAAAATAGAGTTGGAGAGCCAGGGTGTAATTAATTTCCTTTTTGTCCACACACCCACATTAAATGCATACACATATATATCATGTGAAGACAAGGATAAATTGAATTCACACATAGCATTAAATGCAAACAGGAGATGAGCATTTAATTCAAACAGGAGATGAGCATTTAATATGACAAACTATTATCAACGAATTATTAAATATAATAATTTAATAATTACCCGGGTACCAAACCTAATATATGTAGTACAGGTTCAAGACGCAATAAAGCCCGAGAATAACAGAATAAACGTTATACATATTATTTATAATTAGTATAAATAATAAGTCCGTTTATTTCGTTAATTGTTCGTGATTACCAGTTAATCAAGTTAAGTGGATTTAGTGTTCATTGCCCAAGGTGTAACTCTTACGGGTCATAGCTCGGTCAGCAGCGTTGACTTATCGAACCCGTACATATAATTCCAACAATCTCCCACTTGGAAGGGTTTCGATAAAATCCTCAACGCAGACAGTCAGCGGCGCTCTAGCTGCACATGGCTGCCCCCAACAAGGTACGACACTTTAAAGTCGTTAACCAAAACACCTTGCTATTAGTAACAACTTACTAATGCAATACAATAGACTTATGGTAATTGTTGTCATTCATCCTTTCTGTAAAAGACATAAATTGAATTAATGAGACATGGATTTTGTTCATTCTCATATGGCATTCAATTATTATTGTTCTCGATCAAGAGTCAAAGTGGTCCGAACAAACACACGGTAAGTTTGGGTAAGGCCTTACACTTCACCAGTTTGAATCAACGAAGGCGCCATAATGTCTAACTGTTACATATAATGTAAGAGTACAGAATCCCTTATCGACTACATAAAACTCCCACTTAACTTCAGAATTATTCCCAACTAAAGCCTTTATGACTGGCAGTTACGCGACAACGGTTGACAATAATCAAAGAATAATCCTTGGTAAACGGAAGTTCTAATATGTATCTCAGGTCAGAGGATACTAAATGAGTATACCAATATCAAATCATCTTATGACTAAGATCCATGAAGATAATTTGATGCGAGTTACATCCAACGTCATTCATAATGAGGTCTGTGAATTTGGAAGTCAATTCCTTGAGTCCAAAGTCGGAATAGTCTTAATTCAGAGTCGTTCCCACGAGTCTGACCGACTACGGATAATTTAGAATACAAGATTCATGGATTAAACGTATTAAAATCGAACACAGTTGTAAGATTCAAAGTTTTGCATTTAACCAGTAAATCAAAGATGAATTCAAAAGGTACAACTGTTTGAATGTTCGTACATCCAAATACTGAATCAAAACATACTGCTAGCTAATCTAAGCCCGACAGCATCCACGTGCTGATCATGTTTGTCCTGAGTCATAGGCTTAGTGAACGGGTCTGCTAGGTTTTGATTTGTGTCTATTTTGCTTATTAAGATGTCTCCTTGTTCCAGTATCTCCCGTATATAGTGGAACTTTCTTAGAATGTGCTTAACCCTGTGATCTAGGCTCCTTGGTTTGAGCCATGGTAACCACATCGAGGTTGCTGATGAACTACTTCATCCAAGCAGATTCTTCCGTAGCATCTGATGCAACTATACATTCGGATTCGGTGGCTGAACCCGCCACTATACTCTGTTTGGAGCTTTTCCAATAGACAGCTCCTCCGTTGAGAGTGAATACGAATCCTAATTGTGAGCGAGAACCATCTCGGTCACTTTGGAAGCCAGCAACAGTGTAACACCTTACAGTGAGCTCCTCTTCCACTCCTCCAATCACCAAGAACATATATTTGGTTCTTCTCAAGTAGCTTAGAATGTTCTTTACTGCAGTCCATTGGGCAATGCCAGGACTGTGCTGAAAACGACTGGTCATGCTTAAAGCATACGAGACGTTAAGTCCAATACATAGCATACATGATTGAACCAATCGCTGAAGCATATGGAACTACTTCCATTTACTTAACTTTAATGTCCGTTGAAGGAGATTGCGATTTGTTCAACACGGTTTCTTTAGTCAAAGGAACACATCCATTCTTGGAGTTTTCCATCTTAAAGCGTGTCATCATTTTGTGTATGTACGTTCTTTGACTTAGCCCTAGAAACCGCTTAGATCTATCTCTATAGATCTTCATTCCCAGAATGTATGCAGCTTCTCCAAGATCTTTCATTGCGAAGCAAGATCCCAAAAAGGTGTTTAACTTCGTTAAGCATAGGGATGTTATTTCCAATGATTAGTATATCATCCACATACAGGATGAGGAATGATATAGTGCTCCCACTAGCCTTTCTGTAAACACAAGGCTCATCTTCATTCTTGACAAAACCAAAATCTTTGATCTTCGGGTCAAAACGAAGATTCCAGCTACGAGATGCCTGTTTGAGTCCACAAATGGACTTATTCAGATTACACACTCTACTTGGATATTTAGGATCGACAAAACCTTCAGGCTGAACCATATAGACATCTTCAGAGAGATGCCCATTAAGAAAAGCAGTTTTGACATCCATTTGCCATATTTCGTACTCATAGTACGCGGCTATGGCAAGCAATATCCTGATCGATTTGATCATAGCAACGGGCGAGAAGGTTTCATCATAGTCAATACCCTGAGTTTGAGTGAAACCCTTCGCAACTAGCCGTGCTTTAAAGGTGTGTACATTTCCATGCATATCGGTTTTTCTATTGAAAATCCATTTGCTCCCTACTGCCCGAGATTCGGGGGGTAGCTCAACCAAGTCCTAGACTTGATTATCACGCATAGATTGCATCTCAGCGTTCATGGCTTCCAGCCATTTCGCAGATTCAGGATCTGAGATAGCAGATTTGTAGTTAGTAGGTTCGTCATTAGACTCATCTACTACCAAGACTTAAGCACCTTCGAGATGCCAAAGGTATCTGTTAGGTTCTTTACGAGTCCTGCTACTTCTGCGAGCGCTTGTGTTCATGTCTGATTCATCAGCAACAATTTCTTGTTGTTCAGACGTTCCGACTTCATCAGCGGTTGTTGTTGGATCTCGAATTTCTTCAAGATCAACCACATTATTTCCAGTTCCTCGATTAAGAAGTTCTTCCTCGAGAAAGTGCCCCTTCCTTTTGATGGAAATAACATTTGCATCAGGATGGTATAAATAATATCCGCTTCTTTTATAGTATCCGACGAAAACAACCTTTTCGCCTCGAGGATCGAGCTTATCATCAGCATCACTGGTGATGTATGCATCACATCCCCATACTTTTAGGTATTCCAAATCGGGTTTATGCCCATGCCATATCTCATATGGGGTTTTGTTTACCTTTTTAGTCGGAGCCAGATTGACAATGCGGGTAGCGGTCATAAGAGCATGATCCGAAAGGAGTGAGGCAAGTTAGTTCTATATATCATCGATCGAACCGTATCAAGTAGAGTTCGATTTCACCTTTCACTCACGCCATTAAGTTGGGGTGTGCTAGGTGGAGAGAGTTGTGAAACTATTCCACACTCTTTTAGATGATTGAGAAATTCAAAGCTGAGATATTCACCACATCGATCTGATCGAAGTACTTTTATCTTTCTATCAAGCTGGTTTTAGTCATGGTTTCTAGACATGGTTCTGAAAGGGCCATATACATCATGTGAATGAGTTCTAGAAAATCACTGTTCCGTTCACCAACATCGGTGAAGGGGTGCTTTGTGAGTTTGCCAGCTAAGCAAGATTCGCAATCATCAAAGGAGTCCTGTCTAGTGGATTCAAGAATCCCCTTGGACTGGAGCCATTTTATGTGTGCCTTACTTATGTGGCCAAGTCTACAATGCCATAAATATATTTCATTTATGCCAGCTTGGTTACGCTTAGAAAGATGATAAATGTTACTACTTGTTTGAACATCAATCTCTTAAATATCATTTCGAGGTTTAGCCTCAAAATAAAAAAAACATCATTCAAGTAGGCTATAATAGAAGAACCACGTACTTGAATTGAATTCTTTGTTCAAACAGTGAAGAGACTGAAATAATGTTTTTGGTCAAACCAGATGCATATAAACGGTTATTTAAAGTAACTACAAGGCCAGGGGAACATGAAAAACAAAATGTTCCAGTTGCAAGAACTGGAACCCTCTTTCCATTACCAACTATGAGTTCTAGGTAGCCTTGTTTCAGTTTCTTCCACTTTTCAGGTTCTTGTAAGACATTAACGATGTGGTAACCACATCCGGTATCAAATACCCATGTGTTGCTAGAAACAGTGAAAAGTTTGATAACATAAATAAGAATATCAGAAGAAGTGCCAATGTTGTTGGCCTTGTTCATATTCAGCTTGGCTAGATACTGTGGGCAGTTTCCTTTCCAGTACCCATTTGGTTGCATTCAAAGCATGCCGCTCCTAGGAGGGTGTGGTTTTGCAACATGCTTGTCGTTAGTGGCATTTCTGGCAGTAACAACTTTTCTCTTGCCTTTGTTCTTATGTTTCCTTTTCTTGTTATTGGGCTTCTTAACACCACCAGACTTGACCATTAGAACTTGGTTGGTTTGATGGAATAACCAAGTTTGTTCATTTGGTCAATGTATCCTTTCATTTTAGCACACGAGTACTGATACATGATCCTTCCAGCATTTTACAACTTATGAGCTGTTTCATGGTGTCATACCGCTCCTGTCGGGCTTGTTTCTGGAACATGCCTTTCAGTTGCTTAGATCATGTCATAAGCATCCATATCTTCCATGTTCTTCTGTAGTTCAAGAGACATGGTGGCTTTTATAAGGTAGGGTACCTCAACGGCATCCTCGTTATGTTTCTCCAGTGCTTAGCGAGTAGTAATAGAATTACTTTCATGCTCGGTAGGGACTGGGCCATCTAAGATATACAACTTTTCCTCCATCTTGAGAACTATTCTCAGATTGCGGTGCCATTCGAGAAGGTTGGTGTTATTCAAAAAAAAATTATTTCTTTTCAAGTATATACTTGAGAATGAAGGAGTTGTTTTCAGATGACATTTAGGCAAAAAATTATTTAATTAGTATTTTCGGTGTATATTTCCTTATTTAATTAATGACCCATTACAGTAATTAAAGCAAGGAATGAGAATCTGGCTAAATCAGTATTAAAGGCAGCTGTGGCATACACTTTAATAAGTGACTAGGCAGACTGACAACGAGTGTCAATTGTGAGAATTGCACAACTCTCGGATATGAGGCCGCTAAGACAACTCTTGTCTATGCATTGATACGTTTAGCCTCATCTATGCCGACTTTTTACTTTCGAGACAGCTGGAGCATGTGATGAGAAAAGAAAAAGTAATAGTCGTCCTAAAAGAAGGTACTTGTGGAAGGGCCGGATGTGTCAACGAAACCCTTGCACCTTGGAAGGATAAGCTAGACATCAAGTGCGGTGCTGTGGCTCCAAACACTGATGGTTCGCATTACGTTCCAAGTGTAGCTTGTGATAGGATGGCATAGACTATTGATTTTTAATTATGGGTTAATTTTAATATTTACCAAATAGGGTCGAGAGAGCCAATTTTAGTATATATTTTAGTCGTGACATCTTGATGAACCCTTTCATCTCTTAGGACACTTAGTTTTAAATAACCTATTAAAACTAAGTTTGTCACGACTTGGAATAACCAATATTAAGTTAATAGAAAACTACTAAGTTAATAGTTTTGAAAATAAAAACTAGTTTAATTTGCAAAACTTAATTGGTTATTATTTGTTTCGAAAACAACCTTTGTTTTATAACAAAAACTTTAACAAGTTGTAAAAACAATTTAAAACTTGTTTTAATGTGATTGTTTTTAATATTTTAAAACTCCTTTTAAAATCATGTTGGTATTTGGGTTGGTTATTTTATAACAAATTATAAGATAAAAAGCAACCACAATAGCAAAATAAATATGTAAATCTATATGGCCAAAAATTGTTCGATCTTGCTAGAGCCTTATAGCAAGATCAAACGGGTCACGGGGTCAAAACACACAAACAACCACAAGGATGGACTTGAGTGCATCTTGTTGTCTTGAGCAACTCCCACTAACTCCAAGACTCCTCTTGGCATTCGGTTTTCTTCGGGTCTTCGTATCAACAATATTTAACAAGTAAATATAACAAAGAAAAAAAATTATCTATTACAACTTTGAACCACATGACGGGCCAAAACAATAAACTAATTATTACAACTTTGAACCATCTCAGTGGCAAAAATTAATAATTACAAAACCGAATAAAATATACAACCATAAAATAAGGTCGGGCCAGATTTACATATTCCACAACAATCACAAAATATACCGGACAATCTTTTGGTCAAGCAAAACAAATAAAATATTGACCAAAATTAAAGTTGCCCTTAAAATATTTAGAATAGAAACTTTAATAAAATTAAAGTTTGTGTTCTAATTCCGGTTAAAAGGACCGGTACCGATTTGCATGTTGTAAGCGTGGCTCTGATACCACTGTTGGGTTTCAGTGGTGTCAATTTTACTTTTATCAAAAACAAGTTTGACATATTTGATTAATTAAAAGGTAATTAATAAACGCAGCGGAATAAATATATTAATCAACACCAAAAGGTGAACCGAACAGGATCATGGTTACAAACATGCAAATATGGTATATAAAATAATTAATCTACCGATGAGAAAAATAATACCCTTGTGGTTAATAATTAACCGTGTGAGACACCGAGGTACAAAGAACGAGTTGCTAGAATACGAACTAAAACGGGGTGCGTCGGGTAACCGGTGGTGTTCAACTGAACAGCAGCGATTGAACAATACTTGAGACTTTTTTCTTTCCAACACAATATTCTCAAATGAATTTTGCCAAAATAATTGAGCTTGAAAAAGCAAGAAAGCCTTTTTGTGAATATGCCGTCTACCCTTTTCTATTTCATTCAAAGAATGTAATTTATAAGGGTGTGGGGGGCGCCTTCGGGGACCCCTCTTGCCGAGCGGGAGAGACACCGCCATCAAAGCGGGGGGTGAAATCGGGGACCATTTTCGGTGGTTGTTCACCGCATGCGGGAAGGGAGAGAGATGGTGGGCCCCATTTTTCCAACCAATCAAACCATTTTGTTCTTTTTTTTTTTTTTTTGAATAAAAAAACAAGGGGAGTTAAGAGGGGAGTGGCGCCATCAAATTGGGGTGTTAGGGGAGTTTAAGAGGGGAGTTGACGTGGCACTAGTTGGTTGGTTGGGCGTAAGAGAGGGGGACTCACCTCTTAGGTGAGTGCCCCTTACACCCTAATAGAAGGAAATGGAATCATGCTTTTAATGTCTCTTTCTAGCTCAATTAAAACACGAGAGAGAAAATAGAGTTGGAGAGCCAGGGTGTAATTAATTTCCTTTTTGTCCACACACCCACATTAAATGCATACACATATATATCATGTGAAGACAAGGATAAATTGAATTCACACATAGCATTAAATGCAAACAGGAGATGAGCATTTAATTCAAACAGGAGATGAGCATTTAATATGACAAACTATTATCAACGAATTATTAAATATAATAATTTAATAATTACCCGGGTACCAAACCTAATATATGTAGTACAGGTTCAAGACGCAATAAAGCCCGAGAATAACAGAATAAACGTTATACATATTATTTATAATTAGTATAAATAATAAGTCCGTTTATTTCGTTAATTGTTCGTGATTACCAGTTAATCAAGTTAAGTGGATTTAGTGTTCATTGCCCAAGGTGTAACTCTTACGGGTCATAGCTCGGTCAGCAGCGTTGACTTATCGAACCCGTACATATAATTCCAACAAGATATAGATTAATCTTTGTCAAAACAAAAACAAAAAATAAAAATAAAAAAGTATATATGTAGGTTTTGAGATACATATATGTAGCTCGTAAGCTATACGCATACTTCATAATTTTGCAAGCTACATAACTAACCTTATAATTAAAAAAAGTTGATTAACTGGTAATAGTTTTCTTGGTTTTAAGTTATTAGTGGTTTTCTCGTTAATCTAAGATCTAAAAATCAGTTCATCAATGTGTTAAATAAAAAACAAAACAAAATACTCACTATTTATAAGTGCGCCACACCTTGTTTTATTTTAGGTTTGATTGTGTAAGTTATAACGCTCTGCATATTTGATTGAATAGGTAATTGCATTCCCCATCCAGGAAAAACAAGTAATTGCATTCAATATGAGCATAGTCGTGGCATTTACATTGAAGACTTCATCTCCATCTATATAATTCAACTAAATAACACATTTTCTTTTATATTTTGTTTATTTTTTAAAAACTTGTAAATTCAATTCTCTATCTTTGTCATACTCACAAACACTTATTTATTAATTTTTTTTCTCTTTCCTATACACTCACAATAAAAGTATAGTGGTTGTACTTTGCTATCTATAAATCTTTCTCTGTTATAGAGATTCTAATGTGGTAATGTTTTTATTGTTTTCTCTATGTTTTACTCTATATTATATGGCACATCATTGAAATTTGACAACCTCACCCCCTTTCATTGAAGTAGGGGAGTGTAGTCGGATGGAAAGATCGAGTGTGATCGCATGATCGACTGTTAAGGGAGGAACTTCAACAAAGAGGGTTGATCAACAAGTTCAGACTCTTTTCTGTCAATTCGGCTGTATTGTCTCATTTCTATATAAAAATCGAAAATGTATTGAATTCTTCGATATAAGGGTTTCTCTTAAAAGAGGCATAGGAACAATGTCCCGAAACTGAAGATGGGACTGAAAGCTGCCATACGAGATTAGAGAATAGAAAGAAGGGTTTCAAGCAAGTAAGGGTTCAATGAACACTGCAGTTCACGATGGAAGCTAGAATTCACGAATAAAGAGTCTCCAATGTGAATGCTCTCGCTCTAGTTCCCTTTATAACATTGTAATATCATAGTGATTAAGACGTGAAATTGAAGATTTTTAACAAATTTGATATTTTTTTTGTCAATTTGTCTTGATAATAGAATATTATAAGATAACAAATTGTAATATTTTTGACACTCGACATCGATTCTCATTTTTTACCTTTTTTTTGTTAATGTTTCATTTAACTTAATTTATAAGAACGAAGTATAGTCATAACTCATAAGTGGGGTAGGGGCGCTCCACTAGTGATAGTTTTCTATCACTTCCAACATCCAATCAAGTTTCGCCACGTCATACAGTTTATTCCATCACTAGTGATGGATTTTACTAGGGGTGTCCATCATTAATGATGGGTTTTTTTTAAATTATAAATTAACTAGCCTAAGATCCCGCGAGTTTCGCGGGTGGCTTAACACAAACATATAATATATACTGGCAATGAGATGTGGATGCAAACATTACTTTAACAACCAATAATCCAAGTTAAAAGAAAGTTTAATTGTCTGGAACATTTCACCAAAGAGTTCATATGCATGTTATAAATCAAAAAGAAAATAAAAGACAATGTACCAATAAAGAGATTAAAAATTAATTTTAGCTATATAAATCTAAATTTCACTCGTATAGAAACAAATTTTAATGAACTGGCACATTATCCTTAAAATCATGTGTAGACCTTATCAAAAAAATATATACCCAATGGTTCACTGGTTCACTGGAGGTTCTCTTCCAGCCAAAATCCCCTACCCCCCCCCCCCCCCCCCCACACACATAGTCCAGAATTCTTGTCCTCTTTGTCCATGCCAGCAAAAGATAATGGAAATTGGAAACTGGTCTGTGAATCTACCACCCACTTCCCAATTTCCAGCCAGAACCTTACCTTATCTCATCTGCCTAATCTTGCATACCCCTTTTACATTGAGGTCCATACCATTCTACAATATAAGTTACAGTCACTGCAACTATACCATTCCAAATACCAGTAGCCATTTCTTCAAGGGGACTAAAGAAATATTACCTTGAACATTTACCCGTTTGAGCGAACTGACATAAAAACATATAGCGAATTGATTATTAATAAAGCACTCATATCTCCTAAAATGCTTAAATATGTACAAAAATATTACCTGAACACAAGGGCTTTTAGTCTCAACATGATTACCAGACGACGCGTCTCCATTTTGAAGCTAAAGATTCAACAATATCAATCCATCAAAAGCATTATCAGGCTACTTTCAATCCGTTTGACCCACTCCCATTTAGGTAACTTAATTTTCACTTAACCCATTGACCCACTTGAAATAACAATAACCAAATGACCCATTCATAGGTAAATGGATAAGAAATTGCGGCCTTCGCCATTCTTAAACATTAATCACCGGGTCAACTTGTTAAGAAAAAAAAATCTTCAAAACACTGACCTTGTCGCAATTTGTTTTTTTCCCATGTGAGATAAAAAAAACTAACCGTTTGGAAATGTTACTCGACCCACCCATCAATGCACATATATAGAAGACTACACAATTCCTATGTGAAGTCAGAATGATGTATAAAGGATGCACCGGAGGAAAATTAACATAAAAAAGAAGAATAACCACGTACCTATGGCTATGGTGGCCCATTGCATACTCTTCATGAACCATCTTGTGTATCTCCTTCCTCCCATTATCTGATGTAAGAATAGACAACTCTTTTAGTTTTGTTGTAGACTTGCAACATGTAAGAAAGTGATTCCTTAACCTCTGAATAACCAAATAATCTGAAGCATAATATGTTATCCAAACACTAAATGCTGGTCATTACAACTTCAAGTTACAATTATCTATTAGTAGTCCATATCATCCAACCAATTACTGACAATATCATTAAATGTTTTCCACAAAGTAAAAAATCTGGAAAAAAGTACTTTGATATTCAAACACCAAAAAATAGAATGATATGTTACCATGGTGGACAAACCTTTTAAGTTACACATCCCAAATAAGGCGGGTGCATAGAAAAGTGACGCGTTTATTTGAAACTGGTTTCATTTAGGATACATTTGATGTAAGAGGTTGAGTGAGTTGAAATTATAAGGGTAATACAGGTGAAGGGTATTAAATAGATTGAAAATCTCACCAAGTCTTGATTCACATTATAATAGTTGCTATATTATATAGCAATTAGAAAATAGGGAAGAACCGAAGTCGAGCTTGCAAAAATTCTCACAAACTCAAACTATGCTGGTTTACACCATAGTTGCAATAGTATTTGAGTCGAGTTTGACCATTTATTGTAGAAAAAAAAACTAACCAAAGTAAATATATAATGAAAGAATACCTACCCAGGTTAAGCCTCTTAACCCAAGGTTTATGCTCTCTCCACCAAATTGAGGACCACAAGCATTTTCAGCCTCTCTTTCGACCTGATGCTATTGCTCCTTAAAACAAAAATACCTATATGCATTGCATAGAATAGAAGCAATAAGATATATACGCATAACTAACGGATTGTGCAAAAGAAAAAAAATAAGTGTTCAAAAGTTAACTAAGGCTACTGGAATTCACCTTACTCGTTGGAAAGATGTTACTGTCAAGCTCAGAGTTTACAAAATAATGGAACACCATGGCTGCAAGGGAGGTTGTAGATGAAAATCTACCCTTCCACACCAAGGTGGCCTATTCAACAATATTTACTCAGAGCTTCGAACTCATCGTAGCCATATCGAAAACTCTAATCTAGCAAAAGGATGAAGGAAGCAACATAAGGGTAATCAAACCATAGTAATTGTGGTCGTATCATCTCAGCCGCATGCCATACCCTCTTCCGATCATCACTCCATCAGCTGGCATGCAATTGAAACCCTTGGCGGATTGCCTGAAGTTTATAAGTTAAGGCGGGCCGCGTAAACATAAGGGTTTCAATTGCATGCCTTAACTTATATAAGCAATTTTCATCTATCCTTTGATGGCCAATTTTGCTAGGGCTACTATTAAAGTAATTATTTGACCCTTAAATAATCATATCATCACACATCCAAACATCCCTTATTATCATATCCAATGATCCTATTTGGGTTCAAACACAATTGAATTTCAAGAATTTACATTGTAAGCAATTTTCAACTGATGAAAAAACATCTGATGATGTCACTGATGACAACAAACATAAGCTACAAAATCTCAATAAATACAACAAAAAATTAAACTAAGTTAAAATCCAATAAACAAAACAAATTATTATCAGATCATGTACAAAAAGTTATCATTTCAATCTCACTATCAATAACAACGAAGCCACCAACTAACAAAATCGACACAATCAACAATTACCCATCAAAGATCAAGATTCAATAATTCAACATTCACAACTCATGCTACAAAAAAAAAAAAAAAAAAAAAAAAAAACTGATCAAGAAACATTATAAATGAAATAAATTTACAATTTTGAACAAATGATCTTTCATAAAGAAGAATAATTTATGAATAATAATAATACCTACATACATACCAGAGATCAACATGATTAAAAGAAAGAAATCATAATATAACCTAATATCAAACGATTCACAAATCAAAAGATGAAAAAAATCAAGATAACAATCAACAATAAATATTGAAAAAATCTATATTGGATCTACAAAGATCACATAAGAACACCTTATCATAATAATATCTTAATATCGCAATCATAAATCATACCTTGATGTAGTTGTAAACAGATCGATTGTTATGAAACCCTAAAAAACGAATGAATATGAAAATCGGATCTTGCAGGAAAACATAGATCTACATATTGGAATTATAAAATCACGATGTTTATCATTATAGAGGTTACAATAGTGAATCAGATGAAGTACGTACCCATGGAGAACAGTTGAAGCTCCGATTTGATGATCGATTTGTTGAAAGAGGAAACAGAGTGCGATCTGGGTCAAGAATGTTCAGTTTCTTGATCTGATTGATACAAAAAGAAGATGAATACCTTGATTCCATGGACTGCGGCTAGGTTTTCTCCAAACAGAATGCGAATGAGGGATTATCCGATGAAGAGGAACAATGGAAACAAAAAAAACCCTAATCCACAAAGAGTATGAGAGAACAGTAAATAAAGATCCAAAAGGCCAGTAAATATCGACCATTTCCCTCTCTCCAAATGCCTGAATAAAGATCCATCATTCCATCAGATTGAATCAGTAACCTCGAAGAACTGGTGTAGAATCCTCTAGGGTTTACAGAGGATTATGAAAGGGGAAGACAAAAGAAAATCGATGATAATGAAAAGGGATGAACGAAGGAAAAGGAGAATTGGATGGATCTTCAAGATCTGAAAGCATGTTGAAGATGATAAAGATACCTAGATGAGAGTTTTTGTGTTTGATAGAATTAGGGTTTTTGAATGACACGGATGAGAAGCCGTGTTTGAGAAGCCGCTTATTGAGAAAATAAAATGCCGCTCAAAATCAATAGAGGAGGAATATCACATTGCCACGTGGCAGAGATTGGCTTAAGTTACTGCCAAGTGGCACCAAAGTGTTTTGTTTTAATATAGATAATAGATAACAAAACAATAAAATTATAAATTATAAATTTCATTTAATTACAAAACAATATTTCTATACATATTTTAGGTTACAACTTAAAAATAAACATATAAAAACAAAAAAGATACATAAAGAAAATCAACTCCTCGTCCGAATCCGGAAATTCCAAACCTAAAGAACCTACAAGTTCAACTAAATCGTATCTCAACCGAAACTGAATATCTTCATTGCGCAAGTCTTGTTGGACATTTTCGGGAACAGGAACTTGTGTAGGAGGATCTGGCACCCAATCAGGAGATATTGCACGTCCATCTTCTTTTATTAGCATATTGTGCAATATCATACATACATATACTATGCTATGGATTGTTTTTTATTCATCGCACGAACCGGTCGGTTTAGTATCCCCCATCTACCTTTTAAAACACCAAAAGCCATCTCAACATCTTTTCTTGCAAATTCTTGCAACTTCTTGAACGTCTTTTCTTTAACCTCAACAGGGAATAAAGGAACTTTCACAAAAACAGACCATGATGGGTAGATGCCATCCACAAGAAGATAGACTCGTCTGTAATATCTTTCGTAAACGAAAAATGGACAGAAGGGTGTGGTACCATCTGTTACGCTTTGAAACAACGATGATGTGTACAAAACATTGATGTCGTTTTTTGAACCAGGAACACCAAAATTTGAATGCCAAAACCATAAATCATTCGACTTCACCGCTTCAAGTATGATGGTTGGTCTTTTGACGTCACCCCCAACATACGCCCCTCGCAACTCTCTTGGACAATTTCTCCATTCGATATGTGTACAGTCGATGCTACCGAGCATCCCTGGAAAATGCCATCTAACCTCATGTGCGGCGTAAATACGTGCGATGTCGTGTCTCGTCGGTTTACGTAGAAACTCTTTGGCATACAATTTAATGATCGCGTTACAAAAGAATTGCAAACATTCACATCAAGTTCTGTCCGACATTCCTAAGTATCGGAAGGGTTACCTGTCGCTAGTTGGCGAATGGCGGATGTGCATTTTTGTATCGGTGTGAAACTTCGTTTGCCCCTCCCGTCGTAACGTTCTTAAAACCATTCTTTGCTTGCTTTGATGTCTCCAACAATCTTTAAAAACAAATCTTTTGGTAAACGAAACCGGTCTCTAAACGTTTCAGCATTGTAGACCGGATTCTCCACAAAGTAATCCTTCATTAACACTTCGTTGGCATGTATACAATCACGATCCACCATTTTCTTGTTTGGGCGGCTCGAACCTTCAAGTTCGTTATACACCTTCTCGAATAATTCAAACGTGTCATTGTCGGAAGACGTAGAGCTATCGGTGTCTAGCGGAAACGAATCGGTTGGAAATACCATTTTTACCCAAGAAAGTGATATAAATTTATGTATTTGTGCGGGTGAAATATGTAGAGTGTAGAGATGGTATTTTTGTAGGTTTAAAAGGTTAAAATAGATGGTATATATATATAGGGGTAGGGTTCCAGCGTGAACAACCTCCCAAGAGTGAACATATATGGACCTTTGATTTCCTTTTTAGTTGTTAATGGTATGATTGTAATTATATAAAAAATTAAATTTAAATCATTATTTTAATAATTGAATTAAGTTACATATTTCCTAATTTAAATTCATTATCCACATTATGTTTATTTATTAATAAGATTATTATCAAAACAAACAACAAATCACCATATTTCAATTTTAATTTTTATCTCAGATTTCATCACCAGAATTCAAATTTGATTTTTAAGATCCACGTAACCTTCATATTTCAACGGTATACACATGTGTACTTGGATATAAATAGAACAGTACACATATGTACTCAGCATCGTACATATGTGTACAGTAATTCACAGGTGTACATCAACATTCAATACAAAAAAAAATTCTGAGATATCACAAAAACAGACGATATACACATGTGTACATCGCATTAAAAAGAGGGCAAAATCAGAATTCACATGTGTACATCGCATTTAAACAAATAATTATTTTAATAATTGAATTAAGTTACATCTTTTCTAATCCTTGATTTGATTTGTGAGAGATTTATGCAATCAATTTAAGAGGATAATTGATTACTTGATTTGTGAGAGATTTATGCAATCAATTTAAGATTGAAATTACACATATACCCTTTTTGTATTTAATTAAATGAAAAAAATTAACCACATAATTACCATAATGCCACTCATTTAAATCTCAGGATCATAAAAATCAAGGGCCCAGATTAGTTCACGCAGTTCACTCTTAAGTTTTTTTTTTAATTTTAAAATGCCAAACGGTCACTTCAACGGTCACCTTCAACGTTCAAAATTGAATTTTCAACGCGTGATAATGAGCACGCGTTACCAAATAAACGCAGGGAACAAAGGTGGTGGCGGCGGTGTATAGCGTGATTTCATGCCTGGTGGGCTGGCCATCACGTGGCGACCCGACCGCCCTAACCGTATAAACCGTTTGTATTTATTGTTTTTAATACATGTTAAATTGAGTGGTTTAACTTCAGATCATGGACTTGTTAAACAAATTAACTAATTAAAAAAATGAAGGTAAGGTTGTAACAAGTACATCAACAAGTAGTTTAGCTTTTTCTTTCTAATTGTTCATTAAACATTTGCAGCTATACTTTCCCTTAAGTTGTTTAATGGGCAATTCAAATAACAATAGGGAAGATGTAAAATCAGAGTTATACAGGTTAATGGAAACATTTGAGCCATCAACAGCTAAGAGTCATGAAACCAGTACTTATTATGAAACTACATGTGTGGGTCCATTAATTGAAGAAAATTATGTTATCAACATTCATAAACTCAAGAACTTTGTATATAAGGTGGATGCTCATCCAATGGCAAAACATTAATAAACTTTAATCTATTAAGTTGTCTCTCTCATCTATTAATCAAGTTAACTTTTCATATTTCATTCATCCTTAGAGTTGTTTTTACATACAAACCTCCCACGGATCTTAAATTTCACTAAATTTGCCCCAGAATCGACGACGCCTTCTGTTCATGTATTTTTTGTAGAGTCAGGGTTTTATAATAAACAAGAAAGAGTCGATCGTGGTTAAGATCAATTTTTTGGTTCGTGTTCTTGGGTCTAACAGCCTGTTACCTTTTTAAACCAAGAAAGCAAATACAATAATAGCGTCGCCTGCTACATATATGGTAACAAGAGAGAAATTGTTTTTTCAGTTAACATATGACATCAATTGTCATTTTTACATTTTTTTATGTTGATTTTTCATTTATAAACCATTTGTATTTATGTTTTCAATACATGTTTTTTTTTTTAACGGCAAATTTGGATCATTGACGATCCCCTTTGTGGGAACCGAACTTAGCACCCAATGGTTTCTAAGTCTTATCACACCCTTAAGATGTCACTAGGCTATAATGTCATGGACGTTTTTGATACATGTTAAATTATTGTTTTTAATACATCAACAAGCAAGCAGTTTAGTTTAATAAGAAAGTGCTCCTGTACGTACATCTACAAGCAGTTTAGCTTAACTGAATCATTAAACAACACTTGCACCTCTATTTTCCCTTAACTTGTTTAATGGACAATTCAAATGACAATAGTGATGATGTGATATCAGTTGTTATACTGGTTCATGGAAATATCTGAACCATCTACAACTACAAGTCATGAACCTAATACTCCATTTTTAATATAATAGAAAGAGTTGAACATATATAATTAATGTCCCTTTGCAAATACGTAATCCATATGTAAAAAAGTCATAGTAGAGTCTTTAATAAGAATAAGTAGACAAAGTGCCAAAAGAATGCATTCATACGTCTAAATTTATCCATTATCCCTCCTATATACGGATCATGTTCACCATTCTCACAGTCTCCATTGCCACTTCCAATGGCCAAACCTCAACCCTATAATGTAACAGGCCGACATCAATTTAAAGCTGAAACACCAAAAATCCTGTATAAATAATAAACTCCCTTAGTTGGTATCATCTATCCAATGCAATCCAATATACCCTGCCATTATTTATCTCAATATGATTATCTTTATTAAGAGGGTGTTTGGGGTTGAGTTCTGAAAATAGATTATGCGTTTTGAATAATCAGAATCAGATAATTAACTGTAACAAAAAGTGATGTTGAAAGATAGTGTTTGGATTTGATTATATTGCTTGATATCACAATAATCAGATAATCAACTATTTGAGCAAATATATATTTAAAAAAATAAACAAGTGAAAATCCTTTTCTAAACGCAAATAATCAATTTTTGGAAAACTGCGTTTTGTTGCATTAGTGGGTGACTGCTTTTGGAAAACTGCGTTTTGTAACTTTCTAAACGCAAATAATCGTTTTTTAAATTTTTTTACCCCAACACTCAAAACTGATTATTTACGATTCCAAAACTCAATAATCTAAAAATCTCCTCCAAAACTCAACCCAAACACCCTCTAAATCCTCATGAATTTGGATATTCTCATAACATATTGTTTACGTAGATAAAATCATTAAAATGGGTTGCCAACTTGCCACTAAAATTTTTTCTCTCTAGTGATTGAAATCCCCAATTACAATGATACAACAAACATATTTGTTTGAATTGAACTATGATATTAACTTGATTATGATCAAACCAATTCAGCAAAGAGCACATAATCTTTTTCAAATCTTTAATCCATAACCAAAACATATAACTCTCATAAAAAAATCACAAATCCATTTTATCTTTATCATATGTGCACATCTTTCCATACTATTATTAACAATCAAATCTAGTCTCATCATATGTGCATATCAACTATCTACTTTTTGTTTGGCGCCATACCACTTTTATACAATACTTGATAGCAATTACCTAGATAAACAACACAATCGGTAGATGTGGGTATCGTTTCACCCACTCCTTAAAACCGATGCACATGCCGAACAATGCAAACATTTCCACATCAGAGATGGCATTTACGAGCTCATCTGAAATAAATTCCCAAAATCCCTTTGGCTCATTCAATGAAAAAAAGGTAAAAATCAGCTTCAAAGGAACTCATGAAAAAAAGGTAAAGATCTTCTCCTGAATAAAACCATTAAGAGCTCATTATTCTGAGGTTTTATTATGATTTTCTATAGATCTCGTGAAAACTTACCACCATAATATGAATCTCAAAATCAGCATAGAGATCTTCAACATAAAGATCAACTTCAGTGTAATAATCAGCTTCTGCCTGAGAATCAGCTTCAAAAACTTCCATGATTCTTATTTTTAGTATTGTGCCTTTTTTCAGAATAAAAAATATGTGAAAATTTCAAGTTTGAAAATTGATCACAGAATATCAAACCCCGCTAGCCACCATGTCTGTCGGTTCCTCACACAATCTTGAAGCCGCTAGCCAACATTACATAGCATTATTTTGTAAAACATCGTCATAACAAGCAATCTTTACATAGCATACCCTAACATAATGTAACTTTTTGCTTTAGCAGACTATAACATGCATATTATACTATAAGTAGTTCTACAAAAACTGGCAAGCCATAAGCTGAAATAGCTTTCTCAGGAGCCTCTGGGAGGTCGGGGTATTCAATCCCATGATACTCAAGGAGCAGGCGTCGTATCCGAAGGGTTCTACTAATACATTGTATAATGGGTCCAAGCTTGAAGTTATACCAAAACTGGAATGGGACAGTCATTCGAAAATGTGAAAAGAAAAGAAGGGTGTCAAGACATCTATATGACCAAGATAGTCATCTCACGAATTGGATTTGAACCAATATCAAGCTTCTTTCCTTTAGTAGATCTGTCATCCCCCTCATTATAGTCCTCCTAGAATCTATAACATTTCGTCGGAATACATCCTGTCTTTTCACCTTAGTAGTCCTATGCATAGTCAGTACTATAGCCCCAATCATGGCTACTAATAAAACCAAACTAGGAACCAAAAAACCAGACAAAATAGTAGGTATAAAGTAAATTGCCCAATGTTTCCAAATTAGTCCAACTTCGTACCTTTTCGGCATAAACCATATATCTCAGAGAGGTCGTAGAATGCCCCTTTATCCTTGGTGACAGTGTTAGACACCAACGTTACTGTTAGACAATTGTATGACCACAACATTATTTTAGACACCATTAAGGCTTTGGTGTTACTTTAGATACCCGTGTCACTCTAGATGCAAAATGCATCCTTTAACAATGCAACATGCATACTTTAGCAAGTTACAATGTTTTAATTTTAACAACTATAACACACTTTAAAATGTAACACTTTTGTTTGAATGATATATCAAGTATGCACACCGCCTAATACTAAAAAGTAAAGAAGAATGTAGAAACTCATAGCTATCTATACTATGAACTTTCAGTATTGACCTTCTCTTAACCCCCAGAAAATAAGTAAAATCTGAGCAAGGTTCACATGTGAACGATTAACTACTCTATATCGTGAATATTTTATCATTTGTGCATACTATCATTTTATACTATGCTTTACCACCACTTCTTAGTAAGCTTTTAACCATACTAATATAGTGAGCTTTTGAGCCTACTTTTATAGCGAGGTTTTGAACATACTTTTTGCATGCGGTTTTGAACATACTTTTTGAGTGTGCTTTTAGACATACTTTTTTAGTGAGTTTTTAGCATACTTTTTGCGTGAGCTTTTGATTGTACCTTTTTAGTGAACTTCTGAGTAGGGTAGGGTTATTGTAAAAAATGTGTGTGTTTGTGAGAAGTGTAGGAAGGAATCTACACCATTTGATCAATAATCTAATGGTTGAGATTATAAGGCCACACGGGGTGGTCCGTTATACCACCCCATCACTCGTTGAACCATCACGGAACACCGCCGCCGCCCAAAAAATAACGCGTTAAATATTAAACGCGTTGAAAAGTTTGATTGTTTGGCTTCTTTACTTGACGAACCCTTCTCTCGGCCTTGACGAACCCTCTCCAATTTGAGAAACCTACGAACCTTTCACTGGGCTTTTGGGCTTTCACTGGGCTTTTGGGTTGATACAAAGCTGAAAAGCAACACTGAACATCCAGGTTTCCTTCAACATATATTTTTAAAATAAAAAATTAAAAAAAATTATTTTGCTATGTAATTTATTTTTTAAGTTTAATGAAATTTATATTTTAGTGTTTTATTGTTAATTTCTAATTTTAAAATGAAAATTAAAAAAATTTGGGAGTGATAGAATTCCATCACTAGTGATACCACCCCCCTACATTTCTATCACTCGTGATAGAATATTGGTTGATGACATGACACGATTTTATTGGACAGTGTGAGTGATAGAAACTATCACTAGTGAACCACCCCTCCCCCCCTAATGGCAAAATTGTAAATAGTGTTTACCATTAAAATAATTAATTTTCTAGATTAAGGGTATAAAGGTAAATTTAACATTTTTAAATTTAGAAACCCACATGCAATGCACTTGCAAGTTCCCCCTTCTTTTTTAAACATCAATAACTTTTTATACATAACTCTTTTTTTTTTTAATTACACCATAATAACGAGTGTTTTTTATCTTTAATATGAGTACCATATTTTATACTTATATAGAGAAAAAAAATTACGTTTCGATCGTATGTTTTAGTCCATGGTGTTTTGTCTATGTTCATACAATGGTGTTTTAATTGTATTGTGATTCAAGGCATTGTGTTTTACAGTAAAACACCATGAACGTATATAAGACACCATAACATTGCAAATAATGAATTATGATTCAAGTAATGGTGTTTTAACATCTAGAGCCTGTAACATTGTATTGTGATTACAGTCAAAGTGTTTTAACATCTTGAACAGCAATAGAATCATTCTAGATGTTAAAACACCACGACTGTGTTATGATTCAATTCATGGTGTTTTTGGAATTTTTATGATGTTTTATACCTGCAAAAATGACAAAAATCATTCCAAATGTTAGAACACAATGGTTGTATTACGATTCATGTTGTGGTGTTTTCTGGAATTCGTATGGTGTTTTACACGAATTGATGATTCAAAAAATAAGAACTGATGATTCAAAACAATACGAACCCTAATTTCCTTCGATATATGAATCAGACGATAATGATTTATAAAATCTCTGAGTTGGTATATAAAACCGAATTCTTAAATCTTTGTAAAATATAAATTTATATCACTAACCTAAAATAACTCACTCGAGGTTACAAAGATTATTTTATCAATTAATTAAACTTTGAAGTAAATTACATTATTGCCCTTTTTAATTAATTAAACTGAAGGACACATGTCAACATCATATTATTTCCTACACTTCTCACACTATTAACCCTTTTTACAGGATCCTTAATCCTTCTAAGAATATTTTTTGTAAACTTTTTAAGCATACTTTTTAACTGAACTTTTGAACATATCTTTTAAAGCGAACTTTTATTAAACTTATCGGAGAAACCCTAATAATGGCGGATATAACCTTTTTTGCTTAATACAGACTTAGTTAATCGATCCACAATCACCCAGATTGTGTCATTACATTTTCTTGTTTTGGGTAATTTAGTAACAAAATCCATTGTTATCAATTCTCATTTCCAAATTGGCATCTCTAGTTGTTGAAGTAAAACTGGGGTTTTTGATGCTCAATTTTAACCTATGAACAAGTTAAACACTTAGAAATATAACTTGTTATGTCCTTCTTCATTCCTATCCACCAGAAATTCTTTTTCAAATTTTGATACATCTTGTCACTTCCAGGATGCATCGTATATTTGGATTTATGCGCTTCCTCAAGAATCCCATCTCGTAGGTTTCCTTGGATAGGTACCCAAATTATTTTCTTATGGAATCTCCAAATTCCATTTGTTCCTTTTTCTAGTTTATTTATCATTCATTTTAATCCTTCATGTAACAACCCGCACTTTTGTGCGTTGTTACTACTCGTTATATTCGTTACGCCTAGCACCAGAGATTCGGATCATAATGTAACTATATCGTATATATCGTTATTCGAAGGATAATCGCATATTTTCGAAATACAATATCACTATACTACACTATTATCACACTAACACTCACGGAGGCATTGAGTGAGGACCTATTCTACCCTCCTCAGTGGCCGTGATGTGTCGAACGTAAACAATTAACGCTAACAGGGACTCTCGGGTGAGTGCTATAACTCCAGTCGTCGTGACGATGATGACAATACGAGTAAACGGTACCCCGTCAGTCATTGTGGCACAACTCGCAATAACGTTCACAATGACGTCGAGAGTGGACCTATACTACCCTCCTTGATGGCCGTGAAACGTCGTTTACAATCGCATACTCGAATCGAAAACCGATTGTTAATTATCGAAACTTTGGATTATGGATACGTAAATACGACCCCTAGTGATGTATATATATAATAATAACAATATAATAATAATATAGATTAATTATGTAATGTACGCACTTCGAAAACTATCAAAACGATCAAAAACGGAGAAGTCCAACGCGTCAGGATAGCTATCCGGACGGATGGACCATCCGGACGGATGGGCATGCGCACGGATGGGCCATCCGCACGCATGGGCCATCCGCACGGATGGGCCATCCGCACGCATGGGCTATCCGGGCCAGAACCCCCTTCTTCTCCTCTGTGGCCTATAAATACCATGTCACATCACTTGAACAGTGATGTGACAGCTCCCACTCAACCAAACACGCTCAGGACCCTTTTCTCTCGATTTCCTCGCGATTCCGGTAAGATTTCAACCTAAAACTTGTACTTCTACAATCTACACTCGATTCTACATCATTCTATCTTTCAAAACTCAATTTCTAACCGTGAAATCTACGGATTTGAGGCGTTTGGAGGTGATGTCACCAAGTGTTCTTATGAGCTTCCAATTGTGACCTCATCCCACCATAAACGACTCAGATCTGGGTGATTTCCACTTGTTTTGGTAACAAATCTCGCCTAAATCTAAGTATTTACCCAAGAAACTGTGCAATTTCGAGTTAACCATGGAGAACCATCATGAACGGCCAGATCTGATGGAACGGGGTGATTCCCGGCCGTTAGAGCGGGTCGGAATTGACGGAACTTCAAGGGTTAGTGCGAGATTACACGGTCCCGGTAACTTTACACTTATTTTCCTTCCGTTAAACACTCGAAAACAATGTTCAGAACGTAAAACAGACGTGTCATCCGCACGGGTGACATGTCCGCACGGGTGACATGACCGCACGGGTGGCATGTCCGCACGGACAACATGTTATCCGCACGGACAACATGTCATCCGCACGGACCACTCATCCGCACGGACCACTCACCCGCACGCACCACTCATCCGCACGCACCGCTCATCCGCACGCACCACATGTCCGCACGGATGACAATCCGCATGAGTCGACACTCGCTCGAACGAATAAACCCATCATCCGGACGAAACCTATGCAATCCGCACGGATCACATGCAACCCGCACGGATCACATGTAATCCGCACGGATCACATGCAATCCGCACGGATCACATGTAATCCGAACGGATGAACACCATCTGACCAGATGACTGGTTTTTCAAGGCTAAACTCGCTTAACCGTACATCGTTTACTCTATTTCTTCAAGGATCATTACAGACATACTCGCAACCGACTCAATCAAGTTGTATTCTCGCTAAATACGCACTGTGAGTATACTTGACCCTTTTTTAATCGAATTTTGGGTGTAACATACGTTTCTAACAAATCGAACTTATCAAACGAAATATTCAATCAATCGAATTATCACTTGCGAATAACTGTTATGCATAGATATACGTGATGCTAGTTGCATATGTGCTAGGACTTATACTCGCGACGTCCCACCACGACTAGTATAGTACTATTGCGCCCGACGGGGTCTAGTTATGCCATCGTACACTCGAGCATCGAGGACTTAGTTGGTAGTATCAGTTTTGTGAGTATATATGTCGTGTATTACGTTTATGCATATGGAAATTCGCTACACTTTTTAGCTATTATGCTACTTATCAAACCTGTATACTCGCCAATACTTTTGTATTGACAAATATTTTAACGTATGTTGCAGGTTAGATCGCAGACTATATCAAATCAAGCTAGGAAGTCTAGAAACTCAACTAAAAATCTAGGTTGTCGGATTTGCATTGTTCGAGAGGACAATAAATCTGTGATAACTTATGTGATTGTATTATTTGTTAGTATGGGATAACGAATGTATTAAGTATTATCGCAATATAGTTGTTATGGATTCTCTTGAGCAATCTGATTCGCCTAGTGCCGCGCCCCGATGATTCCGCCATCGGTTGGGGTGTGACAGATTGGTATCAGAGCCATAACTATAGGGAATTAGGCCAGACTCGACCTAGTCCGGGTCGACGTCTTAGAAATTGACCTAGTCTATAGTCTAAGTACCAACGGGCCAACTCATACAAACCCGGTGGGGTTTGTATTGGGCTTACTTGATACTCTCGATAGAAATTGCTAAAAGCTACGACTTTGTGTGAATACCGCGTACTACAACTTCACACGAAGAAGCCTTTCCTAAGGCTGAAATACTACTTAGCCTTTCCTAAGGCCGACACAATACACGTGTTTTCGAAAATACTCGCATAACGAAACCGAGCGATCCAGTCGAGATCAGGTGTGAAAACCAAGAACTCTCGATAGGGTTGCTCACTCAGCGCATTTTTCTAGCACGAGAACCTTTCATCGAGTTAGGAGTGACATCCACATCTCGACGAAAGTCTCCATTTCGAAATCTAGTGGAACTCACGAATTGATTCGAAGAGCATAACCACAACTAGGAACGAAACTACTAAGCCAGGGGTGAAACCCGTACCTTAATAAGCCGTTCCACTCCCTATAAACTGGTTTTCAAAAAAAGCTCTCACCAAGGACTCGACTATCACGATAACTCAAGCCACGCAAGGACTAGAAAGACGAATGCCAGGAGCTGCATCCCAGTGGAAGCATGGAGTCTTCTAAGTCAACGCGCGTGCACGAGCTTGTTAGATATAGTTGGGTTACCTTGGGTAGTCGACGCCTAAACACCCAAGGCACTCTATCGTGCGAACAACCAAATTTTACAACTGGTTGGAAGCTTATTTTACGTCTTGAAACTTTACGCTTTATCGATTTCTCGATTTAACGATTTTCACTCCCCGCTTTACAAACGCACAATTCGCACGACTATCGCAATCTAAAACGAAACCCGAATGTTCGCAACAAAACTAATGCATAATCTATCGCATTCGCTCTCGTTATCTCCCTTCAACGCGACCTCGCTTATTCTAAATCGACCTGTATGTGTATGATTACAAGCTACATCTATATATATATATATATACGTATAAACAAACAAGTCATTGTGTGAGAACTTAGGAAATTCGTGTCTCCTATGTGGCTCCTATGTGATTCGTATTACTATTATACTATCGCATCAAGTTTGAACGCGCCCAAATCGCAACGCAAACTCAAAAATCATTATGATCGAATCTCATTCCAAGTCTCCTTCTGTCTAGATGCCTTCCAACAACTCTACCTCGAGACGAGTAGCTAGGAGGAGAGCCAAACGAATTGTCGATAAAAGGATTGCATCACTTGTGACTAAGGAAGTGAGTAAGCTTATTCCTCGAATTGCCGCTCAAGTGCACTCTCTCAGCAACTCTCGAGCCTCGGAAGACTCCAAGACGGAAGCGCCGCAACCTACTTTTCTCTACAAGCACTTCAAAGCCTGTGACCCGATGGAGTTCACGGGTGAAGGAGGTGCGACTCAACTACTCCAGTGGTTCGACTCTATCGAAGTTACCCTTCGTCAAAGTGAGTGTCCCGATAGTTTCCGTACTACTTGCGCTACTGGGGTATTTCAATCTCGAGCACTCGACTGGTGGACCGCCGAACGTAACAAACGCGGGATCTCCGCAGCTTACGCTCTCGCTTGGAATGAGCTGAAGGAGCTCATGAAGAAAGAGTACTGTCCTCCTCACGAGATTCAGAAACTGGAAGACGAATTC
Source organism: Helianthus tuberosus (assembly GCA_030545235.1). NCBI lineage: Eukaryota > Viridiplantae > Streptophyta > Magnoliopsida > Asterales > Asteraceae > Helianthus > Helianthus tuberosus. The sequence goes on from CM060411.1 coordinate 180,751,945, forward strand.
TGGAAACTCAAGCAAACCGAAGGTGACAATGCTGGCTACACCGCAAGGTTCAAACAGCTTAGCATAATCTGCCCAAGTCAAGTCAACACTCCAGAAAAAGCCATCACGAAGTACATTCGTGGCTTGCCTGAATGTGTGAGTGATTTTGTCGAAGCTGCAAGACCTGCTACTATCGAAGAAGCTTACCGCTTAGCCGCAGAAATCAACAACAAGCGACTCATGGAAGGGTTCTTCTCAAAGAATCCTGTCAAGCAAGCTTTTCAAGCGATCGACATTAACCCCTCAGACGATCCTGTCAACGATTCTTCTGATGAATCTACTGACGAATACTCTGACAAATCTGCTGGCGATTCTTCTAGTGAATCAGCTAACGATTCTTCTGACGGATCTGCTAATGATTCTTCGGACGGATCTGCTGCCGATTCGTCTGATGAATCAGCCGGCAGATCTTCCGACAAATCAGCCAAAGACTCTGCAAGCGAGTCTTCGGACGAATCCTCCAACGACGACATCTCTTCGCAAGACACCGACGAACCCAGCCGCAAACGAAGGACTTCAAGCCCGAACTCATCAACAACCGAACTGCTGCAACCGGAACCCCTTCGAACAGTTCCGATGTTTCCAAAACGAGCCTACACTGGAGCTCATCCCCAGTGTTACTCATGCACCTATCATCATCCAGTTGGGGCTGACTGTCGCTATTGTAGTAACTGCAACCGCTACGGTCATTTCACCCGCAACTGCCGCATCGAACCGTGAACTTGAGTACAACAACAACAACTCCAGCAAAAGCCTCCAGCATCAGACATCTAGCAAGCGTAGGATAAAAGTTGTAATGATACGATTCTCGACGTTAATTTCTAAGTTTTGAACCTACTCTCTTATTCGAAGTTACCACTATGTGTAACAACGACTCTCATTTTCGTTTCCCCCATCCCACTTTAGTCGCTGCATTTAGACTAAATTCACACACATACTATATACTATATACTATATCACGAAATAATGTGTTTTACCCTCACTACACTCTTAGAACGAGGTACGATAAACGTGCAAGGAACGAATAATCACGGGTGCACACGGGATTATTTGGGTCAGTGCACGGTGGTCGTAGTGAATTCTAAAGGTGCCATAACGCTTTGACAAAAGGTGACACCAAATCACGGGATGAAAGTAGTAGGGGTCGAGCAAGGTGTGCTTTATCATACTACCGAAATTCCGTGAAGAAAGTGCCACGTGGAGTTGAACGTTATTAGACCTATTATACTATTGTGATTATTTTCAACACACTACATTCAATCGCAAGGCGTAACAAACCGTATCGTCGCAAGACTTGACGTAAGTCTGCAAACGCAATGCAATCGCCTCATCGATGGACTCTGTAGAGTCTGCCTCGCAGGACAATTGCATCAACGCAGGACTGGTCGTAAGTCTATAGCAATCAATCTCATCAAGCACATTAACGCTCACGACATTGTCGGGTGAGGACCTATTCTACCCTCCTCGATAACCGTGATGCGTCGCAACGCAACGTTAAGCTTATTCGAAACAAACTCGGCAATCGCAATCGTTTACCATGTGTATTTCGCAATCTCTATCGCTTATAATGTGAATCTATGTCGTTGCTGTGGATCAATCTATCGCTATACCGTTAGCTGTGAAATTCGTGTGAAGTTGGCACACATGACCTCGCTTCACGAGATGAAGCTCGTATGGCTAAAGCAGGGTGTTTTAGTCATATCAGCGACCTTTCGTGGAAAAAGGCCATGTGGGGTCTAATGTTAGTTAAATTCTATGGTGTTATTCAATCAAATCGAACCGCGTAACCGAACCACATACCACCATCGCTTACAACGCAACTACCGACCATCGTAATTCATTACCGCCACCATCATTACTAGTGTGGTGTTATGTTATCTGCTTAATCACCTAATCGCATATCTCATATCGTGTATAGTCTACCGCTTATTCGCGTACCACTTATCGCTCGCTTAGTGTTCATTACAGTCTATGTGGTATTAGTACACATGACACCGCTTCACGAGGCAAAACTAACCTGGTTAAGCATGGTGTTTCGCCATGTTAGCAAACTCTTGTGGAAACGTGCCATGTGGGTTTAATGTGTAATCTAATCGAAAACGCGCCATTCGCTTCTCGCTTATCAACCCGCTGGATTAATCTATTCAATCCTATCTTATGCTCGGTCCGACTTCCTATCAATTGGGCCGAGTAAAACGCAATTCTATCCATGTCATATCGACACACCTGACACTGCCTCACGAAACGGAAATAATATGGGCAAAGCATGGAGGATACGCCGCTGGTACTTCCTATATATAAGTGTTTTAAACATATTAACAAACTTTCGTGGGAAAGTGCCAAGTGGGGCTCGGTAATTAACTACCTTTTTGTACTGATTAAAATGTCTTTTTATAAAATTTTGATTTAAAAACCGGTGGGCAAGTGAAAATTCTCTCACGACGTGGAGTTAACGTCGAAACAACTTAACTCCATGTCCAAGAAAAGTTTCATAAGCCCAGTTTTCCTTAAAGCTTTTACAACATCCAAACGAAATCCTTCTTAAGGCATTGGTTCGACATCGAGTTCAGCTTGAACCCATGCCGTGGGAGAGTTTTCATAACCTCAGTTTCCACCTCCAAATTCCTTAAAATGTTTAAAGACTTAAACTTCCTTGTAACGTCGGTTAACATCGACTCCATTGGCCTCAAGTTAAAAGGAAAATTTTCAAAGATTTTCGTCCTAAATCCCTTTTAATACCTAAAGCAAACGCCTCTTGTAACGCTGGTTAACGATCGACTCAGTTAACTCTACGTCATGAGAAACCTTTCAAAATACAATCGCATCGAACTAACGAATTCTTCGCAACACGAAGTACTTTGGAATGCCAACTCGTGGGTTATTACTTCTGTCTTACGTCGCCTTCTCGCTATCGCAGTCGATTTCTCTTATTCGAAATGTTCCCGCTGTCAACTTACGATCAAATCACTCGCTGTGTCGCTACTCATGCAAGATCAACTCTCAGAAGTCTACCTATTGGATTAATTTCGGGACGAAATTTCCTAAAGTAGGGGAGACTGTAACAACCCGCACTTTTGTGCGTTGTTACTACTCGTTATATTCGTTACGCCTAGCACCAGAGATTCGGATCATAATGTAACTATATCGTATATATCGCTATTCGAAGGATAATCGCATATTTTCGAAATACAATATCACTATACTACACTATTATCACACTAACACTCACGGAGGCATTGAGTGAGGACCTATTCTACCCTCCTCAGTGGCCGTGATGTGTCGAACGTAAACAATTAACGCTAACAGGGACTCTCGGGTGAGTGCTATAACTCCAGTCGTCGTGACGATGATGACAATACGAGTAAACGGTACCCCATCAGTCATTGTGGCACAACTCGCAATAACGTTCACAATGACGTCGAGAGTGGACCTATACTACCCTCCTTGATGGCCGTGAAACGTCGTTTACAATCGCAAACTCGAATCGAAAACCGATTGTTAATTATCGAAACTTTGGATTATGGATACGTAAATACGACCCCTAGTGATGTATATATATAATAATAACAATATAATAATAATATAGATTAATTATGTAATGTACGCACTTCGAAAACTATCAAAACGATCAAAAACGGAGAAGTCCAACGCGTCAGGATAGCTATCCGGACGGATGGACCATCCGGACGGATGGGCATGCGCACGGATGGGCCATCCGCACGCATGGGCCATCCACACGGATGGGCCATCCGCACGGATGGGCTATCCGGGCCAGAACCCCCTTCTTCTCCTCTGTGGCCTATAAATACCATGTCACATCACTTGAACAGTGATGTGACAGCTCCCACTCAACCAAACACGCTCAGGACCCTTTTCTCTCGATTTCCTCGCGATTCCGGTAAGATTTCAACCTAAAACTTGTACTTCTACAATCTACACTCGATTCTACATCATTCTATCTTTCAAAACTCAATTTCTAACCGTGAAATCTACGGATTTGAGGCGTTTGGAGGTGATGTCACCAAGTGTTCTTATGAGCTTCCAATTGTGACCTCATCCCACCATAAACGACTCAGATCTGGGTGATTTCCACTTGTTTTGGTAAAAAATTGTCACGGCCCACGACCCGGTTTGACCCGTTTCAGGAGCCGCAGCAGAAAATACTGCGGTATTTATTTAATTGAGTTTTACAGCGGAAACAGGATCGCTTAAAGCTAAAATTTTTCCCCGATTATTTTATTTCACAATTCGGGATAAAATCCCGATAATTTACAATAGTAGGTTTTTACTATAAAAGCGTGATATTACAAAATCATTTCTTTATTTTATATTGAGCCACTATCTTAAGCTTGAAATGCTCCCCAGCACTTTTCCTGAATTACAACAGATCACCTGAAACATGTTTGAAAAAGGTTTTGTCAGCGGGAAATACTGAGTGAATCATTCTATTTTGCATAATGATGCATAGTTATCAATTACAGCATAAGAGCGATTACAATGGCTTCTATCTTATTTTTATCTGGCATTCTGTCACAATGGTGACGATGGTCATACCACTATTTAGATCAATGAACCTAAATAGTGACGATTATCCCTGTAGGTCAATGAACCCAACAGTGATTATCCAAGTAGGTCAATGAACCTAACTGGGAGAAATTAGTAATGTGCACAATACCCCACTAACCAGTAATTCAAGATATCCACGACTTAGTCCCTGTAATTATAATCTTGAAAATAATTTGGAGTATTGTAAAACAATTTAATAACATAACTCACAAACTGTGAGAAAAGAAGAATGACTCACATTGCAGATTTATACGGGCAGAGCCTAGCCTACTGATTAGCCTTTTATCCTAATTTCAATAACAAGCACACAATTTGGAATTAGTAATCAATCCAGCATTTACGATAACTCACGAGATCAAATTCTCACAATGAATGTCAAAATGCAATACTTTGTCCATCGAATTAACGATGATCCATTGAATTAACAATGAACGACAAGGTATAATACTTTACCCATCGAATTAACGATGATCCGTTGAATTAACAACGAACGATAAAGTATAATACTTTACCTATCGAATTAACGACAATCCGTCAAATTAATGACGAACGATAAAGTATAACCCTAATGTGGGCGGCACTTAAACATTTATTGGATATTTGAATCAATCGGACAATGAATCGTAGCAGCGATTGTGCTAATACCCTGATTGCAGCTTCAATTAGAAACCTGTGTGTGTTAATTGAAGTATACAGTAGTTAATTCGGTGTATAATTGAGAATTCTCTCGACGTAAAGTGTCCAGATTTCGAATGCCACAGCCTGCTATTTATAGCTGAAATTTGGACATGCTAGCCTACCTGCTTGACATGCTAGCCTACCTGCTTGACATGCTAGCCTACCTGCTTGACATGCTAGCCTACATGCTTGACATGCTAGCCTACCTGCTTGACATGCTAGCCTACCTGCTTGACATGCTAGCCTACATGCTTGACATGCTAGCCTACATGCTTGACATGCTAGCCTACCTGCTTGACATGCTAGCCTACCTGCTTGACATGCTATGGACCGTAAACAGTATCCCTTATGGTCCGTAAGGGACACCTAATCACTATAGACTTGCCACGTGTGGGACTAGCTCTGATAACTTGACACATTCTGAAAATTCGAAGTGGCCAGCAAGTAATTGTAGATAATTATCAACTAGGGTTTCCTATTGGTCAAATTAATTTAATAATTATGACTTTTGATGAGAGTCGTTACATTCTCCCCAACTTAATAAAAATCTCGTCCTCGAGATTTACTGGAATAATTGAGAATACTTTCTCTTTCTTTTTGATTCCAGTTCCCAAGTATATTAGGATCCTGTCTTTGAATCCTACTTTACTTAAACTAATACTATTTGTTTACCTTTACATCTTAGAAAGGTACTACCAAAAATTCATCTAATAGACATTTCTTGAATTCATGAAATATATCATGTATTCCAACTAACCTTCCTGGTAGTTGTAAACTATAAACAACTAATCCAATATATTGAATTACTGGAAATGATCCTACATGTCTTCGGACTTAGTTTTCCTTTCTTACTCCTTTCCAAGGAGATACTTCCAATTATATTTTGTCTCCAACTCGAACTCCAACGGCTTTTATCTATTATCTGCATAATTCTTATGACTATCTCTTGCCGTTTTCAGCTTTTCCTTTGTGATACTAAATATCATAGTTGTAGTCACTTAGGATTTTCATTCATTTCCTTTGCCTCAAATTCTTTTTGCCCAAAAATATATATCTTAAATTTTTATAATCCATATAGATAGTACCCTTACTTCCATACGGATAATGTTTCCAAATCTTAAGGTAAAAATTATGGTTCCTAATTATAACTCATGAGTGGTATAGTTTTCTTCGGACTTTTTCAATTGGCTTGAGGCATACGCAATTACCTTTTTGCGTTGTATTAACATATATCCAAATCATAGCTTTGAAGTATTACCTTATATTTCAAAATCTTCAATTCCTTCTGGTAAGGCTAGAATTTATAGTATTGGTTATCTTAGTTAATGGTATAGCTATTTTGAAAATTCCTTAATGTCTATAATACTAAACTTACAAAATTTCTAATTTCCATTGCTGATATGAATTTCATAGACTTACATGGTTTATCTCCTGTAATCATAATTACTTCTCCGATGGTTGATTGAATTTCTAAGAAATTCTGATCACAGATAATGATCACAACATTGAATTCAACTAATTTCATAGATAATAGGGTTGCAGAAAACTTATAACTTATTTCTAGGTTCTGCATAACCTTATTTATTTTAGCTGAATTCCCATCTGCCGTTTCTAATATAGAAATTTATCTAATGCTGGTTAACGGTAAGTTAAGAGTTTGGCAGAGTAAAGTATTTATAAAACTTTGGTTTGCACCAGAGTCGAATAATACTTTCATGTAAACATTGTAAGCTAAGAACATACCGGCTATCACATCTGGAATCATCTCGGCTTCATGAGTAGTCAGCTGAAAGGCTCTCGCATTCCTTTTTGCTCCTTCTGCTGGTTTGACTTGATTGTCAAATGGTTTATTCAGTTTTGGACAATCTGGCCTAAGATGTCCAGTTTCTCTACAGTTGTAGCAAACTGAAAATTTCTTCCTCCTACAGTCTTCTTCTTGATGCCCTGGAATCTTGCAAAAATTGCAATATCCTTTGCATCTTCCAAAATGCTTCCTTTTGCAAAAACTGCAAAATGGACTAGTAGAAGATTGCCCATTCCCTCCTTTCTTGAAATTGTTATGGTTACCCGAACGAAATTCTTGGGTAATCTTTTGGGCTACTTCCTTCCTTCTATTTTCTTCTCTTGTCCGTACTAGCTCGTCAGTCATAGTATTGGCTAATTCTACTGCATCATCAATCGTGCGAGGTTTCGCAGCCTTGACGATATTACGAATCTCGGAAATTAATCCCCAAATATAACGAGAAATAAGTACCGGTTCTGGCGAAGCCAGGGTTGGTACCACTCGAGCATATTCGAAGAATGTCGTAGTATATCCTCGACAATCTACATCTACCATCCGGTGAGTTAGAAACTTATTTGCCATTTGATCTTTTTCATACTCAGGACAGAATTTTCTTTCTACAAGACTCTTAAATTCTTCCCAGTTCATAGCATACGCCATCCTTCTTCCTTTTGCTTGTAACACCGTATTCCACCATTCTAGCGCTACTTCTTTGAAAAGGTTTGATGCATACATAACCTGATCATCCTGAGCACATTTACTTATGGCAATTACTGCCTCGGTTTTCTCTAACCAACGCGGTGCCGCAGTCGCTCCTTCATTGCCTGCAAACTCAGTGGGTTTACAAGCAAGAAATTCCTTATAAGTGCAACCAGGCGTTGCAACTTTCCTTTTCTTAGGGAGCGGAGCTTGCCGTGGTTCATTATCATGATTAACATGATTACTACCTCCATTTATGCTATTACTGAAATTATCTTCAGAAATGCGTTTACTAGGAACAACTTGTTGCGGTTCGATTGGATTTTTAACAGCAGCAATGATTGCTGGTATAGCATTGGCTATCCCTTGAGCAACTATTCCTGGAATAGTGTTGGCTATTTCTTGAGCAATGATATTTTCTATATCTTGCCTAGTCACATATTGGTTCCCTGATTGTTGCTCAGATTGATTACCCTCATTAACTGGTTCATTATTAGCGTTTTCCATCTGATATCTATTTTATAGATACATAATTAGTATAAAGGAAATAATCCAATGTCACAATTTAGTTGCACATAATCACATAAACGAATATACAAACAAAATTGTAACTTTTCTAATATTTCCTTATATCATGTTTCTATATACACCCGTTTTATTATTTATTTTACACATACTGATTTTACTGTTATTATTACACAACCACAGTTTCATAATCTCCTATCCTTTGTCAGATGATGTTCTAGTAGCGGCGTTTCTTCTCATCGTATTTCCAGGAGATTTGTCCCAAAGTCTCTTGGATCCTATTCCCAGTATCCATTTTGTCAAAATGATGAAGTTCAGTCCTATTCTTGTTACTTATTGGTAAATTTGGTAAAGGTTCTGGATGGTACTTAGGAAAAAGCCTATAGGGATGGTTTTGTAATAGTATTTCATTATCCAACCATTCTTCTATATTCCAGTTATTTGAAGAATTTGGAATAGATGGTTCTAAGTTCATAAAATTATTTTCATTAACAGGTTCAATAGTATCATCGTTTGCTATTATAAAATCTAGTTCTTCTTGAGATGGTAACTCTTCAATTTGCCTAGAGCTTTCCCCAATTTCCATTTTCTTAGGCTTAGGTTTCTCGAGAGGTAAAGCGTTAAATTCTATAGGTCCTTCTATGTCTGGAATATACCTATTAAAATCTCTGGAAACTTCTATTCTTACTGGATAGAGATTTAAATTCTGAAGGGCTTCCGACAAATCACTCATGCTATTTAATAAAATACACATAATTATTAAATCATACTAAAATTTTATATAACAACTTTTTAAATAGTATTTCATATTACCAAAACAACTAAAAATTTAAACATACTAGGTTTTATTTGTAATTTATTTATAAATTTTCTAGACTGTAGATAATAAAAATACTAACTTTAAATCAGAATATTTAAAGATTTATATTTACTATTTACAGTAATCAACCTATAGAAATCTATATACTAAATAAGTATGATGACTTAATTTACATATATTAACTAGTCATTATCATGGTGGATATTGGTTAGTGCTGCCTTGTTTAAGCATAGGTGATCAGTTCATGCCTAACTAAGGCTAGGTTATCCAATATATGCCTTTGATAATAATCTTAGTATTTAAAAATAATCTTAATACCACTATTATTAATAATAAATAACTATACAATAATTTTAAATAAGAGTATACTTCAAACATAAAAAAATATAATTTCTTTACCACAATATAGTAATACTATATTAGGTAATTCCATATATTAATCAAATAAATTTATATATAATATTTTTCGATTAACGATGATAGAGCAACAAATATTACAATATATATAAAAATATGTCTATATTAAAATTAACAAATAGCCAGTTTAATAAAACACATAATCATATAATAGTAATCAGGAAAAATTAAGTATTTCTAAATACTTAATTAGCTTAACCCAGTGGCTCTGATACCACCTTTTTCTGTCACGGCCCACGACCCGGTTTGACCCGTTTCAGGAGCCGCAGCAGAAAATACTGCGGTATTTATTTAATTGAGTTTTACAGCGGAAACAGGATCGCTTAAAGCTAAAATTTTTCCCCGATTATTTTATTTCACAATTCGGGATAAAATCCCGATAATTTACAATAGTAGGTTTTTACTATAAAAGCGTGATATTACAAAATCATTTCTTTATTTTATATTGAGCCACTATCTTAAGCTTGAAATGCTCCCCAGCACTTTTCCTGAATTACAACAGATCACCTGAAACATGTTTGAAAAAGGTTTTGTCAGCGGGAAATACTGAGTGAATCATTCTATTTTGCATAATGATGCATAGTTATCAATTACAGCATAAGAGCGATTACAATGGCTTCTATCTTATTTTTATCTGGCATTCTGTCACAATGGTGACGATGGTCATACCACTATTTAGATCAATGAACCTAAATAGTGACGATTATCCCTGTAGGTCAATGAACCCAACAGTGATTATCCAAGTAGGTCAATGAACCTAACTGGGAGAAATTAGTAATGTGCACAATACCCCACTAACCAGTAATTCAAGATATCCACGACTTAGTCCCTGTAATTATAATCTTGAAAATAATTTGGAGTATTGTAAAACAATTTAATAACATAACTCACAAACTGTGAGAAAAGAAGAATGACTCACATTGCAGATTTATACGGGCAGAGCCTAGCCTACTGATTAGCCTTTTATCCTAATTTCAATAACAAGCACACAATTTGGAATTAGTAATCAATCCAGCATTTACGATAACTCACGAGATCAAATTCTCACAATGAATGTCAAAATGCAATACTTTGTCCATCGAATTAACGATGATCCATTGAATTAACAATGAACGACAAGGTATAATACTTTACCCATCGAATTAACGATGATCCGTTGAATTAACAACGAACGATAAAGTATAATACTTTACCTATCGAATTAACGACAATCCGTCAAATTAATGACGAACGATAAAGTATAACCCTAATGTGGGCGGCACTTAAACATTTATTGGATAAAGTATAATACTTTACCTATCGAATTGCAGCTTCAATTAGAAACCTGTGTGTGTTAATTGAAGTATACAGTAGTTAATTCGGTGTATAATTGAGAATTCTCTCGACGTAAAGTGTCCAGATTTTGAATGCCACAGCCTGCTATTTATAGCTGAAATTTGGACATGCTAGCCTACCTGCTTGACATGCTAGCCTACCTGCTTGACATGCTAGCCTACCTGCTTGACATGCTAGCCTACATGCTTGACATGCTAGCCTACCTGCTTGACATGCTAGCCTACCTGCTTGACATGCTAGCCTACATGCTTGACATGCTAGCCTACATGCTTGACATGCTAGCCTACCTGCTTGACATGCTAGCCTACCTGCTTGACATGCTATGGACCGTAAACAGTATCCCTTATGGTCCGTAAGGGACACCTAATCACTATAGACTTGCCACGTGTGGGACTAGCTCTGATAACTTGACACATTCTGAAAATTCGAAGTGGCCAGCAAGTAATTGTAGATAATTATCAACTAGGGTTTCCTATTGGTCAAATTAATTTAATAATTATGACTTTTGATGAGAGTCGTTACAAAAATCTCGCCTAAATCTAAGTATTTACCCAAGAAACTGTGCAATTTCGAGTTCACCATGGAGAACCATCATGAACGGCCAGATCTGATGGAACGGGGTGATTCCCGGCCGTTAGAGCGGGTCGGAATTGACGGAACTTCAAGGGTTAGTGCGAGATTACACGGTCCCGGTAACTTTACACTTATTTTCCTTCCGTTAAACACTCGAAAACAATGTTCAGAACGTAAAACAGACGTGTCATCCGCACGGGTGACATGTCCGCACGGGTGACATGACCGCACGGGTGGCATGTCCGCACGGACAACATGTTATCCGCACGGACAACATGTCATCCGCACGGACCACTCATCCGCACGGACCACTCACCCGCACGCACCACTCATCCGCACGCACCGCTCATCCGCACGCACCACATGTCCGCACGGATGACATGTGCGCACGGATGACAATCCGCATGAGTCGACACTCGCTCGAACGAATAAACCCATCATCCGTACGAAACCTATGCAATCCGCACGGATCACATGCAACCCGCACGGATCACATGTAATCCGCACGGATCACATGCAATCCGCACGGATCACATGTAATCCGAACGGATGAACACCATCTGACCAGATGACTGGTTTTTCAAGGCTAAACTCGCTTAACCGTACATCGTTTACTCTATTTCTTCAAGGATCATTACAGACATACTCGCAACCGACTCAATCAAGTTGTATTCTCGCTAAATACGCACTGTGAGTATACTTGACCCTTTTTTAATCGAATTTTGGGTGTAACATACGTTTCTAACAAATCGAACTTATCAAACGAAATATTCAATCAATCGAATTGTCACTTGCGAATAACTGTTATGCATAGATATACGTGATGCTAGTTGCATATGTGCTAGGACTTATACTCGCGACGTCCCACCACGACTAGTATAGTACTATTGCGCCCGACGGGGTCTAGTTATGCCATCGTACACTCGAGCATCGAGGACTTAGTTGGTAGTATCAGTTTTGTGAGTATATATGTCGTGTATTACGTTTATGCATATGGAAATTCGCTACACTTTTTATCTATTATGCTACTTATCAAACCTGTATACTCGCCAATACTTTTGTATTGACAAATATTTTAACGTATGTTGCAGGTTAGATCGCAGACTATATCAAATCAAGCTAGGAAGTCTAGAAACTCAACTAAAAATCTAGGTTGTCGGATTTGCATTGTTCGAGAGGACAATAAATCTGTGATAACTTATGTGATTGTATTATTTGTTAGTATGGGATAACGAATGTATTAAGTATTATCGCAATATAGTTGTTATGGATTCTCTTGAGCAATCTGATTCGCCTAGTTCCGCGCCCCGATGATTCCGCCATCGGTTGGGGTGTGACACTTCAGCATCATACTTGATTGCTATTTCTTAAGTATCTTTCTACTGCTTCATTAAATATAATTGTAGATTTAATCTGAGAGCACGTACTCTTCTCGGCTTCTCATGATACTTACGACTCAAAGCATCCGCTACTACGTTAGCTTTACCTCCGTGATATTGGTATCATAATCGTAGTCACTTTGAATCTCCATCCATCGCCTTTGTCTCATGTTCAACTCTTTTTGCCCAAAAACATATCTTAAACTCTTATGGTCTGTAAAGATAGTGAACTTACTACCATACAGATAATGTCTCCAAATTTTAAGGGCAAAAATTATTGCTCCTAGCTCCAGATCATGTGTTGTGTAGTTTTCTTCATGCTTCTTCAATTATCTAGAGGCATAAGCAATTACTTACTTGAGTTGCATCAGCACACATCCAAAACCTGACTTTGACGCATCACAATACACTATAAAGTCTTTCGTTCCTTCTAGCAAATCAAGTATCGGTGCATTAGTTAATCTTTGCTTTAAGATTGTAAAATCTTCCTCTTGTTTTGGTCCCCATTCAAACTTAACCGATTTGCACGTTAGTTTGGTTAATGGAACGACCATTCTGGAAAATTTTTGAATAAAGCGTCTATAGTATCCTGCCAGTCCTAGAAAACTTCTGACTTTCGTTGGTGATTTTGGAACCTTCCATTTGATAATCCCTCGATCTTTGTAGGATCTACATGAATTCCTTCATGATTAATCAAATGTCCAAGAAATTGCACTTCTTGTAACCAGAACTCACATTTTGAGAATTTAGCATAAAGCTTCTCTTTTCTCAATAATGTCAAAAGTACATGTAGATGCTTAGCATGCTTTTCCTTGCTCTTTGAATAAATAAGTATATCGTCTATGAAGACAATTACAAATTTATCCAGGTATGGTTTACATATTCGATTCATCATATCCACAAATGCAGTTGGGGCATTTGTTAGACCGAAAGACATGACTATAAACTCATAATAACCATATCTTGTTCTGAAAGCAATCTTAGGAACATCTTCTTCTTGCACTTTTAGTTGATGGTATCCAGAACTGACGTGTGTCGAGTGTGGTATGACACAGTACAATCACTCTCTACAACACGTTAAGGCAAGGGCACCTATCGTTGGCGTAATATAGTGATGGTATGATACCGAGGTCGTCCAAGGACACAAGAGCTTTTAATACCGGAATATCGTCAACGTCTAATCTAACCAAAAATTGGAGAAAAGATGTTAGCAAGTTTAAAAAGAGAAAGAAAAAAAATTGTTGGTAAAAACACTAAACAATATAGAATCATTTGGTTCCGACTCTTCTTTTATGTATCCTTTTATGATTTCCGCATTTTGGGCTTTTTAAGAGATTATCGTAGTTATTGTGGCATGTCCCTCTTTTGGAGGTAACGCTACCCTCAGCCATATTGGTCTGAGTCAGCAGGGATACAGTCCCGCAAGGCCGGATTATTAAAAGATAATTAAGTAATTTATTAATGTAAAATGTGGCATGTCCCTCTTTTGTAGGCAAGGCTACCCTCGGTCATATTGGTCTGAGTCAGCGGGGATATACAGTCCCGCAAGGCCGGGTTAAAGTTTTAATAGTAGTTTATTTGTAAGGGATTCAAGCCGTTCTTACTTCCTCTGATTTGATGCTATCTGCCACAGGAGAAGTTCTAATAAGCTTGAATCAAGTCCTCGCAGGATCTATACACTGAACGAGACAAGAACTTTACCCAAACCACCTTTCTAACCCATTTTTCCTAGGCAGTTAATGCACTTTATATAGACCGTAAAGACACGAATGAGTGAATCAACAAAACATGAAGAAATGATATAAATTATTTAAATTATAAAAATATTTTTAGAGCGAATTACAAGTTTTGTCTTTTATTTATATACCAAATTTGAGGTAGTGTCCTTTGTTTTTGAAATTGATAAGTTTTGTAGTTAATGTTTCTAAATGTTACACGTTATGTCCTTTAGACCTAACCCAGTTACTTTTTTATGTTAAATCTAATCATGTGCTAGGCATATAAGGGTAATTTTGTCACTTCACCTTTCAAGGACTAATTATGTAAATAACTAAATATTTAACCATTTTATTAAATAAAAAAATACTTTAAAACAAAACATTTGAATATTTTCTCTCTTTCTCTCTCTCTCACTAGATCCTTGTCCACTTAGTATAACAACGAACTCAACACACACACCTCCTTTCTTCATCGTTGACAGTTCAAAATCCATTCAAATAAATATCATCTTTGTTCTTAAAGACTTAAACCAATCAAATTCTTTGATTTGAGACCCACTCAAATAAAAACTTAACAGTGGGCGAATCCAAAACAAAAACAACATTTTTTAAAACCGCGTTGAACATAGAAGCTACAACGGTTTACAAAATGGGATTTTTGGTAGCCAATATTCCACCACTTCAAATGTTAGCGAGGTTTCATATGTTCGGAACAACCTGAAACCGGCCGGAACTCTCATCCGGTGTTATCTCTCTTACACGTAACTCTTTATCTCTCTCTAAACCTGTTTGGAAGAAATAAGAAAAAAAGAAGTGGTGGTGGTGGCAGGTGATGCTTGTAGGCGGTGGTGGTAGAAGTCAGATTTTTAGAGAGAGGGAGAGAGAGTCAAATGGGCTGTTTGTTTATCTCTTAATAAGGCTCTTAATGGTTCCTCTTACTGGTTCAACACTTAATGGTTCAGAGTGTTTGTTTCACGAGCAATGTCTGAATGGTTCAGACATTTGCCTCTGAATGGTTAAGATTTATACAAAGTCTGAATGGTTAAGACCTCTAATCTGAATTGGTCAGACATTTGTCTCTGAACGGTTAAGCATTATACATGCTCTTAATGGTTCAGACATCTTACTGGTTCAGCACTTAGGGGCTGTTTGGCAACTTTTGAATGGTTAAGTGCTGAACCAGTAAGAGGTCTGAACTATTAAGTGCTGAACCAGTAAGAAGTCTGAAGTCTGAACTATTAAGACAGGGCCGTCCCCGAGATTGATAAAAAAAAATTGGGCCTCGTGCAAGACAAAAAAATTGGGCCCTCTTAGTATAATATAAACTTATGAATTATATATTCAAAAACCACAATACGACAATATTTGATTAATTGTTATAAAAATATACAAAACAATAGTAGTGTAGCAAAATAATCAAAGTAACTTACTTAAGCAAATCGTGAGGCCTCCTAGCGTTTCTAGAACTTCGAGATAGTTTTGAGAAAAATTTGTGTATACGCGGCCCTTTGTCAGCCTTTGCTCTTTCTTCCTTTAGCTTCTTCTTTTTACGTTTTTGACAACCAGATAGGTATTTGTATTTGGGAACGGGAGGCATAATCTCTAGAAAAAAATATACAAAGTTTCAACACTAAATGTCAAAGTTTTTAGCATTAAACTAATAATCTAACATAATCCTAAAAATGACTTCTTTAAATCGTTAGTATATAAAAAACACCTAATAAATTGCGTAACATCCAAAAACATATTTAATGCTTCAAAGTTAAAGTTCCTGTGAAAAAAATAAATTCATGAAAACAACTTCTTCTTTTATTTTAATGCCATATTAGAAGTTTACAACCAACTTTATTATTTTGGTTCAAGTTTCAAAGGCATAATACTATAATAGTTCAACCAATCAAATACACACACTTTAAATTTCAAAGTTCAAAAATAACCTAAAAACTTTGAAACAAAGTTTCTGAATAAAGATCACAAACAATTGTCTGCATATTTGAATGAAAGATATTTTCAATTTCGTAAACTCTAAACAAAGTCAAATCACTACGAAACTGAAACAATTCCAAAGCCTTTTCCTTTCAAATAGACAAATACAATTCCTGAATTCTATAACCATACCGATGAGGCGAGCCGCGAGCGATTGACTGATGATATCGGCCAAAATTTCGCAATTCCTAATCGCTTAGGTAATCGTGTGCTGCAAGCTTGGAGCCTTGGAGATGAATCGAGACAATGACAACTTCCTGCGTGTTTCTTTTTGCGCCCCCACAGCCAACAGGAAACATAATCGTAAGTGGATTTAGGGATTAAGGCCCAAATCTGAGTTGGGTTTTTTGTTTTGGACTTTAGACTATCAGATCAAATTGAGTTGGGTTTTTTGTTTTGGACTTTAGACTATCAGATCTTATAAAGAACACATAGACACTTAAAAAAAATTTGGGCCCCTTGTCCATTTGGGCCTTGTGCAGTGGCCCGACCTGCACAGGCCCAAAACCGCCCCTGTATTAAGAGCCAGTATAATACTTAACCATTCATAGGCAAATGTTTGACCAATTCAGATTAAAGGTCTTAACCATTAAGGCTCTCTATAAAACTTAACCATTAAGAGGCAAATGTCTGAACCATTCAGACATCTGCTTAGGAAACAAACAGTCTGAACTATTAAGTGCTGAAACAGTAAGAGGTCTGAAACATTAAGATCCTCATTAAGAGGTAAACAAATAGCCCCTTAATGGTTCAGACATCTTACTGGTTCAGCACATAATCATTCAGATGTTGCCAAACAGCCCAAAGATGAGAAAGGGGATTTATATGAATTTTTTTTTATGTAGGGTCCGTGTGACTTGATTTAATAAAAAAGTAACTAAGTTAGGATTAAAGGACATAAAGTGTAACATTTGAAAACATTATGTACAAAAATCATCAATATTAAATACAAATGACACCGCTTGAAATTTGGTATAAAGATAAAGAACAAAACTTGCAATTCACTCTTATTTTTATGTATCTTTAATCATTAAAGTTGAAACCCTAAACCTGCAAATAGGGTTGTTCATGAGCCGAGCTGTAAAGGCAAGCTTGGGCTCGTCTCGATTATAAACTAAGCTAGCTCGGATCGGATTTGAAACCGAGCAGAAAATCTAAGCTCGGGCTCGACTTGATTTTAAACCGAGTTGGCTCGGCTCGGCTTTGCTCGATTTTAAAAAGAAAAATTAATACATACCTCTCAAAATTCAGTAGTCTGTAATATTACTCAATAGTTCAAAAGAACATATCCAAAACAAATTCAACCCCATAGATTACAAACCCAAATCAAGTTAAATAACACAAAATAAATTTTAAATTTCAACCAAATACAATATTAGTTCATTAAAATGGTAATCAACCTTCAAAAATGTCATAGATATCAAATTACACTCATAAATCCATGTAAATAATAATCATTTTTTTGTAATATATATTATAATGTATATACAAATAAAATATATTACAAGTAAAATAATTCGAGCTAAGCCGAGTCTAGCTACCAAGCGAGCCAAACCAGGCCAATCCAGCTCGTTACAAGCCGAGCGGAGCTGGGCTCACTTTCTAGTCGAGCGGAGCTGGGCTCACTTTCTAGTCGAGCCGAGCTGGCTCGACCCAATTTCAAACTAAGCCATATCGAGCGAGCTTTTTCCGAGCTAAATCCGAGCGAGCTTCAAGCGAGATCCGAGCCGCGAGGTTTTTAGACAGCCCTATCTGCAAATCAGTTGAACGAGCACCATAGAACCACCAACGACCATCGCCGCACCATGGAATCACCAGCTCCTTCAAACCGCCAATCACCTCCATATCCACTTGCTTCCTTTCACATTACGCAGCGAGCGAGAGAGAGAGAGAGAGAGAGCGAGACACGGGACTAGAGAGAGGGAGGGAGGGAGACAAATAAATAGAGAGTCATGGGAGACGAGAGGAAACCTGTCGATTTCAGAGCACCAATAACGAAGACGCAACCCTCTTTTATTTGACACGAAGACACCATCAAACACAACCCCTTTTTCCCCAACCACGAATTCGCTGACAACCGTCATCGTTGGCGACCTTGTCGTCAGTAACATAAGATCTCAAAGCGGGTGATAGTTCAATTCACGCTTCGATGTGTATAATAAAGGTGATATTGTGATGAATATGACATCTCGAAGCTTCTTACAACTCCGTAATTGTGACTGTAATTATTGAAGTTAAATGACATCCATTGTAATCTGATACAGACATAAATGACGAAAAGTGTAATTTACCCTTTTCTTTTGGTACTGCCGAGTGTTATAGTTGATTCTTAAGGCACCAAATTGTACTAGTGGCAAAGTTATATGTAACGTCAGATAGACAAGATGAATCACTTGGATCCGACTCGCCTTTAGTGTAACCTTTGATTATTTCCGCACTTTTGCACTTTTTAAGAGATTATCTTAGTTATAGTAGTAGGCCCCTCTTTTGAAGGTGACGTTACCTTCAACCCAGTAGTTTGAATCAGAAAGAGAGAGAGAGTACGGAACAAATTATGAGTTATGATGTTATTGTAATCGTGTGTCGGTGTGTGTAACCTTTATTACTCTAGTTATCTCTCTCTATATATACATCTAAGAGGAAACCCTTGATTAGATAACAAGGGTAATTACTTCCATCATAAATTACCAACTAATTTAATAAGGAATAATTATATTTTGATCAAATAAATGACAATGATGACCATAAATAAATATATATTTTTTTTTAAATAAACACATGTTTTGTTAGACACTTAGGTGGTGTTTGTTTTTTGGCCAGAAGTGCTTCTGGCCACTTATGTCTGCGTCGCGCAGACGCTCGCAGACGTTTGATGTCTGCAGCTTGTTTGTTTTCCGGAAGCGCTTCTCACAAAAAAGGTCTTCCCCACCTCTTTTTCACACAGATGTTACCATAAGTCTTCTAGGCTCTGCACAAAACTTCTCCTTCACCAAAAAAATAAACCCTAATCTTCTCTCCTTCCTCTCCAGCCGACCCACTCCTGTCCCACGCTCTCCACCTTCGCTGCAACATCTCCCGCGCCGGTCACCACATCCCTGTTCGCCGGTCACCACAGCTCTGTTCGCCAGTCACCTTCGCCGGTCACCACAGCCCTGTTCGCCAGTCACTTTCGCCGGCTTCAACAACATCGACCACAGCCCTCTTTGTCCCACAGCCGATTCAAAGCCGAGAACTACATAACCGGTGCATCAGTTTAACGCTATAAATTTGGGGCTATTGTTGAGGCTTATTTCTCATCATAAGCTCCGAGTTGCTGCTTCGATTAGGTGGTGGTGGTTGTCTGCGAAGTAAGACGGTGGGGGTGGTGTTGGTGGGTTTCCGGTGACGGTTGTGGTGGTGGTTGCGACGGTGGACGGTGGTCGTCTGAGGTGGTGGTGGTGGTGGTGGATGGTTGTGGTGGTGGTAAATCAGCAGAGGGGAGAGAGAAGTGTGGTGTGAGTTGTGTACTTGTGTGTGTTAGAAGAGTTTTTATAAAATAAAAAAAAACAAACCCTCTTCTCCTTGCAGACCGCAGACATTTGGTCCACCTCTTCTCCTGCAGATGTCTGCAGATGTGGTCCGCAGACTGCAGACATTTTCCTGCAGAAAAAACAAACAGCACCTTAGACCTTCACCTTCTTCGCTTCTAACCACTACTTGTACATCAACCTCTTCCGTATTGTGCCACTTCACTTGACTCTACTCATATACCATGTGTGTGTACATGGTGTTATGTGGAGGTTCTTGTGTGTGGGTTCATGAGGGCATATTCATGTGTGACATTCATTAGATCTAGCTATAATCCATATGATAAAAAGGCATATAATAAGATGGATGCATCATTTATAAGTTCATCCGTAGTCATAAAGCCCCTTGTGGGGCGTTATGCGACACGTGTCGTGCCACGTCACACGGGGGCTTTATGGGGCGTTATATCACTAGAGCCCGTAGTCATAAAGCCCCAACCCATCATTACCTATTTAATAATTTTTAATTTTATTAATTAATATAAAAAAGCTTGCTTGTTTGTGATTGGTCAAAAGTTTGAAAGGAACCAGAATAATGCCGCTATTATCATCGCGCCATTCAAAAAATTTTGGCCATAGCGCCCTGCGTTTCGGTGTTCTTGGGCGTCTTCCGGCGCCATCTCTGGGCATAGCGCCCCACTACGGATCACCTAAGCCTAGGTAGAACGCGTGTAATAAGATGGATTCATATATGTACAATGTGTGTACGTGGTGTTATGTGTCGAGGTCCTTGTGTGTGGGTGATTTTAAGTTTTATGAATTTGTGTTGTCATGATGAAAAGTTGGTGTGAATTTTGTTTACACACCGACAAAACTGACATATACATTATATAGCGTGTTACCAATTTATGGAATATCCACCATTGATAAACTAAACCAAATGAAGAAGTAAGTTTTGTATGAACCAGAATAACCGACTCCTAAAATATATATTCTTAATGCACGTTTAAAATAGTTTATAAACCAGAATAACCAACTTCTAAAAACTATATTATTAGTAGCTCAGATGAAAATAAATTAAGTAAAAAAATACAAAATAACAAATACAAATACAAACATTTTATAATAAATAAATCTAAATAAACATATTATACATGTTAATAAAAAGTGGGCATGAACAGTGCCTTTTGATTACTGTTAATATTGTTTTTTTACTAGCTTTTTGTTATTATATTGTTTTTTAGTTTAAGCGATTTAAACGTATATTTTTATATAAATTTTAAGATACGATCAAAGTACCAGTTATCAAATAAGAAATCATAAAAAAGAATGTATACTGGTACCGATATTGTTCAGTACGGTATGGTAGCGGTATGATATTAATTTATCGAAAGCAAAAACACTAAAAATAAATATTGATACGGATACAAATGTTATTCAATCTATTTTTATTGAATTTGGTACGATATGTAACACCCTCAAACTTTACTTGAATATAAGAATAATTTGATACAAAAGATAATAGTTTAACATAAGTTTCAGAAGTATCATAAACCTTAATCAACTAACGACTAAGTTAGAACATACAAAAATTGTTTGAGAATTTGTTTACAACCCAAGAACAAAGTTTAAGTAAGATTAAAACATAGCGGAAGCTTCAAAAATCGTGTTTGGTTCTTCAACATTGCTTGACCACCATCCGTAAGGTCCATCTAAATCACCTAGGGTCAAAACCATTAAAACATTAGTTTTGACTTTAGTACATAAGACTTAACATATGATCCAATCATCAATTTAAAATAAAAAAAAATTAAAGTTTTCTGTTCCACCGTAAATTACGGTGTTACCGTAATTTACGGTGAGTCCTGGGGATTTTTGGTTCACCGTAAATCAGGAGTCTCACACCGTAAACATATAATACCCATCGTAAATTACGGTACTACCGTAATTTACGGTAGTACCTGGAAGTCCATGTTTTATTTTGTTTGTTCATTATACCAAGACCCCAACTCTCGGATTTCAGTTTTCTATGATATTGATACATTAAAATCTCGTAATTCTAATATGCTATATAATATTCAAAATCAACAATCAACAATCAACCTATCATAATCCGGAGCATTAATCATGTCTTACTTGATTGTCCGACCCGTTTGGCTCGTCTACGGAATTTCTTCCTTTTTGACAACTACCAACGAGTTCTAACCAACTTTCGACCAAATATTCAATATAGCGATATCATCGCTTTAATTCATAACAACTTGTGTTTTAAAATTTCAACTATACCAATTACAATGATCTAAATTTACTTAATGTAACGGATCAAGTTACATACCTTAGCGCACGCCCTTCAACCGCGAATCACCACCGGCTTGTCTGCTCGACGTTCCGGTATCTTGTCCTATAGAGTTCAATTCAAGACATGTTTAGAACTCTCTTTAAACCTCACTTCGCATATTATACCGAAACGTCATAATTATGCGTAAAAGCTTTAAATTTCTATTTTTAAGTCTTCTTTGAGGCATTTCTACAAACACTATGAGGGCAGAATTTCTACATCATTTGCATTTAAGTTCATAGTTTGCTAGCTAGTTAACTTAATATCAATAAAGCCCTCATATAACATTTTAATCATCATACCTTTCTGAAATCACTTTTCTATAATCAATTAACACTAGGATAATCATCTAAACCCTAGTGTTCATCATCATCATGTAAAACCCACAACCCACATTCAAGGTGTTCATGGAATTTTCCTGAATTTGGTCATGATTTCACATGAAATTAGCTAGGTTTCACTTCTAAACACCTTATCAATTCTAATCAAACCAAATAACACACATGCAACATAAATTTTCAGATTTTCCAAAATCATGAGAAATTCAAGTTAAGAGATTTCATTAGATTTTACATACCTTACAATCCTCTTGTGATGAGGATTACGATTTTAGGCTCAATTCTCGATTTCTACATGGATTAATCCTTCAATTTGCAAGATTAATGAGATTTTAGGGTTTTGGAGAAGTGGGGATCGCCCCCCTGCTTCACTTGATCGACCAGACACACCTAAATGGTGTGTTTGGTGAGTTTTTGTTATAATTCAGCATTAAACTTTCATTTTTGGCAAGCTTAGTCCCTCATTTATCATCTAACTTTAAGTACTAGTGTTTTTAACCTAGTGTTAGTTATTTCTAGGCATGTAATTTTAACTAGGTTAAAATTTCTAGATAGTAAATTCTTGTATATGAAATTCTTGAATTTCTTATATAAAGATTTATATTTTCGGGGTGTTACAAGTCCACCCCCCTTAAAAAGGGTTTCGTCCTCGAAACCTAATTACGTACCAAATAAAGTAGGATGAAGACGTCGCATCTCCTCTTCGGACTCCCATGTAGTGTCCGAACCTTTCCTATGCTCCCATTTGACTTTGACTTGGTCAATTTGTTTATTTCGTAAATGTTTGACCTTTCGGTCTAAAATCTCCACCGGTCTCACCGCATAATTCAGACTATTATCCACTTCGATATCATCGTAATGGATATAGGCCGTTTCGTCTGCTAGGCACTTTCTTAATTGTGACACGTGGAACGTGCCATGGATTCCACTTAGCTCCTCCGGTAATTCAAGACGGTAAGCTACCTTGCCAACTCTCCCGATAATTTTAAATGGCCCAATAAACCTTGGGCTTAGCTTCCCCATTTTTCTGAATCTAATAACGCCCTTCCATGGGGAAACTTTTAGCATGACCATGTCACCAACTTGGAATTCGATTGGCCTTTTCCTTTTATCAGCATACGCCTTTTGCCTGTCTTGAGTCGCTTTCAAGTGTGCCCGAACTTTATCGATCTTTTCATTCGTGGCTCGTACTATATCTTGGTGGGCGAGTTCACGTGGACCCACTTCACCCCAACATACCGGGGTTCGACACTTCCTACCGTAAAGCATTTCGTATGGTGCCATCTTAATACTAGATTGGTAACTGTTGTTATACGAAAACTCGACTAACGGTAGGTGAACATCCCAACTGCCTCCAAAGTCGATTATACACGCCCGTAGCATGTCCCCCAAGGTTTGTATCGTTCTTTCACTTTGTCCATCCGTTTGAGGATGGTACGCAGTGCTAATGAACAATTTGGTCCCCATTTGCTCTTGGAAATCCCGCCAGAAATTCGAAGTAAACCGGGTGTCCCTATCAGACACGATGGACACCGGCACCCCATGACGTGCTATGATTTCATTGGTATAAACTTCTGACATCTTTTCTGACGTATAAGTCTCACGAATCGGAATAAAGTGAGCACTTTTCGTCAATCTATCCACCACTACCCATATGGCATCAAAACCACGATTCGTCTTAGGTAACTTGGTTAACAGGTCCATTGTAATATGTTCAAATTTCCAAACCGGAATTTCTAACGGTTGGAGTTTGCCGTATGGTTTCTGGTGCTCCGCTTTGACTTGTAAACATGTCAAGCATTTTTCCACATACTTCGCCACGTCCCTCTTCATTCCGGGCCACCAATAATTTTGTTTCAAATCATTGTACATCTTGGTCGCACCCGGATGAATTGAATAACGGGATTTATGAGCTTCATCAAGTAGGAGCGCCTTCACTCCACATGTATGTGGGACCCATATCCTTCCGGATCGAGTCTTCAACCCGTGATTCCCATCCGACAAATCTTTCAATTGACCAATTATTCTTTCTTTCTTCCAATTCTCTTCTTTTACTGCTTCTAACCGCGCCTCTCGAATACGTTCAAGTATACCCGAGGTTACCACGAGTTGCATCGACCTTACTCGTATCGGGACGTAGTCCGCTTTTCTACTTAGAGCATCCGCCACTACATTAGCCTTTCCGGGGTGGTAATGTATCTCACAATCGAAGTCTTTCACCGTTTCTAGCCATCTTCTTTGTCGCATATTTAACTCCTTCTGATCGAAAAAGTATTTTAGGCTCTTGTGATCGGTGAATATGGTGCATTTTACCCCATATAAGTAATGCCTCCATATTTTTAAGGCAAATACCACCGCAGCCAACTCAAGATCATGCGTGGGGTATTTCTTCTCGTGCATTTTCAGTTGTCTCGAGGCATAAGCTATAACTTTGCCCCGTTGCATCAAAACACAACCGAGCCCCGATAGTGAAGCATCAGAATAAACCACCATGTCTTCGACTCCGTCCGGCAATGTCAGTACCGGAGCTTGAGTTAACTTCGCTTTTAGTGTTTGAAACGCCTTTTCTTGATCTACACCCCAAATAAACTTTTCTTTCTTCCGAGTTAATTTTGTTAGTGGTGACGCAATTTTGGAGAAATCTTGAATGAATCTCCTATAGTATCCCGCAAGTCCCAAAAAGCTTCTAATTTCAGAAGGGTTCTTTGGGGGATTCCATTTTGACACGGCCTCTATCTTTGACGGATCCACCAATACTCCGTCGGCACTTATGACATGGCCAAGAAATTGTACCTCTCTTAACCAAAAGGCACATTTAGAGAATTTTGCATATAACTTCTCTCGTCTAAGGGTCTCTAACACTTCTTGTAAGTGATGTGCGTGTTCAGCTTCACTTTTCGAATATACCAAGATATCATCGATAAACACGATGACCGACTTATCCAGCATTGGCTTGCAAACCCGGTTCATGAGGTCCATGAAAGCCGCGGGTGCGTTTGTTAGCCCAAACGACATCACGAGGAATTCGTAATGTCCGTATCTCGTGTGGAAAGCCGTCTTCGGCACATCTTCTTCTTTGACCTTTAGTTGGTGATACCCCGACCTAAGGTCAATTTTTGAAAACCAGTTCGCGCCTTGTAATTGGTCGAATAAGTCATCTATTCTTGGGAGCGGGTATCGGTTCTTTACCGTGAGTTTGTTTAACTCCCAGTAATCGATACACATACGCATGCTCCCGTCTTTCTTTCTTACGAACAACACCGGTGCGCCCCAAGGAGACACACTCGGCCTTATGAATCCGTTGTCAAGCAGGTCTTGAATTTGGGACATCAACTCTTGTAATTCCGATGGTGCAAGTCGGTACGGGGCTTTTGCTACGGGTTTCGCGCCCGGAATCAATTCGATCCCGAACTCTATTTCCCGTTCAGGCGGTACCCCCGGTAAATCTTCCGGAAAAACATCTTCATAATCTCGTACTACCGGTACATCTCCAATCTTTCGTGATTCTTTCTCGGGCTCATTAGCGTATATCATGAATGCCTTGCATCCTCGCTTCATTAGCTTGTGAGCTTTCAACATTGAGCATACTATGGGGTTACCTCCTTTTTCGCCATAAATGGTGACGTGTTTCCCGCTCGGAGATGTTAGTTTTATCTCTTTACGGAAGCACACGACCTTTGCATGGTGTCAAGATAGCCAATCCATCCCAACGACTACTTGAAATTCTCCCATCGACATCGGGATTAGATTTATCAAATATTCTTCATTGTCGATGCTCAGTTTACAATTTTCACATACATCACAAACAATAAAGCTCTTGTTATTATCTATCTCTACTTCTAAAGGCACAGGTAATTTTGTTAGAACGAATGAAGGATGTCGAATAAGTCCATATGAAACAAAGGATTTATTCGCACCCGTATCAAATAACACGTGTGCAGGAATTGAATTTACAGCAAATATACCTGAGACCACGTCAGGTTCAACCTTTGCTTCTGCGGCGGTTAGTTGAAAAGATCTTGCCTTTGCTTTCGGGGCTTCACCTTTCGGTTCCTGCCCATCCTTCTTTCCAACCAGCTCCGGGCATTCCGACTTCTTGTGACCCGTTCGATAACAATTGTAACAAACCGTCACTTTCTCCGGGCATGATATAGCCATATGTCCCGTTTTCTTGCATATGGGACAAGGCTTATCCTTGTAACGGCATTCGCCTTTATGACCCTTCCCGCAGATTCTGCAACTTGGCGACCCGCCTTTCGTATCAGATTTCTTTGCGCTTTCGTTTGTTCGTGCCTTCTTAGTAGGGCTTGGATTCATATCTTGTGCCCTTCGTTCACCCCGTTCTATGCTCTTTTTCAGTTCGATCTCCCTTTCCCGAGCAGCATTGACAATCTCGGTAAGGGTCTCATATTTTGAAGGGGTTATGAACTCTCTATACTCCGCACTTAGCATGTTATGGTAGTAATAGACCTTTTGTTCTTCATTTGTCACCAAATCATCACAGAACTTTATCTTGTCCATAAACATCCCCGTGATCTTGTCTATGGATTCACCCTTGTGTCTGAGTTGCATGAACTCTTCCTTGATTCTATTTATGACCACTTTGGGACTATGGTGTTTAAGAAACGGCGTCTTAAACTCCTCCCATGTCATGGCCTTAGCCGCTTCACTTCCAATCTCCTTCTTTTTGTTATCCCACCAGTCTTTCGCTTGACCTCTTAATTGACCCGTACCATAAGCTACGTAGTCATTTTCATCACAATGAGTTCTCTCGAATACTCCTTCGATATCACTTAGCCATCGTTGGCACACAATTGGATCAACCTCCCCATTATATATTGGTGGTTTACAGGCCATGAATTCCTTGTATGAACAAGGCTTTCGTCCACCATGCTTTTCCTTTGCTACATTTGAATCATCTTCCAGTTTCTTGATTCTATCTTCTACTATTGATAAAACTGTGTTTTGAATTTTATCAATAAAGCCCGACAAACTGTTTTCGATCGCCTTTCCAACCTCTTCGGCAATCACTTCCCTCATTTCTGAAATGTTTACATAAGTTGTTAAACATTCCATTTATAACACATGCTTTACTTGTTTTGATTTAATCAAGTTCATAACTCGATTTAATCATTCTTGTTTCAATTCAATCAAGTTCATAACTTGATTTAATCATTCTTGTTTCAATTCAATCAAGTTCGTAACTTGATTTAATCATTCTTGTTTCAATTCAATCAAGTTCGTGACTTGATTTAATAATTCTTGTTTCAATTCAATCAAGTTCGTGACTTGATTTAATAATTCTTGTTTCATTCATTTCTTGTTTTTGAGTGAGCTTACACACTCTTTTCATGCATATTTGTTCATTTCTCATTTTCTACGTAGTACATAATTTATTAACAAAATAAGTTAGTTCTTACCGGACGATCGATCAAGCTTGAACCGAACACTTATTGACAACCTGGAGCTCTGATTACCAACTTGTAACACCCTCAAACTTTACTTGAATATAAGAATAATTTGATACAAAAGATAATAGTTTAACATAAGTTTCAGAAGTATCATAAACCTTAGTCAACTAACGACTAAGTTAGAACATACAAAAATTGTTTGAGAATTTGTTTACAACCCAAGAACAAAGTTTAAGTAAGATTAAAACATAGCGGAAGCTTCAAAAATCGTGTTCGGTTCTTCAACATTGCTTGACCACCATCCGTAAGGTCCATCTAAATCACCTAGGGTCAAAACCATTAAAACATTAGTTTTGACTTTAGTACATAAGACTTAACATATGATCCAATCATCAATTTAAAATAAAAAAAAAATTAAAGTTTTCTGTTCCACCGTAAATTACGGTGTTACCGTAATTTACGGTGAGTCCTGGGGATTTTTGGTTCACCGTAAATCAGGAGTCTCACACCGTAAACATATAATACCCACCGTAAATTACGGTACTACCGTAATTTACGGTAGTACCTGGAATTCCATGTTTTATTTTGTTTGTTCATTATACCAAGACCCCAACTCTCGGATTTCAGTTTTCTATGATATTGATACATTAAAATCTCGTAATTCTAATATGTTATATAATATTCAAAATCAACAATCAACCTATCATAATCCGGAGCATTAATCATGTCTTACTTGATTGTCCGACCCGTTTGGCTCGTCTACGGAATTTCTTCCTTTTTGACAACTACCAACGAGTTCTAACCAACTTTCGACCAAATATTCAATATAGCGATATCATCGCTTTAATTCATAACAACTTGTGTTTTAAAATTTCAACTATACCAATTACAATGATCTAAATTTACTTAATGTAACGGGTCAAGTTACATACCTTAGCGCACGCCCTACAACCGCGAATCACCACCGACTTGTCCGCTCGACGTTTCGGTATCTTGTCCTATAGAGTTCAATTCAAGACATGTTTAGAACTCTCTTTAAACCTCACTTCGCATATTATACCGAAACGTCATAATTATGCGTAAAAGCTTTAAATTTCTATTTTTAAGCCTTCTTTGAGGCATTTCTACAAACACTATGAGGGCAGAATTTCTACATCATTTGCATTTAAGTTCATAGTTTGCTAGCTAGTTAACTTAACATCAATAAAGCCCTCATATAGCATTTTAATCATCATACCTTTCTGAAATCACTTTTCTATAATCAATTAACACTAGGATAATCATCTAAACCCTAGTGTTCATCATCATCATGTAAAACCCACAACCCACCTTCAAGGTGTTCATGGAATTTTCCTGAATTTGGTCATGATTTCACATGAAATTAGCTAGGTTTCACTTCTAAACACCTTATCAATTCTAATCAAACCAAATAACACACATGCAACATAAATTTTCAGATTTTCCAAAATCATGAGAAATTCAAGTTAAGAGATTTCATTAGATTTTACATACCTTACAATCCTCTTGTGATGAGGATTACGATTTTAGGCTCAATTCTCGATTTCTACTTGGATTAATCCTTCAATTTGCAAGATTAATGAGATTTTAGGGTTTTGGAGAAGTGGGGATCGCCCCCCTGCTTCACTTGATCGACCAGACACACCTAAATGGTGTGTTTGGTGAGTTTTTGTTATAATTCAGCATTAAACTTTCATTTTTGGCAAGCTTAGTCCCTCATTTATCATCTAACTTTAAGTACTAGTGTTTTTAACCTAGTGTTAGTTATTTCTAGGCTTGTAATTTTAACTAGGTTAAAATTTCTAGATAGTAAATTCTTGTATATGAAATTCTTGAATTTCTGATATAAAGATTTATATTTTCGGGGTTTTACACGATAGCGACACAATATCCGTTTAAAAAATATATATCGTAATATTGAAATAAGAAGAGAGGAACAATTGTTTTTGATTTTTTTTCAATATTGTTTTTTTTCTAAAGTCTTATTGGTTTATTACTTTAATTGATTAAGTATATTTTGTTCTCTCATATAACTTTTATTAAGATACGATCAAAGTACCCGTTATTAAATAGGAAACAATAAAACAGAATGTATATCGGTACCGATGTTCGGTACAATATGGTAGTGATACAATACCAGTTTATTGAAAGCCAAACAACTACAAATAAAAACATATTGGTACCGATACAAATGTTGTTCAATTGGTTTCGATTGGGCTTGGTATGATAGCGGCAGAATATCCATTTTCAAAACAAAATATCGTAATGTTGAAATAAAGTAAACATAAAATGCAAGCGAAATGAACCGATATCATCTGAACAACATATATAGGTACCATATCAATATGTGTTTTTTTTTTATTTTGATCGATGTAGTGCTTTCTTTTTCAATTACCATATCGAGTGCAGGTACTGTAACGAACAAATTGATACTGACTTAATCCCTGCCGCGAAGTGCAGGGGAATACCACTAGTTATTATGATAAATAAAATGTTGGTTTATTTATTTACAACTTAAAAAAAACTGATTATTTACTATTATTTCTTAATAGTTAATGAAACTATCTAATATATGGTGTATACAAGCTGAGTTAAGCCTGAACTCGACTAGATTCGAGGTCATTTAATTTATGAGAGCTCGAGCCCATGAATAGTTTTTCAAACTCGAGCTCGATTCATTTTTTATTAATTATCTCATATACACTTAGATGATTCACATTTGATCCTCCATAATTATGTATAATTATGTGAGTGTGACCTCTATATTATATAGAGTATTTGTTAGTGGTTGTGTGTAAATGAGAGAGAGAAAATTACTATTCATCAGTAAATTTAGAAAGAAACATTGTTCACTCTTTATAATTTTTCAAAGTGATACGAGTGGAAGAGGGAGAAAATGTAATAATAAAAGTATAAAAAATATTATTTAATTGAATATGAGAGAAAATATAGTGATTTTTAGTATAATTATATAAAGATGAAGATGAAGAATCAATTGTGAATGCTCTTATAACTATTTATATATAGTTTTTCTATAGTTTTATAATAAAACATAAGATGTATCATAACTTTATATAATAATAGTTATTATTAAAATAATGTATTTTTAAATAATCATTATATATAGTTTTACTATAGTTTTTTATAAAAAAATAAGATGTATCATAACTTTATATAATAATAGTTGTTATTAAAATAATGTATTGTTAAATAATCATTATATAAATTACAGAATCGTTTGTACTTTAGTCTCATAAGCTGACTCGAGTTCAATAAGTGAAACTCAGACTCAAGCTCGTTTAATTTATTTTCCATTTTTTGTATTCTTAAAAATATAAATTAAACTTAATTAAAATGAAGGTTGGTTCGGGTTATCTTCTGGGTTGCCATTGTTTAATAATTGAGTAAACGAATGTTGGTTCCAGTTTGGGTTCATGATTTTGAAGGATGAATATTCCGAGAATATTGATTTATGTGAGATTTTAGATGTGATAAAGGGTGGAGATACAATAAGAAGTTTATTTGGCTAGGAAGGCTAGGAAGTGATCTTGGTCATCCATTTAGATAATCAAGGGCTAAGATTAAAACATGGAAATTGAAGGGAAGAAAAGAGGCGCGTGAGTTTGTTTAGGGGCATTCTAGTCAATCCAAGCCAATAATTTCTCTCTCCTCCAATTTCCCCCCATTTTTTAAACGTAAATAACTCTTTCATACGACATTATTTTTTTATAAAAATTGCACCAAAAAAACGAGCGTTTTTTTATCTTTAAAACGAGTATAGTATTGCTATATTTTCAAAAAAAAATTAAATCCCAGTTACGTAAAATGCAATAGAAAAACCCCCAGTTACGTAAAACGCAATGAAAAAAAACCCTAAAAAATGACATTTTTCTAAAACGCAATGCACCAAAAACACAAAGAAATGACTTATTTGTAAAACGCAATGGCCAGAAAACATAAAGAAATGTCTTATTTCTAAAACGCAATAGCCTAAAAACTCAAAAGAAAATGTACTTTCTAAAACGCAATGAACTAAAAACACATAAAAATGTGTTTTAAAACGCAATGCACCAAAAACACAAAGAAATGTCTTATTTGTAAAACGCAATGGCCAGAAAACACATAAAAATGTTTTAGTTCTAAAACACAATGCACCAAAAACACTTCAAGAATGTGTTTTTCTAAAACGCAATGTCCCGAAAACACATAAAAATGTTTTAGTTCTAAAACTCAATTGCCTAAAAACACCAAAGAAAGTGTTCTCTCTAAAACGCATTGAACCATGACAATAGTTTTGTCTGTGCTGTGAATTGTCTGTGCTGTGAACTGCCTGAACCAATGCAGTTTCCAGAGGCAATTTACAGAAAATTAATTTTTCTGATGCATTTTTACTACAGCAATTTAATCGAAAAAAAAAATTTCGAGCCAGGGGCTTTGCCCCTTGGACCCCGCCAGGGGCTGCTGCCCCTGGGACCCCGCTACCAAGGGTGCTGCCCCCGGACCCCCGCCAAGATCGTAAAACGCAATGACTAAATCAAAAACCCAGATCATAAAAATGAAATTAAAGAATTTCTTACCTGAATCGAAGTGATTTCTTAAACAATTGACGAATTTTGAATGATTGAAACACTTATCAGCGCTTGAATCGAACGGATCGAGTGATTATCTTCAAAATCACCGGAAAAAACGAGATTTTGTATGAAATTAAACTTGGTTTTCTTAAAAAAAAAAGCTGAAGAACACGTTGATCGGGTGTTCGAATCATTGATTGGTGATGAAAATCGCACTATAATGTAGTGATTATTGAGATAGAAAGTGAAGAAATGGTTGAAGATGGTGGGTTTTGAAAATGGTGGGTTTTGAAAAGGAAGAAGAAAGGGTTGGATTGACTAAAATACCCTTTTTCTTTATTTTAAATGTTGCCACATGTCCTAATCATATTGCTTCCTACACTTCCTAGCCAAAATAAACTTCCTATTTGATCTTTTCCCTGTGATAAAATGTGAATTTGTATGGTTGTATTTATAGTGGTTGGTTTGGAAAGTATATTTTGTTACTATTATTCTTAAACAATATTACCGTTGGTTTCAATTGAAATTCAATTTATTTAAGGGTTATTGGATTTTAATAATCCTAAGTTTCACATGTTGGTCGATAATAATCCCAACTTTAAAAATATCCCCCAATAATCCCAACTTGTAAAAGTTTGGCCGCCATTGATTTTTTTCAAACATATAAGAATTTGGTTTCATCAATAGATTCAATTACACCTAGATACTCCTTAATTGATTTAAGTGCACCTATGTTAGAAAAGGATCAATGACGGTCAAACTTTTACAAGTTGGGATTATTGGAGGGAATTTTTAAAGTTGGGATTATTATCGGCCAACAAGTGAAACTTAGGATTATTAAAATCCAACCCTTTATTTAACCTATTACTGTTAAGTTATGAAAAAAAAAAAAGAAACTTCAATGGTTTATCATTGTAGAACTACGAGTGAAAGCCAATGACCTCTAGTCCTCTAGTTCAAGTGGTACGAGAACTTGAGTTCTTTTTTGAAGACTCAAGTTCAAT
The DNA here is from genome assembly GCA_030545235.1 of Helianthus tuberosus. Classification (NCBI taxonomy): domain Eukaryota; kingdom Viridiplantae; phylum Streptophyta; class Magnoliopsida; order Asterales; family Asteraceae; genus Helianthus; species Helianthus tuberosus. The sequence goes on from CM060411.1 coordinate 180,785,649, forward strand.
TTTCATTTGGTGCAAAAAATGAGTGAGACACTGGAGGGCAATGATAGGAGACACAGGGAAACCTGAGTTCGATCCTTAAGCCAAACGAGTTTTACCGATTATTTTACCGTCATGCCTACGGGCGGGTGGGTTACTGGGTTTTCCCCGGAACTGATGGTGGACGATTCGGGTTTTTCTCAGAGTACTCCGTTTGTCCAGTAGGTGCCCCAAGAATGCACAGGATAGATTTATTGAGCGGTAAAAAAAAGAACTATGAGTGAAATGAAATAAAAAAAATGTATTAAGTTGTGGGAACAGGAAAGTTAAAATGCTAATATAAAAAGGGCACCACCATAATTCTAAATGTAAATCACCTCCAATGCATCATTGTTTTGTCATGTGCCAAATGTCACCCTTTAAATATGAACCTCCAAGATCTCAACCTCAAGTGCTTCCTACAAACATAAAAAACTTAATTAGTAAATAAGATTGCCTACGTAAAAATCATAGATTAACAAGATTAGAAAAAGAATTAAGTAAATAAGATTGCTTAGGTCAAAAATTATAGATTAACAAGACTAGAAAAGAAAACCCGGCCACCTCTTGTTTTGTTATGCACTTCATCTTCGGCTTGTCCCCATTTTGATGTCTGCAAAGACAAACAAGCCGGCTTAAGCAAATAAAATGACGTAGGAGGTTTTATGCATTACTTTAGAAATAAAAGTTATTCGACTACGTGCTAGTAAAGGTACCTTAAACACTATAGCATTAAAGAGCGCAAACATAACACCAACTGACAGTACACCAGGACCCCTCATGCCGGTTACCAATGATATCGCAACTCCATAACCAAAACCTGCCACCACACTGCATGGATGTACATCATCATCATCATCATACTCAGTATATCCCACCAATAGCAAAGCAAAGGTAGGGTCTGAGGAGGGTAAGATGTAGACAGCCTTACCTCTACCCCGTAAAATAGAGAGGCTGCTTCCAGTGAGACCCCCGGCTCGATAGTAGTTTTGCATCAAGCCTTGGACATAAGGCACATAACACTCAGCAATCGGGACAAAGACCGATTAGTGCATGTACCCTTTTGTCTTTCAGCTATCAACGCCACCACATGATGCATGATTAACCGTCCTCAACTTTCTTTTAACTGCATTGATGTACAAATAACTTAAAACAGATGCAATCTTGATGGGCAGGCAATAAGTAGCTCGCTCACCTTGTCTGGACATCTTCCTTGCCTCTTAAGTTATTCATGACCAAAACTATGGCGTCATTACACCCTTCATGACAGCATAATTGCGAATCTTGTCGCCGCTCGATCCAACTAAGAAAGATTCTACCAATGGCTTGTACTCTCCACATTTCAATTTAGACAGGAACTGCGCCATGTACATACATACAATAACCAACCGTTATTCAATTATGAATATCAACTTGGAGTTAAATAAATAAATAGTTATAGTACTTGAGGCCGCGAATTAGGAGCGTGGAAGATTTCCTTTAGAAAAGCTTCGGCAACCATAGCCATTGTCATGGAGACACAGAAACCATTCATAACAGCCTCCACACCTTGGAGAGTAGCCTTGATGGGGTTGACTTTGGCAAGCCAGTTCTTAAATCTTTTACATTCGCATTCACATGTAATCTCAAACTTATCTCTCTTTTCGTCCCCCATGATTTCAGTAAGACTACGTACGTGTGTGTTTTAGTCAAAAATACAAAATTATTAGTTGATGATAATTTCACAAGTATTCATAAATAAATAAAACTAGTACCTGCCAGCAGCTGTTGCTCTCTCTGATGACGATGAGCGATGGGCAAAACTAAAAATCAACGTAAAAGGTTAGGTTATTTAATCACGTTTCTAGGGCCGGCAGCAGCCATTATCAGTTTTCTTTATTTTAAATTAAGGATCAAATTTGCTTATCTAAAAATTGATTGGTTTAAACTTTCTTTTGGCTTTTTTTTTTTTTTTTTTTTTTGAAAATTACACCGTTGGTCCTTGTGGTTTCTGTCAAATTTCAATGTCGAGGTACTAATCGAGAAAACGAATAAAAGTCCGACTACCCGAGATAACCCAATGGCAAAAGGCAGTGCCGGATTTAGAAAATAATTATAGGGGCAACGTTTCAATAAAAAATTCTAAAGTGGCAGCGAAATCAAAAAACGTTAATCTTTTTTTTTTCAAATTGTCTCAAGTTATATTCGCCCCTGCCAATAGGCGAGCCCATATGTCCGCGAACGGTAACCCAAGCCCACTATCTCTAATTCCGGGGAAAACCCATCACCCAAAGGCCTACTGTGGTAAAACCCGATTGGTGCTAAATTGGCCGTGTTCGCGGGTTTGCGGATTCTACCCGACCCAAACCCAACAAATTTATACGAACCCGAACACGACCCGTTCAACTCGATTTTTTTCTGTAAATTAATATATTAAAATTTACTAAAAAAACATAAATAACTACAATTAAAATTATAAAATCATATGTCAAATTTTCTGTTTAAGTTATAATTATGGCATATCACTACAAGAATGGGAGGCCATTAGCGGCGACACCATTAGCGGCGACTGGCCTAATGTCGCCGCTATTGGTCGATCCGCATCACAGACCCTGAGACCAAACCCCAGCCGTTGATCAAAATCCTGATCTAACGGTTGGGGATTTAAAAGGCAATACCGGCGACGAAAAGTAGGTCATTAGCGGCGACAGCTGTCTCCGCTAAAAGTGTGTGTCCCACATTAAATCCCAGCCACACAAATCTTATCCTGGTTAACCTAATAGCGGCGACACGTAATCAATAGCGGCGACAGGCTGTCGCCGGTAAAAGTGTAAACGTAACAGCAGGTTTATCAGCGCCTTTCCCTCTCTCCTCTTCACTTTTCCCCCCAAAACTCTTGCTTCCACCGCCGGAGACACTCATTTTTTTGCCCAATCGGTTAGTTTAACTTGTTTTATGTTACATTTCTTCTCTACATTTGTTATATACATGTTATAGGCTTTAATTTTTGCTCTTTTTTGTGTATTTTTGTGTTTGTGGAAGAAAATTCGGATCACCACCATCTTTTCTCCGGTCACCACCATCACTTTTCCGGCACCACTTCGTCTCCTCGGTCTTCATCTCCTTGAAACTTGAAAAATACGGTTAGTTTTATATGTATTTTTTTAAGTTTAGAAATTGTATAATTTTTGGTTTAGGTATGTAAATGTGCATGTAAGGATGAATGTTTGTATGTCAAATGTATAATGTAGGTGTATTTGGTGAAAATGTGTATATGGAAATCTATGTATTTTTGTATCTAGGTGTATGTAAGCATGTATGTGTGTATGTAAGTCTATGAATTAATGTATGTATGTAGGTGTATGATAGTATGTCAAATGTATAATGTAGGTGTATTTGATGAAAATGTGTATATGAAAATCTATTGATTTGTGTATTTTGGTGTATGTAAGCATGTATGTGTGTATGTAAGTCTATGAATGTATGTATGTAGGTGTATGTTAGTATGTAGGTGTATATAAATGATGAACAATTGTGCATGTAAATGTTTGTAATTGGTGAAAATGTGTATGTTATTATGTATGTTTGTATAAAATATGCAAATGTGTATGTAAGTAAGTATAAATTTTGTGTTTTTGGTCAAAATGTGTGTATGTAAGTAAGTATGTTTATGTGTAGGTTTGAAAAAAAAAAGTTTAAGTTTGACAATTAGTATGTTTGTGTTTAGGTTGAAAACATTTATATTTAACTTTGAAAGATATATATTAGTTAGGAAATACCCTCCTTGAATTTAAATTATCATTTAAAACATAACGAACATAGAAAATACCCGCCAAAATTGAAATCACCATTTAAAACAAAATGAAGAACATTACATATTTAAAAAACTGTGCCTGATATTGAATTCATCATTTCAAACATAACGAGCTAAGAAAACACCCAATCGAAATTGAAATCATGATTTAAAACATAACGTTCTGCCCAAAATTTAAAACAATCATTAAGAACATAACAAGCTTAAAAAACTGTGCCCGTGTTTGAATTAATCATTTATTTGAGGCTGATTGTTGTACTTTCCCTTAATTTCTATTAGATACACATGCTGTAACATTTGTAACTTTATAGGGATTATGTTTTCGGTATTGCTGATATTCGCTTATCTGATGGCGGATGTGGCCCCCTGGGGACATGGGGGTGACGGCGCTGGTGATCCACCGATTCCTCCTGGTGGATTTCGTGGCACGCACGAGACTGACGGTAAGTCTTTTACTAAATTATTTTGTAGTCCTTATATTTTATATATTATAAATGTTGTTACTAATTATTTTTGTTTTAATTGCAGCGGTTCCCCCAAAGAAGGTTAGGGGAAAGCCAAAAACGAGAAACTACGGCGTCTAGTAAAAGCGGGGGGGGGGGGGCTGTATCGCTTACGTTTGACAGACAGGTCACGTTTACCCCTGTTGGTAAATCAAGAGACATGTTTTCACGGGAGGCCGGCCTGTATATGTGGCGGACCATCCCGTTCGATAAAATTGGATGGGATAACGTTGAACAACATTATAAGGATGCCGTCATGAACCACTTACGGGTAAATAAGTCATGTGCATAAAATTTTATCAAATATTTAAGCACATGCAAATCTAATTTATATATGATATTTTAACTTTTTTATTTAATTTGTAGGAAAATTTCAATTTTGATGAAGTGGAACGTGATTATGAGGCGAGAAACTTGAAGGGTGGTATTAGGAGTGTGCTTATGAAGCGGTACACTGACCGCAAGTATGAAGCTAGACAATTATTTGATAGCAAGGGAGGTTACGATGATCTTGAGAGCGCAAGGGCATACCATCCCGTGGATATGCCGTATGAAAACTGGTTGAGAACCATCGAAGGTTTCCGGCAAGAAAAATATATTAAAAAAAGCAAGGCCAACAAACTAGTACGCGACAAACAACAATTCCCATACCGTGGGGGGACATCGTCGTACGGTAGCACCGCCTATAAAAATGTAATGTTTTATGTATGTGTGCGTATGTGTAAGATTTTGTTTATTTAATGTCTAATCTAAGTTTAATGTTAAACAGGATATGGATTGGGTACCTACGTATGCTAAAACCCACACGGACAATCAAGGGAATTGGGTTAATCCGGTTGCTGAACAAAATTACGTAAGTATTTCTTTTAAGTATTATTTTCTATAACAAATATATATATATATATATATATATACACATATATATTTAATCATCTTCGAAAAATACAGCGGAACATACAACAGGCCACAGATGAATGGAGCGGCGATGGTCCTCCAATTGCCCCGTATCAAGAAGCGTTGGGAGAGCGGCGAGGATGGTACCGCGGGATGGGTCCTAAACCTTCTTCCAACACGTCCTCGAACATGTCGTCTTCGCAAGCTCGGACGCAAGAACCCTTTTCCGAGGTAAACTACGCAATTTATAAAATGACAAACGAACGCATGTTTCCTTGTTAAATATATGTTGGTAGCGTTAATTAATATGCTAATATACGTTTTGATATCTTTTATTGTAGGATTTTGTTAACAGCTTGTTCCAAACTCCGTCATTTTTTAACCAACTTAACAACTATCTTGTTTCACAAGGGAAAGGAAAAGGAAAGTCAAAAGACTACGATTCTGACGACTTATTCGATAATGAATCCGACGACGAGTGACTTGTTTTTAATGTATGATTTAGATTTAATTAAACGTTGTAGGATTATAATGTACGACTTAAACGTAGTTTTTAATTATATTACCTTTAGTATATGTTCGTAGCGTATGTTTGTGTTGTTTGAAATAGGCAGGTTCTGTTTTTTCGGCCGAAAAAATGGTTGGGTGCTGTAAATACATCAGTTGTATTAAAAAAAAAGACTTTTAGCGGTGACATGTGTCGCCGCTATTGACTTAAACCCTTTAGCGACCAAGGGCAATACCGGCGTCCTTTTAGCGACGACAGCTATCGTCGCTAAAAGTTCAAGAGCAATACCGGCGACGGCTACCTTTAGCAACGACAGGTGGCCAATAGCGGCCAATCAATACCGGCGACCCTTTACTGGCGACATGTCGCCGCTAAAGGTCAATAGCGGCGACAAATTTGACCAATACCGGCGACACCTGTCGCCGCTAAAGGTGGCCAGTTCTTGTAGTAACTATTCACCCAATTTAATTTATGACATAAAACATATTGTGAAAGATATAATATAAATGGGTTAAACAGGTCAACCCACCAAACCGTCCAGATTGACATAACCCGACACGTTTTGCTAAACGGGTTTGCGGGTTCAACCTGAAACTGACGCGAACCCATTTATACTAAACTCAAACCCGCAAATTTTGTGTTAGGTTCGTGTTATGTTTTTTGGTCGTGTAAAAAATTAACACCCGTTGAGACCTATGACCTCAAAGTCAAATCTTCACTTCCCCTATAATGCCAAATTAAGCTATAGCTCATCAACGCTATTAGAAAAACGACAATAAATAAAGTAAAGCAAAAAATACCTAATAGATTTGTCCTCTTCTTTTTTTCATAGTTTGAAATCGCTTCATCACATCGTCGTCTTTTACCTTATGAAAAAATCATTTTCAACCGCACAAACCATGCCATTGTTCAAATGGATTATTTTATTATTTGGGTTTATTAGTTATTACAATTTGGGCTTAATTATCATAAAACTAATTATTTGGGCTTAGTGACTAAAGGTTTTGGACTTAATGAATAATATTAAGTTTCATAATTTTCTCTTAGGGCTATCCTCGTATATGTTTAGGGGTATCTTATGTATAAAACCGAAAAAAAATTACACTGCGAATGCGAATACGTGGTTGAGCCGTAGCCCGTGCTACGGCTAAGTGTACATTGGTTCTACCCCTGATTTAAAACATAGGTTCCGAACTTGCTAAAGACGACTTTATTTGTTCTATTTTGCCCTAATTAAGGTACAGATTCCTTTTTCTTGACATCATAGTATTTTATTCAATTCGTTACTTTGTAGTACAGATGTTCACTAGTTGTTTATGTTTCGTAATTACTATATATTGTAGCATGCAATAGACCTTAGATCTTGCGCTCATTATTGCATGTTCCCTTTATGCTTATGTCAAGATTCATTTATTTCCAAATCAAGCATACTTTTAGAACATTGTTTTAGCGTTTCGTGTGAAAGTCTTCCTTCCTTGTAATTACTTAAGTCATTCGCCCGGGTCTTAGCCCGTCATTCATTTTGACCCTCATGTGCCAATTATTAACATGCATAACATGTAACTTATTCAGTATTTCATTCCTTCAACTAAAACTTTCTTAATACAACAATAAATTTTCAAAGGGTTATACTTACTTCATGCATCAAAGTAGTATCAAACCTTTCATGCTATTTTACTATTACTTGCCTTATAATTAATCAACTCAACCTCGTTGACTTTTCAGGAAGTCAAACTATAATTACATTCTTATCTACGTTTTATTAATTACCTACAACCTATCCCACACGTGTTCTTATATGCACTACATATACATATGCATTTCTTTAATCGAGCGACGTACCTAACCCGGCAAGGCTACCGACAACACTTACTTACTAGGTTTTATACTTGCCTTAGTTGGGGAGAGAAATGCTTATCCTCCTTAATTCTCACCCGATCCTTACTTATTTATGGATCCGAACTTTCATTCACGCATGTTTGTTTTCACTTTTACTCGTGGGTTCAATCCCTCTTCATTCTAACTTTTCTTTCCTAGTTGTTCGATCCATATTAACCTACGGACTTAATCTTCCATTCATATTTTTCGTTCATACATGTTTAATCCGTACTCACCTATGGGTTTACTTTTCATCCATACTTTTCATTCTTATGTACCTAAAGGTCCAGTAGTCAAATCACATGCTTTAATGCCTGCTCTAGATCGCATCCTTGGATCTTCCTTCTTATTTATCCAGGCTTACCTTACACATACCATACAGTTAGTTCCTTCATATAAGTGTACATATACATGTTTTCATTCGGTTTTACCTTCGGGTCTTGATCAAGTCTCGGATTATACGGATTCCATGTCACAAGAGCACGCAAGTTTGAGTTCAAGTACTTACCTATATGTACTTGTTTTCACTCAAACCAAGGCTCTGATACCAACTTGTTAGACCCTAACACGTTTTAACCAAAAGAGACGCAACAGAAATACATGCCTAAAAATTTCTTTCTTTATTAACTGTTTGACATACTTGAAGGTTCATTTATAAAGTGTCGAACGCTTTCTTGAAAAGAATTACAACATTCATTCTTAATTAAAGTATCAAATGTAATATTTAAATATAAACTACGTGACCACCCTTCTCGTACAATCCTTGCTCTTTGACTCGATCTACACTCTCTTGTCCTTGATAGTGATAAAGAAATCTGTGCAATTCATGCGGTCACCATATACAACTAACCCATTAGTAATTAATAACATCATACAAAATTAAATACATATATTTAAAGATCGTATAGCATTCTAACTACATAATTCTATTTCGTTCGATTATCCTCTCGAATTCACTTGCTCCAAATTCGACATCAATTCCTCAGGAGCCCAATGTTCTCATACATGCATTACATTTCTTTCTCAACGGAACACGATTAGTAACACAATATCTCAATATAATGAATATTCTCATATTCACGTAAACACGTATCGTTGGTGTACATACAATCAACTACAACACGTGTATACAATTTCCTAAAACAATGGCATGCAAACCAGTCCCATTCATGTATCATACATATAAGTTTACGTTACTTACGTCCACTATGATCACATATCTACAACACACGTACAAATCTCGATTGACTTATCTACATCCGATTATCATATTTATTCATACATACATCTATCCACCTATAACATTCCTATGAACAAGTTCTATCCCTTCATACCTATAACATTCTTGTGAACAAGTTCTATCCCTTCATGTGTGTAATACATACTAACGCATTGATCAATAATGTTCAAATCACACATGTGAAAGTATATATATCTCGCTCATACATGCTCACATTCATTATTCTTTTCCTAATCGTACTCGCATACTAGTTCTATTCTTTACTCGCACCTCGATGTGTGATCGAAAACCAATGTTTCACATGTCTAACGAAGCTTAAGAAGCTTCTCGGGAACCTTACGGATCATCGAGTCGAAACAGCGAACTTCCACCTTAAATTCGTTGTAAGCTACGGCCACCAGCCGTAACTTACGGCTGCCACTTGCTGGTTAATCTTGTTTCAGTCCCAGACCCCGCCGTAACTTACGGCTCTCAGCCGTAAGTTACGACAACCACATGCTGATTTCTTCCGTTTGCTTGGCCGTAAGTTACGGCCAATCCACCGTAACTTACGGCGGGTTCTTCAATCCCATTTCTCTTCATTTTCAACTTTCACAAAATAACTGTTAGGCCCCCGAACTTTATTCTAATACTTAACCCCAAGATCAAACCAACTACCACATCACGCCATGTTACTTTCAGTAACAGTTTTGTTTCGTTTCAGTAATGTAAGAACATGTAATTAGGATTCTTTTGAATAAATTGTTGGTTTGGTTTTGGATTTGATATCTGTAATAGTGACACGTCATGTCTTCCAGGTTGGGGTGTTACATTGATCCACCCCAAATTTAAGGACTAACATACTATGATAGTATGATACCCAACTTTAAGGACTACTTGTACATCAACCTCCTCCATTTTGTGCCATTTCACTTGACTCTACTCGTATACCATGTGTGTACATGGTGTTACGTGTGGAGATTCTTGTGTGTGGGTTCGTGAGGGCATATTCATGTGTGACATTCATTAGATCTAGCTATAACCCATATGATAAAAGGACGTATAATAGGATGGATGCATCATTTACAAGCCTAGGTAGGTGGTGTTTGTTTTTTGCTAGAAGCACTTCAGAACCTCTTATGTCTGCGCCGCGCAGACCACGCGCAGACATAAGGGTCTGCAGCTTGTTTGTTTTCTCGCAGACCTTTCATTAAAAAAGGTCTGCGAGACCTCTGCTCCATACAGACAAGGACCAATGTCTTCTAGGGTCTGCATAAAACCTCTTCTCCACATTTTGAAAACACAGACCTTCTCCTCCTCCACCCTTCTCCTCCACCCTTCTCCACCTCCACAGACCGCCGCACCCCCACCACCTCGAGAACACCCGCACTCCACCTGCCGCAGACGACGATGCCACGGCCGCCGTCATTCTTCTGTCTCCGTGTCCTTCTCTCTACCTCCCTCTCTACCACCGCCGCCGTATGCCACAATCGAAGTGGTGGTTTAAGGTGAAGGGGGTGGAGGGTTGTTGCGGTGTGTTGTCGATGGCTGGACTGCCGCTGGAGTAGAAGGAAGGAAGATGAGCGAGGGGTGGAGAGTGGGTGTCGCGTCGGAGCAGGAGAATGGGGGTTACCGGAGTCATCAAAACAATGATAAAAATCAATGCTTTATCAAGAATCTTGAAACAGAGTGTGATGTTCTTGATTTTCCTGTGCAAAGTGACGCCTGTTTGAATGTATTGGTTGAAAAAGAATGTGAACAGTTTGTGGGTTTTCATTATTTGGAGAAAATAAGAAATGGGAAGTTGGATTTGGTTGCAAGACAGCAAGCAGTTGACTGGATTAGAAAGGTTTGTTTTTTTTGGATGAATTTAGTGATTTTTTTTTGTAAGGAATTAGTGATTCTTTGATCTGAGGTTAAACATTTATGAGAAATAAATAGAAAAGTTGTTTGCTTTAATTCTAGTTTTTGGAAATCTTGAAGGTGCTAATGCTTTTTGTGGTTGATTTTGACTCTGACGAGGTTCATGCTCAATTGAAGCAGTGGTGACGGTGGTGGCTGTGGTGTAGTGGTGACGGTGGTGGCGGTGGTGACGGTGGTGGCGGTGGTGAAGGCAGAGAGAATAGTCTGGTGTGTGTTGTGTGTGTGAAGAGGTTTATGTAGAAAAAAAAAACAAACCCTCTTCTTCTTGCAGACCGCAGACCTTTGGTCCACCTCTTCTCCTGCAGATGCTTGCAGATGTGGTCCGCAGACTGCAGACCTTTTCCTGCAGAAAAAACAAACAGAACCGTAGAATGTGTGTAATAAGATGGATTTATATTATGTGTCGAGGTTTTTGTGTGTGGGTGATTTTCTCTTTTATGAATTTGCTTTAAAGTATGTTTGTCATGATGAAAAGTTAGTTTGAATTTTTTTAAACATGAACGAAGTCTATCCAAAATTATAGAGTAAACTACAATACAAATTTCATAATTTACTTTATATTTTAAAATTACTTATTTGGTGGTCTTTAGTATATTTTCTTTGGATATATTCAAATTAAATTAAAAGTTGCCTCATATCTTTTCTCATAAGTTATTGAAAAGATGTTATTCATCCAATTTATATATATTAAAAAGAGCATATATATATATAGTATTTATTTGTTTCAGAAAAAAATAATCGTTTGCTTTAGAGAAGTAATTGAAAAATAGATATGAAAAACCAATCTACTAGATTATAATTTCCATCCAAGGAAAATTACAAATGACCAGTTAAACCCTATATTAACACCTACACACCGACATAATTGACATATACATGTTATAGTGTGTGTTACCAATTTATTGGAACTAGTATTAATCCCTAAAGTTGGAGTGGGGACGTAAAACTATGACAAATAGCACCAAGGCTACAGCATCGCCAACGACCACCAACACTGAAGTTGCGACGTATTAATGCGGAGAAATTAGACCGAAACATAAAACATAGAAAATAATAGCTAAGTTGATTTAGGACTCCTACGTCACGATGAACCTATCAAACGGGAAAATTAGACGACCATAAAACATTGAACCACACATGCACGTTGCGTAATGCTAACTCTCAAAATTTAGAACAAAACGTAAAAACGTTGAACCACACATAAACGTTGCGTAGTGTTAAATCACAAAATTTAGAACAAAACGTAAAACGGAATTTTAGCGAAATATGAAGAGTATAGGATACCAAAGTTGAAAGTAAAAAAAGTTATGAGGTTAAATTGACAAAGATAGAAAGCTTTGGAGTTAAAAGTAAAAAACCCAAATAGTTTTAGATTAAAATTGTAATTATATCAAACTTTTTTGAAAACCTCCCTAAGCAAAGAGTACAACTACTCTATGCATCACAATGGGTAAATATCGACCATAATCAAACCATATAAAGAACCAGAAATCCAGAATAACTAACTTCTATCAAGTATATTATTAATGTACGTTAAAAATAGTTCAGATGAAAATAAGTTTTTGTATGAACCAGAATAACTAAAGGGCTGTTTGGCAACATCTGAATGGTTAAGTGTTGAACCAGTAAGAGGTCTGAACCATTAAGAGCCTCTATAATGCTTAACCATTCAGAGGCAAATGTCTGACCAATTCAGATTAGAGGTCTTAACCATTCAGACTCTGTATAAATATTAACCATTCAGATGCAAATGTCTGAACCATTCAGACATTTGCTCGTGAAACAAACAGTCTGAACCATTAAGTGTTGAACCAGTAAGAGATCTGAACCATTAAGAGTCTCATTAAGAGGTAAACAAACAGCCCCTAACTCATATAAAGCATACTTATTAAAGACGCTAGGCACACTCAAGACGCATAGGCATCGCCTAGGGCCTAGACGCAAGATGTAAAAAAAAAACGAGTGCCTGAGAAAAATAAAACGCACAATGAAAACAATTAAAGATATTCTATGTATTAGAAAATTAATATTATTCTTTAAATAAAATAAACTAAAGCTAGTATATATTATTTACTATCATCAATTTAGTACCAAAAGTTAGAAAATATTACTGTATTAGCATCGAAAAGTAGTTTTCGTTAGATAAAAGTATTAATCTAGCTAGATTTTTTTCGGAATTTAGAGAATTTGGCTAGAAACTCTTCGTATCTAGGGGTCTTGTCGGAATCTGCGTCTGAACCATCACCTGAAGAATTAAAGCGCAATTGCCTTGTCTTAAGGCGCAATTATGTCGCCTTGCCTGTAAATGGGGCTAGACGCAAAAGACGATGACTTTTAACAGCTATGCTCTAAAGTATATTATTAATATATGTTAAAATAGTTCATATGAGAATAAGTTAAGTAAAAATATACACAACAACAAATACAAATAAAAACATTTTATAATAAATAAATCTAAATAAACATAGTATTATGATAAATAAAATGTTGGTTTACTTGTCTACAACTTTAAATAACTTATTATTACTATTATCTCTTAATAGTTAATAAGGGTAAGAATCAAATAGGAAGTATAGTTTGGGTAAGAAGGATAGGAAAGAATCAGTTTGTGACATGTGACAAAAATGAAAAATAAAGGGGAATGATATTTTAGTCAATCTTATCTCATCTTTCTACCCTCTTTCCCTGTAACTTTAAAACCAATCATTTTCAAAACCTACTATCTTCAACCTTTTTCTTCACATTCTATCTCAATAATTACTACATCATAGTGTGCTTTTCTTCATCAATCAGTGTTTCAAACTCTCAATCAACATGTTCTTCAACTTTTTTTTTGAAGAAACCAGTTTAATTTCATACAATTTCTCATTTTTTTTCCTGTGATTTTGAAGTGAATCCCTTGATTCGCTCGATTCGGTCGTTGATAAGTGTTTCTAACATTCAAATGTCGTCAATCGTTGAAGAAATCTGAATAAATTGGCTTTGATATGTGTAAGAATTTTTTGAATTGCGTTTTACGATCTGGGTTTTTTAATTAAGTCATTGCATTTTACAAAAGAATGAAAAAACACATTTTTTGTGTTATTAGTTCATTGCGTTTTAAAAACAACACATTTCTTTGTGTTTTTTGTCCATTGCGTTTTAAAAAAAGACAATTCTTTGTGTTTTTAGTCAATTGCTTTTTAGAAAAAAAAGTCATTTTTTGTGTTTTTTTGTCCATTGCGTTTTATAACACAATAAAAAATACATTTGTTTTATGCTTTTAATCCATTGCGTTTTATAACACAATGAAAAAACACATTTTTTTGTGTGTTTTAGGCCATTGTGTTTTAGATCTAGAGTGTACTGCAGTGGTGTTGAACAGAAACATGACCATGTTAAAACAAAAACATGAACATGTGAAACCTCATTGCGTTTTAGATCTGGAAGGTGAGGTACAATTTTTTTTAGAACTAAACTGACATGATCATGTTAAAACAGAAACATAATAATGTCGTGAAACCTCATTGCGATTTAGCATTTTAGACCTGGAAGGTGAGGTACATTTTTTTAGAACTAAACTGACATGATCATGTTAAAACATAAACATGATCATGTTGTGAAACCCAGCCCATTCACTAAACTGGCATGATCATGTTAAAACAGAAACGTGATCATATTGTGAAACCTAACCCATTGTTAAACCCCTGGAGAAATTGAAAGAACATGATCACGTTAAAACAAAAGCATAGTTATGTTGAAACATGACCATGTTAAAACAGAAACATGGCCATGTGAAACTCAATTACGTTTTAGACTGGATGTGAGGTAACATGATCATGATAGAATATAAACATGATCATGTTGGAACAGATGACCATGTTAAAACTTATACAACAGAAACATGACCATTTTAAATAGAAGTCAAACCTCCATTACGTTTTAGACCTGAAGTGCAAAATGTTGGAACAAAGGCATGACCATGTTAAAACCCATTGTGTTTTAGAACTTGCAACTGCAAAATCTCTATTTTAGGTTTCATTGCGTTTTACGTATCTGGGTTTTCGAATTTTTTTTCCTAAAAGTATAACAAAAGTATACTCGTTTAAAGATAAACGCTTGTTTTTATGGTGCAATTGTTATAAAAAAAAATAATGTCGTATGAAAGAGTTATCAACGTTTTAAAAACGGGGGGAATTGGATGAGAGAGAAACTATTGTTTTGGATTGACTAGAATACCTCTACACAAACTCACGCGTCTCCTTCTTTTGTTCAATTTCACTCATTCAATCTTAACCCTTGATTACTAAATAGATGTTCAAGATTACTTTTTAACCTTCCTACCCAAATTAACTTTCTATTATATACTGACCCTAGTTAATAAAACTAATAAGAAATAAATCTAAGTAAAAATATTATTATGACAAATAAAATGTTGGTTTACTTATTTACAACTTTAAATAACTAATTATTTACTGTTTTTTCTTTATAGTTAATTAAACTACCTAATATAGGGTGTAACAAGCCGAGTCAAGCCCGAGATCGACTAGATTTGTGATCATTTAATTAATGAGACCTTGGGCCCGTTAATAGGTTTTCAAGCTCGAACTTGACTCATTTATTATTAATTAATAATTAACAGTTAACTTATATACACTTATAAAGTTTTATAAAAAAACATAATATGTATCATAACTTTATATGATAATAATTACTAAAATAATGTATTTAATATATTAAATAGTCATTATATAAACTACAGGCTCGTTTAGCCTCATATACTGGCTGGAGCTTGATAAGTGAAACTCAAACTCAAGCTCGTTTATTAAACAAACTTTCTTTTAAGCTCGAGCTCTTTAAACCCGGATTCCTTCAGGCTTTTATCAAGTTGATCTCGAGCAGCTTAAGAACAGAACAACTTGCCTCGTCTACACACGAAATGAGAAGGGGTGTAATTGCATTTGTAGAGAACATTAGGTAGTCTTTTTGTAAACAATCACACCAAGTTGGAAATCAACCTGGACTAATAATGACACCCTCTTCTCATCTCTACGCTGTCTTTTGTCTTCTCCACTTCTCACTCAAACAGTCGATTTCCCCTCTCTTCAGATCCAGGTGAGTTTGTCACTCTCCTACCGACCCTATTTGACTTCAATTTATACCTTTTTGTTCTTCATTCTTCCACTATTTCGACCCTATTTGATCTACCCATTTGGGTCATTGATTCACCCCTCAAATTGATCCAAAAAAGGACCAATCTTGTATCCAATGTGTTTCTTGAACTTAATCTTTAGTAAAGTTTCAATCTTTATGTTTCTTGGTAGTCATTGTTGATAAATTTAGAATCTTGCTATCTGGGTCAGACAAAAGATTGATTTTCTTTTTGTATTTGGAATGAATGAATGTATACCCATTTGATTTAGTAGAACTTAAGATTTGGGTTTCGGTTTTTGTTTGATTCTGGTATGAATTGATGATGATTGAGCCCATGCCCACCAACTGTTTGTTTAAATTCCTTTGCTTATAGTGTACTTTAAGCAAATGTGTAACTATTGATGGTTGCAGGGTTGTGAATGATTTGATATAATAATGGAAGAAATACAGTCGCACTCGGAAAACTATAGATCTTCGTCGTCTTCGGCTAGTAGTCCCGCTAGTCGAGTAGCATCAAGTAACTTTTTTTACTTAAGAAAACAAGGGGCTTTAAGACAACCGATTTCGTTCGAAGATTCACCAGATTGGGAGGATAATAATACGGATGTGGAGGTTAGGGTGGAAGAGGGCGGTGACTCGATTAACACCGCCACTACGCCCATTTCACCTTCGCTTTCAAAGCTCAATAGTGGTTCTCTACCATCTCCACCGTTACCGGAAGGTGCGGTTGTGGCAAGAAAGATCGCGGGGGCTGCTATTGTGTGGAGGGATTTAACGGTTACTATAAAGGGTAAACGGAAGTATTCTGATCGGGTTGTTAAAAGCTCGAATGGATATGCTTTACCTGGCACGATGACTGTGATCATGGGTCCCGGAAAGTCGGGGAAATCGACACTGTTGCGAGCCCTTGCTGGTACATAACATACTTTATAAGGAAAATCTTAAGGAAACGCAATGCAGTTTTTCACTTTTTACGGGTATATGCAACTTACATTTTTCAACCGCTTCAATGCAATATTTTGTTACCAAAATATGCAAGTTGTAACCATGTATTGCAACATGTTATCATTTTTTTTACCATCTAATGCAACATATTCTCACCAAAATATGCAATCTATAATCATATAATACAACAGCTTACCAATTACCATTATTTTACCATTCAATGCAGCATACTTGCCATTTTTTTTACGATTTAGTGACAAATGCGTACTTAGTTAAGGGTTTGTAAGTATGTTGGATTAAATATTCAAAAAATCTATATTGCATATACCGGTAAAAAGTGAAAGGTTCATCCCCTTGTAATTTCCAGAATTTTAATTGCTAATTCAACTAAGAACATATTTTGTAGCTTTCATTAGATTTATTGTTTCGCGTTCTTCTTTAGGAAGGTTGGATGATTCAGCCAAAACATACGGTGAAGTATTTGTCAATGGGGCTAAATCGAGCTTGCAGTATGGATCCTATGTAGGTTTCCAAGATTCGATTTTAAATCGACATTTTCATTTTGTGGGTCCCACAATATCTGAAGAATAATTCTTTTTTCTATTTACAGGGATATGTTGAGAGAAAAAACACACTTATCGGATCATTAACCGTGCGTGAATTTCTTTACTACTCGGCGCTACTTCAACTTCCTGGCTTCTTTTATCAGAAAAAGAGTGTAGTAGAGGATGCTATTCAAGCGATGTCGTTAGGTGACTACGCGAATAAACTCATAGGGGGTCATTGTTACATGAAGGGTCTTCCGAGTGGTGAAAGAAGGCGAGTCAGCATTGCCAGAGAGCTTGTGATGAGGCCGCAAGTCTTGTTTATAGACGAGCCTCTCTACCATCTTGATAGGTCAGAATTCTAATTATTGGTCTTTAGAGTAAAGTACACGGATGGTCCCTGTGGTTGACCAAAGTTTTGGATTTGGTCCCTAGTTTTCCAAAAGTACACCGATGGTCCCTGTGGTTTGCACTTTGTAACGCATTTTGTTCCCAACTTTTGCTAAAAGTACATTGATGATCCTTGTGGTTTGGACTTTTTAACACATTTTGTCCCCAACTTTTGCTAAAAGTACATCGATGATCCTTGTGGTTTGGACTTGGTAACACATTTTGTCCCCAACTTTTGCCAAAAAACATGGATGGTCCCATGGTTTGCACTTTGTAACGCATTTTGTCCCCAACATTTGCCAAAAGTACACCGATGGTCTCTGTGGTTTGCACTTTGTAACGCATTTTGTCCCCAGCTTTTGCCAAAAGTACATGAATGGTCCCTGTACTTTGTAACGCATATAGTCCCTAACTTGGACTTGCTAAAACCTTTAGATTTGTTAGCTGGGGAATAAATGCGTTACAAAGTGCAAACCACAAGGACCAATGACCATCCATGTACTTTTGAAAATATAGGGACCAAAACCAAAACTTTGGTTAACCACAGGGACCATCTGTGTACTCTACTCTTGTCTTTATTTTACCTTTTTGCCCTTAATTAACGATCATCCATTTTCAGTGTTTCTGCACTTTTGATGATGGTGACATTGAAGAAGCTTGCAAGCACTGGTTGCACCTTAATTTTCACAATTTACCAAAGTAGCACTGAAGTGTTTGGTCTTTATGACCGAATTTGTCTTCTTTCAAATGGGAATACGCTGTTTTTTGGGGAGACACTGGCTTGTTTGCAGGTAAAGCATCTAGTTTTATTAGTTTGAAGTAATTATTCATTTTGTAATATTTTTTCCTGTAGTTACTGAACATATACATACTTTATAATTATGTAGCACTTCTCAAATGCTGGATTTCCTTGCCCGATTATGCAAAGTCCTTCCGACCATTTTCTTCGTGCAATAAACACCGACTTTGACCGGATCATTACAATGTGCAAAACCTGGCAGGTAATATACTGAACGCCTTCCTTTTTTTCTTCGAATATAAAACCAACAATGGACATATTACACAGAGGTGGCAAAAAGAGCTGGTCAGGGTAACGAGTTAAAACGGATAATCTTTTGGGATGGTTGAAACGCGTTGGGCTGGGTTTGCTGCTATGCAGTTAATATCGGTGATCGGTCCCCATGTAAATTATCGGTCAGAATATCGGTACTGATATCATTGGCGATATTGACCGATATAACCAATATTTGACCGATATCACCGATATATGACTGAATTGTTGGTGTTAAATTGCTATATATATAAAAATTCTGCATGATATTAAAATTACCGATATCCCACCGATGTCTCACCGAGATAACCTATGTCTCAAAAATCGGTCCTTGACCGGAATCCGATATTTTACCGCATTAACTGCATAGGTTGGCTGAGCCGAAACACTTTGTGTCTTTTATTGTATCTTTGTTACAAATACTAGTTTTTTACCAGCCGCGCGTTGCTGCGGGGCCGTACACCTCGTGATAGAGTATAAACTACAATTGGCCGAACTCGTTTCCGAATTAAATTTATGACGAAACATAGAATAACTCAAATTTATACCGTCGAATCAAGATGTGTTATATTAGACCCGACTCGTTTTCAAACTAATTTTACGTCGAAACGTAGACAACCTCGAAATTTACATGAAAATAAACACCAAAACGTATTATATTTGACCTAGCTCGTTCTACAATAAAATTTATGTCAAAACGTAGACGAACTCGAATTTATACCGACAAGTTCATAAAAATAAGAATGTAAGAACTTATTTTTTTGAAGTAAAAATGTATAGGGGTTAAATTCAAAACTTTAGAAACATGAGGGGGACATAGTGACATTTTACAAACCTTTTAGAAATTGAAAGGGTTAAATGTGTAAAACCCAGAAAGTTAAGGGAGTGGTATGGCCGGTAAGAAACCCTACCGATCATACCATTTAAGAGTTATATACAATTTTCTGTGTCAAATATGATATAAAAGTTATATATCTTATTAATAATCTGAATTTTTAAATTAAGCAATGCAGGAGGTTTTATGCATTAAAAGTACACTTTGGGTTATATTTTACGTGTTTGGCCCGTTAGAGATAAAACATAACACTCATCGACCCTTTCATTGTATTATCGTTTTTATAGGCTTTCTTCTGTTGAGTAATATATCTTGAATAATTTTTTTCAGGATGATAATGGGGATTTTTCAAATGTCAATATGGACACTGCGGTTGCAATCCGTACCCTAGAAGAAACATATAGATCTTCAGCTGACGCAGCAGCAGTTGAGACCATGATACATAGGCTAACCGAAAGAGTAAAAATTACATTCAAGTTTACACTTTATATTTATTAATAATAAGTAATAAATAATAAATTTGGGTGTTAAAAATGTATCGTTTATGACATTATGTTCACAGGATGGCCCGTCTCTAAAAAGCAAGGGAAAGGCGAGTAGCGCTACAAGAATTGCAGTGTTGACTTGGAGGTCGTTGTTGATTATGTCACGGGAATGGAAATATTATTGGCTTCGGTTAATCCTTTGCATGCTTCTTGCGTTATGTGTCGGCACTGCCTTTTCGGGTTTAGGTCATTCGTTATCCTCTGTTGGGGTAAGTTGCATAATATTATACTACTATATGCTCACTGTAACGCCCCGCTTGCGGTATGCGCATATAATGTATATATGTGTGGGCGCTCGGGGGGCAAAAGTGAAAGTGCACTAATATTAACGTTATTTTACTAATTTCGTGAAAATAACGTTAAAAGAGGGGGATGGTTAATCATGCATCATGTGGTGGTGTTGATATCCGAAAGACAAGGGGGTACATGCACTAATCGGCAGTTGTCTCAATTGCTGAGTGTTATGTGCCTTATGTCGAAGGCTTGATGCAAAACTACTATTGAGTCGGGGGTCTCATTGGAAGCAGCCTCTCTATTCCGACGGGGTAGAGGTAAGGCTGTCTACATCTTACCCTCCTCAGACCCTACCTTAGCTTTGCTATTGGTGGGATTTACCGAGTATGATGATGATGATGATATATGCTCACTGTAATGTAATAACACAATTGTTAGAGTTATCAAAATGGACGGCTTGGGTTGGCCCGAATCATTTTTGTTCTATACGTTTTTTGTTTAAACTCGGCTCGATTCGAGCTTATAGCGAGCCAATCTTGAGTAGCTCATGAGTGGTTCAACTAGTTTACACTAGGGATGGAATCGGTACATTACCGGACCGAATTTGACTAAAACTGGGTACCGAATATTGTACCAAATATTATGGTACAATACGGGTACGAGTATCGGTATTTCGATACGGCACCTGCTTTGGTACCACCTTGTTTTTTTTAATCTTTTGACTACTCGTACGAGTACTAAATAGGTAAAAGTGGTACGAGTACCAATACAGTACGGGTACCAAATAGGTAAAATCAATATGCGTACCATAATACAAAAAGAAAGTATAATATCAAATTCATTCGTAATCAAATTCGGTACCAATACCATTTTTACCCGTACCGATACTGAAAGTACCAAATACCAAAGTCAATAAAACTGGTACCAGTACATGTACCGAATAGCCAAAATCGATATGGGTACGGGTATTTTGGGAAAAAAATTCCCATCCCTAGTTTACACCCCACCTTTTGAAATAATTTCAAAGTTCAAATCTTTATAATCATCATTTAATTGCAGACGAGAGTTGCAGCAATTTTTGTGTTTGTATCTTTCGCTTCACTCCTAAGCATTGTTGGGGTACCTGCACAATTAAAGGAGGTTAAGGTATATTAGATAATTTTAGTTTATAACATAATAACATAAATATAACGTACAAATGTTTAATTCAGGTGTATGCTTGTGAAGATTCAAATCAACATTCAGGAGGAATAGTTTTCTTAACGGGACAACTTCTGGCGAGTTTTCCGTTCTTGTTTTTGATCTCGATTTCTTCGAGTCTGGTTTTCTACTTCCTCGTGGGGCTTAGAAATGATTTCAGCTTTATGATGTACTTTGTGCTCAATTTCTTCATGTGCCTTTTGATTAACGAAGGGCTAGTGCTCGTTGTTGCCACCGTTTTGCAAGATGTTTTCTGGACTATCTCAACACTCGTGTTTATACATGTGAGTTTTCACCTTTTTATCAGTTAGCCGTATGTCTAAACTACCCGTCAATACAACTAATTGGAAATATCTTGTGTAACTAGTTCAATAGAATGGATAATGAAAATTGATGGCATTCTTTAAATGGGTAGGGCTGTAAATGAACCGAACGAACACGAACAAAAGGTCGTTAAGAAATGGACATGTTTATAAACGATTTACGAACGCCTACCGAACAAGATTTCTTGTTCGTGTTCGTTTATTTAATCTAAAACTGCATGTGCATGATGTTTTACAGGTGATGATGATGCTTTCTGCTGGCTATTTCCGAATTCGAAGCGCGTTGCCTGGGCCCGTTTGGATGTATCCTGTTTCCTACATTGCTTTCCACACGTATTCGATACAGGTAAGTTTATGACAACGTGGCCCATTAACTCATTTTATTAAAAACCAAAATTTAACTTTTTAACAACATTAATAAAAGAGTAAAGTACTATTTGAGTCCTTGTGGTTTGTGCAGTTTAATCATTTGAATCCAAAAACCAAAACTATCTTGATTTGAGTCCCTGTGGTTTCTAATTTTAACCATTTGAATCCAAAAGTAAACAACATCCAAATCAGAAACATTTGGTTTTTGGATTCAAATGGTTAAAATTAGAGACCACAGGGACTCAAATGGTTAAAATTTGAGACCACAGGGACTCAAATCAAGACAGTTTTGGTTTTTGGATTCAAATGGTTAAACTGCACAAACCACAGGGACTCAAATAGGACTTTACTCTTAATAAAAATATGTGCTGCAAAAGAACCGAACGATCAGCAAACAGTTCGTGAACCGTTCAGCACGAAGTTCATTTGTGTTCGTTTGTTAATATACGAACGAACATGTTTCGTTCGTTTAGTTAAATGAACGAACATGAACAGAGGTCACGTTCGTTCATTTGTTCATGTTGTTCATTTATGTTCATGAACGTTCGGTAACATGTTCGTTTGTGCTCAATAGTTCATTAGTGTTTCTATTTCTTATATTTTATTTAAATACTTCAAATTTCAAACAAATGAAATATCTAGTAAATATCATTGAATTATATATTCTGTTCATGAACGTTTGTTTGTGTTCGTTTGTTTCCATTTGTGTTCACGAACATTAGTTTGTGTTCATGAACGTTCGTTACCTAAAATTAACAAACGAACACAAACAAACACGAAAATGTTCATTTCCATAACAAACAAACACAAACATAAAATCTTGTTCGGTATGTGTTCATGAACACATACATATATTTCCTTAGCAAACGTTCCCTATTCATCAATATTAAATTTTGGAACATAACTGGCTTTGAATTACGTGTTTTTAGGGTCTCTTGGAAAACGAGTATGACGGGACATCATTTGCAGTTGGTCAAGTGAGAACGATAACCGGGTATCAAGCGCTTCATAACGTTTATGATATTTCCCCCGATAATGATTCAAAATGGAGAAATCTACTGATCCTTTCACTTATGGCACTTGCGTATCGAGTTCTTGTGTTTCTGTTGCTACATTTTTGTGTGAAGAACTCATCTCTATTTAGATTTGTGTGTTGTAAACTCAAGATGAATGAATGAAAGAATATATACGCGCTTTCTTGCCTGATTCGCGCTGTTGCTTAGACCATACAGGTTTTGTGTAATTTGATCACTCCATTTTTTTTCTTTGTTGTTTAAAGTTTTGGTTTTGAGTCATTAAACATGATGCTAATATAAGACTTTAACTTGTTATTTTAAATTGTTGTAAAAGACTTGTTTTTATTGGCACCATGTTGGATTGCTTGAAGAGATTTGGACCAGCACGCTTGCCGGTTAGCCATGTTGCGTGGCTCAAGTGACCGCTTTCGGTGTCGGTCCAAGCAATGTTACAACTTAATACTCTTGGTCTTAGTTTGACCTGGTCAAATATGATCATAAAACTGAATCAACTGACATAACTGGTCCAAGTCATGTCACAACATTATAGTCCTGGTCTTAGTTTGACCTGGTCAAACATGATCATAAACCTAAATTAAGAACTTTCAAGAGATTAAATCGATTGGTTTTTTGTGGTATAAGCATAGAATAAAAAACAATGGGGTCTCATGGGATAAGTGGTGTAAGTTTTCTCTGATGTAAGTTCTTTGTTTTTTGTGTTTCGGCAGTCTGTTTGTGGTTGTGCTTTGTGAATAAAGTATGCATTTCAAAATAAATAAATAAATAACCTAACTTTTGGTTTTAGAATACTGAAAGCTATATATATCCTTTGTCTTAATTTTTTTTTTTTTTTTATAATTTTAACATTAAATAGTTTATTTATGTTAAGACGACTATCCTACAAATTCAAATTTCCAAATAAATATTTTAAATAATGTAGACTTTCTGGACACAAAATAAGTAAAGTCTTCTTTAGTTTAAGTTCATTTAAATAACTTTTAATTAAATCCAATCTTTTCAACCATCTTTTAACGTTGTTGTATACACTGAGTAGGGGTGAACATGTATCGGTTGAGTTTGGATATGGACTAAAACTTAGCTATGACCGATTTGTTCATAATGATTGATTTCGGTTGTAAACAGTTTGGTTAATTTGGTTATTGTAAAAGATTGCTAGGTTAATTTTGTCGACCATCGCTTAATTACTGGCTTTCAACAGAGACTAATAATTTTAATTAATAAATTAAACTAAATTTTAGGTCAAATAAATTATTATGATTTCTTTTGACTTAGGGGGGTCGGGGCTCCCTGTGATAACAGAATCTTCACGTGTTGAATTTTAAAACGTGTTGTAGTGAGCATGCATTGAATTGTTACCGTTGTGATCAATGTTACCGTGGAAGCTGGGTGTTTAACAACCAATTTGATCAAAACCCATGTGAAAAGCGGTCAAATTAAAGAGATTATGAAATTGCCGAAAGCTTCTTGAACTTGGAGATTTTCAGGTTTTGAGGAAAAAAGAGAGAGAAAGAGAAAGGTGAAATGGGGAGAAAAGGGGTGTTGGGAATGTATTTTTATGCATAAATTTAAGAAGTAAAAAAAAAAAAAAAGGACTCTACATTTGTTTAGTGATATTAATAATTGTTAATTTATTATTTAAAAAAAACCATCACTAGTGATGGGCATCTCTAGTAAAATTCATCACTAGTGATAGAATTAAGCTCAATGATACTCCAGTGGTCTGTCGGTGATCCAAATTTGTCGTTTAAAAAAATATAGGTTGGGTTGATCTGGTCATCTATATAGGCCTATACGATGCGTATAGGGTTAACACGTGACGACGGTGCCATCCTTTAACTAGCCTGGGAAATTGTAACAAGCCTTATACATTATACAGGTCGTATAGGCCTATACAATACGACCCGTATTAAAGGTGTGAATTTAAGAATCTTAGGTGTGCCAACAATTCGACCATTCCAAAATCCCTAGACCGAGTTAGTTGACCCAGTTTTCCAACAAACCTTCAGGCGCAACAACCTGTGTACGCGCCAATCATCTTCAACTATCTTACCGATTTCGCAATCTTTTCCCCCAAATTCATCATCTTTGCAACTTGCACATGTGAATCCGTCAATGCAATTGCGTTATTCTGACTCAATCTCTCAATTATCCCCCAAAATCAACAAATTTGCAATGATAACGGCTTCATCGCTCTTAAACGGCGAGAGAACTGTCGTTTTGCTGTTTGTTTCGACCATTTTGTACTCTGTTACGAACGTATTGGTTGTTTATGAAGCCCTAGGGTTCTGTTTGCTTGCTGTTTTCGGTTTATTCGTCGAGATCTCAGTCGAATCGTACGGTTCCACCAACCCATTCAAAACCAGGTATCTTAATTGATTGTAATTGTGTTGAATTGGGTTGCTAGGGTTTATAAATTGTGAAATCTGATGGTGTATTTTAGCTGAATTGTGTTTTAATCTTGCATGATCTTTTCAATTGGTGAATTTAAGACCCTCATATTTGTTTGGTTTTTTTAATTTTTTTTCAAGATTGTTCAAGAATTTTCTGTTTTGGCTGCTAAAGGGTTTACTCTGAAAAATTCAGAAAAATAAAATAAAAAAAAAGTTAACTTGTTCAGAAAATGTTGCACATAAATCATATAAGTTTCTGTATCCTAAATTCTGATGAAAGAGGTGAATGGGTTATTCAGATAATCAAATTTGTAATTTTTTTTGTGGGTTTGTGATATTAGGCCAGGAGCTTCATCAGGGATATTTTTGGGGGCAGTTACCCTTCCGGGTCTTGCAGTTTCGAGGCTCATACAGTTATCAAGAGCTTTGTCGGTAAATGAAGTAAGAACTGAAGGTACACACATAGCTTTTAAATTAAATCCATTCTGTTACGACTTACGTGTTACATTCAATAATCGGAACACACGATTGAAAACGTGCTTACATCCTGACATTGATTCATTTCTGTGATCTTACCCTTTGTGCGTTTAACATGTTTCGTTTACGCAGATGTTGAAATTCTACGCTTGCAATATTGGGCCACTTCTACTAGTTGCCTCTGCGTGCTGGTTTTCCTCTGCTTCGTTTTTCGTCATGATTCCAACAAGCCAAAATCGGCGTCTTTTAATAGTGGTTGGCACACAAAGTTTTGTATTAGTTCCATAGCTCTGTTTGCAGCATTGTGTTGCTTATCTTTTGCTGCAAAGTCGTCTAGTGGTAGGCTTGTTGACTAAATTTAATCTCAAGATTCCATCTTTTGTAAATTTGGATGCAACACTAACATAAACTGTGGTTTTTGTTACGCGAAATAAACTTATACTGTAATTTATGGATTTACCCATCGTGCAGGACGTTATATGGCATTGACCTTGTTTTGGATTGTTTTTCACGGATTGGCTGCTGTAAAATTCATTCAGCATGTTCTCAACACGTTTCCAGCATGTGCTTCATTTGGTTAGTTCACGTTTCTTTTTTACGCAAGGCTATTTTTTTAATTATATGATTTTTTACTAACCTCGTTGTTTTGTGTATAGGGGAAGCACTTTTGGTTACAACGGGATTTGTTGTTTATTTCGGAGACATGTTTGCGTTCACAATAGCAAAGGTTCCATTTACTTCATCAGTTCTTTTATTAATTTTTTATGCACTGTCAGTGTGAAAAAAGTTACACATGTGGTTCTTAGATTCATGGAGTTCAGTTTTTAATTTTTGTAATTCATTTTTGGAATGGGATATTTATGGAATCTCCATGAATAGGATCAAACCTTATTCCATGGTATTTACATGAGGTTCTTCTTTCTTATTATTAAGAAAGTCCCCGAGAGGGCTTAGTTGATCCATGATTTAGGTTTCATCTTTCGTTTCCTTTTCGTTTTTTCGAGAAATATATCGATCAATTCCGATTCTTTCTTTTTCTCTTGATTCTTTTCCGATCGAGATGTATAGATCCTGTTCATGGATTAACGAAAGTGTGCAAAAGCTCTATTTGCCTCTGCCATTCTATCGTTTGTAAAAAAAAAGAGTAAAGTACACGGATGGTCCCTGTGGTTTACACTTTGTAATGCATTTAGTCCCCAACTAACAAAAATGTAACGGTTTTAGTAGGTTCAATTTAGGGACTAAATGCGTTACAAATTGCAAACCACAGGGACCATCCATGTACTTTTGGAAAAAACTAGGGACTAAAATGCGTTACAAAGTGCAAACCACAGGGACCGTCCGTGTACTTTTGGAAAGCTAGGGACCAAATCCAAAATTTAAGTAAACCACAGGGACCATCCGTGTACTTTACTAAAAAAAACTTATGTTTAACACTCTATTGTCTGAACAGATTAGCAAGCACCTCGTGTCATACGGGTTACGTTCCATCACATACGGAGCGAAAGGAAGCGAGATAAGCACTATAATTCAGGTTCGCACATCTTCAGAACCGTTTTTTTTCTTTTTTTTTTTTTCTTTTTTGAGTTTTTAATAACTAACCGGACGTATATTTTCTTAAATGCAGGGAATGCTTCTTGGCCTGCTTCTTTCTCCAATGTTGTTCAAATTCATCCTTAAAAAATCAGAATTTTATATGATCCCAACAAATTCTGAAGTTAGAGGACATCACGAGCGTATACGATCTATTATATTTTATGGATCTCTAGCATTTATTTTATTAGGAATTGTTCCATTGTGGATGCAGTTTGTCCAAGATTTTCCCGTTCATCCCTTTTTATGGTACTGCTCGGCTCTGTAACTTAATTTCACTTCAAACTACTATCATTTAACATTATGCAGTTATATTAAGGTAATATAATGAGAACTATTTTATCTTGTCAGGGTGTTAAATTTTGTTTTTTCTGAACCACACAAAAGGCTATCCTTATGTGCGTATTGGGTGGCGGTTATATTTGTATCGGTGCTGCGGTTTTACAACATTTCCAAGAACAGTAAGATTGAGCGAATTCTTCTCAGAAAATATTACCATCTGGTGGCAGTGTTAATGTTTGTACCGGCACTTATCTTCCAGGTGATATGACATTCCAAGCAAAGATCGAATCATCTCCTTTTTCTGGTGGCAAAATGGGCGGGGCGGGTCGGGTAACGGGGTCAAAACTGGTTGTTTTGTGATTTGGGCCGAGAATGTTATAAACAGGTTTTATGATTACGAAAGTTATATTGTTTTAAGAATATTTCTAATTTGTAAACAATGATTTAGGAGGTTTTGTAGTTATAAGCAATTAGTGTGTTAAATATGATTACAAAAATTATATATAGATTCAAGAATAATTTTAATTTTCAAACAATGAATAAGGATGTTTTATAGTTATAAACAGTTAAGTGTGTTGAATATGATTACAAAAATTATATATCGTTTCAATAAATAAATTTTAATTTTCGAACAATGATTTAGGAGGTTTTATAGGTTATAAACAGTTAAGTGTGTTAAATATGATTACAAAAATTATATCATTTTAAGAATAATTGTAGTTTTTAAACAATGATTTATGAGGTTTTATGGATTAAAAAAACACTTTTTAGTTTATTTTCTAAATTTCCTGTTTGACCAGTTACACGTATAAGATAGCGTGATTCAAACCACTCGAAAGTAAATGGGCAAAAGTGCCACCTCTACCCTCTCTCTCTTTTTGTTGACCGTACCTCGTTCAGTTTTGACTTTTTAGCTAATGCAATCAAACTCCTCTTTTATATGTTTCTGTTTTCAGCCAGCGTTTCTGAACTTGGCTTTCGGTGCAGCTTTGGGGGTTTTCTTAGTGCTTGAAATCATTCGGGTAAATTCCTCTTGCAACCCACCTTCAAATCTTCTTTTTAATTCATTTAAGCATAATATCATGTATTAAATTTGTTTTTTTCCAAGATAACAAACTTGTTTTAGGCAGGTATGGAGAATTTGGCCTCTGGGATCAATTGTGCATCAGTTTATGAACGCCTTCACCGATCATCGCGACTCAGATTTTCTTATAGTCAGGTGTTTATACTATTTGCATTATGTCACAAAACATATACTTTAATATCAAGAATTCTAGTAACATGATGTTTATCTTCCTTTATGCAGCCATTTTTCACTTCTTTTAGGATGCGCATTGCCTATCTGGATGTCTTCTGGATTCAACGATCGGCCTTTAGCTCCTTTTGCTGGAATTCTCAGCCTTGGTATCGGAGATACCATGGTACGAATACCATTTTTATACTTATTTTGTTTTTATGTAATTTGTTATATTTTTATAATTATATGTCGTTTTTGTAAGGATAGGCATCTATGGTCGGATACAAGTATGGTGTTCTTCGGTGGAGTAAAACTGGCAGTGAGTGTAACTTATTCAAGCTTGTAAATTTAATATTTTGATCTCCGACTAAATTAATAATATTGTTATTTTTTTGCAGAAAAAACCGTTGAAGGCACCGCTGCTGGAATAACATCCGTCTTAGCTGCTTGCTCTGCTCTACTTCCACTTTTAGCTGCCACGGGGCACATGTTCACTCAGGTCTATTATCTCCATATCTATATGCATCCTATCATGGGCCAAGGTGGAAAAATGGGCGGGTCGGGTATGTTGGGTCACGATGGGTTTGGGCCTAAAAGATAAAGTCGGGCTGGGTTGACTACTAGTTAGTTAAATATGAATAATAAGTTATGGAGTAAAATGCCATTGAGGTTTGGCTAGTTTTGCGACTTTTGCCCAAATGTTTGTTTTTCCGCATCTGGATCAAAAAGGTTTGAAATCTTTGCCATTTTCATCCGGCTCGTTAACTCCATCCATATTTCTCCGTTAAGTCAGGGGTATTTTCGTCTTTTATATCTAGTAAGGGTATTTTGAATACTTGATATAAAAGACGAAAATACCCATGAATTAACGGAGAAAAATGGATGGAGTTAAACGAGCTGGATGAAAATGGCAAGATTTCAAACCTTTTTGATCCGGATGCAGAAAAATAAACCTTTTGGACGAAAGTCACAAAACTAGCCACAAACCTAAGGGACGAAAATGTCATTTTACTCTTAAGTTATGTTATTAGTTTATTACAATAATGACTTGATATTTTGGATAAAACGATTTAGGAGGTTGTATGTATTAATACACACTTGACAAGTTTCAACCTGTTTGAACATGTGGGCCATCTATTTGACCCGTTCCCTTTTTAGCTAATATCTTTTATTTGACACATTTGAAATAAAACATAACTAAAATTCTCTTCTATTATGGCTTTTACTGGTGCAGCACTGGTTGTCTCTTTTGTTGGCGGTGACGGTGAGTGGTTTGCTGGAGGCGTACACCGCACAGCTTGATAATGCCTTCATACCCCTTGTCTTCTACAGCCTTCTATGCCTGTAAATACAAAAAAAGTAAAAATTTAACGAAATTAGATATCCCATTTTGTAATGATAGATCATGGATGAGTTTCAACCTGTTCGACCCATTTGGTTGTTTCACATTATAGATAAAAGTTAGTGTAACTAGTTTGGAATATAATACAACCAATATTGACCCGAGGTGACAAGAGAGGCAAGTCGAACAAGTTGTGCAGCGGGTTAAAAGATGTTTAACATACCTCTTCGTTGAGTTAGGTCGACTTGTAAACACTTTTTGTGTATTTTTTGAACATTTCTAAATAACTAATGAATTGATAATTATTATGGAAACAGTACTGTTACAACAATAATTTTAGATATTTTTTTAAACAAAGCACCTTACAACTGTTGCATTCATAAAAAAATAGACTCTTGACTTTCAAATTGTTGACTCATTTAATGTGTTTCCTTTCCGGCTAAAACTTTTTTTTTTTTAATTTGTTTATGTAAAGTGAATGAAAAAAAATCAAAATACTTCAATGGAGGAGAAATCATAGAAAACTTATATACACATAATATTAGAGATGTAAAAAAAAACCGGTTTCGGTTCAAGAAGCTTATATATACGACATAATATTAGAGGTGGACTGAAACCTGTTTTGGAACTCAAACCAGAAAAAAACCTGGAACAGATAGGAACCGGTTTGGAGCCAACTTTTGGAACTCAAACCAGTAAAAAACCTGGAACCCATAGCCTGATAGGAACTGCTTTGGAGCCAACTAGAACTGGAACCGATAGAAACTGGTTTGAAGCCAATTAGAATGCTAGAACTGGAACCAAACCGATTATTTTACACTTGGAAAACTGATATGGAACCAAAACCGGAACCGGAACCGTGTTTGACTTAACCAGAACTAGTTTGGGAAAAGGCAGATTTGTTCACCTCTTTAAGTTATTTTATAGTACATAAAGGTGTATGGTTCCGGTTTTATTGAAAATGGTGAATAGAAATAAAAATAAGTTGGTAAAAAAACTGGTTCTAGGAGGGAAAATATTCGAACCTATCAAGCCAATTAGGGTCAGGTTCAAACCGGTTTGGGACAAAAAGAAACCTGGTTTTTTGACATGTTTTTCAAATTGGGTCGCGCTCAAACCGGTTTCCGGGAACAAGACTACGAATCCGCAGGTTGGGTCGAGTGCAAACTTGCGTTTTTTTTTGTGAAGTGAGTCGACTTATAAAGTGTTATAAACCGAAAGGGGGGGGGGGGGGGGGGGGCACCCCCCACCCCCAAAAACCTAAAAAAAAACTAACCCCCCCCCCCCCCCCCCCCCCCCACAAAATGCTAAAAACTAAACCCCCAAAAAACCTAAAAAAGTCTAAAAAAATTAAAAAAACACACAATACTTTGAAGTTGGTAATCTAGAATAATCATGCTACTTAATCTAATCTAGAATAATCATGCTACTCAATCTAGTAAATTTTTGGTTACTAGACAAAGAATAAATTGACGATAACATGACAAAACACATGGAATCATTGAATGACAAAAAACATGTCGTTAGCATGAATCTTTAGTGGTTAGATAATGGTTACTAGCCATCAATAATTTGACAATAATCATGACAAAACATGAAAATAATTGCCTTGGAATTTGATTCCAATATTTGTCGTATGACATTGATTTTAATCATTTCTTTTGAATAAAGAATTCATGATTTTGAATTGAAAATTCATTTATTTGTCGTTTGTAAATCGAATCATTATTTAGATGATATCATGACAAAACTCATGAAATCATTGATCGACAAAATATGTCGGTATATTGGATTTGAAAATCCTAGTTTGAATGAAGAAATCATTTAATTTCGATATTGTTTAATCGATTTTGTGTAATAAACCGAAAAGGGGTTGTGTGTGGGGGGGGGGGGGGGGGGGGGGGCATTTCCTCGTACACCTCTAAATTGGATTTAATGGGCCGGGCCCTTCTTCTCGTAAGGCCTTTTCTATGATTCTATCTAGGAAAAGGTTAAATCAAAATTTGGGGATCAATCATAAAGCATTTGTTGTTGGACCGGATAGAATCCAGATCATTGACTTGACTAAAAAATATCTAGCCAAGATCGTTAACGTGGAAATATATGCATCAAGTATTCATATCCATGATAATATCATGCTAGTACTTTTTTTTACTTTAAATACAAAAATTAATACTAGCCAAGATCGTTAACGTGGAAATATATGCATCAAGTATTCATATCCCTGATAATATCATGCTAGTACTTTTTTACTTTAAATACAAAAATTAATAATGTGACTTTGTCGTTTTATGTAATAATGTCACTTTGTCGTTTTATGAAAACTGACGGATTTTTACTGTGCTCCGCTATTGGTTCAAAACCTAGATTTGTCGACAGTGTTAAAATTTGTAACGTTTGGTTTCGACGAATTATACAGAAAAAAAATTCAAATGTGAAAATCAAAGATAACTATTGAAAAAAGAAAAGAAAAAAAATACAATTTAGGAAATGTAGAGTAACTTTATTAAAGGTTTTTTTTTTTTTTTTTTTTTTTTTTTTTTTTTTTTTTTTGCAACATTATACATTGGATTAATAAAAAGAAAAAAAATGTAATGATTAAAGTTGAGGGGTGTTAAATGGAAAATTTAGGGTTGAAATTCGAACCCGCTTCCCATTGTTTTTCAACGGAACAAATTTCTCATGACACCACATTTAGGGATGGCAAAAAAGCCCAAGCCCGACGGGTATACCTGAAACCCGAAACATACAGGCCGGATATACCTGAAGCCCGATGTGTATGGGCTTAAAAAGGGAAAAAATCGGGTATAGATACGGGTATAAGATTTAGTGATACCTGTCCGCTTCCCATTGTTTTTCAACGGAACAAATTTCTCACGACACCACATTTAGGGATGGCAAAAAAGCCCAAACCCGACGGGTATACCTGAAACCCGAAACATACGGGCCGGGTATACCCGAAGCCCGATGGGTATGGGCTTAAAAAGGGAAAAAATTCGGGTATAGGTAGAGGTGTACAAATCGGTTTTTTTCAAAAACCGGTTTCGGTTTTTTCACCAAAAATAAAAACCGGTTTTTTTTTATAACCGGTTCCGGTTACTAACCGGTTTTTGAGGTCCAAAACAATAACCGGTATAACCGGTTGGGACCGGTTTTTAACCGGTTTTTCACAAAAAAACCGGTTTTTACCGGTTTTAACCGGTTTTTTAATAACCGGTTCGGTTAATAACCGGTTTTTGAAGTCAAGAATAGTAACCGGTATAAAAACCGGCGGTTAAAAAAAACCGGTTATAAAAAAACCGGTTTCGGTTCTAAAACCAGTTTTTTTGTACACCTCTAGGTATAGGTACGGGTATAAGATTTAGTGATACCTGTCCAATATCTGGTCCATTTACCCGAATAATACTTGAAAGTATCATATTATAAATTTCCTTATATATAAACTTGGTACATGCACTTATTACCTTCTCTATAGTACCAGAGTCTAGTCTTCTCTTTACTAGTAGTCATCTCTTCAAAATTATATAGGATATGGAAGCTAGTACTTCATATGAATATGGAAGTACTAGCTTATTTTTGAGCATGTATAAGCTTACTTAGTGAACAAATAACTTATTTTTGAGCATGTATATTGGATATGAAAGCTATCATTCTTTATTATGTGGATGTTTATGTGGTCCTAATATAATTAATTAATTAAGTAATCGTTTTGATTTAGTTTGGTATATGTGGTCTGAATACTATAAGGAAATATTTAATCATATTTTAATTTGTTATAGTTATTAAAATTGTAAATTATATAAACATCAAAGTAAAAATTACCCATTTATCCCAACGAGTATTTTTAAGAAATTAACGGGTATGCTCGATACCCGCGGGTATGCCCAATACCCGACGGGTAATTACCCAATAAATACCCGACGGGTAACGGGCCGAGTATGAGACAAAGAATTACAAACGGGTGTAGGACTAGAATTACCAATATCCGACCCAAACCCAGCCCATTACCATTCCTAACACATTGGCCTTTTTAAGTGTCAGCAGCATCTGTTTCCACTTCTCCATATACCAAAATCATGATGAGAAAAACTAAAAAAAAGGGAACTTTGTGATGTCATGTGACATCCAATTGGTTGGGCCATCGCCAAGCTCCACCAACCAAAGCAACCTGCTGTCACTCTCAACCAATAATATCCAAAACTATTCATCGTAGTATATATTTAAATATGACTAGTTTTTTATAGGGGTGCCTTATTCCCACATACCCTATATCTTATTTTCACATCCCCTATTGTATACGGGCCGTATACAATTATACGGCCCGTATAGAATGTTTTTGAATAGGAAAATGCGCAGAGAATGTTTTTTTTGGTTTTATTATATACGGCCCGTATAGAGTTATACGAGTCGTATACATGTGTATACGATTTGTAAAACGTATACGGCTCAATTGATTTATTTTTGTGGGTTTTTGATGTTAGCACATGTATACGGGCCGTATAACTATATACGGGCCGTATATATTGGCGTTTTTTCAAGTATCACGTTTTATTCTTGTAAAAACACAATCCTTCTAGGGTTTCTAAACTCTTCATCACCTTTAACAATGTCGATAAACGTTGATCGGAACATGCCGCTTAAATCGGAGCACAGGTAGAGTAACGTTACCGATCAGTCCGTTGATGAAAACCTTAGCGATCGCAGAGATCTTCGTGTTGGTTATTTATCGATTCCGAGTAACTAGCAGAAGAACCTGACACAAAACAAGTTCTCCACAGTTTGTTATTCAGATCTCTGTTCGGTCATCTTTCAAAACTACAACACACGATACTTTTAATAAGCTGTCATAGTTGTCAAATTCGATTTCAACAAATCTTTTCATTTTCCTTCAATTTCTAAAACATTCTCTGTTACATGAAGACGTGTCGGGTTCTTCTACTAGTGGTATTTTACTGAAGTATTGAAAATTGAGGCGGGCATTGTTTAAATCTGAATATAACTAAATGTTACGTGTATCAGCGTTGTTTATCACCCTGTGTGAGCATTGGAAACCCGACA
The DNA here is from genome assembly GCA_030545235.1 of Helianthus tuberosus. Lineage (NCBI taxonomy): Eukaryota > Viridiplantae > Streptophyta > Magnoliopsida > Asterales > Asteraceae > Helianthus > Helianthus tuberosus. Next base: position 180,821,368 of record CM060411.1, read on the forward strand.
AACAGTCTTGACAACTGTGACATTTTATCTATCTATGTGTGTCACATCTATCCTGTTATTGCAATCGATATGATTAATTTTTTCAGATTTTTTTCTAATTAGCGTTGTTAACTACCAAAAGAATGCATACACAAATAGTTCTAGTGGACGAAGCAAAGAGACCGTTGTGTATCTGAATCAGGTTCTCAAACAAACACTACCAAAGATGGGTTGGTGATAAATATCGGAGCTGTTATCTCGGTTGTTCAGTACTCTCCTATATCAACTTGAACGGTTGATGGTTACAAGGATCGTTCTAATAGATTAAAGAGAATAAACCATTTTTTTACCAATTTTCACTCCAGTAGTTGAAACTTGAGCGCAGGAATCAATTCAAAACCCTCACCCTCAAAAATCAACTAGAAACCAAAGGAAAAAAGGGCTGATAATGGCTGATGGTTCTTCGTTGAGGAAACCAAACGTAGACGGAGATGATAGGCCTGGTAACCGGAAGAGAAATCAATTGTATTTTTTAGTTGCTTCTCTTGTTAAGTTTCTGAACCAACCGAAATCCACAAATTCCAACAGTTTCTTCATAGATTCCGTCCGGTTTCCAAACTCTTTCACACAAAGTTAATATTCACTGTGGCGGATGCAAGCATAAAGTTAGAAAAATACTCAACAAAGATTGAAGGGTACACAACTGAAGGTTCAGTGCACGAACAGTTTCTTACGAACGATATGTATCAGGAAGCTCAACTTGAACGGACGATATGTATCAACAAATTGTGAGTGGGAATATGGCTATGAAGAATAGTATGGATAAACAATCACCGGTACGGGTTTTTCTGCTAGTTATTCGGAATGTTTCGAATCATCACAGAAGACGTGTCGGGTTCTACTACTAGTAGTATGAGTCTGAGTCCATTGTGGTTCGTGAATGTTTCGAATCATCACGACAAGGATCGTTCTAATAGATTAAAGAGAATAACCCATTTTTTACCATTTTTTACCCATAGTATACGAGCCGTATAATAATATACGGCTCGTATACAACCATCGTATACATTGTATACGATCGGTAAAAATATTTTTTACCAATGGTATACGGCCGTATAAACGGTATACGACTCGTATACATATGGTAAAAAATGGTAAAAAAAATTCTTTCTTTCCTTTTTTTAGTTGCTTCTCTTGTTAAGTTTCTGAACCAACCGAAATCCACAAATTCCAACAGTTTCTTCGTAGATTCCGTCCGATTTCCAAACTCGGTCATTCCTTGTGATACATGAACGTTGTATTCTTGTCTTTCAGAAGACTTTGTATTGAATGGCGAGTTACCATTTTTTAACCAAGAGTATATGAGTCAGGCGTTGGAAGGATTGTAGTAGTAGGACATTGGTACCACTGTGAAAATTGCATCAGGAAGCTCAACTTGACTTGACATTGGTACCACTGTCAAGTATGTCGGGTTCTGCAAATATTATCTTGACAGTGGATCGAGTGATACGCTTATCTATTCTGGTCAAGGTGGGCATGGTTTGTTCGGGAGTAAAATTGCATCAGGAGGGAGATTAGCCAATTGATTTTTCAAGTATTTTAGAGTGGTGAGGTGCTCAAAACTTTCTAAAAGTAGAAAAAAATAAAACATCAACAAGGAGTCTGAATAAAACGGAAGCTATCAACGCGGGATTACGGACATGCGTTTAATTCCCAATCATTTCCTGGTCAAATCACACACTATAAAGTTTAAACTTATCGTGTGTTGTAGTTTGGAAAGATGACCGAATAGAGATCTGAATAACAAACTGTGGAGAACTTGTTTGCGTTATCCAGCAACAATCCGTTCATTATCTGTTGTTGTCTAAAACAATATCAATTAACGTTCAGTTGTGTATACAAATTCATCACCGGTTTCTACAGCACAACCACATACACAGGGAGAATGTTCTCGAAATTGAAGGAAAAGAAAAAATGGTTGAAAATTATTGAAAATTACTATATCACCCGCCAATGTTCTCCTACTTCAATCCTTCCTACATTATTGAAAATTACTATATCACCCGCTATTCTCTTGCACCTGTATACATTGATTGTGGATTTTCTTGAGTCGTCGGGAAAAATTTTCCTCAGGGGAGGGTGAGTAGTATGAGTCTGAATCCATTGTGGTTCGTGAATGTTGGAAGAACCCGACACGTCTTCTGCTGCCTCTTCGGTTGGTAAAAGACATAGGATGGCTTCTAATACAGGCTCTTTGTCAGTTGTGGTTGATTTATAGGAGGAGGTTATGAAACGAATATATGTTTATGCGAACATCCTTATTTTGTCAGTAATCCCGCGTTGATAGCTTCCGTTTTATTCAGACTCCTTGTTGATGTTTTATTTTTTTTCTACTTTTAGAAAGTTTTGAGCACCTCACCACTCTAAAATACTTGAAAAATCAAATTTTCGTTCCATACGGGCCGTATAACAGTATACGGCCCGTATACACGTTCGTATACATTGTATACGACCAGGCAAACTTATTTACACATGGTGTATACGGGCCGTATACTGTTATACGCAGTGGCGGACCCAGGATTTTGGAACAATGGGGTCCAATTTTTCCGGTGTTCAAATTTTCCAGGTTTAAAAAAAAAACATAAAAAAATGAAACAAACAGGTATCGAACCTAGGATCTTTTGTGTGTAAACAAGGGGTTTTACCACTACACCAGACTCACTTTCATTGTTATGGGGTCCAACTTAATAATTTTATGGGGTCCATAGCAAATTTTATATACCGCTTCTACTACTTTTTAAAAAAAGATTGGGGTCCGGGGACCCCGTTCCGCTATACATGGGTCCGCCCCAGGTTATACGACCCGTATAGAATAAAAACAACTGACAAAGTCTGCTGGCACAGACTTTGTCAAGTTGTTTTTATTCTATACGGGCCGTATAACAGTATACGGCCCGTATACACCATGTGTAAATAAGTTTTCCCATGTGTTAATATTAGGACCCTTTTTATATCGTGCGTTGCGGCGAAACCGAGCAATGATAATGTAAAACAAATGTGATTTGAAAATAAAGCATGTTGTTTAGAAAGTCAAACCCTTAGAACAATTTAGTTTATTATCGTACCGTTTTATGATACCAAATAAATATTTTATTTTGAGTATAACCTCGTTTTTACAAAACTTATAAAGGAATGTCAGGGAAAGAAATCAAGCACAACTACATACTTAAGTTTTTAGTAAAAAGTTATAAACGTAACTTATTAAAGAAGTATCAAATTAATCGATAAATTAATATATGTTAAAAAAAGAAAAAAACAATTATTAAAAAAAGGTAAAGTAAATAGATGTTTAAAAAAAAGAAAAATATGTTATTAAAAGTAAATATAATAATAAACTATTATAATATATTAAATAATAAAATAATAAAAATCTATATATTATTATAAAAATAAAGTTACTATTCATCATCCATCGAAATCAATATATATAACTAGTGGACTTCCCCGCGTGTTGCGGCGGGAAGCCACCCAGTATCGGTTTGATTGAATAAGGCATCAATGCCGTAATCGGCACTTTTTATAGCAACTGTAAGATAAACCCAAAAAATATTGTCATGATATGCCTAAAAGAATATTGATCCATGAGTACTGCCTATCACCCTTAGACGGATGGTCAAAGTGAGCGAACCATCCAGACACTTGAAGACATGCTGCGAGCGTGTGTGATCGATTTTGGTAAAGGTTGGGAGAAACACTTGCCTTTGATAGAGTTCTCCTACAACAACAGTTACCATACCAGCATCCAGGCAGCTCCGTTCGAGGCATTGTACGGGCGGAAAAGCCTTTCCCCTCTTTGTTGGGCTGAGGTGGGAGATAGCCAGATCACAGGCCCGGAACTCGTGCTTGAAACTTCTAAGAAGATTGTTCAGATCAGGAATCGTATGGCGGCAGCGCGTGACCGTCAGAAAAGCTACGCTGACAAGCGTAGGAAGCCTTTGGAGTTCGCTGTAGGCGATCGTGTTATGTTGAAAGTCTCACCCTGGAAGGGTGTGGTTCGCTTTGGGAAGCGTGGTAAGCTTAACCCATGTTATGTTGGGCCATTCAAAATTCTGGAGCGAGTTGGTAAAGTGGCCTACAAGCTCGAATTACCTGTTGAGTTGGGTAACGTCCATGATGTCTTCCATGTTTCCCAACTAAAGAAGTGTTTGTCCGATGAAACACTTGTAGTACCATTCCAAGAACTTAAAATCGACGACAAATTGCAGTTTTTCGAAGAACCCAACGAAATTATGGACCGGGAAGTCAAGGTCCGTAAGCACAGTCGAATTCCGATCGTGCGAGTCCGTTGGAACTCAAGACGTGGACCGAAGTTCACGTTGGAACGCGAGGATCAGATGAAGCTCAAATATCCTCAACTTTTCCTAACTGGTGAATTTTGGGACGAAATTCCCTTTCAAGTTGGGGATGATGTGGCACCCGAGGAAAATCCACAGTTATCCTGATCTATCGCTTTACTCCTCTGTGATTGCTTTTCAAATTTCGGGACGAAATTTCTTTCAAGTTGGGGATGATGTGACAATCCGTAGTTTCTAGAATCCTTTCGTTGCTTTGACTTTTAGTCTTACCTTGTACGTTATTCGGATTTTATATAATTGGTTTGTTTGTGGTTGTATGAATTTATTTGTGTAAGTGGTGATTAAGTAAATTGTATATACTATGTTGGTTTGGGTCGCACAAACTTCTGGATCGCACATCTTGTGCCATTGTACTCAGCCAAAATGCACATCTCATAAACAAACCCAACCAGCCCAAAGCCCAATCCTCATGACATGCGCATACAAGAGGGTATGTGCTGGTACATTTGTGATCTTTGGAAACCCTAAACTCTCTTCCAAGCACACTTTGGTCGACGGCAGCTCCTTGTGTTCGACAAGTCTCCTTCTCCAATTCCTTTTCCTCATCTTCGCATACCCTCTACGATTCTTGGTTGGTATCCATATACTTGTCTTGATTGTTATCAATTGTTATTGGTTATATGTGGTCGTGTGGTGTAATATTGATGTTAGAGTTATGTAAGATACTTGATTATGATCTGGTAATTATGTACATGATAGTGCTTGATGAAATCGATGGATGATTAAAAATAGATTCGGTCTTGTGATCTTGTTAACGATGTATTAGCACGAATATGATTCTAGGGTTTGCTGAACTCGAGGAGTAGGATGTTTACCAAGATGAATTCGTGATTAGACACTTGCTGTGAGGATTACATGATCATGATCTAGGAACCGTTTGATATTCTAGCAATGATTTCGAATTGAATGATGATAAACACTAATAGAATGATCATGTTAATTGAATTAGATTGAATATTGATGAATGTGATAACTGCCAATAGTTGAAAATATGGAATGAAACTGACTAGCCATGAATCAAGGAAAAACGTAACTGCATATGTTTGGGTCGCACAAGCTCTAGTCGCACAACATGATCCAATCGCACATTCATGCTTGAATCGCACAAGTCCATGTGGGCTGAGTAAAGGTTGGGCCATGCACGTTAGATTGAGTCGCACAAGTCGATGGGCCGCGACCCAGTGTGAATCGCATATCTCGAGCCCAATCGCACAACACCGCTACTGGGCCAGCCATGCTGGGCCATGAGCTGAATGGTCAGTCGCACAAGTGCAGCGGGCCTGACTGGTCTTGGGCCGCGGATCAGACTGATCGCACAAAGGAAGGCCGATCGCACAAGGGGAAGCTGATCGCACAAGTGTAACACCTCGTAAAAACGTGCCCATTTATGTGAAGACACATGTCCTAAACTCTTAATATGTAAAAGTTTGAGTTAGAAGGACTAAAGTTGACAAATGATGAAAATATGTATCCGAAAGGACTAAAAGCGTCAACATGCCAAACTGGTGCCTCTGAATGACCACACACGAAGAATATATTCTTAAACGAGTAATTATTTGGATATAAGGAGCCGTTTGTGAAAATAATTGAAAGATTATAAACTACAGGGGTTAAACGTGTCAACATGTTAATTCTTACCTCTGTGTGACCTTTTAACAAACCCGGGGCTTCGTAATGTTCAAATATACTCTCAAGAATAAGTGATATCAGTTTCACGTGGTTTCGAGATCGTTATGCAAGTTTCCAAGAATTTGGGTTAAAAGCGTCAATTTGACGAAACTAGTATTTCGGTGATCATTTAATGAAACCGGACCTAACGGAGTTTGGTTATACTCCCATGATCCTTTATAAACTAACTACAAGGGCTATTTGTGCCTAAAATGAAGTTAAATAAAGTTACAAAGGACCAGGGACTGAATCTGCCAAATCTAAAACAAGTTTAACCTGAAATCAAGGTTGTCGCGGCCCGCGAAGACTCCCCTTGAGTCCTACGCGGCCCGCGAGAGATGCCCAGTTCAGTAAAATGTTGCCAGCTGCAGGTTTCTGCTGTTACACCGCCTCAAACACTTCCAAATCGATTCCAGGAGCTTGTTGTTGGTTTTAAAATACCACTAGGACACCTGGGATGATCCTAAACATCCCCATAACACCTGTAATGATCTTTGATCATGGCATTCAAGTATAAATAGGCCTTCACATGAACCATTTCATTTGCTCATATCATTCAAATCTTCTCTACTCTCAACTCTGGAGGTTCCTGACCAAAAAGGGAGCTTATTTTTGTAGAAAAGATTGCTAGGACCCTTTGTAAGTGTCTTAGCCCCTTCTTTAGTTCAGTTTTCTTATTTAAAAACCAAAAAGTCAAAGTTACATAAATTAGCTTTGACTCTCGGTTTAAACTCAAATGGTCCAGCCATTGTTCGAGATGAATATGGTTATGTGACCATAATTAGGTAGGTGACTAACACTTAAAAGGGCACCTCCTAATTATTTTGTTTGCTTAGTTAATTGTCGGGTCAAACTATTTAGCTAAAAAGTCAATCTGGACAGAATTTTAAATAATAATTAAAACTAATAATGCAGAGGTTATAAATTATATTTTAATACTCTAATAACTTAGTAATTATTATTAGAACATGTTTAGACATGTTCAACCCGACAATTCTAAGTTTAGGGTCGGTTCGCAACCGAAAGCCGCAAAAGCTTGACTTTTGCTTTGACTTTTAGTTCTGACCCGATTAAGCTTAATTCTTCTATGTTTTAAGCTTCAAATAGGACCATATTATATTGTAGTATAACCCTCTGGAGTTATATTACCTAGTCATTTATATTTCGGATTATATGCTAGTTTCCGTTATTATGCTTATAAATGCCCATTTTGCCCTTTTGATCTAAAAACGAGATTTTTGAAAATGTGAGAGGACAAAAAGCTTCATTACTGATATATAGGTATGTCAATTAAATTTGACATCAATTTCTAGTCTCAAGAGAAAGTTACGCAACATATCGTAATTTGAAACTTTTTATTAATTAAATTACGCTATGTTGCATAAGGCATGTTTAAATATAGATTTTGATCCAAAACTCATTACCTACTGTTAAGATATTATTTTTAGGGATTTTTGGAATTTTTGATCAGATTATAAACTGACCATATCATAGAGTTCTCGTATAATTCGGTTAATGACGATAATAACCTTTTCATTCATAAAATGAGATTAACATATGATTTGCATACCAAACCTTTTTCCTACAGATATAATATATTAAATAAAATATTTTGAACATTCAAGACTGACCAAAGTCTCAGATTTCCATAAACATCTTAATTATCGTCAAATATCGACTTTTACGCTAATTAAGAGCATAGTATGGTTTAAAACCATACTAAACACTTAAGACTTGTTATCTACTGATTTTATAAATAAATTTTAATATTATTACAGTAGGTATAAGTCATGAACTCAGACTTCCAAAAATGTCCTTAAAAGCATTTGTGAAATGACCAAAATACCATTTCGGGGCATAGTTTGGTCAAAAATGGTAAACCTCACATATGAACGATATCTTACTGTTATAACAACATAAAATAAATATTTTTGCAGAATATTTAAGACCAGAATATCAGTTTACTATAAAACCTCTTTTATAAATATTAGAAAGACCAAAATGCCCCTACGGGACTTAAATTGGTTTTAAATACTTCTCAGGCATATATGTTAACATCCGACTGATGTAATAACATATTTTAAGCATAATAACATATGAGACTTGTATATGGTTCATTTGGTTACCCGTTATGCATTTATGCGTTCGGTTCGATTTATGTGACTAGTTTGCATAAATTAGCCGAAACGGGCATAACCTTATCACTTTCACTTCAAAATCCAGAATGTGATTAGTTTACCCATATTATACAAATATCCAAACTTGTCGGGTTTAAATCACATTCTAATCCGGTCTCCGCTAATCATTTCCCTTTGAATTATCCGTTTCCATTTTCAACATTTGCTTTGGTGTCGGGGTGATGCCCTTTCTAGTTGCCACCCTCATTGATTGTTAGAATGGATAAAACCCTTTTATCCATATTGAGCCTTTCGAGGTGATAAATGTGGCTTTTCATCTTAAAGACATAAGATGAGTCCAATTGGGTTTCCTCCATTCGACATGCATGAAGCGCTCGAACCGTTTCGAAGCGTTCTACCCTTAGGAACATTTCCTACAATTGGGTAATCATGTCGTATGCTCATGATGTTCAAAACCTTTTGAATCTCGGGAATCATAATTCCTAACATGAGGCAAGAGGCTGCGTAGTATCCTCGATATACTTAATCCAATCGTCATAGGCATCCTTATCTTCCATAAGAGGTTCATCGGGATTAGAATCATTTTCAATGATAGGTTACGGACGGTTTGGGTAATATTGTTAGCGGCCATCTACAAAATTTTACAACATTCAATTTTAGTATTTTCGATATTATTATATTTTAATCATTAATACCCTTTTGTGTCTTATAGACAATTAATAATTAAAATCTAGAATCCAACGTTACATTTAAATATTGGTTAGGTGATCTTTATCCCATTATTTAAATTAACAAGGTAGTCAACGTTTGACGATTGCAACCCTTTGCAACTTCTAGCCATATGGGATTGGTTAAACATCTTTATGTTTAGTTGGCATGTTTAATCCCATCAACACCTTTTGTTCCCCATGCTTCGGTGGCCCTAAGTTCATGGTTTCCAAATCAAGTCGTCCAACTTACACACACGTGTGAGTTTATACACATAAGTGGTTAGGTGACCTTTATCCCACAAACATGGTAAACCCACCTCGAATATACAAGTTCCCTCAAATGTGGTTAAGTGACCTTTATCCCACAAAAAAGTTCCCAAGTGATTCGAGTGTTGTATAAAAGGATGGTGTTTGACTTGTTTTATAAAAGTGATTTTGAGTTTTCAAAATTCTAGTTTAGAAAACTTTATGTACCATACATTTGCATGCATTCAAATCCTTGGTACTTTTGTAAAACAAATTTTCAAGGTTCTTTTAATAAAACCCATTTTGTAAAGTCATTAATTTTTAATAAAACCTTTATTAACCATTTTAATGATTTTGTTAAGAACCATTTTAATGATTATTAGTTTGTTAAGCATGCATATCCAAATATCATCAAAACAACATAAATAAACAACCACACAAGCATAAATAACAATAGGTGCATAACCATAGCCAACTATTTTGACAACACTTGTTAGCCGAAACAAGTGTGCCAAAAGGTCCTTCCTAATGGGTGAATATTGACACAAATAATGTGTCGTTGAACTCCCACTTGATCCCGCATCCAAATGCTTCAAGTCTTCCTTTTGTGTTGTGATTTGTTCACTTTCTTTGAGCTTCCAAAATGTCCTTTAATTCAGCTCCAAACTCCTTTGGACTTCAAAAATGTGTTTTGGTTATCGGGCTAAAATCCCGTTAAGAACTATGAAGTCCTTTAGGCCCGAAATTAGCCAAAACCAAAACCGCATTTTTGTGTGCATCTTCTTTTACAAAATATATCCTAATACATTTTTTCCTAGTAAAATAAAATGCACCTAATCTATTTATTTTACATACCAAATGAAAATAAATAAATTACATAACTTTACAAATGGAAGAACAAAAAATAATAATTATTACAACCTTTGAAATAATTAAATACAAATCACAACCACAAATATTCAACATAAGGTCATGGCTAGGTTATGAACACCAAAATATATATATCCAAATATATAAAATTCAAGAAGCAAAATGGTTCCCTTTTACAACCTACAATTTTTCGGTCAAGAATGAAAAACCGAAAAATGTGGGTTTTTGTCCAAACAAAATAATCATCCAAATGAAATAATTTTTCAAGATTTATTTATGCATGTAATAAAATAATCTTGAAAAACAAAAGGATAACCATATATAAAATTTCGGCCATAGGGTTTTAACCAAACCCGAAACCCGAAAATTTCATATCCTATGAAGCATGCACTCATATAAGCGGCTCTGATACCACTGTTGGGTTTTTCACATGTTTATCAAAGTATTTTATCCATATAAAATAAAAACGCAGCGGAAATTATTATTTAAAACATGTTACTTACAAGATATAAAGCTCATTTTATGTGTAAAACCCAATCCCGGATCCATATATGAACATGCATGCTATCAAAATAAAAACACAACCATAGAGTGTTTAGAATACTACCTTCCAAGGAGTAAAGGATATGAAGAAGATGATGCTTCTTGAACGGTTGCCTTCAAGTGTAGAAGACCTCAAGCTTGTATACCCCAAGCCTTCCAACAAACACCTTAGTTTTAGCTAGGATTTGAACACTTGTGAACTCACTAGAATTTCCTTCTTGGAGCCAACCCTTGGCCGAAAATTACACTAGGGAATATGAGAGTTCTAAGCACTTGAGTTACAAACTTGAAAACCTCATGATCAAACATCATATGGCCGATTTTTTTGAGAGTGTTTTCTCTAATCTTTCTCAAGTTCATACAAGTCTTCTACTCCATTTTGTCATACAAAATGGTTATAATAAAATGAGAGAATATTGCCGCCCATTTTGACCAATCAAGAGCCATCTAACACATGCAATTGCATGCTATTCCATTGGTCAAAAATCTTGGGAAGACACCAACCAATCAAATGTCATCTAACTTGTAAGATATGCATGTAACATGATTGGACCATAAAATGCTTGGGAAGAGTACATGTTGGGGGCGGCCCACATGTTTATTTTATAAAAAAAAATTCAATTTCTTTTATAAAATAACTTAAGTCTTGATTAATTTTATAAAAATTATAACATCATATGTTATAAGACTTATACAACTTTTATTATGTTATTTAACCCATTAAATAACAAAATAAAATATTCTCTCAAAAATAAATTATCCATATAATTTATTAGTTTGTCAAGTGCAATTATTTAGAAAACCAATTTCTAAATATTATAAGTGTTAATATTTATTTGTTTGATCATAAATAAATATTGTAAGTGTTTGTCTAGCTTGTATTTGGGTATGACTCGACTTGGATCATAACGTACTAGCCACATCAATTTAATATGTGTCTTGGGCATACAGAGTCCAACAATCTCCCACTTGCACAAGATACATAGAAGATTGATGCAAGCAGTAAATGACGCCTAACTACGGTTTACTACCCCCAATACGTATGACTATATTTGCCATTCAATAACATCATCGCCTTCAAGTCCCTTACTTGAACATGATTTAGGTGAATCTATCATTTATCCTTTCGTTACAGATGTCATGTCAAATCCAGAGACACAGAGTGATCACTCTCTGTTGATTTAACTTTAGCAGGCCTTAGACATCTTACTCTCAACGAATAAGAGGAACAAATCCCATCTTGACTACATACGTCTCTCACAATCACCTTGTACCACACCTGAGCTTAGCCTTATGTACTGTCATATTACTAACAGCGAAGAAATAAGTCACGGTACAATATTTGGTGAATATCAAGACCCAATATGTATCTCAGGTCTGAGGATACTATGATATTCTCCTTTACTCAAATTTACTTATGATCAATCACAAATGATTCCATGCAGTAATATTCGAGAGCGAGTCAGTCCAATATTTGTATCCCACAAATATCTATGAACTTTGGCAGCAGCACTTTGCTCTATATTCATACCTAATGAATATCTACCAATCCTAGTTCATAATAGTCTTACATTCATATTTGTTCCCACAAGTATGATCGACTACGAACATTTAGAATAAGTAACTTATTCACGGATTTAAACATGCTAAAATGGAACATAACTCAAAATACCCTGTAAAAGAGTTATATAAACAATTGTTCCAATATCCAAATACAAAATGGATCAAATCCAATCACTAGAATATCGAAGTCCTATGGCACAAGTATGACCCTCTCATGCTTTGCCCGTTCAAGGAGCTTCGTGAGTGGATCCGCAATATTTTGATCAGTGTGAACTTTGCGAATACATGTCTTTCCCTTTTCAACTTCATCCCTTATGTAGTTGAAAATCCGCTCAATATGCCTAGTCTTTTGATGTACACGAGGTACCTTGATTTGAGCAATCGTACCATCGTTATCACAAAGATCTCTAGGGCCCTGAATGGTAGGGACTACCCCTAGATTGGCAATAATTCAAGTGGCAGATCCATATGAATTATCTCAATCAAAGAAGCGGCGATGTATTCTGATTCTGTAGTGGACAATGCTACCCTAATTGTGATCGAGAACCATCTCGATCAGTTTGGAAACTCGTACCCATGTAACCCTTTACAACGAATTCCGAAACTCGCATCCCTGTAACCCCTTACAACGAGTTCTTCTTCACCAGATCTATATATTAGAAATATATCCTTAGTCCTTCTGAGGTATTTCAATATATTTATAACAGTCACCCAATGACCGTTACTTGGATTTCGCTGGTATCTTCTCGTCATGCTTAATGCGCACGACATGTCCGGTCTAGTGCATATCATTACATACATAATGAATCCTATAGCAGAAGCATATGGGATTCCTTTCATTCTTTCTTGCTCATCCTTTGAGCTTGGACATTGAGACACACTCAATATTGTCCTCTCTTGAATAGGTACCAAACCTTTCATAGAGTTCTTTATCTTGAACCTTTTCAAGACTTTGTCAATGCACTTTGGTTTAAACCTATCTAGCGCCTTGACCTATCCTTATAGATCTTTATTCCAAAATATAGGCGACTTCACCAAGATCCTTAATGGAAGAACAACTTCCAAGCCAGGCTTTTACACCTTCCATGGTTGGAATGTTATTTCCAAATAGTAGAATGTCATCAACATATAATACTAATAAAGTGATGATGCTCCCACTAGCCTTCTTATACACACAAGCTTCATCGACGTTCTTGATGAATCCATATTCCCTAATCTCTTCATCAAAACGGTGATTCCAACTTCTAGATGCTTGTTTCAATCCATAGATTGATTTATTTAACTTGCATACTTTGTTAGGATGTTTTGGATCCACAAAACCTTCAGGCTGAACCATATAGATATCTTCCTCAAGATATCCATTTAGGAAAGCCGTTTTGACATCTATTTGCCAAATCTCATAATCATATTATGCAGGTATGGCAAATAATATTCTAATTGACTTTAGCATCGCCGCAGGCGAGAATGTCTCATCATAATCAACCCTATGAGTTTGAGTGAAACCTTTTGCTATAAGTCTCGCTTTACAAGTATCCAAGTTACCATGCATATCGGTTTCCTTCCTGAAAACCCACTTACTTCCAACTACTTTGGAGTTAAGAGGTGCTACAACCAATTCCCATACTTGGTTGTTATACATGGACTGCATCTTTACGTTCATGGCTTCAAGCCATTTGTCACAATCGAATTTTGACATTGCATCATGGTATGTGGTTGATTCACCTGAATCTACCACGTAGCATCCATCTATGAAAAATCCATATCTTTCAGGTGGACTACTAATTCTACCAGATCTGCGAACGCTTTGTGTGTGTTGATCAACCACTTGATCGTTTTTCAACAACCTTTTGTTGAGTGCTAGTTTTAACCAAACGTGTATCGGCTTGTGGTTCTTGATCCTTATCAAGTTCCACTGTTCTAATAATTCCTTCCACAAGGAACTTAGTTTCCAAGAACTCAGCCTTTCGAGCAACAAATACCTTTTGCTCTGTTGGATCATAGAAATAATATCCTATACCATCTTTAGGATATCCTACAAAGATACACTTAGTGGATCGTACTTTTATTTGGGGTGTATTGCTTCACAGAAGCTTCACAACCCCATACCTTCAAATATGATTAATGATGGAGCCTTTTCATTCCATATTTCGAAAGGTGTCTTATCCACTTTCTTGGTTGGGGCCATACGAGCCGCGGAGAGCAAAGCGTAACCCCAAAGAGATAATGCGCTCCTAGCCATCATAGATCGAACCATATCTAATAGAGTTCGACTCCTCCTCTATTAAAACGAAGAACTTTAAAAGAGTTGATTTTGTACTTCACTTTTTGAAGATTCTGAACGTTTCAAAACTTCTTCTTTGTGTCAAGTACACATAACCACAACTACTATAGTTGTTGGTAAACTGAATGAAGTATCTTTCACCATACCTAGTTATTGGCTTAAAAGGATCACATACATCCGAATGTATGATACCTAGTAAATCTTTTGCCCTATCCCATTAAAGGGTTTCTTAGTCATTTTACCTTGTAAATTAGATTCACATATATCAAATGAACCAATTTCATTTGTTTCCAAAAGACAATTCTTTCGAAGTGTTTACATGCGACATCTGTTTATATGACCAAGGCAATAATGCCAAGGATAGGTCTTACTCAAATCCATTTTGAGTTTCTTGGTGATTGATTGGTACATTAAACTATCAAATGATGTATTATTATGAACTGATTCATAAATACCATTTGAAGGCATAGGTTTAAAGTAAAACATGTCATTCATCGATATAAATGTCAATGTTTGCAAACTTTAAGTCAAAACCATATTGTCTTATAAGGGAAACTTGAATAATGTTCCTAGTCAAACTAGGAGCATTCAAGACATTTTAAAACAATTTCCAAACCATTTGGAAGTTTCAAAACATAGTCTCCTTTCTTGTAATGTTTATTTCTTTTGAACCTTTTGCAACGAATTGCAAACATGAGTTCCACATCCGGTATCTAATACCCATGTGTTAGAAGAAATAACATTAAGGTCAATATGTATCAATAAGATTGTACCTGAGGTTTGCCTAGCATCCCTCTTGTTTTTCAACTCTTTGAGATAGGTTGGACAATTCCTATTTAAATGCCCTATCTCACCACACTCAAAGCATGGATCGTTCATGGCAACCTTTGCCTTCTTCTCTTTTGGTTTCGGTGGTTTCGCTTTAGTCTTTCTAATCATTTCCCTTTGAATTACCCGTTTCCATTTTCAACATTTGCTTTGGTGTCGGGGTGATGCCCTTTCTAGTTGCCACCCTCATTGATCGTTAGAATGGATAAAACCCTTTTATCCATATTGAGCCTTTCGAGGTGATCAATGTGGCTTTTCATCTTAAAGACATAAGATGAGTCCGATTGGGTTTCCTCCATTCGACATGCATGAAGCGCTCGAACCGTTTCGAAGCGTTCTACCCTTAGGAACATTTCCTACAATTGGGTAATCATGTCGTATGCTCATGATGTTCAAAACCTTTTGAATCTCGGGAATCATAATTCCTAACATGAGGCAAGAGGCTGCGTAGTATCCTCGATATACTTAATCCAATCGTCATAGGCATCCTTATGTTCCATAAGAGGTTCATCGGGATTAGAATCATTTTCAATGATAGGTTACGGACGGTTTGGGTAATATTGTTAGCGACCATCTACAAAATTTTACAACATTCAATTTTAGTATTTTCGATATTATTATATTTTAATCATTAATACCCTTTTGTGTCTTATAGACAATTAATAATTAAAATCTAGAATCCAACGTTACATTTAAATATTGGTTAGGTGACCTTTATCCCATTATTTAAATTAACAAGGTAGTCAACGTTTGACGATTGCAACCCTTTGCAACTTCTAGCCATATGGGATTGGTTAAACATCTTGATGTTTAGTTGGCATGTTTAATCCCATCAACACCTTTTGTTCCCCATGCTTCGGTGGCCCTAAGTTCATGGTTTCCAAATCAAGTCGTCCAACTTACACACACGTGTGAGTTTATACACATAAGTGGTTAGGTGACCTTTATCCCACAAACATGGTAAACCCACCTCGAATATACAAGTTCCCTCAAATGTGGTTAGGTGACCTTTATCCCACAAAAGAGTTCCCAAGTGATTCGAGTGTTGTATAAAAGGATGGTGTTTGACTTGTTTTATAAAAGGGATTTTGAGTTTTCAAAATTCTAGTTTAGAAAACTTTATGTACCATACATTTGCATGCATTCAAATCCTTGGTACTTTTGTAAAACAAATTTTCAAGGTTCTTTTAATAAAACCCATTTTGTAAAGTCATTAATTTTTAATAAAACCTTTATTAACCATTTTAATGATTTTGTTAAGAACCATTTTAATGATTATTAGTTTGTTAAGCATGCATATCCAAATATCATCAAAACAACATAAATAAACAACCACACAAGCATAAATAACAATGGGTGCATAACCATAGCCAACTATTTTGACAACACTTGTTAGCCGTAACAAGTGTGCCAAAAGGTCCTTCCTAATGGGTGAATATTGACACAAATAATGTGTCGTTGAACTCCCACTTGATCCCGCATCCAAATGCTTCAAGTCTTCCTTTTGTGTTGTGATTTGTTCACTTTCTTTGAGCTTCCAAAATGTCCTTTAATTCAGCTCCAAACTCCTTTGGACTTCAAAAATGTGTTTTGGTTATCGGGCTAAAATCCCGTTAAGAACTATGAAGTCCTTTAGGCCCGAAATTAGCCAAAACCAAAACCACATTTTTGTGTGCATCTTCTTTTACAAAATATATCCTAATACATTTTTTCCTAGTAAAATAAAATGCACCTAATCTATTTATTTTACATACCAAATGAAAATAAACAAATTACATAACTTTACAAATGCAAGAACAAAAAATAATAATTATTACAACCTTTGAAATAATTAAATACAAATCACAACCACAAATATTCAACATAAGGTCATGGCTAGGTTATGAACACCAAAATATATATATCCAAATATATAAAATTCAAGAAGCAAAATGGTTCCCTTTTACAACCTACAATTTTTCGGTCAAGAATGAAAAACCAAAAAATGTGGGTTTTTGTCCAAACAAAATAATCATCCAAATGAAATAATTTTTCAAGATTTATTTATGCATGTAATAAAATACTCTTGAAAAACAAAAGGATAACCATATATAAAATTTCGGCCATAGGGTTTTAACCAAACCCGAAACCCGAAAATTTCATATCCTATGAAGTATGCACTCATATAAGCGGCTCTGATACCACTGTTGGGTTTTTCACATGTTTATCAAAGTATTTTATCCATATAAAATAAAAACGCAGCGGAAATTATTATTTAAAACATGTTACTTACAAGATATAAAACTCATTTTATGTGTAAAACCCAATCCCGGATCCATATATGAACATGCATGCTATCAAAATAAAAACACAACCATAGAGTGTTTAGAATACTACCTTCCAAGGAGTAAAGGATATGAAGAAGATGATGCTTCTTGAACGGTTGCCTTCAAGTGTAGAAGACCTCAAGCTTGTATACCCCAAGCCTTCCAACAAACACCTTAGTTTTAGCTAGGATTTGAACACTTGTGAACTCACTAGAATTTCCTTCTTGGAGCCAACCCTTGGCCGAAAATTACACTAGGGAATATGAGAGTTCTAAGCACTTGAATTACAAACTTGAAAACCTCATGATCAAACATCATATGGCCGATTTTTTTGAGAGTGTTTTCTCTAATCTTTCTCAAGTTCATACAAGTCTTCTACTCCATTTTGTCATACAAAATGGTTATAATAAAATGAGAGAATATTGCCACCCATTTTGACCAATCAAGAGCCATCTAACACATGCAATTGCATGCTATTCCATTGGTCAAAAATCTTGGGAAGACACCAACCAATCAAATGTCATCTAACTTGTAAGATATGCATGTAACATGATTAGACCATAAAATGCTTGGGAAGAGTACATGTTGGGGGCGGCCCACATGTTTATTTTATAAAAAAAATTCAATTTCTTTTATAAAATAACTTAAGTCTTGATTAATTTTATAAAAATTATAACATCATATGTTATAAGACTTATACAACTTTTATTATGTTATTTAACCCATTAAATAACAAAATAAAATATTCTCTCAAAAATAAATTATCCATATAATTTATTAGTTTGTCAAGTGCAATTATTTAGAAAACCAATTTCTAAATATTATAAGTGTTAATATTTATTTGTTTGATCATAAATAAATATTGTAAGTGTTTGTCTAGCTTGTATTTGGGTATGACTCGACTTGGATCATAACGTACTAGCCACATCAATTTAATATGTGTCTTGGGCATACAGAGTCCAACAATATCCCACTTGCACAAGATACATAGAAGATTGATGCAAGCAGTAAATGACGCCTAACTACGGTTTACTACCCCCAATACGTATGACTATATTTGCCATTCAATAACATCATCGCCTTCAAGTCCCTTACTTGAACATGATTTAGGTGAATCTATCATTTATCCTTTCGTTACAGATGTCATGTCAAATCCAGAGACACAGAGTGATCACTCTCTGTTGATTGAACTTTAGCAGGCCTTAGACATCTTACTCTCAACGAATAAGAGGAACAAATCCCATCTTGACTACATACGTCTCTCATAATCACCTTGTACCACACCTGAGCTTAGCCTTATGTACTGTCATATTACTAACAGCGAAGAAATAAGTCAAGGTACAATATTTGGTGAATATCAAGACCCAATATGTATCTCAGGTCTGAGGATACTATGATATTCTCCTTTACTCAAATTTACTTATGATCAATCACAAATGATTCCATGCAGTAATATTCGAGAGCGAGTCAGTCCAATATTTGTATCCCACAAATATCTATGAACTTTGGCAGCAACACTTTGCTCTATATTCATACCTAATGAATATCTACCAATCCTAGTTCATAATAGTCTTACATTCATATTTGTTCCCACAAGTATGATCGACTACGAACATTTAGAATAAGTAACTTATTCACGGATTTAAACATGCTAAAATGGAACATAACTCAAAATACCCTGTAAAAGAGTTATATAAACAATTGTTCCAATATCCAAATACAAAATGGATCAAATCCAATCACTAGAATATCGAAGTCCTATGGCACAAGTATGACCCTCTCATGCTTTGCCCGTTCAAGGAGCTTCGTGAGTGGATCCGCAATATTTTGATCAGTGTGAACTTTGCGAATACATGTCTTTCCCTTTTCAACTTCATCCCTTATGTAGTTGAAAATCCGCTCAATATGCCTAGTCTTTTGATGTACACGAGGTACCTTGATTTGAGCAATCGTACCATCGTTATCACAAAGATCTCTAGGGCCCTGAATGGTAGGGACTACCCCTAGATTGGCAATAATTCAAGTGGCAGATCCATATGAATTATCTCAATCAAAGAAGCGGCGATGTATTCTGATTCTGTAGTGGACAATGCTACCCTAATTGTGATCGAGAACCATCTCGATCAGTTTGGAAACTCGTACCCATGTAACCCTTTACAACGAATTCCGAAACTCGCATCCCTGTAACCCCTTACAACGAGTTCTTCTTCACCAGATCTATATATTAGAAATATATCCTTAGTCCTTCTGAGGTATTTCAATATATTTATAACAGTCACCCAATGACCGTTACTTGGATTTCGCTGGTATCTTCTCGTCATGCTTAATGCGCACGACATGTCCGGTCTAGTGCATATCATTACATACATAATGAATCCTATAGCAGAAGCATATGGGATTCCTTTCATTCTTTCTTGCTCATCCTTTGAGCTTGGACATTGAGACGCACTCAATATTGTCCTCTCTTGAATAGGTACCAAACCTTTCATAGAGTTCTTTATCTTGAACCTTTTCAAGACTTTGTCAATGCACTTTGGTTTAAACCTATCTAGCGCCTTGACCTATCCTTATAGATCTTTATTCCAAAATATAGGCGACTTCACCAAGATCCTTAATGGAAGAACAACTTCCAAGCCAGGCTTTTACACCTTCCATGGTTGGAATGTTATTTCCAAATAGTAGAATGTCATCAACATATAATACTAATAAAGTGATGATGCTCCCACTAGCCTTCTTATACACACAAGCTTCATCGACGTTCTTGATGAATCCATATTCCCTAATCTCTTCATCAAAACGGTGATTCCAACTTCTAGATGCTTGTTTCAATCCATAGATTGATTTATTTAACTTGCATACTTTGTTAGGATGTTTTGGATCCACAAAACCTTCAGGCTGAACCATATAGATATCTTCCTCAAGATATCCATTTAGGAAAGCCGTTTTGACATCCATTTGCCAAATCTCATAATCATATTATGCAGGTATGGCAAATAATATTCTAATTGACTTTAGCATCGCCTCAGGCGAGAATGTCTCATCATAATCAACCCTTTGAGTTTGAGTGAAACCTTTTGCTAGAAGTCTCGGTTTACAAGTATCCAAGTTACCATGCATATCG
Source organism: Helianthus tuberosus (assembly GCA_030545235.1). NCBI lineage: Eukaryota > Viridiplantae > Streptophyta > Magnoliopsida > Asterales > Asteraceae > Helianthus > Helianthus tuberosus. Next base: position 180,842,036 of record CM060411.1, read on the forward strand.
GTTTCCTTCCTGAAAACCCACTTACTTCCAACTACTTTGGAGTTAAGAGGTGCTACAACCAATTCCCATACTTGGTTGTTATACATGGACTGCATCTTTACGTTCATGGCTTCAAGCCATTTGTCACAATCGAATTTTGACATTGCATCATGGTATGTGGTTGATTCACCTGAATCTACCACGTAGCATCCATCTATGAATAATCCATATCTTTCAGGTGGACTACTAATTCTACCAGATCTGCGAACGCTTTGTGTGTGTTGATCAACCACTTGATCGTTTTTCAACAACCTTTTGTTGAGTGCTAGTTTTAACCAAACGTGTATCGGCTTGTGGTTCTTGATCCTTATCAAGTTCCACTGTTCTAATAATTCCTTCCACAAGGAACTTAGCTTCCAAGAACTCAGCCTTTCGAGCAACAAATACCTTTTGCTCTGTTGGATCATAGAAATAATATCCTATACCATCTTTAGGATATCCTACAAAGATACACTTAGTGGATCGTACTTTTATTTGGGGTGTATTGCTTCACAGAAGCTTCACAACTACGTCACGATACTCCCCACCGGGCCGACCGGTAATATGTGGAAATATCGGGGTGTGACAGCATGGCCTTAGGCCGCTAAGAAGTTGGGCTTGAATGGTTAGGCGGCACACTTGAATATTTAGACTAATACACGATGATTGTTTATGAACTGGCATGTTAGTCTGTATGTCGCTGAATGATTCCATGATGCTATGCATTGTCTGATATGAGCTATGTGATGTTACCTGTTGAATACGTGGTTAATTAGTAAACAAAACTGACTAGTATTGATAACCATGTTAGGACGTGGTTGATCAACTGTGAACAAGTAATTTGAATTACCAAGCAATCCAATGTGAGTTCACTTCTCTTGAGCATGCGTCCCGGTGGGTGGGACAATCAATGGGTATTCCTGAGAGGAATAAATCTTTTGGGTAAAAACTGGGATGTTAGATAATACATTCATCTCCTATCACCTTAAGTCCCATCTTCTACCGAATAGTTACCTGAGAGGTAACGGGGTATTAGTTGATAGCGCTATTAGGCTTGGTAACCTCACACCGTACCTGAGAGGACGGGCGTGAACTAATGACCTTAATCATGACCAATGCTTAGATAGGGGGCATTGGGGATGGGCAAAACAATCTGGAAGCCATCTTGTACGGTACTCGAGTTATTATCAACATTATTATCAATGAACTGAACTAAACACCTGGTAACTAACGTTTTCGTAAAACTATGAACTCACCAGCGTTGTCTGATACACTTGTTGCATGCTCGCAGGTCGTTAGGTACTATGGACAAGGAAACTTGCTATCTGGGATTGCTGGAGTGGTCATGGGTCGTACTTCTTGGATATGCATGGCTTGTTTACTGATTTCACATACATTTGGTTTTGAAACGTTTAAACAGTGATTTACTATTTGCTTCCGCTGAACATGTTAAACTTGGATTGCGTTTATGATCTATTTTACCATAATGAATGGAAACTTTGTTTAATCTCATAACAATTCGTTTAATGTGATTAGTGGCTAGAGGATGGTACGTCACACGCCTATCGGGGTTTCCGCATGTGGTATTTTGGGGGTGTGACAGTTTGGTATCAGAGCCACTGGTTATAGTCAACTAGGTTTTAAAACGTTTTTCTTTAAAACCAGACTATAACCGAACAGTTTTGAAATCAACCATGACACTCAGCTCCAGATTGCAAGGTTCGTCTCTCGTTTACTTATTGCATAGCATAACTAGTGTACATCTATGTATGTCATTACACGTGATTGCACACTTAGCACTACAAAATGAATTCATGTGTTACTTGCCTATGTTAGGTGACTGATAGTGTGACGTTCCCTCTAGACCTTCATGATCTATGATGTGGTGTTTTGTCTTGCTACTCGAATTTGAGGACCTTTTAAGCATGAGTTGGGAGGAGCTGAGATAAACATGCAAATCGCATTGCTATTATGGGTGCAAACATAATAACAATGTGGGGTGCATGTGAGTCCCAGTGAGGCTTAACGAGTGTGAGAGGGGTTCCGCTCTGTTGTCTGACGTAATGATAGAACTTGGTAATCTGTAGAGGTCATAGTGATGTATGACTCCCATCCAATCCTGACTTTTAACCTTTCCCCCCTTTCTTATTTAGAATCATGAGTGGACGTGGTGGACGTGGTGGAGGCCGCGGTGGAGGATGTGGCAACATTACTATGTCTCAGGCTGAGTTAATCGATCTGATCAATACTCGAGTGGCTGAATCCCTAGCGGCTCAGCAGGCCGGTACGATATGTGCCAAATACCCTTTATCCTTGTGTCGCGTACTCGAATCTTACCTGTGTGTTGTATTTTCTTTTGTCTTTAGGTCAACCCATGAATCAGAACAATCCGCCTGTGTGCACGTTTAAGATGTTCATGGATTGTAAGCCACAGACATTTAGCGGGACTGAAGGAGCTGTGGGATTACTGCGTTGGTTTGAGAAGGCAGAATCGGTGTTCGCGATGTGTAACTGTCCTGCTGGAGACAGAGTGAAGTATGCTTCGGGGACACTCGAGGATGGTGCCTTAACTTGGTGCCTTACTTGGGACGATTTCAAGGAGCTGATGCGTGAAGAGTATTGTCCTCGTGACGAAGTGCAGAAACTTGAGAACGAGTATTATGATCTGAAAATGGTGGGGTCTGAGATTGAGGCATACACGAAACGGTCTCATGAATTAGCTAATATGTGCCCGAACTTATCACGACCTCCACACCGAAGAATCGAATTGTACATCAAAGGATTAGCCCCACATGTTAAGGGCTTGGTTACTGCAGCGAACCTCAACAATTTACCTCAGATAATTCGGCTGGCTCACAAAATCACAGATCAGGAGGTGGAGCATGGCTCGCTACCACCACGTGTTTCTACTACTGCTACAGCTACTACTCCTGCTACTGACACCAACGTAAATGGATTGATGTGGACAAGGTGTCCAACTCGAATCAGCCACAGAAGAAGCCAAACAACAGTGGCAATCACAGTTTTAGCCAGTCATCTTCTATAAACCAGGATCAGAGCAACAACTCAAATCAAGGACCATACGCAGGGAAGCAGCCAAAGTGTAACAAGTGCAACTTTCATCATCGTGGACCGTGCACCCGAGTCTGTCACAGGTGCAACAAGGTGGGCCATATGGCTAGAGATTGCAGGGCCCCACTCCCAAGACAGCAACAGCAGCAACCCCCACAGCAACAGCAGCCACAGCAACAGGAGAGGCAGCAGCCTCAGCAGAATCAGGGAAATCGTAAGGGGTGTTTTCAGTGTGGAGACGAGGGTCATTTCAGGCGGGATTGCCCTCAACTGAATCAAAATGCTGGTAATAACAATAACAACACTGGGAACAACAACAACGGAAGCAATGGTGGGAATGGTGCGAGTGGGAGAGTGTTTACCATTGGTGCTGGGGAAGCTAGGAACGATGGCAACGTTGTGACTGGTACGTTTTTCGTGAACAATCTATTTGCTTCTGTTTTATTTGACTCTGGTGCCGATTGGAGTTATGTGTCTTTAGGGTTCAGTCGTCAGTTAGGGTTAACTCCTACACCTCTCGTAACTAAACACGTAGTAGAATTGGCTGATGGCAAATCGATTGAAGCCTCGCATGTCCTTTTTGGGTGTAAACTCAATCTTATGGGTCAAGTGTTCGACATTGACCTACTTCCTGTTACTCTTGGAAGTTTTGATGTGGTTGTGGGTATGGATTGGTTGTCTAAACATCAAGCGGAAATTATTTGCAAGGAGAAAATCGTACGTATTCCTCTCCCTAGTGGAGAATCTTTGTCGGTTCAAGGTCATCGTAGTGGTGCGATGGTTGGCATCATTTCAGCTATGAAAGCCCAGAAGTGTCTATAGAAGGGCTACCCTGCTATTTTAGCACTTGTTACTGATACTCAGCCTGAAGAAAGGAAAATCGAAGACCTACCTATGGTCAGTGAGTTTCCAGTTGTATTTCCTGAAGAACTTCCTGGTCTACCTCCACACCGTCAGGTGGAATTTCAGATTGACCTTGCACCAGGAGCAGCTCCGATTGCTCGTGCTCCTTATCGTCTTGCACCAGGAGAGTTGCAAGAGCTGTCAAATCAACTCCAAGAACTGTTGGATAGAGGTTTATCCGACCCAGTTCTTCGCCTTGGGGAGCCCCAGTTCTATTCGTGAAGAAGAAAGACGGGTCTTTCCGTATGTGTTTAGATTATCGTGAACTCAATAAGGTGACGGTTAAGAATCGTTATCCTTTGCCGCGCATCGACGATCTGTTTGACCAGCTGCAAGGGTCAAGCTTCTATTCGAAAATCGACCTAAGATCGGGCTACCATCAGATGAGAGTCCGAGAGGAGGATGTTCCTAAAACGGCTTTTCGAACACGGTATGGCCACTATGAGTTTCTGGTTATGCCATTCGGGTTAACTAAAGCACCAGCGGTCTTTATGGACCTCATGAACCGTGTGTGCAAACCGTATCTTGACGATTTCGTCATCGTGTTTATTGACGACATTCTAATATACTCTAAGAGCAAGGAGGACCACTAGCGGCACTTGCGTCTTATTTTGGAACTCCTGAGGAAGGAGCAACTCTACGCGAAGTTTTCTAAGTGCGATTTCTGGATTCGAGAGGTACACTTCCTTGGCCACATTGTTAATGAATCAGGGATACACGTGGATCCTGCTAAGATTGACGCTATTAGAAATTGGGCGGCACCGAAGAATCCTTCGGAGGTGCGACAATTTCTTGGTCTCGCTGGGTATTATCGCAGATTTATCAATGACTTCTCGAAGATCGCTCAACCTCTCACCGTGTTAACGCAGAAAGGCGTTGGATATTCTTGGGGAACGAAGTAGGAGGATGCTTTCCAACTCTTGAAACAAAAACTATGCAGTGCACCAATCTTGTCATTACCTGAGGGTACCGAGGATTTTGTGGTGTATTGTGATGCTTCTATTCAGGGTCTCGGTTGCGTGCTGATGCAACGCGAGAAGGTGATAGCGTACGCTTCTCGGCAGCTGAAGGTTCATGAGAAGAATTACACGACTCACGACTTAGAGTTGGGAGCCATGGCCTTTGCATTAAAAATATGGAGGCATTACCTGTACGGTACCAAATGTACTATTTATACCGACCACAGGAGCCTTCAACACATCTTTGACCAGAAAGAGTTAAACATGCGACAGCGTCATTGGGTAGAACTCTTAAACGACTACGATTGTGCAATCAAGTATCACCCAGTTAAAGCTAACGTTGTAGCTGATGCCCTTAGTCGAAAGGAAACGAAACCCAAGCGTGTCCGCGCTCTGCAGCTCACTATCCACTCTAATTTACCTGATCAGATCCGTTCGGCTCAGACTGAAGCGTTGAAGGAAGAAAACCTGGAAGCTGAATATTTGCGGGGCATGGAAAAATGACTCGTGGAGAGTTCTGACGGCATTTATTATTTTATGGAACGGATATGGGTTCCTTTGTTTGGAAATCTTAGGGAGCTTGTGATGGACGAAGCGCATAAGTCTCGTTACTCTGTTCACCTAGGTTCAGATAAGATGTATCAGGACCTCAAAGTCTTATATTGGTGGCCGAAGATGAAGGCTCACATCGCGACGTATGTGAGTAAATGTTTGACTTGTGTGAAGGTTAAGGTAGAGTACCAGAAACCCTCAAGCCTGCTTCAACAACCAGAAATACCCATGTGGAAATGGGAGCAAATTGCTATGGATTTCGTCACTGGTTTGCCAAGAACCCAAAACGGAAACGATACCATTTGGGTGATCGTTGATCGTCTCATGAAGTCAGCACATTTCCTAGCAATCAAGGAAACGGATAAGTTCTCACAACTCGATGCTGTTTATCTAAAAGAAGTGGTTTCTAGGCATGGGGTGCCAACCTCCATCATCTCTGATCGTGATCCGCGTTTCATATCTGACTTATGGCAGTCGATGCACAAATCATTCGGCTCACGCCTCGACATGAGTACTGCCTGTCACCCTTAGACGGATGGTCAAAGTGAGCGAACCATCCAGACACTTGAAGACATGCTGCGAGCGTGTGTGATCGATTTTGGTAAAGGTTGGGAGAAACACTTGCCTTTGATTGAGTTCTCCTACAACAACAGTTACCATACCAGCATCCAGGCAGCTCCGTTCGAGGCATTGTACGGGCGGAAATGTCGTTCCCCTCTTTGTTGGGCTGAGGTGGGAGATAGCCAGATCACAGGCCCGGAACTCGTGCTTGAAACTTCTAAGAAGATTGTTCAGATCAGGAATCGTATGGCGGCAACGCGTGACCGTTAGAAAAGCTACGCTGACAAGCGTAGGAAGCCTTTGGAGTTCGCTGTAGGCGATCGTGTTATGTTGAAAGTCTCACCCTGGAAGGGTGTGGTTCGCTTTGGGAAGCGTGGTAAGCTTAACCCATGTTATGTTGGGCCATTCAAAATTCTGGAGCGAGTTGGTAAAGTGGCCTACAAGCTCGAATTACCTGCTGAGCTGGGTAACGTCCATGATGTCTTCCATGTTTCACAACTAAAGAAGTGTTTGTCCGATGAAACACTTGTAGTACCATTCCAAGAACTGAAATTCGACCACAAATTGTAGTTTGTCGAAGAACCCATCGAAATTATGGACCGGGAAGTCAAGGTCCGTAAGCACAGTCGAATTCCGATCGTGCGAGTCCGTTGGAGCTCAAGACGTGGACCGAAGTTCACGTTGGAACGCGAGGATCAGATGAAGCTCAAATATCCTCAACTTTTCCCAACTGACCAATCTAATCCTGATGCAACTGGTGAATTTCGGGACGAAATTCCCTTTCAAGTTGGGGATGATGTGGTACCCGAGGAAAATCCACAGTTATCCTGATCTATCACTTTATGTAACACCCTGAAAACGGGTTTGGTAATCAAACCACGTTAATACTACAGGACGGGTAAAATACAGTTAGTGGTAAAACTTACCCGGTAAATTTTAGGATTTAAATAAATAAATCTAATATTTATTAAAAGGATGAGAAATAGTTTGAGAAAAGCAAAGTATATAAAAAGGGCTCGAGATTTAACGGGACTTAAAATAAAACGGGTTGTGAACAAGATAAAGTAACTAGGAAATAAATAACCTAGTTAATTACAAGTCTTGTAGTTATGAGAAACCTTGGTTAAAACATGTTATATGCAACAAGGGTAAAGGAGAGGGACTAAAGGTGATAAGCTGGAAACTAGTTTTATTTAATAAAACATCAACACCAAAACACACACTCTAAGTGTGTGTTCTGGTCGAGACAATCACAGGAGCCAAGGGGGTTCCCTTACTCAAACCCTAACAAGCACAAAATCAACAAATTGGAAGGGGAAATCAAACCCAAATCGAAATCCGAGCACAAACTAGTGATCACCTCAGTGAAGGGATCATAAGGTATGTTAAAATTCCCACTTTGGTTCCATCTCAAATTTGGATGAACACATGAGATTTGAGATTTGAGCTTGCATGATCGTTATTTGGGTGAAATAGTAATGAAATCATGTCTAGGAGTAAACCCTAGTCATTAGTTTGTTGAATTAATGTTTAAACTATGAAATTCATGATCATCCACCATGTGTGTGTAGTGGGTTTTGTAGAAACAAGGTGAACACTAGAACCATGATGAGTAAATTAGTGTTATTTGAATCCTATGAGGTTAATTTTGATATTGAACTATGAATTAGATGATTGTCTTGTAAAAGATGTTAAAATCTTGGTAAAAATAACAAGTTATGAACTTGATTATAAATATGTAAAATTATGCACATTAGGTGTTTGTTAAAATGCCTAAATAAGAACTAAAGTGTTGAAATTTAAAGTGAAACGCGCAATTGAATGATATAACAAATTATGCGTAATATGAAGCAATAGGGGTTCTAAACATCATGTTGATTTAGACTAACTATGTAAAATCATGTGATTAAAAGTTGTTAGCTTTTGATAAGTTGAACAAATAAATGATGAAGTCGAATAATAGATTCAACACAGAATTCGTAAGATGGAATAGTCGTATGTGATAATGACTAGTCTAACCATCTTACTAATTATGATTATAGTTTGATGCTTGACAAGCTAGGTGAAGGCTTGGGAAGGAAGCGGGTCAAACGAATCAAGTGTAAAGGAAAAGCGTGTTTCGGATGCAAAGTAAGTAAAGCTTACGCCCCTTTACATTATTTACAAATTACTTAATTGCAAGTATTGTATATGAATGCTACTAAGTGGTTGGTATTTAATGTTCCGACACGATTCAATGAGAGTCAGAACAAGGGTAAATGGTAAGAAATCATGAATTATGGTAAAAAGGGTAAAATGGTAAATTAGTCATGTAATGACGAACCAATAAAAAAAACGGTTTTTAGTAAAATGAGTTCAAGGGAAAAACCGGGATAGGTTTAAAGGGATGAAATGGTAATTAAATACCATCTCATACGGATAAATGGTCAATTAGACTTAGTGAGTCAAATGGTGTTGTTAACACCATTTGACAATCGCTTGTTGAGTTTTGTAATCATAGGAATAACATAAGCTTGCGTTGCTTTAACTAGAAAGATTTAAAGCAAAAGTTATGTAAACGGGTCAATACTTTGACCCGAGCCGGTACGCATAAATAAGCTTTTAGTTAAACATACAAATCTTGGTCAAATATTTAGCGAAAGTCCTTCGTCGTAAAGTGAGGGACTAAAGTTGACCAAAACACCCTTGAAGGGTATAATGGGGCAAATGACACATAGGGGTTATTTTGGAACTTGCATTAAGATTATAGAATCATTAAATATGAATAAAAGTTATAGGAATACACATTTGCGGGTCAAATGCACAAAAATGGTCATTTGTGTAAAATGACCAACCGATGAGTAAATTTGGGTTAATAGGTTAGTTATGTTAAATCCACCACAAAAATAATTGTGGTGGAACATAAGCAACATTTAGATGTGACATTACGAAGTATTGAAAAGAAAAGAGCTAGTTTTAGACCAAAATGCATAAAAGATCCCCTAAACGTGTCAAAATGAATTACGCGCGTAACTTGGGTTTTTGCCGCGTAATTCACAAAACTTATGAATCCAAGATAGATATTTTGAGTTAAATACCTTGGTCTAAGAATTATGATTAACTAGAAACAAGTTTGGAGGTCTTAAATACAAACGGGTCAAAATGTGGATTTTTAATAATAAGCCGAATGCTTAAAAATTTAGAATTTTATTAGTTTGAATGTCGGATATAAACTCCATGAGATGGAGAATCAAATTACGATCATGTAGGAAGAAACGGGAGATCAAACGGATACGCGGATTGAAAGATACGAAAGTTTTCGTGTCAAAAACGGCAAAAAGGAAAGGGAATGATACAGGGGCCACCGTAACTTACGGTTCCCACCGTAACTTACGGTGGGGCTAAAATTGTTACGGTAGTTGCCTACTGAGTTACGGTGGGATAATTTTCATACAGGAGCCACCGTAACTTACGGTGCCCACCGTAAGTTACGGTGGAGGCCAGTTTGTAGACCTTGTTTTTGGATCAAGAAATTAACGTTTGGATTTCCTTCCATTATCAATATCTTGTCTTGTACCGTTATTTAAACTATCAATACTAACATTTAAGCTGGTATTGATCGTAGGTGAATGTCGAGAGTCCCGGATGAAGATCAAGCGTCGAGCAAGAACCGAACACACGTTAAATGAAGCTTCCGCAAGTTGTTTCGTCGTTATTCTAAAACGATGAATTAAATTACACTATGTTGTTTTGCTTCAAGTTTAGAAAAGTTTTAATAAACCCGTATTTTAGCATGAATGTTTAAATATAAATACTCAGTAATTTGTGATTATTTACGGAAATCGATAAATAAAATTATGGTTGTTACAAGTTGGTAATCAGAGCTCATGGTTAAAGAATAAAGTGTGTTCGGTTCGAGGCTTGATCGCAAATCCGGTAAGTACATGTATATTACTGGTTTAGCATGTTAAAGTGTTGTAAACAACACATAGGGTTATCGCGTAATACACGCTACCCCAATTAAAATGATTGATACAGTTAACGATATTACGTGCATTGACATGTAGAGTAAAAAGCCTTGTATTACAATACGGGCGTTTATTAATGTAGAAACTACTAACTTTTGTAAATGTTTAGTTGAAGGACGCTCGCATCTGAAGATGACGAGAGTTGAAAGAATTGTGGATATAACGGTGGAACGGTCCGAGGTATGACAAGCTGAGTATACTCACCAAGGACCTAAATCGCGTAACGATCGCGAACAAGGTGAATGGCAAGGAAAGCCCGTCAGGGCAAGCGTTATCAGGTGCATGTTTTAAATTTAATCGCACAAATAGCAATATGCAGCAAACATGTAGAGAATGATTGTTGCATATGTAAATTAGAAACTTGGAAAACCTGAATAGAGTACCTACCCAGGATATTATTTCCAAGAAAACTAAATAGAGGCGTTACTTACATAGGGCGTGATGTGAAAACTATAAAAAGGTCATGCGTGTCATGTGTTAATCACTTACTCTGGCCAAGTAAGTAGTGGCATATGATACCATGAACTTCTTGTAGCAGACACATTTACGTCCGATGTAGTAAGGGCGAGATGAATGGGACTAACTTAAAAGGTACCCAAATAAACCAAATAAGCAAGACGTTTGATAACAAACGTAGACGCAAGTGGGATGACAGAAGCGTATTACGTTAGAGTAAATAGCCCGAGAGAAGGGACAAGGATCAAAGTAAGAGGAAATACAGACCAACTAATGAGAATGCTAAGGCATAAAGATAAAATTTGACAGTCATAAGTGATGAAAATTCACACAGACAATTCAAAGGGGTAGAATAAAAGAATAAAAGACTTGACTAAATAAAAGCAATGGATCTCGCTAAGATGATCAAATAAATTAAGATGATGTCTAAAACCATATAAGAATGGTTACTTGATGATGACTTTGGTAAAGATACCCGATAGATGGGTAGGAGTTTGAAAGCATGCGTAAACCAAGAGACGGGTACGCGAAATTGTCACACCCCGATATTTCCACGTATTACCGGTGGGCCCGGTGGGGAGTATCGTGACGTAGTTGATATCATCATAGTCAAACAACACAAATTATAAATGCACAGCGGAAGCAAAAGGTATGAATCACATTACAACCAATAAATAGTAATATCAAAGTATCACAACGGGCTGTAAGGGATCCACAGGCGGATCAGAAATATAAATAAAATCGTTGTTCAACAGACTTTAACATCTAGAGCTTGCAAGACTTGATTATTGATGCCTGGAGTAGCCAGCCTATTTCGTATAGTACCTGCACTTAACCTTTTTGGAAAATACGTCAGTTTACACTGGTAAATACAATTAACTGACTCATTTTGAAAAGAGTTTAAGAAAATTAGTTTGAGTGCACATGGCACAAAAGTATCTTTTATATCTTGGGATAATTATTTAGAAATAAACTTGTATACAGTTTTACATGTTTGTCGTCCATTTAGGACCCGGGTAGAAGAGCCGGTTTAACAAGATTAATAGACACACCACTGGGTATAATACCCACAAGAAGATACCCTTCTTGTGGACTACCCCTTTTTACATACGCATCTGTCAGGTGTATGCCTACACCCCGTGCTTAAGTCGTGGCCATTACTAATAATGAGCCGAGGATATCCAGGACACGGTCATTAATCCCCCAAAGGCATTGCATCAAACAAGACAGAATAAAACGGGTTATGCATCTTTTTAATCAATATTTGATTGTACGACTTCATACCCGACCAAGCGGTATTATAATACCGTACCCCAAGCCCGTATAGGGAAAATAAGTTAAAAGTATTTACCTGAGCAAAGTATAAATCACAACAGCAAGTGCACGTAGCTTTTACTGGGCTCCTAATCTGGAACGAAGGTTTTAATAACCTATTAGATTCCTAACGGGTCTTAATTAAGCCTAAACTTAGACCGGTTAGTTTTAAAGGAAGATATACGGTTCCAAACGCATGATTAAGCGAAGACCGGATTAGGATGTGTTTTAGACCCGACAAGTTTGTATACTTGTATAATATGGGTAAACTAAACACATTTTGGATTTTGAGATAAAATGATAAGGTTTGACCCGTTTCGGTTAGTTTATGCAAACTAGTTACATAAACCGCGCTGAACGCGAATAATGCGTAACGGGTAACCATATGATTCATGAACAGGTTTCCAAAGTTAATATGCTTTAAACATGTTGTGATATCAGTAGGATACCTTCCATTATGCCCAAAACGAGTTTAATCTCAAATTAAGCCCCGTAGGGGTATTTTGGTCATTTTAAAGATTACAAAAGAGATTAATTATAATTCTGAGTTTCGGGTCTGAAATAAACAGTAAAACAACTTATTTTAATAGGTCATATCAGTTGGTGATAAGTCTTATATGCCAAAATGGTTTTAAAGCCATACTATGTGTTTAATACGCGTAAAAAGCCGTTTTAAGCGATTTTCGGGTCATGACTGGAATCCGGGTTTTCTGATCAGTTTATAAAGTTCAACATACTTCATTTATCATATCAAATCAGTGGCCAAAGATTCGGTATCAATTTGTTATGTAAAACTCGTTTTATAAGCAAAAGGGTATAATCGGTAATAACCGAATCAAGGCAATAACCTTAGGTTATGATCAGTTTAAAAATAATTAAAAATCTTCAAAAATCCCAAAATATTATATTACATCAGTGGGTAAAAGATTTGGTGTCAAAATTTGGGTTTAGATAGGCTTTATGCTAATTGCGCCGTTTAATTAAATAAAGAGCTTTTTAAGTGCGCTATTGAGCATAACTCCTAATCTAGACCTCGAACTGATATGAAATTTTAGGGACATGTTTATAATTCAGTAACAAAGATTATTGTCCTCTCATATTTCCAAAATTCTCGTTTTATGGTCAAAAGGGCATTATGTTCAACATTAAGCATTTAACGGAACGCGTAAATGAATCGGACCATCAACGAACCAATCACAGAGGGTTATTCTATCATATAACCCGGTCCTAATAAAGCTCTAAGGCATTTCTAAATCATGTTATTACGAGTCAGAACTGAAGGTCAAAGCATAAGTCAAATTATGCGACTTTCGGTTCCGAACCGGTCCTAAACTGAAAATTGTCGGGTCGGACATGCTTAGACATGTTCTTGCATTGATTACCAAGTTATATGAGTGGCAAAACAGGTTACACGCCTTCTACATTGCTAATTACATGTTAATTCGAAAAATATAATTCTGTTGACTTTTTATAATAAACTTTGACCCGACAAACGACTTAGTAAGAGCGGGAATCAGAGGGTGCCCTTCTAAGGGTTTAATACCCACAAAAATACCAACTTATAACTACTTTTAATTTGGCTAAACATCAGACCATTAGTGATTAATCGATAAGTCAAACCTTAATTACGACGGTTTGACTTTAAGCTAATTAACTAAGTAAAACACGATTAAGGAAAGTTAAGAATACTTACCAAGGTCCTAATTACGACTAGAGACGCTTAGGGAAGGCTCTTGTGCTCCAGGAAGTTCCACAAATGAAGTTATGAGTGAATGATCAAAAGTTGCACATTGTGGGTCTTTATATAGTGAGTTTAATCTCACTAGATCATGCCAAACAAGTCTAGGATTGGTCCAAGATCAATTACAAGTGTCCCTAGAACCTAAAAACAAGCTTGGGCAGCACATGGTATTGAAAAATGGCAATATAAGTCGGTTACATGGGCTGAACAGCCACCTATGCATTTTTCTGCTTCTGGGGCTGTCTTACGGACCGTAAGGCTAAAGCCTTGCGGTCCGTATCCGCTTTCAAAAAAAGTTCACCCGGTCTGCTTGCTTACGGACCGTAAGGGGTAACCTTTGCGGTCCGTAAGCCTTCACCAGAAAACAAAAAAAATTGCAACTTTAAAGCTTTAATCATGCAACTTTGATATTATGAATTTAGGGCCTTTATTATTCGTATGGGACCTCTTGAACATGCTTGAACAGTTATGTCAACTTGCCATGCTTCAAAAATGTCTTGGATTTGTGATGAGGTCGTTCGGAGGTATAAATTAACATGTCGACGCTTTTAACCCCTCGTATACGAATCTTATCATAACTTCCTCATCCGATAACGAAACTTGGTGAAGTTTTTATCATGCATTCTAGTGAGCATAATTAATCGTTACAAAGCTTCGGGTTTGCTAAAAAGGTCACTCAGAGGTATACTTTAAACATGTTGACACATTTAACCCCCCGTAGTTTGTAATCTCTCACTTTCTTTCACAATTAGCTTCGTATGATCCATGATTTATTCGTTTAAGGGTATAAACATCATGTAGGGTTATTGTAAAATATATTTATCCATTGTTGACATTTTGAACCCGTATATTCACATACTTTCCTTGTTTGTCAACTTTAGTCCTTCTAAGGTAATCCTTTACACGTTTAAAGTTCATGACACGTGTCGATATAATATTGGGCATGAAATTACGAGGTGTTACATCCTCACCCCCTTAAAAGAAATCTCGACCTTGAGATTTACTGAAATAAGTGAGGGCATTTCTCTTTCATTGTGGACTCTACCTCCCACGTATACTCGGGACCCCTGCGGGCATCCCATTTAACCTTTATGATAGGTACATGCTTCCTCGGAAGCTTCTTAACCCGTCGATCCTCAATCGACAAAGGTTTTTCAACAAACTCCAAGCTCTCATCGATGTGCACATCAGTATGTGGTATGACTAGTGATTCATCAGCTAGACATTTCTTCAGATTGCAGATGTGAAATACGTTATGAATACCACTGAGCTCTTCAGGCAATTTCAACTTATAAGCCACCGACCCTACACATTCGATAATCTCGAATGGTCCTATGTATCTGGGGCTTAACTTGCCTTTCTTTCCAAAACGCATTACCCATTTCCAGGGTGATACCTTAAGTAGTACCTTGTCACCTACCTCGAACTTCAGAGGTTTACGCCTCAAGTCCGCGTAGCTTTTCTGCCTATCCCTGGCAGCTTTGAGACGATCGCGTATTTGCACAATCTTATCTGTCGTCTTCAGGACTATTTCAGGTCCTGTCAGTTGGACATATCCAACCTCCGCCCAATAAACGGGCGTTCTGCACTTTCTACCGTACAAGGCCTCGAAGGGCGCAACCTTAATGCTTGTGTGATAGCTATTGTTATAGGAGAACTCGATTAATGGCAGGTGGTTATCCCAACTACCACCTAAGTCAATCACACATGCACGAAGCATGTCTTCCAAAGTTTGGATTGTACGCTCACTCTGCCCGTCCGTTTGAGGATGGTAAGCCGTACTAAAATTTAAGCGCGTGCCCAAAGATTGTTGGAAACTTTTCCAAAAATGTGATGTGTATCTAGTATCTCTGTTAGAGATAATAGACACTGATATGCCATGCAGAGATACAATCTTATCTACGTACAATTGGGCTAACATGTCGGAGCTATAGGTCTCCTTAATGGGTAGGAAATGTGCTGACTTAGTCAGTCTATCCACTATCACCCATATAGTATCATTTCCTTTCCTTGTCTTTGGTAACTTAGTGATAAAATCCATAGTTACCATTTCACATTTCCAAGTGGGAAGTTCAGGCTGTTGTAGCAAACCTGACGGCTTCTGATGTTCGGCTTTGACTTGCGCACACGTCAAACATTTAGCTACATAGGCAGCTATAGACTTCTTCAAGCCTATCCACCAGAAATTTGCTTTCAGATCCTGGTACATCTTGTCAGCTCCAGGATGAACGGAGTATTTAGAACTGTGGGCTTCCTGGAGGATAACATCTCGAAGTCCTCCATAAACTGGAACCCATATTCGTCCATTTAACCTCAAAATTCCGTCCTTGCCATAGGATAACTGTTCTTCAGTTACTCCTAGCTTTTCATCAGGATAGTTAGCTTCCAGCACAGCTTCCTTCTACGCAGCTAACAACCTTTCATTCAAACCGTTCTTTATCTCAATGCTCTTGGCATTGATTCTTATAGGCTTCACTCTTTCCTTTCGACTCAAGGCATCGGCGACTACATTCGCCTTGCCAGGATGGTATCTTATCTCACAATCATAATCATTCAAAGTTTCCATCCAACGTCGCTGCCTCATTTTCAAGTCCTTTTGATTGAACAGATGTTGAAGGCTCTTGTGATCGGAATAGATCACACACTTAGTTCCATACAAATAATGCCTCCAAAGTTTTAGTGCAAATACAACGGCACCCAACTCTAAGTCATGGGTGGTGTAGTTCTTCTCGTGCACCTTTAGCTGTCGAGAAGCATAGGCAATAACCTTGCCTTTCTGCATAAGCACACACCCCATGTCACGGCCCCAACCCGGTTTTACCCGTTTCAGGAGCCGCGGGACAGAAAATCCCGTGGTATTTATTTAACAGCGGATGATTTTACCAGGATCTTTTTAAAACTGCAATTTTCCCGATTATTTTATTTCACAATTCGGGGTAAACCCCGATAATTTACAATCATATGATTTCACTGAGAAATCTTTATTTTTCAAAACATGTCTCTTTATTTTATACTGAGCCACTTCCTTAAGCTTTGTAGTGCTTCACGACACTTTTCCTGGATCACAACAGATCACCTGAAACATGTTTGAAAAAGGTTTTGTCAGCAGGAAATACTGGTGAATTATTCTTTTTATGAAAACGACTCGTTTGTTATAATTTACAGTATTAAGAGCGATTACAATGTTTCCATATATCAACCAACTACCCACAGTATTTGTCACTCGAACATCCATCGGTAACCTCTGAGTCCAATGGTGTCTGTGACTATGGTCATATCACCCCTTGGCTACCCCGTTGTCCAATGGTGACGGTTATCAAGTAATGTATACAAAACCCCACATACCGGCTGTAATTTGGTGATTACAAAGACTTAATCCCCGTAATTATAACATTGAAAACAAATAGAGTTTTGTAAAGTAATTTGATAAAAAGAGAATGACTCACATTGCAGATTTAATATGAACAGAGCTTAGCCTACTGATTAGCCTTGATAACCTAGTTTTAAATAACAATGCACACAAACTAAGTTAGTAACTAATACAGCATTTACGATAACTCACGAGATTAAACCTTCACAACGAATGACAAAGTGCGATACTTAAACATCCATCGAATTAACGACGAATGACAAAGCATAAACCCTAATGTGGGCAGCACTTAAACATCCATTGGATAGTTTAATCGATCGGACATTGAATCGTAGCAGCGATCGAGTTATTACCCTGTATTGCGGCAGCACTTCGTGATTCGTGTGTATTTTAAGACTGTTTCTACAATATCTCAACGTATGTATTGATTTTGAACGTCGAACCAACGCACAATTGCATGTACCAGACTCCCCTATTTATACATGAAAAACGGCTCCCTCGCGTGGCGCGAGGGGCCTGTCGTGTGGCGCGAGGGGCCTGTCACGTGGCGCGACGGGTTGCTTTTAGGGTAGGGTAGGTTTGTGTCCGTTATAGCCTTAGTGAGTCACGTTTCAACGAATTTCAATTCCTACAGCAAACTGTGAAGATATTATCAACTAGGGTTTACCCCCCCCCCCTGAGTTTTAGGGGCCCTGATTCTGATTATTCTGAAAATTTTAGGGTTTATGCAAAATCACTTGGGTTTCTCAATTAGGGTTTCCTTTTTGATAAAATAATAAAATAAATAGGACTTTTGATACGAGTTGTTAAATCCTCCCCACCTTAATACAAATCTCGTCCTCGAGATTTACTGGAATAAGTGAGGATACTTTCGCTTCATTTCTGATTCCAGCTCCCAAGTGTATTCGGGTCCTCGTTTTGAATCCCACTTGACTTTATCTAGCACTAGCCGTTTATGCTTGAGAAACTTGATCTTTCGGTCTTCTATTTGTAGTGGCTTCTCAACAAATTTTAACTTTTCATTTACCTCTATGTCTTGAAGAGGTACTACCAGGGACTCGTCAGATAGACATTTCTTTAGATTGGATACATGAAATACGTCATGTACTCCAGCTAACTCTTCTGGTAGTTGTAAACTATAGGCAACTGGTCCTATACGTTGAATTACTGGAAATGGTCCTATGTATCGTGGACTCAGCTTTCCTTTCTTACCGAATCAAACTACTCCTTTCCAAGGAGAAACTTTCAAGAGTACTCTATCTCCGACTTGAAATTCTAGTGGTTTACGTCGATTGTCGGCATAGCTCTTTTGGCGATCTCGAGCAGTCTTTAGTCTTTCCTTAATTTGAGTGATCTTGTCGGCAGTCTCTTGTACTATTTCAGGACCTGATAATTGATTTTCTCCTATTTCTGCCCAACAAACTGGAGTTCTGCATTTTCGTCCGTACAGTGCTTCGAATGGGGCAACTTCGATGCTTGAATGATAACTATTGTTATAGGAAAATTCGATCAAAGGTAAGTGGTCATCCCAATTTCCACCAAAATCTATCACACATGCTCTGAGCATGTCTTCCAGAGTTTGGATTGTCCTTTCACTTTGTCCGTCTGTCTGAGGATGATATGCAGTGCTTAGGTTTAGTCGAGTTCCCATTGCTTCTTGGAAACTAGTCCAGAAATGGGAAGTGAAACGACTATCCCTATCCGAAACAATGGAGAGTGGAACTCCATGTAAGGATACTACTTCATCTACATACAACTTTGCCAACTTTTCCATGCTAAAGGTTTCTTTCAAAGGTAGAAAGTGAGCTGATTTGGTTAATCGATCCACAATTACCCAAATCTCATCATTACCTTTTCTGGTTTTGGGTAACTTAGTAACAAAATCCATTGTTATGAGTTCCCATTTCCATACAGGCATCTCTAGTTGTTGTAGTAGACCTGAAGGTTTCTGGTGTTCTGCCTTAACTTGGGAACAAGTAAGACATTTAGAAACATATCGAGCTATGTCCTTTTTCATTCCTATCCACCAAAAGTTATTTCTTAAATCTTGGTACATTTTATTATTTCCAGGGTGCATAGTATACCTAGATTTATGGGCTTCTTCTAAAATCTTATTTCTTAATTCTCCTTGCTTAGGTACCCAAATTCTGCATTGGTGGAATCTCCAAATTCCATCAGCTCCTTGCTCTAATTCTTTTATTCATCCTTTCATTCCTTCAGCATCATCCTTAATTGCTGTAACTTGAACATTCTTCAATTGTTCCATTAAATCTAATTGTAGATTTAATCTGAGAGCACGATCTCGCTTTTGCTTTTCATGATATTTACGACTTAAGGCATCTGCAACTACATTTGCCTTTCCTTCGTGATACTGAATATCACAGTCGTAGTCACTTAGGATTTCCATCCATCTCCTTTGCCTCATGTTTAATTCTTTTTGCCCAAATATATATCTTAAACTCTTATGATCTGTATAGACAGTAAACTTACTTCCATACAGATAATGTCTCCAAATTTTAAGGGCAAAAATTATGGCTCCTAATTCTAAGTCATGAGTCGTATAGTTTTCCTCGTGCTTTTTCAATTGCCTTGAAGCATACGCAATTACCTTCTTGCGTTGCATTAGCACACATCCAAATCCAAATTTTGAAGCATCACAGTAAACTTCAAAATCTTCAGTTCCTTCTGGTAAAGCTAGGATTGGGGCATTTGTTAACTTTTGCTTTAGAATCCTAAAAGCTTCTTCTTGCTTAGGTCCCCATTCAAACTTAACTGCTTTACAGGTTAGCTTAGTTAATGGTACAGCTATCTTGGAAAAATCCTTAATAAACCGTCTATGGTATCCAGCTAAACCTATAAAACTTCTAATTTCTATTGCGGATTGCGGAACCTTCCATTTGGTAATTGTCTCTATCTTAGCAGGATCTACATGAATGCCTTCATGATTCACCATGTGACCTAGGAATTGCACTTCTTGTAGCCAAAATTCACACTTCGAGAATTTGGCGTAAAGCTTTTCTTTTCTTAACAAAGTTAAGAGTGCATGCAGGTGCTGACAATGCTCGTCCTTACTTTTGGAATAAATAAGTATATCGTCAATGAAAATAATTACAAATTTATCCAAGTACGGTTTACAGATCCTATTCATCATGTCCATGAATGCTGCAGGTGCATTCGTTAATCCGAAGGGCATGACTGTAAACTCGTAATGACCATACCTAGTTCTGAAAGCAGTTTTAGGTATGTCTTCTTCTTGTACCTTCAATTGATGATATCCGGAGCGTAAATCTATCTTAGAAAAGTATCTAGCTCCTTGAAGTTGATCGAATAGATCATCAATCCTAGGTAATGGGTATCGATTCTTAATTGTAACCTTATTCAATTCTCTATAATCGATACACATTCGCATTGACCCGTCCTTTTTCTTTACAAATAACACTGGTGCTCCCCGCGGGGATGAACTAGGTTGTATGAAACCTTTACTTAGTAATTCATCTAATTGCTTTTTCAGTTCTAACATTTCTGTGGGTGCTAACCGATAAGGTGCCTTGGCTACCGGTGTAGTTCCTGGAATTAGATGAATTCTAAATTCTACTTTCCTATCTGGTGGTAATCCCGGGAGTTCTTCTGGGAATACATTTGGGTATTCTGAGACTACCGGAATCTCCTTAAGTTCCTTACCCTTAGTACTAATGATTACTGAAATCATATATACTATTCCTTGCTTTCGTTCATAACTAGCAACTTTCATTACTGATATGAACTTCATGGGTTTTCGTGGCTTATCTCCTGTAATCCTAAGTACTTCTTCGGTAGGTGCATGAATTTCTATGGAATTCTTATCACAAAGGATTCGAGCATGGGTGGCTACTAACCAATCCATTCCTAATACCACATCGAATTCGGCTAATTTCATAGGTAATAGGGTTGCATGAAATTTATAACCTGAAAGTTCTATATTTACTTTTTGCAAAACCTTATTTATACTAACTGAATTCCCATCTGCCGTTTCGACTGTAAAAATTTGCCTAAGGTTGGTCAAAGGTAAATTAAGAGCTTGACAGAATGAAGTATTGATAGAACTTTGGTTTGCACCAGAGTCAAATAATACTTTTGCATACACGTTGTGAACTAAGAACGTACCAGCTATCACATCTGGAATGAGTTCTGCTTCTTGAGTGGTCAGCTGGAATGCTCTGACATTCTTTTTAGTAGCTCCGTCGGCCGTCTTGGCTTTGTTGTCTGCTGGTTTGGCCAATTTAGGACATTCTGTTTTGAAATGTCCTGCTTCGCCACAGTTAAAGCAGATTCTTGTTTTCTTTCTGCAGTCTTCTTCACGATGTCCTATGGCTTTGTAAAAGTTGCAGGTCACATTACATCTTCCATAATGTTTCTTTCTGCAATTCCTGCAAAACGGCGGATTTGAAGATTGCCCTGTTCCTTTTCTCTTGAAGTTGCTACTATTACCCATACGAACTCCTTGGGTAATTTTCTGAGCCAGTTCCTTTTTCCTGTTTTCATCTCGTGTGCGTACCAGTTCGTCAGTTAGGGTGTTAGCTAATTCCACAGCATCGTCAATAGTACGAGGTCTCGCAGCTTTAACGATATTACGGATTTCGCTAATTAGTCCCCAAATATAGCGAGAAATGAGTACCGATTCTGGCGAAGCCAGTGTTGGTACCACTCTAGCATATTCAAAGAATGTCGAAGTATACCCACGACAATCTACACCCATCATTCGATGGTTTAGGAACTTATTCGCCATTTGATCTTTTTCATATTCAGGACAGAATTTTCTTTCTACAAGACTCTTAAATTCTTCCCAGTTCATGGAATAGGCCATACTTCTTCCTTTGGCTTGAAGTACTGTATTCCACCATTCTAGCGCTCCTTCTTTGAAAAGATTTGACGCATACATAACTTGGTCGTCCTTGACACATTTACTTATTGTAATCACTGCCTCGGTTTTCTCTAACCAACGCAGTGCTGCAGTCGCTCCTTCATTGCCTGCAAATTCAGCGGGTTTACAAGCAAGAAATTCTTTGTAAGTGCAACCAGGTGTTGCAGCTTTCATTTTCTTAGGGAGCGGAGCCTGCCGTAAATCATCATCGTGATGATTACCGCCTCCGTTTATGCTATTACTGAAGTTATCTTCAGAGATACGTTTGCTAGAAATGATTTGTTGAGGTTCAACAGGTTTCTGGGCAGCAGCAAGTATTGCTGGAATAGCATTGGCTATTCCTTGAGCAACAATATTTTCTATATCCTGCCTAGTCATAAATTGATCCTCTGGATGTTGCTCAGATTGATTATCCTCATTAACTGGTTCATTATTAACGTTTTCCATCTGATAATTAATATATATAATTTATTAGTATCGAATAAATAACAATTATACACAAAACAATCATACAAATCTCACAACACACATAGCCAAAACTATCGATTTCTCGATTCCCATTTTTATATTTTATACTATGCGTCAATACACACTATTTTCTTACAAAGTTTTATTTGTATTTATTTTACAAGATTATATTTTAGTATTTATTATACAACCAAAGTTTCACAAACCCACTATCCTTCGTCAGTTGGTATTTCAGTAACGACGTTCCCTCTCGTCGTATTTCCAGGAAATCTGTTCTCCTACTTCCCTGATCCTATTTTCTGCATCCACCAGCTCCTCACCAAAGTGGCGGAGTTCAGCTAAATTTTCATTTCTCATTGGTGGGTTTGGTATAGGTTCTGGGTCGAACTGAGGGAGAAAGGAATAAGGACTCTTGAGAAGGTTTTGAAACTGCCAGTCGTTAGTCCACCACTCATCCATTTCTAGAGGTTGGGTGTGGATTATAGGTTCTGGGATTGCTGGTTCCAAGTTTATTGGAAGTTGATTTTCAACAGGATAAGAGTAGAAATTATTATTGACAGGCCTAACGATATCACAGCTTGCCAATGCGCGATCCAATTCATCCTGAAATGGTAACTCCTTAATTTGTCTAGAGCTTTCCCCAATTTCTATCTTGGTTTGCCTAGAACCTTCCCCAAACTCCATTTCCATCTGCTTAGAATATTCCCCAAACTGCATTTCCATCTGTCTAGAACCTTCCCCGACTTCAATCCCCTTCCCTTTGTCTAAGGGATTTTCTATTTTGGGAATCTTCCTAGTGGCGGGTTTCCTTCTGCGCACACGCCTCCATCCCACGAATCTTCTCCTTTTCTTAGGCTTGGGTTTCTCTGGAGGTGAAGCGTTAAATTCCATAGGTTCTTCTATCTCAGGTATATATCTATTAAAATCTCTCGAAACCTCTATTTTCACCGGATAAAGATTTAAATTCTGAAGGGCTTCAGACAAGTCATTCATGCTGTTTAGCATATATGCAAAATACACAAAAATTGCTAAGTTAAAATTTTATAACTAAAATTTCATAAATAACCTTTAAATATTATTTCATACTGTGTGACTAATTTAACACGAAGACAACTGAAAATTAAAACACACCAGGGTTTACTGTAACTTATTTATTTTACTGAATAAGATTTCTGGCTTGTAGGTGATAAGGTTGCTAAAACTTGAGTCAGAGTATTTAAAGATTTGCATTTACTGCTACAGTGGCTAGCATATAGAGATCTGCCCATTTTTCATCTAACTTATCTTCCCATGGTGGGTTATTGCCTAATTCTTGGATTTTCTGATTAACTCTCTTTTCTTGTAATTTCTTTAATTTCTCCTGACTTTTCCTAATAATTAAACTTCTTTTTTTTAGGAGAAAGTGGTTCCTCATATTGTGTCTTTTGAACAAATATTCCTTCTTCAGGATTTGTATAGGGTTTTGAGGAATTTGTTTGGGATGAACTTCCCTTCTCGTTTGATGACCTATCTAATTTAAGATAGATGTTTGAAAGCTTTTGCTTACCCATACTGTACACAAATATTCAAATAATAAAACACATAATCACAGAATAGCAATTAGTAAAATTAAGTATTTTCTAAATACTTAATTGGCTTAAATCAGTGGCTCTGATACCACATTTTTCTGTCACGGCCCCAACCTGGTTTTACCCGTTTCAGGAGCCGCGGGACAGAAAATCCCGTGGTATTTATTTAACAGCGGAAGATTTTACCAGGATCTTTTTAAAACTGCAATTTTCCCGATTATTTTATTTCACAATTCGGGATAAACCCCGATAATTTACAAACATATGATTTCACTGAGAAATCTTTATTTTTCAAAACATGTCTCTTTATTTTATACTGAGCCACTTCCTTAAGCTTTGTAGTGCTTCACGGCACTTTTCATGGATCACAACAGATCACCTGAAACATGTTTGAAAAAGGTTTTGTCAGCGGGAAATACTGGTGAATCATTCTTTTTATGAAAACGACTCGTTTGTTATAATTTACATATATCAACCAACTACCCACAGTATTTGTCACTCGAACATCCATCGGTAACCTCTGAGTCCAATGGTGTCTGTGACTATGGTCATATCACCCCTTGGCTACCCCGTTGTCCAATGGTGACGGTTATCAAGTAATGTATACAAAACCCCACATACCGGCTGTAATTTGGTGATTACAAAGACTTAATCCCCGTAATTATAACATTGAAAACAAATAGAGTTTTGTAAAGTAATTTGATAAAAAGAGAATGACTCACATTGCAAATTTAATATGAACAGAGCTTAGCCTACTGATTAGCCTTGATAACCTAGTTTTAAATAACAATGCACACAAACTAGGTTAGTAACTAATACAGCATTTACGATAACTCACGAGATTAAACCTTCATAACGAATGACAAAGTGCGATACTTAAACATCCATCGAATTAATGACGAATGACAAAGCATAAACCCTAATGTGGGCAGCACTTAAACATCCATTGGATAGTTTAATCGATCGGACATTGAATCATAGCAGCGATCGAGTTATTACCCTGTATTGCGGCAGCACTTCGTGATTCGTGTGTGTTTTAAGACTGTTTCTACAATATCTCAACGTATGTATTGATTTTGAACGTCGAACTAACGCACAATTGCATGTACCAGACTCCCCTATTTATACATGAAAAACGGCTCCCTCGCGTGGCGCGAGGGGCCTGTCGCATGGCGCGACGGGTTGCTTTTAGGGTAGGGTAGATTCGTGTCCGTTATAGCCTTAGTGAGTCACGTTTCAACGAATTTCAATTCCTACAGCAAACTGTGAAGATATTATCAACTAGGGTTTACCCCCCTGAGTTTTAGGGGCCCTGATCCTGATTCTGATTATTCTGAAAATTTTAGGGTTTATGCAGAATCACTTGGGTTTCTCAATTAGGGTTTCCTTTTTGATAAAATAATAAAATAAATAGGACTTTTGATACGAGTTGTTACACCCCATACCGGTGTGTGATGCATCACAGTATACTACAAATTCTTCAATCCCTTCAGGCAATGTCAACACTGGTGCATTGCTTAGCTTCTGCTTAAGGATATCAAAGGATTCTTATTGCTTCGGTCCCCAGTCGAACTTAATATTCTTCCTAGTCAAAGAAGTTAGGGGTGTAGCAATCCTTGAAAAATTTTCAATAAAACGCCTGTAGTATCCTGCCAATCCCAAGAAGCTGCGAATCTCTGTGGGCGTCTTCGGCTCTTGCCAATTCATGACAGCTTCAACCTTTGCGGGATCTACCTGGATTCCGCGTTCACTAACCACATGTCCAAGAAATTGGACTTCACGAAGCCAAAATTCACACGTAGAGAATTTGGCGTAGAGCTTCTCTCGAAGAAGCAGTTTCAGAATGCAATGGAGGTGCTTCTCATGGTCAGCTTGACTCTTTGAGTAAATAAGAATATCATCGATGAAGACGATGACAAATTTATCCATGTAAGGCTTGCAGACGCGGTTCATGAGATCCATGAATGCGGCTGGTGCATTAGTGAGTCCAAAAGGCATCACTAAGAACTCGTAATGACCATAACGAGTCCTAAATGCAGTCTTATGTACATCTTCGTCCTTGACCTTCAGTTGATGATATCCCGACCTTAAGTCGATCTTGGAAAAGTAACTTGCTCCTTGAAGCTGATCGAACAAGTCGTCGATCCTGGGCAAGGGATACCGATTCTTAATAGTAACTTTGTTAAGTTCTCGATAATCGATGCACAGACGCATCGACCCATCCTTTTTCTTCACAAACAAGATTGGTGCTCCCCATGGAGACGAACTAGGTCTAATAAATCCTTTGGCTAGAAAATATCCCACATGCGAAAGTCCTTGATTGTGTCTGCGAGTTCGATTCCAATCTACACTTCCCAAAGTGATGTTTCCGACAAACTTTACACCTGGGTTTCTCACCCGACTGTTGGTTACCTTTGTTGGACCCTGAACTCTTCTTGTTCTCATGGTTCCCTTTGTGTTTCTTGTCTGAACGACGTGAGTTATCATCCTCACGCTTTCTCTTACCTTCTTCAAAATTCTTTAGCGATCTCAACCTGACCGCATCTAAGGTAAGAGACAAAGATAGATCAGCTGCTGATCTAAAAGTAGCAGGTCTTGAAGCCTTAACACTGGCTTTAATCTCTGGGGCTAAACCCCCAATGAAGCGAGCAATTCGCTTGGGTTCCGGTGTTACAAGGTAAGGAACTAATCTTGACATCGTGTTGAAGTTTGTAAGATAAGCTTGGCAATCTAGGTTTTTCATAACCAACGATAAGAAATCTGACTCAATTCTTTCAACCTCATGCTGAGGGCAGTAATTCTCCTTAATAAGAGCAACAAACTGATCCCATGTCAGATTGTAGAGTGGGATCTTTCCAGCTGCTTGAATGAGAGACTTCCACCATGCTAATGCCTCTCCTTTGAATGATTGGGATACATACTTCACTACATCCCTTTCAGCACAACCGCTAATGTCGACCACGGTGTCCATTTCGTCTAACCAAGTCATACAGTCAATTGCCCCCTTCTCCCCAGTGAAATCCCGGGGTTTGCAGGAAACGAAATACTTATAAGTACAGGACTTGGTACGTGGCTTATCATCAAACACTATCCTCTTAGATGGAACACTGTTTTGGTTTGAGGAATGCCGATCATCATCTTTCTTTGGCTCATCTTCCTTAGAGGGCGGCTTGCTGTGAGCCTCTGAATGAGTCTTAGGCTTGGAATGCGGTGCGGATTGGGTTCTACTTCGAGTCCCGCTAGATTCATTATACTGCCGCTCTATAGCTTTTGCAACAACATTGTCTATTAATGTTTGCAGTTCTGCACCCGCTATGCTAATTCGGGTATTATCATGATCCTCCCTTGGGTGACTGTTGATCTCATCCGAGGCAGCCATGTAGTTTGAACTGTTACATAAGATATTGACAATAATTTATTTGGGAGTTTATTATGGAATTGTCATTTATGGCAATTCATTAACCATGGTAAACATAGACCATATTTGGTTAATTTGTTAATCATATTTATTTAGGATTTTTATTATAACTTATCCTAATTATAAAACAATAACAATATTATTAGTGGCACAAAAGGCCTAGTCACAAGAACACTTTAAATTATAGGCCATGATTTCAGAGAATCAAGGCATTAAGGTTTGAACATAGTTCTTTACCTTTTCCTGACAGGGAGTCATAGACTACAACTGTCTTTCGCCTTATATGACAATAAATACGGCCCGTAGGCACTACATCACTAATGGATGTTTAATATAGGATCATCTTAATTGATGATTTAAACCTATGATTTATAGATCATCAGGTTAGGATAGGAATCTTTTGAAGGATTCCTATTAAAAGAATGACGTGTGTGATTTTAACGAATCACGTCTGCCAGGAGCGTTAATATATTTTCAGATGTTAACAAGGATTTGAATCTTTTTAAACAGGTCTTACCATCTTGGCCAAGTCTTATAATGACATGCAGGCTAGGTTATACCTTTAAGATTCTTATTTAATATTTAAATAGGCAGATTATTTTAAGAGGAACGATTTTCAATTTATTTATTTCATGTATAATATATTTATGCATAAAATGACAAAATGAAATTTTTAAACTTAACATTCCATTAAACATTAAAAGGAGTACACGTTGCCCTAAACGGGACTTTTAACAGAAATAACTTGCCCACGCAGGGGCTAAACTGTACATACAAGTCCTCGCAGGGACTGATTACTAAGATAGGTGTCCACGCAGGGACTAAAAAGACAAGTCCACGCAGGGACTAAGTACATAGATAAATGTCCACGCAGGGACTTGATTGAAATAAGGAAATACAACAATATATATAGGGATTCAGTGATCCCTCTTCTTCTTTCCTTTAAGTAAGCTTGCTAGGCCTTTGAGAAATCCCCGGTTGTTCCAACGTTCTTCTCGAAATTCATGTTCCACCCGACTTAGTCTTTGGAGGATTTCCTCCTGTTCTGGTGGGGAAAACCGTGGTGGCTGCGGCTGCTGCTGAATCGGTGGTCGAGCAGGTATTTGATACCCATGAGTTGGATATCCCACTCCCCAGGGAGCTCCATATGGTCCTTCAGGATGAAGGGCGTTGTAGTTTGCCGCTACGAGGTATGGGTCGGCCTCATCATAGTTGTAGTGAGTGTGAGCCGGCTGCTCAAATGGATTATACGCCGTTGAACCGGCGTATGTAGGATTTGGATTACCAAATCCCAATGGTGGCGGTGGTGGTGCAACTGGTGCAGAATTCACCTCTGAAACTGGGTTTGAAGGCCCACCCATTTGTGGGTCTTCATGCAGTGGCGGATAGTGACTGCCACTTGAGTGTTGTGGGGTGCTAAAGTGAAAACCCCTTTCTCGCACGGACATTCGTGCGCCTGTTCTTCTGCGCCTCGGTGGTTCTGGAGGTGCTAGCTGTACTTGCGGCGGTGGTGGCGGTGGCGTGACTGCCACGAAACGCGAATCCTCAGAGGGATTGTAACATTCCTATTTTTACCATATAAGAATTTTAGGGTTGTTTAAATTTATTAGCCACTAGTAACTAGTTTTATTTCTAATATTTTAAAAACTATTTTTAGTTGGTTGAAATATTATACTAATTAATTGACCTATATATGGGTGACCTTTCTAAATAAAATAAAAGTATACAAAAACTCATATAATTAGACGGGTAGATTACGGGTAAGTTGATTGTTAGAAATATGAAGTACCTAGACAGGCTTAGTGACCATCTAATAACTAAATTATAAAAATATAATATATTTGAACCTACTCTGTTTTTAGTGAAACCTAGTTCAAAATATAGATATAAATATTCTCGTTCTAATGACATATTTATTATTTTCTAGAACGTCATATTTTAGAAGTTATACAAGCCAAATAGATGAAGCAGTTAAATTAATTATAATATATATTAATAATAAAATAATACATATCAATTTAGATATGTATCTGTGTACGTGTCAAAATAGAAAAGAATAAAATAATCATTACAATTGAAAATATCTACAATTAAAATGATGAACGTGTCTAGCTATGGAATTTGCGTGTCTTCAACAGAAGCTACGTGTAGCCTCCAAAAAATCTTGGAGGTAGTATAAAATACCTACACTTCTGAATAATTTCTACTCCTTAGCTTTCTTTCGTTCCCCTTTTTGTCTATTTCATATATATATATATTATTTTTATTATTATTATTTATACTATAATAATAATAAAGCCATGTCTCGTTTTAAGTATTTTAACTCCTGATCACCGCTACCCTTTCCGATTGATCCTGAGCCCCATAACACATGTCAAGGCTCTGCCTGACTAAGTTTGTTGGGGTTCTGTCTCGTGACATAGGGACAAGGTTGAATTAGGGGTACTATACTTAACACAAGTGCATTATATATTTTTAAAATAGCTCAGAAGTTATACCCAATATTCTACCAGGAGACTTTCTAGTTGAACCCTAAAGTTACAAAGTGGGTCCATTCTCTTTTCTCACTATTTTATTCCCTTTTTCTTTATGATATAATTATATTCAGAAATGTCCCAAATTGATCCATAAGTAAAAACCCGGACCCCTGAGACCCCAATCCATATCAAAAATCAAGAAATCAAGACTTATGGTCTTCTCGCGGGCCGCGTAAAGAATAGGCAGAAGGTCACGCGGGCCGCGACAGCTTATAGGTCTCCGAGTATGCATGAAGGCCACGTGTCGTCACACGTGTCGCGACCACCGGTGACTCAGCAATCTCCGATCTGATCCACACTTCCACGCGGGCCGCGTAAGGTTTGTCCTGTGGCTCACGCGGGCCGCGACAAACTCAGAAATCAGCTATAAATAGCCAGGCCATGAGCAGTTCATCTGTGCACGAAAACAATTCTCAAAAACGAAAGTATACTGCATAAAATCATAATTTTCATTAGGGAGGCGCTGCTACGATACCGGGTATTAACTCGATCGCTATTACGATTCAATGTCCGATCGATTGAAACTATCCAATGGATGTTTAAGTGCTGCTCAAACTTGGGTTATACTTTGTCATTCGTCGTAAATTCGATGGATGTTTAAGTATTGCACTTTGTCATTCGTTGTGAGGGTTTTATCTCGTGAGTTATCGTAAATGCTGTATTAGTTACTGACCTAGTTCGTGTGCATTATTATTTAAACTAGGTATCAAGGCTAATCAGTAGGCTAAACTCTGCCCGTATAAATTTGCAATGTGAGTCATTCTCTTTTTATCAACTGTTTTACAATACCTCAAATTATTTTCAAAAGTTATAATTACAGGGAGTAAGTCATGGATATCTTGAATCACTGGCTAGTGGGGTATTGTGCACATTACTAATTTTCTCCCGGTTAGGTTCATTGACCTAACAGGGATAATCATCACTACTTGGGTGACAGGACCCAATAGTGGTATGACCATCGTCACACAGTGTGACACGGCGCCAGATAAAAATAAGATAGAAGCCATTGTAATCGCTCTTATGCTGTAATTTATAACTAAGGGTCATTTTAGAAAACCGAATGAACTCACCAGTATTTCCTGCTGACCAAATCTTTTTAAAATGCATTTCAGGTAATTACAGTAGATCAGGAATTAGAGTTGGATGCGGCACCAACAAGGCTTACAGAAGTGGCTTATTTTATCAATTAAATTAAATTAAGAAAAGTTGTTTTATGTATTCGAATTTATCCTGTATTAAAGCTACCTTTTGAAACATGGTTTTATCCCATCTATTTAATAAATAAAAATCTGGTATTTTCTAAACTCTGATATTTTCCCTAACTCATGGTTCTGATGAAATTTCCGCTGCAATGTTTTTCAAAATAACCACCGGTACCACTTGGCTGCTCGCGGCTCTCGATTCCATCCAGGGTGGGGTCGGGGGTCGTGACAGAAGGTGGTATCAGAGCCACTGATTTAAGCCAATAGGTGTTGTGACAATAATACCTAAGCTTATATAAAAGAGTTAGGAGATTGTTATTAACTGGTAGCACACATGATAACATTTAGACTTAAACTTAAGAAAAGATACCTTAGTATAAGCTTCAAGATAAGCTAAAATACTTGTGTAAATAAAGTGTGGTAGGTTTTGGTATGCTGTAAGGATAATAACTAGAACGTTGCAAGTATAATAAATAAGCAATAACACTTGACCACTGTTATTTCTTATTTATTAGTACTACTTTTTCTAGAACATGAACTGTCATGTGAAGACTAATTTGCTTAGTCCTTGTTGAAAGTTATAATGCACTTTCTAAATCATGATTTAAGAAAAATACTATTTATGGGAAAATCTAAATTTCTTCTCCGACAAGACTGGGTATGGTGTAGCAGACTCTCCAGTTTGTCCGGATATAACGGGGTTACCTCTCCGGCCTAGAACCGGGTAAGAAGGTATATAATATGTCAAACAAGTGACAAGATTTCCCTAAATAGTATCATGACCTGATATCTGACTTGTTTTTGGAAATATGAATCTGTTAAATACATTGATCATATAACGGGTATGTATATTACAGCATGTGAAATATATGATTATATAGATATGTATATCTATAAGGAAATCCAAAAAACCATAAGGATTGACAATTTGGAATAAAGCACAAGCGTATGTGTCAATAATAAATCTAGATTTCTTTATCAGGAATCTCTTGCATATATCTATAATACCGATATCAAACATTATTTTGTTTGATCATCTACCTCGTAACTCGTGCGACAATATAAATAATGGAAACCCTTTAAGTTGGGACACCATCAAAAGTATAAAATTTCCAATGCGTTACCATAGACTATTAACGCAAGTAAGAAGCATGTAAAGTTGTGCTAGTGCACAAGAAAACACATGAAACTTAAATTATACGTCCACAGACGTCGAAGTATATCACACACAACTTTCAAGGCAAGACCTTTTGAAAATATGATTGGGCACGACAACAACAATGCTAATCCCGGCAGTGGGAGAACTACTGATCAAAAAGCGGCACTTTGCCACATGATCCTACAAACGACATGAATATCGCTGAGGTACGTTGGAACAAGATTTCACAACCATCGGTGCATAGTCTAATCGGACTAATAGAAGTCACATACCTTTGCAATCCCCTATTTCAAATATGCAATATTCGACATTCCTTGGTAATGTCACTTAACAACAGTTATCACACGAAATTTCAGATAAAATTCTTAAATTTCTTTCGTTGAAATTCTGACTTCTGCATATAATAAGTTGACTTTCGCGTTTCTACTTCCCTTAAAGGTCATCATACCATGAGGATTTCTTTCATAGTAGCAATTATTGATCTATTTCATTTCTTGGTAAATTCACACATTACACATGCACTGTTTGTTACGCATGTGGTTCGTTTGATTTATGAAGACCACTGGAGGGCTTCATTCCAATTTGTTGTTTTATCCAAACTCAAATATCATTTCGCTATACTTGATTTTGCATTTTGAACCGCATTATTGCAAAACGATGACTCTTTGATATCGAGTCAATGAATTTTTGAAAAACTCAATTTCCTTTGACACACATGGTTTTCGTTGTGACCATGTCAAAACTTTCTTAGTGATACATGAACTCGTTTTGTTTAAACCAAGTTCAACTGTTTGAACTTGCTCGCATTACATATTCAATTCAAGGTCTCATATGATGAATTAAAGCCATCATATTCGAAATAATTCCAACAAGCACTTCAATTCTCTAGAACTATAACATGCTTGTTTGGTCTTCGACTTCATTGAATCATTTCTTTGATCACGATCACCTTGTGGTGACGTTGTCACAAATCTGAAGCTTGCGCTAATCTCGTTTGCACACATCATATACGGATTTAATTATTTATATTAAATCTGCTTTGTTGGTTTATCCTAGAAAAATAATCTTAACACAATCGTGTGCTAAGATAATGATACACAAATTCATGTCATATTTCAGTGTATCTCTTAATGGTTCTTGCAGCATCAATCGAGCCTTTTGTGATATTTATTGCTTTATCATCTTCAATCGAAAAACATTATTCAATTGTTTCATTTTCAATCCAAAATCCTACTAGATTTGTTTGAAACAAACATTCGGATTTACTTCGTTAAACTTTCATTTGGTTTCAAGCATGGTGAACTCATTCAGTCACCGCTATTATTATTTCGATTACTACGACACCTTGTGGTGGTATTTTCTTTAATTTGAAACTTGAACTAATCTCATTTTCATACCTGGTGTACGGATTTTAATTTCTGTTGATTCATTATCTTAAACATCTTAATACAACTATGTGTTAAGATAAGAGTACACAAATTCGTATCATATTCCGGTGTACCTCTTAACGTTTCTTTCATTATTAATCGAAAAATCTATGATAATCATTTGGTCTTTCATCATCAGTTGAAAATCCTATAATATTTATTTGAAATTTTCTTCATTAAAACTTTCAGTTGATTACAAAAACGGTGAAATTGTTCAGTCACCGTAATTATTGAGCTATTTCAATCATTTCGACACCTTGTGGCGTCGATATAAACTTGTAGCTTGGGCTAATCATAATCATACTAATCATTCAAACCCACGTATGACTTTCGTTTGACTCATCCTTGAAAGTGGTCTTAATACAACTATGTGTTAAGACAATGATACACTAACTCTATTGTATATCGGTGTATCCTTGTAATTCGATAAATGTCAACCCATTTGATTTTTTTCTCATATCATAATTCAATAATTGACAAATCATTTTCGTACTTCTATTTCATTTGAGCTTGTTGATTCTGAGTCTTCCTCAGTTAAAGTAAGTTTTCTTTTGACAATGAATTTTATTGATTCTAAAAATCATTCACAACTTGTAAACATTCAATTTAGATATCTATTGATTATATATCTCTTTTGGCTTGAACCTAGTCACCTTGGAAATTATATCATTTCATCTCGTTCATTTGATATTGATTTTTTCAAATAATTCAGTTGAACCATTGAGTCCTATTTATTGTACAACTTATATTCACAAAATTTGATGTTTTTACCTTAATATTATTTTTATTAAATAAGACATGACATAACTCTAAAAGAGATATTATAGTCCAAATCTCGAGGACGAGATTTAAAACAAGGTGGGGAGGATGTAACATTCCTATTTTTATCATATAAGAATTTTAGGGTTGTTTAAATTTATTAGCCACTAGTAACAAGTTTTATTTCTAATATAACTATTCGACCCAAATAGTTTTAAAAACTATTTTTAGTTGGTTGAAATATTATACTAATTAGTTGACCTATATATGGGTGACCTTTCTAAATAAAATAAAAGTATATAAAAACTCATATAATTAGACGGGTAGATTACGGGTAAGTTGATTGTTAGAAATATGAAGTACCTAGACAGGCTTAGTGACCATCTAATAACTAAATTATAAAAATATAATATATTTGAACCTACTCTGTTTTTAATGAAACGTGGTTCAAAATATAGATATAAATATTCTCGTTCTAATGACATATTTATTATTTTCTAGAACGTCATATTTTAGAAGTTATACACGCCAAATAGGTGAAGCAGTTAAATTAATTATAATATATATTAATAATAAAATAATACATATCAATTTAGATATGTATCTGTGTACGTGTCAAAATAGAAAAGAATAAAATAATCATTACAATTG
This sequence comes from Helianthus tuberosus, assembly GCA_030545235.1. Classification (NCBI taxonomy): domain Eukaryota; kingdom Viridiplantae; phylum Streptophyta; class Magnoliopsida; order Asterales; family Asteraceae; genus Helianthus; species Helianthus tuberosus. The sequence continues at coordinate 180,877,078 of CM060411.1, forward strand.
AAAATATCTACAATTAAAATGATGAACGTGTCTAGCTATGGAATTTGCGTGTCTTCAACAGAAGCTACGTGTAGCCTCCAAAAAATCTTGGAGGTAGTATAAAATACCTACACTTCTGAATAATTTCTACTCCTTAGCTTTCTTTCGTTCCCCTTTTTGTCTATTTCATATATATATATTATTTTTATTATTATTTATACTATAATAATAATAAAGCCATGTCTCGTTTTAAGTATTTTAACTCCTGATCACCGCTACCCTTTCCGATTGATCCTGAGCCCCATAACACATGTCAAGGCTCTGCCTGACTAAGTTCGTTGGGGTTCTGTCTCGTGACATAGGGACAAGGTTGAATTAGGGGTACTATACTTAACACAAGTGCATTATATATTTTTAAAATAGCTCAGAAGTTATACCCAATATTCTACCAGGAGACTTTCTAGTTGAACCCTAAAGTTACAAAGTGGGTCCATTATCTTTTCTCACTATTTTATTCCCTTTTTCTTTATGATATAATTATATTCAGAAATATCCCAAATTGATCCATAAGTAAAAACCCGGACCCCTGAAACCCCAATCCATATCAAAAATCAAGAAATCAAGACTTGTGGTCTTCTCGCGGGCCGCGTAAAGAATAGGCAAAAGGTCACGCGGGCCGCGACAGCTTGTAGGTCTCCGGATATGCATGAAGGCCACGTGTCGTCACACATGTCGCGACCACCGGTGACTCAGCAATCTCCGATCTGATCCACACTTCCACGCGGGCCACGTAAGGTTTGTCCTGTGGCTCACATGGGCCGCGACAAACTCAGAAATCAGCTATAAATAGCCAGGCCATGAGCAGTTCATCTGTGCACGAAAACAATTCTCAAAAACGAAAGTATACTGCATAAAATCATAATTTTCATTAGGGAGGCGCTGCTACGATACCGGGTATTAACTCGATCGCTATTACGATTCAATGTCCGATCGATTGAAACTATCCAATGGATGTTTAAGTGCTGCTCAAACTTGGGTTATACTTTGTCATTCGTCGTAAATTTGATAGATGTTTAAGTATTGCACTTTGTCATTCGTTGTGAGGGTTTTATCTCGTGAGTTATCGTAAATGTTGTATTAGTTACTGACCTAGTTCGTGTGCATTATTATTTAAACTAGGTATCAAGGCTAATCAGTAGGCTAAACTCTGCCCGTATAAATTTGCAATGTGAGTCATTCTCTTTTTATCAACTGTTTTACAATACCTCAAATTATTTTCAAAAGTTATAATTACAAGGAGTAAGTCGTGGATATCTTGAATCACTGGCTAGTGGGGTATTGTGCACATTACTAATTTTCTCCCGGTTAGGTTCATTGACCTAACAGGGATAATCATCACTACTTGGGTGACAGGACCCAATAGTGGTATGACCATCGTCACACAGTGTGACACGGCGCCAGATAAAAATAAGATAGAAGCCATTGTAATCGCTCTTATGCTGTAATTTATAACTAAGGGTCATTTTAGAAAACCGAATGAACTCACCAGTATTTCCTGCTGACCAAATCTTTTTAAAATGCATTTCAGGTAATTACAGTAGATCAGGAATTAGAGTTGGATGCGGCACCAACAAGGCTTACAGAAGTGGCTTATTTTATCAATTAAATTAAATTAAGAAAAGTTGTTTTATGTATTCGAATTTATCCTATATTAAAGCTACCTTTTGAAACATGGTTTTATCCCATCTATTTAATAAATAAAAATCCGGTATTTTCTAAACTCTGATATTTTCCCTAACTCACGGTTCTGATGAAATTTCCGCTGCAATGTTTTTCAAAATAACCACCGGTACCACTTGGCTGCTCGCGGCTCTTGATTCCACCCAGGGTGGGGTCGGGGGTCGTGACAGGGATCCCGCTGCTGTTGCTGCTCATGAGGCGATAAATGGTGAGAGGGTGTAAAGTATCATTCATACTGGTTGAACCTTGCTTGGTAGCTGTCAGGGCCACGGTAAGGTGATCCGTGGAAGGATGACCCATCTGAAATCTCGATGGGGTGAGTAGGTGTCCCAGAAGGAGGTTCAACAGGATCCTTGTCTTCATCTATATCCATTCCCTGAGCTTCGGGGAAATGGTCTTCAGGGCCCAATGGGTTGAAACCCACTGGTTCTTCTATGTAGTTTGCCGGGTTGAACCGGCCCTGGAAGACAGGAGTGGGGTCGCCAAAGGAATGGTGCGAGATGGATCGCTGCAACGGCAAGAAGGAGTGGCGTGAGTCTTCGGGTTCGTTCTCTGATTGCGGCCCAAAGGAGTGACGATAAGGAGGCGTTGAGCTATACGATGCAGATCGCCTAGCAGGCTCCGAATAGTTCCTCCAGTCTCCTTGAGGACCGGCACTCATGGTAGCAGAAGGAGTGCGCCGGTGTGAAGGCCCGGCCTCGTGATCGTTGGGGGCGTGGATTGGCCCCTTGCCTCGTCCTCCTCTTCGGAACCTCGGTGGCATATTCCTATCAAACAAATGAAAGAAAAACAACAACGAAAATATAAAGGACATGGTTAGAATTAAAAACAATTTGGATTAGTCCTAAGTTCCTTGTCTAGACTCGAAAATTTAGGAATGTGCAATTGTGTAACTTGGAGCTCTTTATATACCCACTTTGATCATCTAAGATCATGCCAAGGAGGTCTACAATTGTTTCCAGATCAAGACAAGTGCCCCCTATGCATGAAATACCATTGGGGCAGCCCCTGGTATGCAAAACAAGCTTCCAAAGTCGGTTAACAGGCCTGGACAGACACCTGTGCGCATTTTCTGATGTTGGGGTACTCAGGCGGCCCGCGTAAGGGACCTGTGTGGTCTTACGCGGCCGGTATGGTCATCCAGAACAGGCCAAACAAGTTTCAAACTTTGCATTTTAGGTCCTTGGTCCTTCCAAACGTGGTTTCACCTTTATTTCTTGCACTTTTGGCCCTCTAACTTGACTTTTAAGGACCTTAAGACTTATACAAACTTGGTTAAGTCCTTGGTTAACTTTGTGATCACCCATAAGGTCATAAATTTCAACGTTGACGCTTTTAACCCCTCGTATACGAATATTGTCATAACTTTCTCATACGATAACGAAACTTGGTGAAATTTTTATCACATATTCTCGTGAGCATAATTAATCGTTACAAAGCTTCGGGTTTGCTAAAAGGTCACTCAGAGGTATACTTTAAACATGTTGACACATTTAACCCCTGTAGTTTGTAATTTCTCACTTACTTTCACAATTAGCTTCGTATGATCCATGATTCATTCGTTTAAGGGTATAAACATCGTGTAGGGTTATTGTAAGGCATATTTATCCATTGTTGACACTTTGAACCCTTATATTCACATACTTTATTTGTTTGTCAACTTTAGTCCCTCTAAAGTAATCTTTTACACGTTTGAAGTTTATGACACGTGTCGATACATTATTGGACATAAATTTTTCGAGGTGTTACAAAACTTGAAAGTAATAGTATTCAGATGGAAATGTTCTTTACTATTTGGCTGCAAAATATTGAAGTAAAGTATCAAAAGAAAGGTGTAAAAAGGTGGCTAGTTAAGTGGAAGTGGAAGGTCATTGGAAATATCCTTTGGCCAAAGATACAAATATCAGTGATGCAAACTTTGGCCAAAGATATAAATATCATTGATGCAAAATTGTGGTTCAAAAGTTTTCTACATTTGATCCTTGGGGTCAAGGATCATCTTAACAGGAGGGTATTGATGTGTACTAATGAGTTGAGCTAGTTGTTGTATTAGTAATAGTCAATAAGTCAACGGTTAGTTGGATTAGTTGTGTTAGTTGAATGGGGGGGGGGGTAGTGCACGGTCCTCCCAACCGCCGGAGTGATCCCACTCCGGGAGCCGCTACCCGACCAAGCTAGCTCCGCGGTGAATTCCCCTTGCCGAGTTCTTACCCTGGGCGACATATGCCATTCCCAAGACTCGAACCCGGTACCTCTTGGAAGAGGTGTGTGTCGGTGGCCAACTGGGCTACCCCAGTTGGTTGTGTTAGTTGAATGTTAGTATAGTTAGTTGAGTCTTTTGGGTATAAAAGAGATATGTTGTAATAGAATAGGGCATCTTGGAATTAATAACAAACTTTTCTTAGTCTCTCTTTCTCTCAATTGCCATTAACGACCTTTCGAAGCTCATTCTTTCAATTGAGTTTCCTGAACGTTAATAGGACTTAGCCATTGTTGATTCAATCTCAAGTTGTAACACCCCGTGTTTCGAAAGCCAAGGTCAAAGTCAACGACTGATCGCGCGACTTGACTGATAGTGAATTTCTTTTATGTGTTTAACTTTAGTTATATTTTGTGGAGTAAGCGTCAATAATTGCAGTAATCGACATGTGTTATTCGCTATTTAATCGACGTACGACTGTGAACTGTAGGAAGTAACAATGCGAGAAAGTTAACTAAACGATACTCAAACTATACTAAACGAATCAACATCGAATCGCAATCGAACTCGCAACTCGAATTACGCATTTAGTTATGGTTATACATGTGTGTGTGCCTGATGTGTTACTTGTGCATGTTTATTTATGTTATGTGTGGCAATCAATCATAACGCAAATCAAAACTCAATCGCAATCGAATCGCAAACGCTAAATGAAGGAAAAGTAGGATGATTGTATGTTAGATATAGTAGTTGGGATTAAAAGTAATTTGATAAGCAACTCTATCGCATCGCTCGATCGAATCGCATCGCAACGCGCTACATGCTAATCAAAACGGCAAAACTCGTCTCGCCGAGCACTCGAACCAGGTGCCAGCCGACCGAACAGCCACCCGGCCGGACTGCCACCCGACCGAGGTGCCATCCGACCGAGGAGCCACTCGGCCGGGCTGCCACCCGGGCGAGATGCCATCCGACCGACCAGCCCTTTTCATTTTGGAAACCTATAAATACCCCTTGTCACTTTCAAACTTTCTACTTTTGGCAATTGACGTCCGAACAGCTCGTGCTCCCCACCTTTTCTTCGATTTTTCTCAATTCCAGTAAGATCTCGTCCTAAATCTTGTACTTCCTTAATCTACATGCACTCCTACACCTTTCTATCTTTTGAATCTTAATTTTTAACCGTGAAATCATCAAGATTCAAGGTGTTCTAGGATGACGTCATCATGTGTTCTTGAAGAACTTCATGTTTTGGCCTCAATCCACCAAAAACAACTTAGATCTAACCGATTTTCACATAAACAAACAAAGATCTTTCATAGATCTAAACATATTCACGGTGAAAAGGATTGAGAGAAGGTTTTCCAACTTTCTTTCAACTCTTTTACACTCAATGCACTCAAAACCGATAGCATCGGAGCTTGCATCGACTTACCACTCATTCTCGTGGTTGTGATTGGTTCAAGATCCGTATTCTATCAACGAGATTATCGATTCCGGGTTAAACATGGAACATCGTCTCGAACCATCCACTGATCGGGTTTGGGTGATTCCTGTCCGATCAGGAGCACCAAGTATTGACGAGGTTTCTGTTGCTTAACACGTTATCAAAATATCTCGATAAAATTACAAACCATCAAAACAACCAAGTGTAAGATGAACAGGTCGACCAGGACGGAGTGCCGTCCGACCGGACTGCCGTCCGACCAGACTGCCGTCCGAACGGACAGCCACTCGTACGACCGGCCACCCATACGACTTGCACCTTGGTCCCACACTTAACTAACTTTGCCAGCATTTGAAGTCTGAATGTTGAATGAATTGCTGTCCGATCGGACTACCATCCGATCAAACTGCCAATCGAATCATGAGACATTTAAACTTCAACACCTAAACAATTTCCAACATGTTCAATGCACAAAGGATGCCACCCGATCGAACAACCGCCCGATCGAGTGACAACCTGCTGTGAACTTGTTCTCACTAAAGTGCCCAACCGAACGGGTTGCCGTCCGATCGAACGACCGTCCGATCGACCGACCTGAAAGGTAGAGATACTTCAATGTTTTCTAAATGCTACAACGAAAACTTCAAAAGCCAAGCCATCATACACAAACACATCCTTTCCAAAGGAAGAAACAATCCACTCGAACAGTCATCCGACCGGATGACCGTCCGAACGGACTACCACCCGCACGACTGGCCGTCCGATCGGATTACCATCCGATCGAACTGCTGTCCGACTCACTTGTACCTTGCATCGTTTTACGCGTCGCTTATCGTTATGCTATCGATCTGTTCAGGCTAACCCTACTCTCTAGCGCTCCCTTCAATCCATCAACGCTGTGAGTATACTCGATCCCTTTTTGCTTTATGCACTTTTGGGTGTTACATAAGTTACGAATATTGAAATCACATCGAACACACTACTCAATACTATTTAAGCGCTAACCATTCCTGCATGTTATACGTGGCTTAATGAATGCTTGTTTGTTATGTTTACACATGGAATGCTGTCTACCTGCCTTAGCAACGATAGTACTATAGTTTGGACTCAGCAACCGTTCACTCGAAGTCTTAGAAACCTAGTCTATAGTTAGGAACCAACCGACCGACTCGTACATGTCCAGTAGGGATTATGTATGAGCTTACTGCCATTTCTCGCTATTCTCTCCTATGCTGCACTATCACTGCACTTGAATTTTCAATTATGAATAAGCGGTTAAGTTGAGATTAGGTGCGAAAACCGCAAACTCTCGACTGAAATGCTTGATCAACCCACATTTTCATCTATAAACACGAGAATTTGCGTTGAACCAGGAGTGAAATCCACACTTTGACGCATAATTCTCTTTTATTTTATCAAAACAGGGACGAATTTGTTAAGCCAGGGGTGAAACCTTAACCTTGACGACTTGATTCTGACTTTTACTTGGTTTTACAAAACTCTCACCAAAGTCTCGACGGACTCCAACGACCTGAAGTCACGGCATGACTAACGTGATGTGTGCCAAACGCCCAAGAATCGAATCAGAAGCACAGTCCTGAAGGTCAAAATGTGCACAACAAGTCCTTGTGAATAGTTGAACCACTTTGGATAGTCAATGTCTAATAGCCGCAGACGATCTATTTCTCGATTTTTATGTGTTTCGATTCTGAGCCCGCAACTGCTGACTCTGATGAGTCATCGATTTTATGTGTTTATATGTGTGTTTATGATCGGAGTGTCGCGCTCCGGTCAAAGATAATATTTATAAGCCCAAATTACCCTTAACAATGTGTTAGTGGTAGTAAGGGGTCGAACCACGAAGAGTATGTGGTTTGTGTGTGGATTCGAATGAATGAAAACAATTGTCACAATTTATGAAGCTTGCTAAAGTATTTTTGTATTTTCGTTTAATGGAGAGATATGATTTTTAACTAAATGAATTGATGCGAATGGTTAACAACTACTAATTAACGATTGCAAGAAAAATGGTTACTAGAACAATAATGATAAAAAGGAATCACACCCGGTTTTGGTAATTGTTAACCTAGGATTTCTACAAGTTTTAGTTTCAACTCAAATGCATTCGATTAACGGATTTAGTGTACCGTGACTTAGGTGCTACTAGCTATCAACGCCCCGAAGAACGGACAAAAAGACACTTTGTAATCAACACAAGTAAATCCTAACAACGACAACGTACAATTACATATCACCGTTTCGCAAAGTCATAACTTTTAACTTCGTTCGACAATTCACGAATTCGTAACAAATGTAATACTATTGCAAAAGTTTCAAAAACCAAATACAAATTGTCACTAAGATGAAACAAGAACAAATTGAAACCCTAAAATTAACAACTACCTACACCGGGGTGAAACCGAGATGATTAGCCGCTCATGGTTGATGCAACTTGATCACCGGATGCTTGGAATGCGGATGGAGTCATCTTGAAGCTTGTAGGATGAAGGAGTGATGGAGAATTAGGGTTTATGGAATGATGATGGTGAGAAGGATGATGGATTGGATGAATTAAGGTTTTGATGGTGAATCGGGGATGAATGATTGTGATTCGGTCGTGTCTATGAAGATGATGGAATGGTTGGTGAATGATGGATGGTTTAGGCTCCAAGATACAAGTTCAAACTCTCCAACAAATGTAACCCCCGAAATTGAATGAACAACCACCCCTTGATTCGTTCCAAGACCAAGGAAATAGAAAAATTCGCGACATGCATATAGGGGAGCCGTCGCCGACGGCTTGATGTCCCGTCGGCGACGGTGTGTAGATGTTCAAATTGACCCGACGGCTTAACACGCTGTCTACGGTCAAATCTGGCGACGCACATATACAATGACCGTCGGCGACGGCCCATACGGGCGTCGGCGACGGTGCTCAGAAATTGTCTTTTCTGTTTTTCGCGTTCCTTGTTCCCGGTTTACCCGTTTCGCATCCTGGTTGCTCGTTTTTCATTCCGGTGGTCCGTTTAGCTCCCAATTAGCTCCTTAAACTTCACAAGACCTGCAAAACACAAATCCTTTTACAAGTAGGCTATTCGGGATTAAAAGTTAATTAAAAACATAAACTTAGACATAAGCGAACACCGGTTTTCGACCACGTATCACATCCCCACACTTGTCTTTTGCTTGCCCTCAAGCAAATCTGTTGTTCACTTTCACGTGGGTCGAACAACGAATACACACCCCATTCCCGAGACGAAGGTTAAGGTCCAATGTCATGCTAAAGTTCAAATTCTTTACAATTTTCAATATATTTAACAGTAATGTGATTTCAAGTACACAAATGGTTACCCAAGATTAACCCGCCCGTGAAACCAATCAATTCATGCACATCCCTCACAATGTTCTCTCCACTCGGCTTTTAAATTGGCTAATGTTTATAATGTATTAGCGCGTCAAAGAATATTCACTCAAAACCGATTAGAACACATACCCGCATAAGCTTGCAACTCAATCATTCTCCACCATTGATCACAAACACTAAGCACAAGTCATAAGGTCTTTGTAAGGGTTGTAACAGGGCTAGGCTAAAGGTAGGAATTAGGATATTTTAAAGTGGCTAAGGTGATGAAAATTCGATTTTTATTACAAACCACTAACTTAAACTAAACTATATATAAACATCAACTATGGGCAATAATCTTTCACCCTTTTATTCGACAACTACTAACACTTCTTTTTGTGTTTTTCTTCAACGATTTTCAATTCTTTTTCATAATTTTTTTTTTGACATATATGCAAACAAACAAGAACAACTATACAAAAACGACTCCTATAATCGAATTTCCATCACACGGGTTTAAAAGAAAAAGGTTTAAGGTTATGGGCTATAGGGTGATCAAACGAAGGGATTAGGCTTCAAAATGGGCGACTAGGGAATTTGTTTGGGTAAGGATAAATAAATGGTTTTAAGAGAAAAGGTTTACCTAATGCCTTAATCATTCTCGTGCTTGTATTCGGTCTATAGTCTCAGACGTATCAAAAGTTGCAAGTTCTACAATATATGACTAATGGTCCACTCAAACAAAGAAACATAGGTATGTAATCTATGATATAAAAGTGGCTCAAAACCTCACATATCTAAAAGGGTATGGTATGTGACATGCATAAAAGACTAGTTTCTTAGGCGGATTATTCCCAAATAACCACCCGTTAAATACCCGTCATGCTATTAATTTGAACTTGACCATGACAAAAGACCAAATGGGTTGCGACATCCCTCGTTGACTTAGTTACTTGTGCTTTAAGACCGCTTTTGAAACAAGACATTTTTGAAAAAAATTTTGAAATTTTCCCCCATCCCCACACTTGAGGTAAACATTGTCCTCAATGTGTAGTATTTAAATGAACGGGTCAAAATCTAAAATTTTTACTACTCCCCCATCCCCACACTTGAGGTACATATTGTCCTCAATGTGTAAGAACTAGAGTTTTAAAACGCACAAGGGATGTGACACGACTAACCCCCCAAATTTTCACCCCGAAAAATAAAATACAATTTACAATCCACTTATTACTAAACTAAGAATCAAGGTAAAAAGAAACGTATGCACCTGATTTTGGAGCTCATCCCTCGTGTGCTCTTCTTCTCTTCAAGAAAGCGGTTGTCCCACGAACCTGATGTACCTACAAATCTTAACCCTTGTGTAGAAGCATGCTTCTCACAACCATTAAAATTTGTTAGTTACCTAGGTCTACCACTTTTATGAAAACATTGCCAAGCTATACGTTATTTCACTTTGATTTATGTGGAAAATAATTTACAACAACAATAAACCTAACTCACTTTCGTAGGAATCACGGTTGCATTTAGCTTATGCAACAAGCCCTTTTAAACCCCCCAATAGCTTGGGAGGACGAGTGGTCTCGTGAGGGTTATATAGGGAACACACCCACAACGTTCATTTAACTAGGCGAGAATTAAATAACAAAATGAAAATAACGAAAATAAAAATAATATACAACAACAACAACAAAAGACATACCTCGCCTCTACCGCTGATATCTCTCATTAGGGTTCACTGGCGGGTTCGGCTGGTACGGATAACCAGTGAGGGCCTCAAGCATATCCCTATAGTTATCTAATGGGCTCGACTCTCCTTGTGGCGGCGGTTGGTACGGCATCGGAACAAAACTTGAGCCAACGGCTTCGGGCCAATGAGGGGTTGGATCGGATGGGCCTTGTGGATGAGGAAGATTGGGGTAATCGGTCCACCCCGAGTGTTCAACATATGGGAGACCGGCTTGATAATCTCTTTGATGGCGTTCTTGATCATGGAGCACCTTGAAGTTATTAATCGCCATTTGGTTAGAAAAGCCAACGCTCCCCATCGGCGTTGGTCCAACTCTCTTTGTGCAGTTTGGTTCCTAGCCGCCTCTTCTTCCCATGCCTGTCTATGGGCCCTTTCTTCCTCTTGCAACTGTATCATGCGTTCCATTTGTGACTGTTGTAACGCATGTTGTAGCTGCTGTTCCTCCAACTGCTTTTCCACCCTCTCGCGGAAAGATGCTTGAAAACCCCATTGTTGCTGCGAATACGCCCCTTGCGCCTCTTCCCATTCGTTCCTACTAGCATGGTGTTCTCTTGCTTCACCAATACCCGCCGACACATTGTCGTAGATCGCTTGATCTCCACGGTTCCACAACCGATACGACGGTATTTGCCTTTGATTCACAAAATCTGCCACATTAGCATATATTTCCCTATGCTTCTTCCTGTACCTACGCCTCGGTCCCCGTGGACCGGAAGGATCAATTTCCTCCTCAACATCGGCCATCTCCTCATCGCCCTCTTCTTCATCACCTTCTTCATCACCCTCTTTGTCATTAAACCGATAACTATCCCCTTGCTCATCTTCAACCGTATGCAAATGCCCAAAAGCTTTCACAGTTATCCTCCAATGTCGCCTCATAGAGGCGAAGTTGAATTGATCAATGGGCTTAGACACCCACAGTGAGTCTTGAGGTAATGCATTCTGTTGGAGAATCATGGCGCTAATCAACCTTGCATAAGGAATCATCTTTCGTTTAAACGATTCCCGCATATCCCATGTGTTGATCATAACAATTTGACGCCACGAGAGCTTGGGCGTCCCATATAACAATGCATGCAAAACCCGACAGTCGGGTGCCTTCACCTTTCCACGGTCTCCGAACCGTACCATAATGTTCTCTAACGAGATACCTTGGAGTATCTTTCCCATCAAAGACAAATCGGCCCTTAAATCACCTGCACCCCCAGAACCTAGTAGGGTATCCTCTAAAAGCCTCACTGGGTCAGCATCGTTATTCTTGTTGTCCAAAAACTGATCATACCCATAATAGCTATACGCGTCGACCCTAAGCGAGTCAAACCTCGCTATAGCATTCATATGTTCGAAAGACATGACCATTTGATTTTTTCCGATGTTACCAATCAACTTCCACCTATGAGCCGGTCTATCAGAGTGTTCAAAACGAAGGGTGGATAACCACTCACAAACTGCCCCCAAGTATACCCGAGTAGTGATATCATCACACCAGTCAATCACCCGTTCCCAGCCAAGTTTCTCAAACCTTTGCACTATACCAATCTTCCTAAACTCTTCAACATCTACCGTACGTTCACAAACTGCCCTGTCGGGTACGGGTTTTGAAATACCCGTAACCAGTTTCATCTTCCACATCTTGGCTTCTAACCTCTTATTGTTGTAACGAGAAAGAGCCTTTGTTTTCTCTTCCTTCCATGCCGAAGCCGATCTACTATTTTTTTCTTCTTCCCAATCCCAATCCTGTCGAATAAGTTGCCCATCGCCCTCTTGTACGTTACTTAGTTGTTCCCAACGTCTTTGATATACCCCGGAGCCCGACCCGGCTCCCGAAGATGAACCTTGACCGGAGGTCTTTGCTTTCTTACTTCCTCGGAACATGGCTACAATCACAAGACAAAGACAACAACAATTAGTACACTCCAAACCTTCAACAATCTCAAACTTTGAACATAATATGTAATGTTGAATTTTAATAAAAAATTAGATGTAAAATCGCCTTTTTAAACTTCCAAAGTCGCACATCTTATCATCTATATCGATTAAACATGTTTATTCACAAGATTTCTCAAAATTTCATGGTTTCAACAATATTCAACATCACAATTATGTTCAATCATGCAAAAATCTAGTGTAATCACATCACCAAGACTAAAGCATGCTCAAATCCCATCCAAATCAATTAAACACTCTTAAGTTTATGCTAAAACGTCTTACATTATGATAAACAACCTACTCTTAAACAATATGCTTAAAATTTCGGAAGAAATCAACAATGTATATAATAATCATGCATAAATTTACTGAAATTTCATACCTTGAGTGTAGCTAAACAAGAAGAACTAAGAACAAGTGCAAAACAAGAGACTTGGATGAACACTCTTCAAAACCCTAAAAACTCATGTCCAGAAATCGTGCAAACGAGCAAGATTTGATGGAAACCGTTATGGGGGTTTTGTTCCTCTCGAAAAACTACACAAGTTAGGCTTAAGAATCAACTGATTTGGTGGAGATTTGAGGAAGTTATGAGAAAGAGAAGGATTAGGGTTCTTGAGGTGAGTTGGGGAAGAAGGTGGAGTGGAGGAGAGAGAATCGTGAAGATGCAGCAGATTTGATGATGTTTGTTAATGTTTGGGGAGTATTAATGGTGTTTTCGGGTCTTAGGTGTGGTTAGTAGGGAAGTTGGGTCGAGTTTGGGTACCAAAATTGGAATGTGAGTTCGGTTTATACGATAACAACTAATCAGCATCGGCTGATTTTCTGAGGGCCGTCGGCGACGGAGGTGACTACCGTCGGCGACGGTATGTGCATATGATCAACATAGGCGACGGCCTATGTTGCTGTCTACGGAGATATTTGGGCGACGGCCCCTTTTTGAGGACCGTAGGCAACGGGAGAAGTCACCGTCGGCGACGGCATCTAGAATCCCAATTTTTTTTTATTTTTTTTTTCAAAAATAGGAGGATTTTTATGAACTTTTAATAAAGGGACTATGTACAATAAAAATTCCTAAAAATTATTAAAAATCTTTTTGTGATTTTTTATAAGTTAAATTTTAAAAACGCGGAAACCGTTAACGGCCCTACCACCCCCCCGAAAAGTCGTGTATTGTCCCTAATACACACAAATAAGTCTTAAAACATACCTTTTTGTCTTCAAAACCTATTCGTGATATCCGAACTTCACACAATCAAGAGGATTAGTACGAGAGAAAAACGATTAGACACAAGAACACACAAACAATTAAATAGATGGTACATAACTTTACAAAATTTGTTACCGGTCCTTTTCATTCAACCTCATAAACCGGGATGCTTACCACGAAGCTCACCAATTCCTTGCTTTCCTCTACCTTCTCGTTACCATCAAGAAACGGTTTTAGCCGATGACCATTTACCGTTTGTCGTATCCCATCCTTCGGGTCCTCGATGGTAACATCACCCAATTGTCCGACCCGGGTGATCACATAGGGTCCCATCCATTTGCTCCGGAGCTTTCCGGGAAAGAACTTGAGCTTCGAATTGTAAAGCCACACCTTTTGGCCAACCTCGAACTCTTTCTTTCTCAACTTGGCATCATGCGCTTTCTTCATTCCATCCTTGTAGTTGGACGCGCATTCATATGCCATTTCCCGTAGCTCCTCCAACTCGCATAGCTTAAGTTTCCTTTCCTTACCTGCATCGTCATATTGAACATTAACCTCTTTGATAGCCCATAACGATTTATGCACAAGTTCAACCGGTAAATGACAATTTTTACCATAAACCAACCGGTAAGGTGTAGTGCCAATAGGTGTCTTATGTGCCGTACGGTAGGCCCATAAAGCATCGTTCAACTTAATTGACCAATCCTTACGGTCTGCCCGCACGGTCTTTTGCAAAATCTCTTTGATTTGCCTATTTAACACCTCGACTTGCCCGCTTGTTTGCGGGTGATAGGGGGTAGCAATCCTATGATCAACACCAAACCGTTTAAGAAGTTTCCCAAACCGAAAATTTTTAAAATGAGATCCTCCATCACTTATGATGACACGAGGAATCCCAAACCTTGAGAAAATATTGGTTTGAACAAAATTACACACTACGGAATGGTCGTTCATCTTGGTGGCTATTGCTTCGACCCACTTTGACACATAGTCAACGGCCACCAAGATGTAAAAGTTGCCATAAGAATTGGGGAATGGGCCCATGAAATCAATACCCCACACATCGAAAACATCGACTACAAGGATTGGTTGCATGGGCATCTCATCCCTTTTTGAAATACCCCCTATTTTCTGACACTCTATGCAATTCTTTGAAAACTCGTTAGCATCTTTAAAAATAGTGGGCCAATAAAGACCACTGTTTAACACTTTATGACCCGTTTTGTGACCACTAAAATGGCCACCACACGCAAACGAATGGAGATGCTGTAACACGCTTGGAATCTCTTCGTCATCTATGCATCTTCTGATCACTTGATCCGCACATTCCTTCCACAAGTGCGGTTCTTCCAACCGATAGTACTTGATTTGAGACATGAAGTGTTGCCTCTTCCGCCTATCCCAATGTGCTGGCATATCACCTGTAACAAGATAATTGACAATGTTAGCATACCATGGCAATTTATCTAATTTCATTATGTGCTCATCTGGGAAAGACTCATTGATCTCTACAGTTGTAGGATCCTCTTCAACCATCAACCAGGACAAATGGTCCGCCACAACATTCTCGGTACCCTTTTTGTCCCGTATCTCCAAATCGAACTCTTGTAACAAAAGAACCCATCGGATTAATCTCGGCTTTGCATCTTTCTTCTCCATGAGGTACCTAACTGCAGTGTGATCAGAATAAATAATCACTTTACTACCCCATATATATGCCCAAAATTTATCCAAAGCATATACTACCGCGAGTAGCTCTTTTTCGGTAGTGGTGTAATTTAATTGTGCATCCGAAAGAGTCTTACTCGCGTAGTATATGGCAACGGGTTTCTTTTCAACCCTTTGTCCCAACACGGCCCCCACCGCATAATCACTCGCATCGCACATAATTTCAAAAGGAAAAGACCAATTTGGCGATTGCAAGATTGGGGCCTCAACTAACTTCTCTTTTAACTTGTTAAAAGCGTTTTGACAATTTTCATTAAAATCAAACGGTTGATCTTTTAACAACAAGTTACATAAAGGCTTGGTTATGTCACTAAAACCCTTAATAAACCGCCGGTAAAAACCCGCATGACCTAGAAATGACCTAACACCTTTAACGGTCGTGGGATACGGTAAAGTAGATATGACTTGTACCTTTGCACGATCAACCTCTATCCCACGACTTGACACCACGTGTCCCAACACTATTCCCTCTTGAACCATAAAATGGCTCTTTTCCCAACTTAAGACCAAACTAGTTTCGACACACCTTCTTAACACTTTATCTAGTTGGTCCAAACAAGCCTCAAAAGATGACCCAAAAATTGAGAAATCATCCATGAAGATTTCCAAAGACTTCCCCACCATATCTGAAAAGATACTCATCATACACCTTTGGAAGGTGGCGGGGGCGTTACATAATCCAAACGGCATTCGCCTAAATGCGAAAGTGCCGTAGGGACAAGTAAACGTGGTCTTTGCTTGGTCTTCCGGATGGATGGCGATTTGATTATAACCAGAATAGCCATCTAAGAAACAATAAAATTTTTGTCCCGACAATTTCTCAACTATTTGATCAATGAACGGTAAAGGGAAATGATCTTTGGAAGTTGCGGTATTCAACTTCCTATAATCAATACAAATTCGCCACCCGGTTACCGGCCGAGTGGCTACCTCTTCACCTGCGTTATTTTTGACGACTTGTATACCCGCTTTCTTGGGAACCGTCTGTGTTGGGCTCACCCATTGGCTATCCGATATCGGGTAAATGATACCCGCATCGAGCCATTTCAGCACCTCCTTCTTTACTACCTCCCGCATGTTCGGATTTAATCTCCGTTGTGCATCTCGAACGGGAGTCACATTCTCTTCCGTGATGATTTTGTGCATCACCACCGAGGGACTAATACCCTTCAAATCAGCAATGGTCCATCCAATCGCCGCCCGATTAGTGACCAAAACATCCATCAATTTATCCTCTTGCTCCACGGTTAAGTTTGATGCAATGATAACCGGGAGCGTGTTGCCTTCACCAACATAAGCATACTTGAGATGCTTAGGCAACGCCTTCAATTCAACCTCCAGAGGCTCTACTAATGACGGATTTAACTTGGTGTCGATGCTCTCCGGTAAACTCTCGACTTGGTGCGTCCATGTCGGTTTTCCCTCTCTAACCGCAAGCACCTCCAAACTTCTCACTTCCTCGTCAATGCTCTTATCCATCTCCACCTGTGACCTGTCAAACATATAACAATCCTCCATTGTGTTTTCCCCATCTACGACTGTATCGCAAAGAGGTATACACGTGTCAACGACGTCCGCCATATAGCATTCATCATCAACTGGAGGGTTCATAAGTCCGGAAAAAACATGCAACCTCAACCTTCGGTTTCCAAATGTCATGTCAACCGTTCCCGTTTTGCAATCAATTTGAGAATTCACGGTTGCTAAGAACGGTCGACCCAAAATCACCGTAGGTTGTTTGGTTGGGTCCTTGGCCACATAATCAAGCACTAAAAAGTCCACCGGATAGTAGAAATCCTCGATTTTCACTATCACATCCGAAACAATTCCACGGGGCAGTTTAGGTGTCAATCGGCTAACACCACGGTGGTGTTAGACGACTGAAGTGGACCAACTCGTATTGGTCATACAAACTACCCGGTAGAATGCTCACACTAGCACCAAGATCTAGAAGTGCCCGGTTGATTTTAAAATCGCCTACTTGAATTGAAATGATAGGCGCACCCAGATCTTGGAGCTTAGGTGGAAGTGCACCCGAAAGAATCGAACTCACGTTTTCGGTTAAATCTAATTTCTTTGGAAATTTGTGAGTGCGTTTTTGGGTACACAAATCTTTCAAGTACTTAGCATACGACGGTACTTGTTTGATTGCATCCAAAAGAGGTAAATTTATTTTTACTTGTTTAAAAATTTCCAACAACTCTTCTTGTTGTGGACCTCTTTTGTTTACAACTTTTTTCACGGGTCCCTTCAATGCTTCGGGATAAGGGGCGGTATTAGCCTCCACACCCTTTTCCATAGCCTTGGGGACGGGGATGGTCACAACGGGGGTATCATTGTTCTTTTTCAAGTCATTTTTCTTTTGACCCGTTTGACCATTCTCATTCTCATCTTCACTAGCATCCTCCACCACCCCTTCAACAAACTGGGGTGATGGTGTTTCGACACCATTATCAACGACTCGACCACTACGTAAAGTAATTTTATTAATTGGTACCTCACGTGTGTTCCTTGAGTTTGACCCTTGATGCTTAGGGTTCACCGCGGTGTCACTTGGGAGTCTTCCCGTGCTTCCTCTCATCTGAGCCATTTCTTCCGCAAGTTGGCCCACTTGCTTCTCCAGCGCCTTATGGGATTTATCTCGTACCTCAAACTCTTTCTTCATCTCTTGATTTGAATGATTGATAGCATTCATAATAGCATCAAATTTCGAATTGATCGAGTCATCACCTTGAGAGTTTGAAGCATTACTCCCATTTCCGCCTTGGTTGTAACCTCTTTGATAATTACCTTCACGGTTTTGATACCCTTGGTTACCCCCTTGATTGTAATTCCTTTGGTAACCCCCTTGGTTACCACCTTGACGATTGTTGTACGAAGACCCACCTTGACCTCCTTGGTTACCCGATTGAAAATTTGGGTTCATTTGGTTTGAAGCATTACCATACCGGAAATTAGGGTGATTTCTCAAGCCCGGATGGTAAGTGTTGGAGTTCATGTCATATTGCTTTCGGTCCCCATACACTTGATTGACTTCCTCGGTGTAATCACCCGACCCCGTTGGACATTGTTCCGCTCTATGCCCAATATCACCACACTCTTCACACACTTCAAATTGAACCGCGTTCACTTCTTTCTTCTTCATTCGAGCCATTTCCCGCTCTAAAGTAGAAATCCGATCTTTAGAATCAAGATCGGGAAGTGACGGGGAAACGGGATGCTTCTTGGCTCGGTCGGCCGATTCTTTCTCTTTCGAACGCTTGCTCATTCGTTCCAAAAACTCCCAATCATCGTCTTCATGGTTGCTTAGGAGGGTCCCATTGCTTGTGGATTCAAGTCGGTTCCATGTATTGTCATCTAGACCCCGTACAAAGCATTTAATCAACTCCCACTTCTCAATTTGATGATGAGGGCATCTTCGCATCATTTCTCTAAATCTTGTAAAGGCCTCATGTAACGGTTCGCCCGATAATTGGCGAAAAGACCTAATTTCATCACGAGCGTCATCGGTCTTCGCCATTGAGTAGTATTCATCAAGGAACGCTTGTTGCATTTCTCCCCAAGTGCGAATACTATTTGCAGGAAGTGTGAGGAACCATTGCTTTGCCTTATCCTTCAGTGAAAATTGGAATAGTCGAAGTTTGACCTCCTCTAAAGCAAAGTTGTGACCCCCGATAGTGCTGCAAACCGAAGAAAATTCCGTTAAATGTGTATACGGTTCGTCGTTAGATCTTCCATTAAAATGAGGAAGTATGTTGATGTAATGTGGTTTACAATCAAACATCCTCCTCTCACAAACGATTGGTGAGTCGTTCTCGGTGACAACCGGCCTAAAACGATCATTCACTCCCCGTGGGGGTCGTTGACGACGATGTGGACCATTAACTTCTTGATCAACCGGTCTTCTATTATCCCGTCTTTCACCTCTTCGATCATCTCTTCGATTATCCATTGGGTTACCACCTCCCACAAAATGAGGAATCCGGTTAGGGTTTGCATTGTTGTTGTTATTATAAAACCCATCATTTCGGTTCCGTTGGTCATTGTTTCGTGGTTGACGGTTGTTCCCATAACCATCATTTCTTCCACCTCCGTAACCGTATTCGTCGTCCCCAACATAATTGGCATATTGATAGCCAAATTCCTCATCATCATACCTTCTTGCATTGTAGACGTTTCCCCTATTTACGTAGCCCCAATCGTCATCATCATTGGCCTTATCATCATAGTATCCCCCGTCGTCCGAATTTTCCGTATGAACACTCACATGTTCCGGCGATTGATAACCGGGAACACTATACGGTTCATCATCGGGGATTGCATTCCTTAAGTCATCGATGTTGAAGAATGGGTCTTCATTTGCGGGATTGCCGCGATCACGATTTCCCCGACGGTCGGAATTGACATTCCGGTCATCTAGGTTAATGGGTAGGGAATTGTGTCTATGAAGGTTTTGTTGTTGAGGTGTTCTTTGATTGTTGTTGGGATTTTGGTTTTGGAAAGGTGGTGTAGGTGGTCCGGTGTTGTTGTTATTACCACCCGGTCGCTCGGGAGGTATAGGTTGCATATTTGGAGCGGGATTGAAATTGCTTCGGTATTGGAATTGGTTCGAGTTAAGGTTTTGGTTTGAGTTTTGGTTCGCCATTGAATCGGTTTCAATGGATGGTGTATGTGGTGGTGTTTGGTTGGTTTGATTAGAAGCAAGTGTTGCTTCTAACCGGCTTGCTAGGTTTCTTCTTGCAACTCGTTCGATTTCCGGTTCGTAGACTAAAGGTGAAGTCCTCCCGGAGTTCCGCGTATGCATGCACTACCTCTAACCTGCACAAGTAACACACCCCGCGTAACAAGGAAAAAGACAAGTACAAAAAGAAAGCTAAACAAATTAAACAGATAATCACACAAATTCAAACAATATCCAAACACAAAGCGCACGCACTCCCCGGCAACGGCGCCAAAATTTGATCGGAGTGTCGCGCTCCGGTCAAAGATAATATTTATAAGCCCAAATTACCCTTAACAATGTGTTAGTGGTAGTAAGGGGTCGAACCACGAAGAGTATGTGGTTTGTGTGTGGATTCGAATGAATGAAAACAATTGTCACAATTTATGAAGCTTGCTAAAGTATTTTTGTATTTTCGTTTAATGGAGAGATATGATTTTTAACTAAATGAATTGATGCGAATGGTTAACAACTACTAATTAACGATTGCAAGAAAAATGGTTACTAGAACAATAATGATAAAAAGGAATCACACCCGGTTTCGGTAATTGTTAACCTAGGATTTCTACAAGTTTTAGTTTCAACTCAAATGCATTCGATTAACGGATTTAGTGTACCGTGACTTAGGTGCTACTAGCTATCAACGCCCCGAAGAACGGACAAAAAGACACTTTGTAATCAACACAAGTAAATCCTAACAACGACAACGTACAATTACATATCACCGTTTCGTAAAGTCATAACTTTTAACATCGTTCGACAATTCACGAATTCGTAACAAATGTAATACTATTGTCAAAAGTTTCAAAAACCAAATACAAATTGTCACTAAGATGAAACAAGAACAAATTGAAACCCTAAAATTAACAACTACCTACACCGGGGTGAAACCGAGATGATTAGCCGCTCATGGTTGATGCAACTTGATCACCGGATGCTTGGAATGCGGATGGAGTCATCTTGAAGCTTGTAGGATGAAGGAGTGATGGAGAATTAGGGTTTATGGAATGATGATGGTGAGAAGGATGATGGATTGGATGAATTAAGGTTTTGATGGTGAATCGGGGATGAATGATTGTGATTCGGTCGTGTCTATGAAGATGATGGAATGGTTGGTGAATGATGGATGGTTTAGGCTCCAAGATACAAGTTCAAACTCTCCAACAAATGTAACCCCCGAAATTGAATGAACAACCACCCCTTGATTCGTTCCAAGACCAAGGAAATAGAAAAATTCGCGACATGCATATAGGGGAGCCGTCGCCGACGGCTTGATGTCCCGTCGGCGACGGTGTGTAGATGTTCAAATTGACCCGACGGCTTAACACGCTGTCTACGGTCAAATCTGGCGACGCACGTATACAATGACCGTCGGCGACGGCCTATACGGGCGTCGACGACGGTGCTCAGAAATTGTCTTTTCTGTTTTTCGCATTCCTTGTTCCCGGTTTACCCGTTTCGCATCCTGGTTGCTCGTTTTTCGTTCTGGTGGTCCGTTTAGCTCCCAATTAGCTCCTTAAACTTCACAAGACCTGCAAAACACAAATCCTTTTACAAGTAGGCTATTCGAGATTAAAAGTTAATTAAAAACATAAACTTAGACATAAACGAACACCGGTTTTCGACCACGTATCAGTTTATCTGTTAAATGTTTGAATTTTGGAGACTTATTCAACTTTTGCTTTCACTTCGATCGACACGCACGACTCACACTGCATTTCTATCTCAATACGCTAACAGATCGCTACCACTCGTGGAACGACCGTACACCATGTAGTTGTTATGATTATTCATTTATGTTATACTACTCATGTTATACGCGACCACTATATTCGAACAATCGCAAACTTTGAATGATAGGTTTCTGTATTCTGACTACCTCTGGTGATTAAATGCGTATGTGCTTCTGTGCTCTACGTGCTTATGTGCTTATGTGTTTATGTGCCTCTGTGCTTATGTGAATCTGTGATTATGTGATACATGTTTCATTGTGTTCTTGAGCTTTAGTAGTAGTAGGATTGTGAAGTGAGATTCGAATATGTCATGTTGAGTCCTGCGACGATGTCTGTTGCAGACAATGTCGTCATCTGGATCTCGCGCTAACCGAGACGCTCGCCGAAAGCAAGCAGACAAACGCCTTGCTGCCATGATCACTAAGCAAATGGTAAAGGTTGTACCCCAAGTCGTCAGCGAGCTGTACGAAAACATGAACAAATCGTCTGAGGAATCCCGAACTGAGACTCCCAAAGCTGCTTTCAGCTTCAAACAGTTCAAGGCATGTGGACCGAAAGAGTTCACCGGAGAAGAAGGCCCTACAGCTTTGTTCCAATGGTTTGACTCCATCGAGGTCACTCTACGAGAGAGCGGTTGCCCCGACAATCTCCGCACTCTCAACGCAACTGGCGTCTTCCAGTCCCGCGCCTTAGACTGGTGGACAGCTGAGAGGAACAAACGTGGGAATGATGCAGCCTACGGTCTGTCGTGGGACGAGCTCAAGGAAGTCATGCTGGAAGAATTTTGCCCTCCTCAAGAACGCTAGAAGTTAGAAGATCAATTCTGGCACATAAAGCAGAAGGATGGTAAAAACGCTGCTCTCACTGCTCGCTTCAAGCAGCTCAGTATTATCTGTCCTGGTCAAGTCAAGACTCCGGAGATCGCAATCAAGAAGTATATCCGAGCTTTGCCCGACTGCGTTGCAGACTTCGTGCAAGCGGCCAAGACCACAACGATCGAAGAGACTTACCTACTGGCCGGAGTCTGGGATAAAACTTCGAAGAACCTGCATCAAGCTACCACCGCCGCACCAACTGCTGAAACCGCCACCGCTCAATCGTCAAAGTCCTCACGCCGCAAGAAGAAGAACAACAACAACAGCAGCAGCTCCAGCAACAAGAACTGTGCTGTCACCACCACTGCTGCTCCACTCCAAGCCGTACCGGCCCAGCAACAGCACCATCACCGTCCAGCACCAGTTACTTATGCACCGCCAGTAAAGCATGCATACACAGGCCCCCACCCGGCTTACACAACATGCTCTTATCTTCACCCGGTGGGTCTCGCCTGTCGTTTTTGCTCTCACTGCAACATGTACGGCCACTTCACTGCCAACTGCCATACTGGTCCCCGTCAAGCCCCAGCTCAAGCCACTGCTCATCAAGCTCTGCTCCCAGCCCCGCAAGGCCAACAAGCAGCCCAGGCACCCGCGGTCAACGCCCGAGTCTGCTTCGCATGTGGTGATCCCAACCACTTTGCGAACATGTGCCCGAACAGGGTTGTGAAACAAGAGCCCCAGCAGCAGCAGCCTCACCAGCAGTAACAACAAGCCGCACGTGCCAGAACTTTCAACATCAATGTGCGCCAAGCCCAGACTGACAACAATGTGGTCAATGGTACGTTCCTCGTGAATGGTATTTATGCATCATGTTTGTTTGATACTGGAGCCGATAACTGCTTTGTGTCGTTTGAATTTGAGAAACGTCTTAATCGTAAACGCTCCCATCTCTCCTCGACGTTCGATGTTGAAGTCGCTACCGGAAGAACTGTCGTCGTTAATTCTGTTCTTCGTGATTGTACTCTTGAGCTCAACAATCACATCTTCCCAATCGACCTTATCCCGATGCAACTTGGAAGTTTTGACATCATAGTAGGCATGGACTTTCTTCACGAAAACCATGCTAAAGTTGAGTGTTTCGATAAGATGATTCGATTCTCGCTTGTGAATGGTGATTTATTGTGTGTCTATGGTGAAACTGCTTCGAAAGGCCTCAAACTCATGACTTGTGTCCAAGCTAGCAAGTATCTTCGCAAGGAATACAGAGCTTTCTTGGCCAACATTGTAGTAGTGGAGAAGGAAAAGAAAGGAAAAACAGAAGTGAAAGACGTTCTCGTGGTTCGTGAATTTCCTAATGTGTTCCCTGACGACCTTCCCGGCCTACCGCCAAGTCGTGATATCGACTTTCGTATCAACCTCATTCCTGGAGCCAACCCCGTTGCCAAAGCTCCTTACCGACTCGCACCGTCCGAAATGCGTGAAATCTCGAACCAACCCCAGGAATTTCTTGAGAAAGGCTTCATTCGCCCAAGCACCTCTCCTTGGGGCGCGCCAGTCCTCTTCATCAAAAAGAAGGATGGGTCGTTCAGGATGTGCATCGGGAATTGAATAAGCTAACCATCAAGAACCGCTATCCCCTGCCTCGCATTGACGATTTGTTTGATCAACTACAAGGTGCTACGTGTTTCTCGAAGATCGATCTACGCTCAGGCTATCACCATTTACGCATACAAGAGGATGATATACCCAAAACCGCGTTTCGCACTCGATACGGCCATTATGAATTCGTTGTCATGCCTTTCGGTTTAACCAACGCACCCGCGGTTTTCATGGATCTGATGAATCGCGTGTGTAAACCATATCTCGACCGTTTCGTCATCGTGTTCATCGACGATGTCTTGATCTATTCCAAGTCGAAAGCCGAACACGCGCAACATCTACGTTTGGTTCTCGAGCTACTCCAGGGGAACCGACTCTATGCCAAGTTCTCCAAGTGAGAATTTTGGCAGGAGGAGGTTCAGTTTCTGGGTCACATTGTCAATAGTCAGGGTATTCACATCGATCCTGTGAAGATTGAAGCCGTTAAGAGTTGGATTACACCTAAGAACCCGTCTGAAGTCCGTTCTTTTCTCGGACTAGCGGGCTATTATCGACGATTTATCGAAGGATTCTCAAAGATCGATGTGCCGCTTACCGCTCTCACGCATAAAGACGAGCCTTTTGTTTGGGGAACCGAACAAGAGTCTGCTTTCCGAACCCTCAAGCACATGCTTTGCAATGCTCCTGTTCTCACTCTACCCGCCGGAAACGACGACTTCATTGTCTGTTGTGATGCTTCCAACCTTGGTCTTGGTTGTGTTCTTATGCAGCGAGACAAGGTTATAGCTTACGCATCTCGTCAGCTCAAAATCCACGAGAAGAACTATACAACCCATGATCTCGAGCTAGGCGCAGTTGTTTTTGCGTTAAAGATTTGGCGACACTACCTGTATGGTACCAAGTGTACGATCTTCACCGATCATAGGAGCCTACAACACATCTTTGATCAGAAATAACTTAATATGCGTCAACGCCGATGGGTAGAACTTCTCAACGATTACGACTGTGAGATTCGCTATCACCCAGGCAAGGCAAATGTCGTTGCCGACGCTCTCAGCAGACGGAGTTATTTGCTCAGCATTCGTAACGTCCAAGCCCAATACGACCTCGAAACCCTCATCCGCGAAGCCCAGCATGCTTGTTTTAATGAACGCACTCTGAAGAAGGAAAGAATCTACCACGATGGAGCCCAGCTTGTAAATAAGTTGAATGGGATATTCCACTTTCTGGACCGAATTTGGATCCCTAAACGGACCAAATTGCGGCAGATATTGATGGACGAAGCCCATAAATCCTGTTATTCCATTCATCCCGGTGCCGATAAAATGTACCAGGACCTTCGCTACAAGTACTGGTGGCCTGGCATGAAAAGGGATATTGCTCTCTACGTTGGGAAGTGCCTGACTTGTGCAAGAGTCAAGGGTGAACACCAAAGACCCTCTGGCTTACTCGAACAACCACCGATCCCTATATGGAAGTGGGAGAGTATAGTTATGGACTTCATAACCAAGCTTCCGCACACGTCATCAGGTCACGACAGCATCTGGGTTGTTGTTGACCGTCTAACCAAATCAGCTCGCTTTTTGCCAATACGGGAAGACTACAAGGTAGAACGATTAGCCCGAATCTACACCAACGAGATCATTTGTAATCATGGGACGCCTCGCGACATCATCTCTGACCGGGATGCTCGGTTTACCTCGCGACTGTGGGAAACGTTTCAAGTAGCTCTCGGTACTACGCTTAATCTGAGTACCGCATTCCACCCTCAAACCGACGGTCAGACTGAAAGAACGATCCGTACTCTTGAAGACATGCTCCGTTCGTGTGTCATAGACTTCGGTGGTAATTGGGACGCATATCTGCCATTAGTCGAATTCTCGTACAACAACAGTTATCATTCCACCATTCAGATGGCACCATTCGAGGATTTATATGGAAGAAGATGTCGATCGCCTATTGTGTGGCACGAGATCAGTCACTCACAATTAACCGGTCCTGAGCTATTGCAAGAAACGACTGACAAAGTCCACCAGATCCGAGACAACTTGTTGAAAGCTCGAAGTCGACAGAAAAGTTACGCCGATAGACGACGCAAGCCCCTTGAATTTGACGTTGGCGACTACGTACTCCTAAAGGTATCACCTTGGAAGGGTGTGGTCAGATTCGGCAAGAAAGGGAAACTAGCGCCTCGATATGTTGGACCTTTTAAGATTCTGGAAAGGATCGGAAAAGTCGCCTCATACTCGAACTACCGGAGGAATTTAGTAACGTCCACCCGACTTTCCATGTGTCAAACCTCCGAAAGTGCCTGGCTGAGCATGATTTAATTGTACCTCTCGATGACCTCCAAGTAAACGAAACACTGCACTTCGTGGAGAAGCCTGTCGAAATCATGGATCGCCAAACCAAGCAGCTCAGACGCTCGCGCATTCCTATTGTGAAAGTCCGATGGGAAGGCAAACGAGGCGCAGAGTTCACATGGGAACTCGAAAGCGACATGAAGGCAAAGTACCCGCACTTGTTTGTTACGACTTCGGCCTAATTTTAGGACGAAATTCCCTCAACCAGGGGAGGCTGTAACACCCCGTGTTTCAAAAGCCAAGGTCAAAGTCAACGACCGATCGCGCGACTTGACTGATAGTGAATTTCTTTTATGTGTTTAACTTTAGTTGTATTATGT
The DNA here is from genome assembly GCA_030545235.1 of Helianthus tuberosus. Lineage (NCBI taxonomy): Eukaryota > Viridiplantae > Streptophyta > Magnoliopsida > Asterales > Asteraceae > Helianthus > Helianthus tuberosus. The sequence continues at coordinate 180,903,957 of CM060411.1, forward strand.
GGAGTAAGCATCAATAATCGCAGTAATCGACATGTGTTATTCGCAATTTAATCAACGTACGACTGTGAACTGTAGGAAGTAACAATGCGATAAAGTTAACTAAATGATACTCAAACTATACTAAACGATACTCAAACTATACTAAACGAATCAACATCGAATCGCAATCGAACTCGCAACTCGAATTACGCATTTGGTTATGGTTATACGTATGTGTGTGTGCCTTATGTGTTACTTGTGCATGTTTATTTATGTTATGTGTGGCAATCAATCGTAACGCAAATCGAAACTCAATCGCAATCGAATTCAATCGCAATCAAATCGCAAACGCTAAACGAAGGAAAAGTAGGATGATTGTATGTTAGATATAGTAGTTGGGATTAAAAGTAATTTGATACGCAACTCTATCGCATCGCTCGCTCGAATCGCATCGCAACGCGCTACATGCTAATCGAAACGGAAAAACTCGTCGCGCCGAGCACTCGAACCAGGTGCCAGCCGACCGAACAGCCACCCGGCCGGACTACCACCCGAGTGAGGTGCCATCCGACCGAGGAGCCACTCGGCCGAGCTGCCACCCGGGCGAGATGCCATCCGACCGACCAGCCCTTTCCATTTTGGAAATCCTATAAATACCCCTTGTCACTTTCAAACTTTCTACTTTTGGCAATTGACGTCCAACCAGCTCGTGCTCCCCACCTTTTCTTCGAATTCTCTCAATTCCGGTAAGATCTCGTCCTAAATCTTGTACTTCCTTAATCTACACGCACTCCTACACCTTTCTATCTTTTGAATCTTAATTTTTAACCGTGAAATCATCAAGATTCAAGGTGTTCTAGGATGACGTCATCATGTGTTCTTGAAGAACTTCATGTTTTGGCCTCAATCCACCAAGAACAACTTAGATCTAACCGATTTCCACATAAACAAACAAAGATCTTTCATAGATCTAAACATATTCACGGTGAAAAGGATTGAGAGAAGGTTTTCCAACTTTCTTTCAACTCTTTTACACTCAATGCACTCAAAACCGATAGGATCGGAGCTTGCATCGACTTACCACTCATTCTCGTGGTTGTGATTGGTTCAAGATCTGTATTCTATCCACGAGATTATCGATTCCGGGATAAACATGGAACATCTTCTCGAACCATCCACTGATCGGGTTTGGGTGATTCCTGTCCGATCAGGAGCACCAAGTATTGACGAGGTTTCTGTTGCTTAACACGTTATCAAAATATATCGATAAAATGACAAACCATCAAAACAACCAAGTGTAAGACAAACAGGTCGACCAGGACGGAGTGTTGTCCGAACGGACAGCCACTCGTACGACCGGCCACCCGTACGACTTGCACCTTGGTCCCACACTTAACTAACTTTGCCAGCATTTGAAGTCTGAATGTTGAACGAATTGCTGTCCGATCGGACTACCATCCGATCGAACTGCCAATCGAATCATGAGACATTTAAACTTCAACACTTAAACAATTTCCAACATGTTCAATGCACAAAGGATGCCACCCGATCGAACAACCGTCCGATCGAGTGACAACCTGCTGTGAACTTGTTCTCACTAAAGTGCCCAACCGAACGGGTTGCCTTCCGATCGAACGACCGTCCGATCGACCGACCTGAAAGGTAGAGACACTTCAATGTTTTCTAAATGCTACAACGAAAACTTCAAAAGCCAAGCCATCATACACAAACACATCCTTTCCAAAGGAAGAAACAATCCACTCGAACAGTCATCCGACCGGATGACCGTCCGAACGGACTACCACCCGCACGACTGGCCGTCCGATCAGATTACCATCCGATCGAACTGTTATCCGACTCACTTGAACCTTGCATCATTTTACGTGTCGCTTATCGTTATGCTATCGATCTGTTCAGGCTAACCCTACTCTCTAGCGCTCCCTTCAATCCATCAACGCTGTGAGTATACTCGATCCCTTTTTGCTTTATGCACTTTTGGGTGTTACATACGTTACGAATATTGAAATCACATCGAACACACTACTCAATACTATTTAAGCGCTAACCATAATCCAACAACGCCTTACGAATATTGAAATCACATCGAACACACTACCGGGAAGAACACTCATCCCAGCTCCATAATCCAACAATGCCTTGCGGATTTTGAACTTTCTATCTCGAATCGGGACAACCGGCTCTCCTGAATCACACCCATCTCCATCCTCATTTGTGCCACTTAAGCCTGCAATCACATGGGAAACAGAAGAAGTTAAAAATTTATCATTCAAATTGCTTTTAGGAACGAAACTTACCCTGCTGACTGGTATATTCTTCCCGTGCTTGGGGTTCGTTTGAGTGTCACTGGGAAGCTTCCCGTTTTGATGTTTCAACTACTTCACATCGGTTGCAAGTTGGGCCATTTGTGTGGTTAATGATTTAACAGCTTTATCTCGCACCTCATCCTTTTGAGCACGATTTTGCAGCTCAAGCTTTTGATTTTGTAATTCAAGCTGAATTGATTTCAACATCTCCATCATATCGTTACCCCCCAAAGTGTTAGAAGACCCGGCTTGTCCTCTTTGATCGTTTTGGTAGCCACCCTGAAAGTTACCTTGAAATTGGTTCTGATTGAAATTTCTTTGACCACCAGATTGATTGTTGCCTTGAAACCCCAGATTTAGCTGATTATTTGTATTCCCATAGCTAAAATTCGGGTGATTTCTGAGGCCCGGGTGATATGTGTTGGACTGCATGTTGAAGTTTCTTCCACCGCCCCCACCTTGCACATAGTTCACATCCTCACTTTTACCATGAATGATTGGGCATTGATCCGCTATATGCCCTAGATCTCCACAATGTCCACACAATGGAAACTGGCCACTTGCCTCCGGTGGATTTTCTACCGCTCTCACTGTCGACTGTCATGCATTTCTAGAAGATTGAGCCTTACGTTTTGACGCCCTTGCGGTTCTTTCTAAATATTCCCAATCATCCTCTTCATAGTTTGTTCCAAAAGTACCATTGGATATCGAATTTACATCCCTTGCATCTTCATCTGTTAGGCCTTCGTGGAACGTATTCATAAGCTCCCACAAATAAATACCATGATGCGGACAGTTCTTGAGCATCATTTTAAAGCGATTAAACGCTTCGTGAAATAACTCACCGGGCTGTTGTCGAAACCCCCTAATATCTTTCCTGGCGTTGTTAGTGCGAAAATGAGTATAGAATTCATCTAAAAATTGTTGTTGCATTTCATCCCATGTGAAGATCGAAGCTGACGGTAGCGAATGAAACCATTGCTGTGTTTTGTCTTCGAGTGTGAATTGGAAGAGTACCAATTTCACATCATCAACTGAGAAACCTTGGCTGCTGATTGTGTTGCAACGTGCATCATATGCAGCAATGTGTAAATATGGTTCTTCATGTGCGTGACCATGAAACTTCGGCAGACTGGATATCGATTGTGTTCGTACTTCAAATGAGCGCCCTCCTTGTAATTGCGGGATCACAACCGGTGATGGGTTGTTAGCTATAGCAGGCCTGAAGTGGCTCTCGATACCTCGAACTGGACCCTGATTATTTCGCCGTTGAATACCTTCCGGTAAAATCGCCTGTCGGTGTAAGTTGCGTGGTAGCGGTCTTATCTGACCCGGCATCTGAGGTACCGGTGGTGGTAATGGAATATCCACCACCGGCCTTCTCGGAGTAGGCTGCTGATTGAGTGGGTCAGGTTGATGATATTGCTGCTGCATCGGTATCGGTTGCACCTGCGGTTGTTGATATGGGACTTGTTGTCGCTGCACGAATGTTTGATAACCCAAGTTCCCTTGATTAACTCCTTCGAATCCACCTGCCCCAACTGTTTGCCTCTCGTAGATACCCGTATTGACCACTTGTCTTTCATTTTAACCCACGTAGTTATCATATTCCTCATAGCCATCGTCGAAATCCCCTGAATTATTTCCTTGATCATAAATGGTCGATCTATAAAGGTTTGGCATTGGCTGACTTTGCTGTGAAATAACCGGTCGGGTGGCTGGCGGAATTGATGTTGCATTGAGTGCTTGAGTCTGACTAGGTGATACAGTATCATCGGGAATGATTTTAACATAAGGAGACGAATGCTGTAAATTGACCGTCTAGGTTGCAGTTGGGTATTGAAGGGATGTTGCTTGGGTGGAAGTTGGTTGAGTGTTGTCAAAGTTTGGGAAAAAGGTTGAGAATGATGGTACTGGAGATGTAGAAGTAGGTTGTGTAGACTGTGGTGGTGGTGATGAAACTGGTATGGTAGTGTTCGGTGAAGGTTGGGTAGGTGTTGGTGAGAATTGTTGCTGTGGAAGTGGGTTTTGCGGTTGTTTCTCCGGGGTTGTTGAGTTTTCCATTGTTTTAGATGTCGGTATAGGTGATTGTAGAATCTTGTTCTCACGGTGTAGTACTCGCTTTGTATGCTTTACTGTTCTCTCGATCTCTGGGTCGAACACTAACGGTGATGACTTCCCGGAATTCCGAGTGTGATGCATACACTTCCTAGATCACCTGCACAAACACAAACAAGAAAACCTCGCGTAAATCCGAACAAAACAGAACAAAATAAAAAGACACTATTTTTGGATTTTTGTATATTTAACTAAAACTAGAACTAGAACTTAACACTAAGCACTTTGCGCACGCCTCCCCAACAACGGTTCCATTTTGATGTCTGTCGTTAGTGACATGCAAAAACCGAAATAAACTAGTAGCTAGAGTAAGTCGGATATCGAACCAAGGGAGGATTGTGGAAAGTGTTATTATGCTAAGTATTGATTAACTATTACTGAATTGAAAAATCGGTTTGTTTGATTATATGAAAGAACTAACCTAGCGAATAAAAATTGTGATTTAAATCAATAAGAGAAAAGATGGTTCCTCCAGATTTCAGGTTTTGCAATTAACTTCAACTATGTGTTTAATCGTTTACCTACATAGACATAGGTGTTAATTTTGATTCATTAATTGTGATAACCAACGACTAAGTACTCCGGTCAATACATAACGGGAGGTTATCGAATGATTATCAATTAAAATTTACAAACCCTAACCCCATGTCAAATATATCCCAATTACTAGAACTCTCCGGAACTGAATGCTTAGAAATTAAGGTTTAAATAAACGTAACTGTTTACAATCAAGAAATCAAATCTATGGTGAAAAGCATCGAATGCTTAGATCACCCGGTCAAAACGATTGTATCAAACACATAATATTCGTTAACTTACAAAAACCCTCCATCCGGAGAAAACCATTAAAAAGACTAGCCGCTCATCGCGATCTTCATAAGCTTGAATAATAGTCAAAATCACCATCTCAATTATAATGTAATAAAATAATCGATGATGATGTTGTGATGATTTCTTCAAAAACTTCACTTGATGTTGACTTTCTGTGTTGCTGTCGAAGATGATAATTTGATGTTTACAAAAACCCCAACCTAAGGCTACTCGGTATGGTGATGGACCATCCTTGGAGGATGATCCGCCACGTAGGCGCCACGTCATAGTCCTCCCAAGGATGATCCATCCTCCAAAACTAGAAGGCATGGTAAGATGATCCTAGTCATAGTCCTCCACCACCCTTATGTTTTTTTATTTTTTTTAATCTTCAACTTTTTTTTAACATTTAACAAATAAAGTAACAAAATATTTTCATAAATAATAAAACCACATTACATAAACATAAAAAAAATATAAACTTAAAAAAAAAACTAAAAAAAAAACATAAACTTAAAAAAAATAAACTTAAAAAAATAAACTTAAAAATATCCTAATATATTAAAATAAGCTACTAGTCTTCGTCTTCGTCTTCCATGTCGTGGCCGGGTTCGTTTTGAGCGTTGTGCCAAATGTACTCCACCAAGTCCGCTTGTAGGTTATGATGTGTGTACTCGTTACGTAGAGCGAACATGTTCAAATCTTGTTGTTCCGCACTAACTGGAACAGAATTTCCAGTTGACGCGTCTTCGTCGTACTCGCATATCGCTCTACCTTCGTCTTCAATGACCATGTTATGAAGGATGATACAAGCGTACATAATGTGTCGTAACCTCTTTGGTGTTTGCGAACGTGCTGGATGTTCAATGATGTGCCATTTTTTTTGTAGAACACCAAAAGCCCGTTCAATATCTTTTCTCGCACCCTCTTGAAACTTCGCAAACTTTTTTCTTTTGTCGTCTGTCGGGTGCGGAATAGTTTTTACGATTGTCGAGTACTTTGGGTATATCCCATCGGCTAGGTAGTAACCTCGCCTGTATTCCACCCCCGAAACTGTAAAACTAGTGTCTGGACCTGTACCCGCCACTACATCATCAAATAGTTGTGACTGGTATATGATGTTAAGGTCATTGAGCGAACCAGGTAGACCAAAAAAAGCATGCCAGATCCAGAGATCCTGTGACGCAACCGCCTCTAAAATAATAGTCGGATGTCCATGATCTCCCCTAGTATACTGACCTTGCCAGGAAACTGGGCAGTTCTGCCACGGCCAGTGCATGCAATCAATGCTCCCGGGCATTCCTGGGAAATCTTGTCTCTGTTCGTGTGCTTGATATAATTTTTGAACGTCGTTTGCGTTCGGTTTCCGCAGGTATCGTTTGCTATACAATTTGACAACCCATTCGCAAAACTTGTGCAAACATCGACGTGCGGTTCTTTCAGACATCCTAATATACTCGTCTAATGCATCGGGTGCGTAACCGTACGCAAGTTGGCGAATGGCCGATGTGCATTTTTGTAAATTACTGAAAACCCCTTTGCCCCCTAGCGTCGTTTCGCAATGTAAGAAACGGATCCGACTGGGCCATGTCGCCTGCAATACGTAAAAACAGTGGACGACTCATGCGGAACCGACGTCGAAAAATCTCGGCTAGGTACACGGTTTCATCGGCAAAATAATCGGCTAGTAGTTTATCGTGGCCGGCTATAAATTTAAAACGAAACATAAATGAAATTAATTATAAATTACATTTTCAAATCTATATAAAACATAAGGAAAAAAAGTAAAATACCTTCTTGGTTTCGGTTATATTTTGCTCGTCTAGTTAGCCGTTGGGACGACCCTTCAGCACCCGCCATAAAGACCTGAGCCGCGTTCATAATCATGTTGTGCATAATATCATCCTCTTCCGAAGATGATGAATACCACACAGACGAAGACGATGAAGACATAGAAGAAATTGAAGAAATGGGAGAAGGTGAAGACATGATAATTTTTGAGCGAGAGATGGGGTGGTAGCGGGTAAAAAATGGTATAAAATATGATGAGTTTTTATAAAAAGGGAAGAGTGGTTTATAAAATGTGAGAGAGATGGGGTGGTAGTGGGTGAAAAGTTGTGAAAAAAATGGTTAAAGAGTTGAGTATTTATAAAAATGGAAGTGAATTGGGGTATGTTTTGAATTATTACCGTTAATTTTAATTAGAAATTAATTTTTTTTTCAAACGGTAACTTTTGGTAGGGGGCCCACACCTTTTGGACCGTCACAAACGTCCCAAACTCGACGGATAGGACGCGACGTGGGGGGGCGGCACGGTGTTCCGCCCGTCGCCGACCCAAGACGACCCGGGGCCGAACCCCATACCGTGTAGCCTAAATGGCGGCCCCCCTTTCTCGTGAGATGATGATGATTATATTGTTGACTCCAACCTCGACTGCCGTGAGGATGATGATGATTTTGTGATTGTTCCTAAAAGTCCTCCCCCCCCCCCCCACTATGATCACGTGATGATGATGATATATGTTCAATGTTAATGTCGGCTGCCCCTCAAAAAAAAAAACCCCTTAGATTATTATTTTTTTCTATTAAATCCCTTGTGCATGTCTTGTATTCTCAACCGTAGCTTATGTATACATACCGTAAGTTACGGTTTAAATGTTCTGTTTCTTTTTGATGCATGTATACCTCCACTCGTAACCTACGGTTTAATGACCGTAGGCTACGATCGCATTTCCTTCCACCTTTTACTCTTCACAAACATCTTTCAGATATTGACAATTCGGCCCCTATACTTCACCATTCCATATTCTCACATACTCCTTGCATGTATGAGCACCAAACAACTTCCGACTAATTACCAAGCACCCCTTTAACTTCATTCTTTCATATGAATTGTATCATTAAGCCTTCGCATCACCCAAAACAAGCTTCAACATTCATCTTTAACCACTATAAGAACGCCACATTACGTGTTTTTCCTGCAAATCACCAAATTCTCGTAGTTACTTCATTCTAAGCAAGTAAACACAACAAATGCACCTAAAACATCATATTTAAACACTCTAAAGCTCGGGTTTCACCCTCTCCATCAGTATTGATCCATGAGAATCACTCAGCAGACCACAACGAAGTCTCAAGACCAGAAAACAAAAATAAAAACGGAAACAGGGGCTGGACACGGCCCCGTGTTCAGTGAGCACGGCCCCGTGTTCAGATTCTGTATCTGGGCGTTTGAATTAAAGTTACTGATTTCGTTGAGCACGGGGCGTGTTCAGTGAGCACGACCCCGTGTTCAGGCTACTGTAAATACAAAATCTAACTAAAATGAAGAAAAAAAATGCGCGCGTTTTAAAAAGGTTTTAAAAAACTGATTAGGCCGTCGATTTTAAGCTTTCTTAAAATCCTTGTGTCCCCGGCAGCGGCGCCAAAAACTTGATGCGTGTGAAGTGTCGTATAGTTTTTAATGTATATTTTAAGCCCTTTAACACTTTTTAGCCAAGTTTTAAACTTATAAATCACAATATTTACTAACATTAAACACACATATGGGCAAGTGCACCCATCGTGAGCGTAGTATAGTGTTGGTAAGATACCGAGGTCGTTCAAGGACACAAGAGCTTTTAATACCGGTTTATCCTCAACGTCTAATCAAATCAAAAGTTTAGAAAAATGTTTTTAAACAAGAAAAATAAAACTAACTAAAATGCTGAAAAATAAAATAAAAACAGATAGACAAGATGAATCACTTGGATCCGACTCGTGTTTAGTGTAACCTTTGATTATTTCCGCACTTTTGCAATTTTTAAGAGATTATCTTAGTTATTGTAGTAGGCCCCTCTTCTGAAGGTGACGTTACCAGTAGTTTGAGTCAGCAAGGATACAATCCTAAAGGGTTGGATTATTGAAAGATAATTAATTAAGTTATTAATGCATATTGTGGTAGGCCCCTCTTCTGGAGGTGAAATTACCCTCGGCTAAGTAGTCTGAGTCAGCAGGGATACAGTCCTAAATAGCCGGGTTAAAGTATTCATAGTAGTTTACATATGAGGGGATCAAGGAGTTCGGACCCCCGCCATCCAATACCAGTGGGTATTGAAGGAGGTCCTACTAAAGTTGACCCAGGTCCTTGCAGGATCTATACACTGAACAAGGCAAGACTCTTACCAAACCGTTCCCTTAACCCCCGACCATGTAGCCAACATACCTCCATAGAGACCGTGGAGATATGAATGGTGAAAATCTTTTATTTTATATAGACAGTAAAATAATGCCAAGACACCACGGACAAACGATAAGGAAGACTCACCTTCAACATAAGAAACTAGTTATTAAAGTCATTAATACATAACCAAATAAAAAGTGCGAAAAGATTAAAAATAAAAAGTATTACACTACACACTTGTCTTCACCAATTGATGTAAGAGACTTAGGCAAACATGGCCTTTGATTGTCAAGAACTCTTACGATCAATCTTGGATCCCGAGACTAGTCACACACTCTATGATGGATGATGGATGATGGATGATGGTGGTGGATGTGGGTTGTGATGGTGGTGGGTGGGTGGGTGAAGTGTGAGAGAGGTGGTTTGCCAAGGGATGGTTTGCAAATGAGCCAAGCACCCCTATTTATAGCCTGCACAGAGGCCCGGACACGGCCCCGTGTCCATTGGGCACGGCCCCGTGTCCACCCATCTTCTCTTTCTTCATTAATTGCAGTTTGTCTGCATTAGTTGACCACGCCCCCGTGTCCCCTGGGCAATACCCCGTGTGCAGAAGCGTATCTGTACTATTAAGATTTCCTCAGATTTTGCGAATCTTAGAGTTGACCACGGGTCCGTGTCCGCTGGGCACGCCCCCGTGGTGGTTGATAGAAGCTTCTACAACTTTATCTTTTCTGCAGACACTTGGGCACGCTCCCATGCTCAGTGAGCACGGGGCGTGTTCAGTCTTCTGTTCTCTTGTTTTTGCTTGGGGAGATGTTATCGAGGGGTCGGGCATGCCACGTTTATTCCTTTTCTTGTATTTATGCTGGATTTGGCTGCATTTTTGCTTCTTTTGTTCATTTAAGCTCTGTTAACCCTGAAAATACAAAAGGAAGACAAAAGCACACTTTTTCCAACATTAGTACTAAAAAAGAGTTAGTTTTATGCCACATTTGATGTAATTTATATGTTGCATTTTGCACACATAAAAAATGAAACATATAAATTACATCAAATGATGCATAAAACTAACCCTTTTTTAGTACTAGTGTTGGAAAAAGTGTGCTTTTGTCTTCCTTTTGTATTTTCAAGACCAAATAAGCTTAAACGAATAAAAGGAACAAATATGCAGCAAAAACTAACTTAAATACAAAGAAAAGGAATAAACATGGCATGCCTGACCCCTCAGCAGCATTCCCAAGAACAAAATAAGAAACAGAAGGCTGACCACGGCCCCGTGCTCACTGGACACGGGGGCGTGGTCAGATGTCTGCAGAAATGGACAAAGCTGTAGAAGCTTCTATGCCCACCACAGGGGCGTGCCCAACTCAGCACGGGGTGTAGTCGACGCTAAGATTTGCAGAATCTTGCAAATCTTAATAGTACAGATACGCTTCTGCACATGGGGCCATGCCCAGCGAACACGGGGCCGTGTGGAGCCTAATGCAGACAATTGTAATTAATGAAGGAAGAGAAAAGGGTTGGCCACGGGGGCGTGTCCGCTGAACACGGGGCCGTGGCCGGGCTTCTGTTCAGGCTATAAATAGGGGTGTTTGGCTCACTTCAAAGGCATCCCTTGGCAAACCACCTCTCTCCCACTTTGCCACCACTCCACTACCACTACAACACCCACATCCACCACCATCATCCATCATCCACCTTAGAGTGTGTGTAGTAGTCTCGGGATCCAAGATTGATCGTAAGAGTTCTTGTCAATCAAAGGCCATGTTTGGCTAAGTCTCTTACATCACTTGGTGAAGACAAGCATTTAATGTATTACTTTTGATTTTTTATCTTTTCGCACTTTTTATTTGGTTTTGTATTAATGACTTTAATAACTAGTTTCTTATGTTGAAGGTGAAACTTCTTTATCATTTGTCCGTGGTGTCTTGTCATTACTTTACTGTCTATATAAAGTAAAAGATTTTCACCATTCATATCTCTACGGTCTATATAGAGATATGTTGGCTACCTAATCGGGGGTTAAGGGAAAGGTTTAGTAAGGTTCTTGCCTTGTTCAGTGTATAGATCCTGCAAGGACCTGGGTCAAGCTTACTAGGACCTCCTTCAATACCCACTGGTATTGGATGGCGGGGGTGCGAATGGCTTGATCCCCTCATATGTAAACTACTATTAATACATTAAACCGGCTACTTGAGATTGTATCCCTGCTGACTCAAATCACTTAGCCGAGGGTAATGTCACCTTCAAAAGAGGGGCCTACCACTTTTCGCATTAATAACTTAATTAATTATATTTCAATATTCCGACCCTTTGGGATTGTATCCTTGCTGACTCAAACCACTGGGTTGAGGGTAACGTCACCTTCAAAAGAGGGGCCTACTACTATAACTAAGATAATCTCTTAAAAAATGCAAAAGTGAGGAAATCATCAAAGGATACATTAAAGGCGAGTCGGATCCAAGTGATTCATCTTGTCTATCTGTTTTTTTTTTTTTTTCAGCATTTTTAGTTTTTATTTTTTTTTATTTAAACCCTTTCCAAAAAAAAATTTAGTTTGATTAGACGTTGAGGATAAACCGGTACTAAAAGCTCTTGTGTCCTTGGACGACCTTGGTATCTTACCAACGCTATACTACGCTCACGATGGCTGCACTTGCCCATGTATGTGTTTAGTGTTAGTAAAATATCGTGTTTCATAAATTTAAAACTTGACTAATGTGTAAAATGGGCTTAAAATATCAATAAAAACATATTACACCTTACACACACCAGGCAATCAAACCACGTTAATATTAATGAACGGGTAAAATACCGTTAGTGGTAAAAAAATTAACCCGGTAAATATTAGAATTTAAATAAATAAACCTAATACTAAATAAAAAGAGAATAAAAGCTTTTGAGGAAATAAGGCTCATAAGAGCCCGAGTTAATGGAACTTAAAAATAAAACGGGTTATAATCTCCCTGAACCCACTAAGTTAACTAGGAATAATTAACCTAGTTAATTAGAGGAAATATTGCTAGAAATAAGTAGGTTGATGCCTACTTAATAACTAACCGAAACATGAGGGATTGAAATGGGTAAAGTTGAAACTTAAGAAATAAAAATAAAAACATAACACAACACACACATGGAGTGTGTGTGTGTGCGTGGAGATCGACCAGGAGCAAGACATTGGGTACAAACCCTAACTCAACAAAATCTTCAAATTGAAGGGCGAATCGAAGACCAAATTCGGGTTTGAATGTATATAAACGATCACCTAGTAATGGGGATCATAAGGTATGTCATAAAACCTAGATTGGTTAAAGTTGAAATTTGAGACAAGTAGGTTACTTGCAAATTGATTGTTGGATTATGATCCAAAGTTGAAATTGAATGTTTATGTATGTTTAATTTCGTTAGTTATGATGAAATTATGAAGAACTTGATGTAATGTTACTTGTAGGTGATTAACAAGTAAACTAGGGAGTGAGTTTTGACTAAATAGTGAAGATGATGATATACATGTGCTTAAAATCATCATAATTGATAGTTGAAGCGAGATACTTGAACAATTTATAGGTTCGAGTGAATGCTCATACATGACTTGAAATGTGTTTTTGTATGCTATGATGAAATTTGGTAATTATGTTCATGTAAATAGGTGTATGAAATCATGTTATCTACTAGTTAATATGTAGAACTTGATTGGCGTAGGTGTTCGGATGAATGCTAGGGATATGATAAAAACGGGTTTCATTTATAGATGAGAACCCTTAGTTCTTGCGAAATGCATGAATAAATTAGCTTTGATAAACGCTTGAACTAGTTGAAGTGTTGGAAATATAATGAACTTGGTTAGAGGGTGGCTTAAAAATAACGCCTATCGGGTAATTAAGGAATGCCTAAACTAGTTGATAAACTTGATTGTGCATTTCATATACTAATGGGCATTTGACTTTTAAAAAGTCAAACTGACCTATAATACGATGAATGATAATTTTGATATAAAATGCGTAAGGTGGAATAATCGTATCAAATTATGATTAGTCTAACCACCTTGTGAATGATGAATGATAGTTTGACGCTTAACAAGCTAGGTGGAAGCGGGTCCAACGAATCAAGTATGAAAAGAAAAGCGTAGTTTGGATGCGAGGTAAGTAAAGCTTAAGCCCTTTATATTATTTACAAAATACTTACTTGCGAGTATTGAATATGAATTTTATTAAGTGATTGAAATATGATGTTCCGACACGATATAATGCGAGTCGGAACAAGTGAGAATGGTAAGAAACCATTAATTATGGCAAAAAGGATAAAACTGTAAATTAGTCATGTGATGATGAACAAATAAGAAATTTTGAAACATTATGTTATGGTGTAAACCGTGACGGGTAAAAGTGGTAAAATAGTAATCTGGACACAAGTGGACGGGTGGGTAAAGAGATTCAAATAGATACCACATGTCGTAAGTCATAACGGGTCAAACAAAACAAGAAACGACTTTTAAGTAAGATGTGGTCAAGGAGAAAACCGGGATAAGTTTAAGGGGTGAAATGGTAATTAAATACCATCTCATAATGATGATTGGTCATTTAGACTAAACGGGTCAAATGGTGTTGTTAACACCATTTGACAATAACATTTGATAATCGCTTGTTGAGTTTTGTATTAACAGGAAATAACATATGGTTTGCATTGCTATTAACTAGTGATTAATAGTGAAAGGTATTTAAACGGGTCAATACTATGACCCGAGCCATGTACGCATAAGTAAGACTAAAGCTAAAAGGTGAAATTCTGGTCAAATATGTTGATAAAAGTCCTTCATCGTAAAAGAAGAGGCTAAGATTGACCAAAACGCCCATGAACATTAAACCAGGCAAACGGTCCTTATGAGTGGCTTGGGAATAAGTTTTATGATAAAAGTAAGACTTGATTGATGTAAAAGTGTAGGTATAAATCCCTTTTGGGTCAAATACCTCAAAATGGTTTTTTGTCGTAAATTAACAATCCGAAAGGGGTAAAATCGGAATAAACAATTTACATCATTTAATCCACCGCAAAGATAGTTGCGGTGGAAGATAAGTGAATAGCTTAACGTAGAAAAATGACGTATGAAAGGAGAGGGTGGGATTTAAACTTAAATGTTTAAATCCTCTCTAACGGGTCAAAATGAATTATTGCGCTTAGCTTGATTATTGGTCGCATAATTCATAAAGTTATATCTCACGAGTCAAAGATTTTGAGATAACAAATATTCCAAGGTTTTATAACGATTTAGACGCAAGTGGTTTAATAAATCATGTAACGGGTCAAAAGTGTTATAATTGAATTTCAAGCCGAGAGCTTGGAATCTAGAATTTTGTGCATTCAGATATCGGGTTGTGACTCCATATGATAGAAAATTATTTTACGATCACGTAGGAAGAAACGGGCCGTAAATCAAATTAATATTGAGCGAGTTATGTCAGTTTTTGTAAAAACTAGTGTTGCTGGAAAAATGCAGGTTTTTAAACAGACCTGGCTGGAAAAATGCACTCCTCGCGCCACGCGACGGAGGAGGCATATCGTTGCGCGACACGCGACAGGTGTCGCAGCACGCGACAAGAGAAGTGAATCCCGTCGCGCCACGCGAGGGGTATAAAATCCGGAAATTTGTTGTTTCTTGATTATTCATCTTTGAGAACTTGTAAAAAAGCATTATTAAACTATCATAACTGATGTTTATGGTGGTTTGAATACAGGTTAATGTTAAAAGGCTCCCGGATGACGATCAAGCAAGCAGAAGAACCGAACACGAACAAGATACAAGCTTCCGTGATACAATTCTTCGTCTCGTTTTACACAACAAATATTTGTATATTAAGTTGAATTGTTTAAATCCCTAAATGTTTTGAAAAATCCGTATTTTCAACGTATGTGTAATCATATAAACACGATTTTATTAGATATTTATACGTAAATCGTAGAAACGAACTAAGGGCCTTACATAAGTGTAGATATTTGATTCTTTTTATTTTACACTCATGTTTATTTGCATGTGTTTGGATGGGTAACTTCGGCATCCTTTAGCTACGCATTTCAACTACCCGATGATAATTATTATTTTACTTTTTGTTTGGTATAATAAATGGCTTTCGCATATGCATGGATCGGTATTTTTGATTAAAATTAAAAACACACTTTGACTACCCGATAATGATATATTTAATATTATTATTATTTTTTTTGTATTTAGTAAATATATTTTATTATTTTTTTCATTTATATATGTTTACGCTTATATATGTAAGATTGTAAGGTAATATATTGGCTTATTAATAACTTGGTAAGGTAATATATTACCTTACAATAAAAATATATGTTTACGATTCTCAGACTTTTTAATAAGATGAAACCACTAAAATTATGACTAAAATCAATAAAAATAATTACTAAAGTTTCAACTAAAATCACTACCTTATATATCAAGTTTCACAAATAATTTCAATCAATCAAGCATCATGTTTTAACCAAGTTATTAAAGTCTATAGACAAACATTAAGTTTCATTGAGTATCAAGTTTCACATAAACACATCTAATTTCAATATTTTTTTTAAAGTTCAACAAGAAAAAAAGAAAGAAAAACTATATATAACCTAGTCAGTGGCGGAGCTTTACCAAAAGTTTCGAGGGGGTGTAAAGTCATGGAACCAAATTTTTTTTCCTATCATTATGTTTCGGGTCGGGCGGGCTATTCGATTAGGGTCGGGTCAAATAATAATAGGTCCAAATAAAACTAAAAAAATTTCATTCATTTAAAGGACTCGTTCTTACATATAAAAAAAACTAAATATTGTTTAACAAACAAAGGGGTTGATTCCGAAACGGATGAATCGGCTATGGTGGAAACAATTTGATCCGGTGAAGGAAGCTATTATGTTATGTTGACAAAATTTGATCCGGTGAAGGAAGCTTATTATGTTATGTTGACAAAATTTGATCCGGTGAAGGAAGCTATGGTGGAAACAATTGTTGAAGATGAAGTAGAGGTTGATTCCGAAACGGATGAATCGGCTAGAGACATCGTTCGTGGAGTTTAGCTTTTATTTTATTTTCTAGTTTGGTCTTTTAGTGTATGTTGGTGTCTTTGTTTGTGTTGTTTTTTTAGGGGTTTGGTCTTTGGCGAGTCGCCTTGGCCAAATGCTCTTTGTTTGTTTTCTAGTTTTGAACATCATTAATAAAAGGTTTGCCCGGGGGATTTCCCTCGTTTCCCAAAAAAAAAAAACAAAGGGGTAAGATCAAATAAAAAGTTTATTTTGCTTAAGTAGGATGAGAAGGAATCTTAACCATTCATTTTTCAAATCAATGGTTAAGATGAAAGTGTAGGAGAAAGGAGGAGTGCAAGGGTATCTTGGGAAAATCCTATTTATGGACTTTCTCTCTCCACATGCAAGGCACATGCATATTTCACCCTCATTTTTTAAATGTTCATAACTTTTTTATACGACATTATTTTTTCATAAAAATTTCACCGTAAAACCGAGCGTCTTTTTATCTTTAATTTGAGTACCATATTGATATATAAAATATGAAGACTAAAAAAACCCACTAAAATGTGTTGTATTTCTATTTTGTATAACATTTTTTTGTGCTGGATTTTTGTACTATATTTTTGTGCTGAATTTTTTTGTCTTAAATTTTTTTTTCTCAATATTTTGTGCTGGATTTTTTTGTACTACATTTTTTTGCTGAATTTTTTCGTGCTATATTTTTTGTACTAGATTTTTTTGTGCTATATTTTTTTGTACTACATTTTTTGTGCTATATTTTTTTGTAATAGATTTTTTGTGCTAGAATCTTTTGTGCTAGATTTTTTTTGTACTAGATTTTTTTGTTGTATTTTTAAAAAACAAAAAAGGTACCACATGTCATTTTCACTCCTATTTATAAGGATCAAAATGCCCTTCATTCCTACTTATTAGGAGTGACACATGTCATCATCACAATCCTTCTTAGGCTACTTAGGCAAAATCCACTTTTTAGTGGATCCTTCCCCACAAACAAAATACCAATATATGTATATAATGGTACGAGATAAATGAAACCTGAACGAAGAATTACAACTCAACACGACGAGCTTTAAGATTTAAAGTGGTAACAAACTTTACTTTCATTTATATATTGTATAAATAATTAGGCAAAATAATTGGAGGGGCGATCCTATATAATTTTAAAATTTTCGGACGAAAAATCTAAAATTATACACTTTTAACCGAAACATCGGAGGGGATGGGTGCACCCCCGGGCACCTACTAACCTACGCCCCTGAACCTAGTCGTGCTTGGAGTTTCTGCTTTCGGGACTTAGATGCCGATGAGATTCTACTCTCGTTCACTGTTATTCATATTCTAGTGTTACATATCCATACAACAGTTAATATTAATTTCGGAAAGAGTGAGTCTAAATTATGAAACAACTTAAATCATCACTTTTGTTGTACCATGACTTTTTTTCGCATCCGCAAGTACAAAAATCAAACAGTTACTCATCATCTAGTGCTTGCAAAAATCAGACATTGTTGCTACTCAATTCTATATTGACCGTTTACCAAAAATCAAACAGTTTAGCATTGAACGCTCACAAGTAGTAAATCTATAGGGTCGCTTAGATTTCGGTTGCATGTATAGTATATATAAACCAAAAAACTACAGTGTCGCTTGGCCCCACCCCTGCATTATTATTAGGGAAAATTACGGCAGTAGCCGCTTGACCAGGCCTTTTACCAAAATAGCCATTTGACCAGGCTTTATGCACCTTCAATCCAAGTGAACTCTCATTTTTATGCACCTTCAATCCAGCCACAACCAAGCGGACACGTGTCCCTCTGCCCATGTCAGCCGAGCCGCTACACATGTCAGCCTGAACCGGCTTTATGCCGCTACACATGTCAGCCGAGCCGCTACAAGTACAAGCCGAGCCGCTTCGCCCCCTGCCCCACAAGTACAAGCCGAGCCGCTACAAGTACAAGCCATGACCTTTCAAGGCCAAGCCGAGCCGTTTCAAAACTCTTGGCAGTACCACAAAGCGGCATAAATCAGAGATTGGGCGAAGCGGCTCGGCTTGTACTTGTAGCGGCTCGGCTGACGTGTAGCGGCATAAAGCCGGTTCAGGTAAGAGGGACACGTGTCCGCTTGGTTGTGGCTGGATTGAAGGTGCATAAAAATGAGAGTTCACTTGGATTGAAGGTGCATAAAGCCTGGTCAAATAGCTATTTTGGTAAAAGGCCTGGTCAACCAAGCTACTGCCGTAATTTTCCCTTATTATTATACATATTAACAGAAACAACTGATGAACAGTGTTTCACTTCTTTTTAATATTGATTTTATCTAAGGTTTCATATTTATATAATATTAAAGACAAAGGTCGGTGGAGGACCTTTGTCTTTAATTTAAACATCCATTGATGGGTCGATCAAATATGGGTTGGGCCGGTTGCATCGACAAAGTGGATTGTGGTTGGCAAGTTTTCAAATTTGTTTATTTCTTTCTTTTAAAATCTCATTTACTGATTTGTATATTATTATAGAATTTGTATTTTATTTATTTCATACTTTCATAGATTGTTCAAAATCAAATTCACACCAAAAGATAACATTGTCTTCATATTTTATTTTTATTTACTTGTATGCGTGCACATATTTAATTTTCAAACTATTTATATAATATTGAAGACAAAGGTCGGTGGAGGATCTTTGTCTTTAAGTCCTCAAGTTTTCTAAATATACACACTTAGCCCCTATACATTTACCTTCTTTCAACTTTCATATATTACAATTCTAAACCTATACTTTTACTTTTTAACCCCTATATTTTTAGTTCTTTCACTTTACACTCTCAAACTAGGTAACTTAAGCATTCACTTTTAACTTTTGGTAATTGACAACTTTGATCTGCCAATTTTTTCTGCTTAATAACTTAACATCTCATTTTATTTGAATTGCTTTTACGATTTTAGACCATAGCACTTTTTTTTCTAAAACATTTTTTTAATTTTATGGGTAGATGCTCACATTTGGCGCTTCTTTTTCTCAAACAATGTTTTAATTTTATGGGTAGATGCTCACATTTGATTCTATTCTTTTTCTCAAAGACATACTCACATTTGACTCTAGAGTTACTAAACTAATTACTGAAACTAATTATTTACACAAAATTTCAAATTTATGTATTTAATATATTATAAAAACAAAGGTTGGTCCCTACACTTTTGAACTTGACACCCTTACTTCTTATTCTTTAAGTAATATTTCACCTCTAACTTGACACCACAACGTGCGACACATTATTATATTTTTTTATCTATGTCTAACCACGTTAATGTCTAAATTATTTTAAGACTTTACATCGCTATCTAAATTACTTTTAAGACTCTACAACGCAACAGATGAGATATGCTCTTTTTTATTTATGTCTAATGACGTTAATGTCACAAACGTGTAATGTAATATCATGTGCAGGCACCACACATAACATCATCATTGCAGCCGCAACGCTTATATAGGTTACACTGAGTTAGATCAAATACATCAAAACACACGTTTTTATATAGTTAACGCATCACATAACGTGTCACCGTCTATAAATAGCTAAGACGTCGCCGCCGCAACGCGCGGCTATGGCAACAATCTAGTTATATTGGTTTATTACATAATTTGATTTTAAACATATTTTTTATATAACTTTTAACATATGATCAAAGTATCCATTATCAAACAGGAAACCATAAAAATTAATGTATACTGGTATTTGTGTTGTTTGGTTCAGTTTGGTACAATATGGTAGCAATACGGTGTCAGTTTATCGAAAGCAAAAACAATAAAAATAAAACCGGTACAGATACAGAAAATTTTCAATCGGTTTTGATTTGGTTTGATAGCGGCACGAAGGACCATGAATAGTAAATAATTTTTTAAGTATTTGTTTTAGTTTTGTTAATAGTATTTTTTTGTTTAATATGATATTTTTGCTAATAACTTGCGTATGTTAAATTTTAAAAAATGATCCAAAGACGCAACTATGTTTGATTTTTTCCAATATCCCGATATAAATCTTATAGAAAATGGATGTTGCGCCGTTACCATGCTGAACGGAAAACCGACTGAATAATATCGGTACCGATATTCATTTTTATGGTTTTTGGTCAATCTTATTGAAAATGGATACCGTGTGCTACCGTACCGAACATAAAACTGACCAAACAACATCAGTATTGGTACCAATATTTACTTTTATGATTTTTAGTTTCGATAAACTAACACCATATCACCACTGTACTGCACTGTACCGAGCCGAACCAAACAACATCGGTAGCGGTACCCGTATTCTTTTTTATGATTTTTGGTTTTGATAATATTTCATTTATACAACTCCGTTAGCGAAACAATACCGATACTGTGACCAACTGAACCTATATCATCCAAACAACATCGATACTGGTACCATGTTTGTTTGTTTTTTTTTTCGATCGATGTAAAACGTGTGATGATTTATACCGAATGTTTGTATCGTACTGGTACAAAAACAAACCAAATTGATATCGGCTGAAATGCCGCCGCGAAGCGCGGTGCAAATCAACTAGTTATACATATTAATATAAAGTTATAATGAACAGTGTTTCAAAATTTAAAGTATTTCGTTTTTTATTTTTTAATAATATTTTATTTATTATTTATATTAATATTATTATATTATAGATATTAACAGAAACAGGTGATGAATAATATAAAGTTATAATGAACAGTGTTTCAAAATTTAAAGTATTTGGTTTTTTATTTTTTAATAATATTTTATTTATTATTTATATTAACATTATTATATTATAGTAGATATTAACAGAAACAGGTGATGAATAATGCTTCAATTTTTTAATATTGATTTTTTCTAAGGTTTGATATTATATTGGTTTATTACATCATTTGATTTTAAACATATTTTTATGTAACTTTAACATATGATCAAAGTATCCGTTATCAAACAGGATACCATAAAAATTAATGTATACTGGTATTGGTGTTGTTCGGTTCAGTTTGGTAAAATATGGTAGCAATACGGTGTCAGTTTATCGAAAGCAAAAACAATAAAAATAAAACCGGTACCGATCCAGAAATTTTTCAATCGGTTTCGATTTGGTTTGGTAGCGACACGACCATGAATAGTAAATACAATTTTAAGTATTTGTTTTAGTTTTGTTAATAGTATTTTACCTTTTATTTAATATGATATTTTTGCTAATAACTTGCGTATGTTAAGTTTTAAAAAATGATCCAAAGACGCAACTATATTTGATTTTTTTCCAATATCCCGATATAAATCTTATTGAAAATGGATGTTGCGCCGCTACCATGCCGAACGGAAAACCGACTGAATAACATCAGTACCGATATTCATTTTTATGGTTTTTGGTCAATCTTATTGAAAATGGATACCGTGTGCTATCGTATCGAACATAAAATTGACCAAACAACATCAGTATTGGTACCGATATTTAGTTTTATGATTTTTAGTTTCGATAAACTAACACCATATCACCACTGTACTGCACTGTACCGAGCTGAACCAAACAACATCGGTAGCGGTACCCGTATTCTTTTTTATGGTTTTTGGTTTTGATAATATTTCATTTATACAACTCCGTCAGCGAAATAATACCGATACTGTGACCAACTGAACCTATATCATCCAAACAACATCGATTCCGGTACCATGTTTGTTTTTTGTTTTCGATCGATGTAAAACGTGTGGTGATTGCTATACCGAATGTTTGTATCGTACTGGTAAAAAACAAACCAAATTGATATCGGCTGAAATGCCGCCGCGAAGCGCGGTGCAAATCAACTAGTGTTTTATCATTTGGATATTATACTACATCTTAAAATAGAAAGTCGGTGCATAGCCACCGACACCCTCAAATTTCATAATACACGTGTAAAACGGTGAGGACTTTAGGGGTGAACTGGTGAGGTGCCCAATCCCACCAATAAGATTGTTTTTTTTTTCTACTTTCTTATTTGTTTAGTTATTTCGAGATTTTCCCTTTCTTTATTTTTTTCTTTTATTTAATCTTATGGATTTATTTATTTTATCTTATGGATGTACTAAATTAGTAGAAAAGTAATTGTATTGTAATACATCTTAAAATACACCGGCTTTGCCTTCCAGCCTCAGTACTTTAACAATATTGCAATTTTAACCCTTTGATTTTGGTACCTTTAAATTTTAATAAAATGACATATTTAGTTCGTAAACATTCTACTTTGAATTTCCAAAACCACAATATCATCTTTCAAACTTTGCCAGCACCAACCCTCTACTTTGGTTTTCCACCATCACCCCCTTAGCTCTTACAAAGTTACGCCACCAACCCTCTTCTTTTATATTTCAACCAACACCCCCTCATCTTTTACACATTTTCGCCACCACCCTATACTTTTACACTGTCTTTTTTAGACTTTGTTTTTTTACCCCTTGCACTATTACTTCATTTTTACACCCGCCCAACTTTAAAAAATTTGCAATTGTAACTCCTAGACTACAACTCATACTTTTTCAAATGCCAATGCTTTGTGTTTTTCGAAATGTCTTAGGCATTGTGTTTTACACTTTGTGTCTACATTTGTGTTTTACACTTTTTTTTGTAATTGTCTTTTCCGCACTGCGTTTTACGAATCGTGTTTTGTCTTACTATTCCACTCGCCGCGCGCCGCCGCAACGCACGGCGGGCAAAATACTAGTTTCATACTTAAACATATGTCATAGAGTAGTTATCTTTTGGCCAGCTAAAATACCATCAACAGTACACAGTCAGCTAAAACAAGTTGTATTGCATGCAACTTGCATTGCAGTTCTAATTATGTCGGTATTTTATTAGGGGAACTTTCATGCATTAATATTATAACTTATATAAGTTTTAAATATATGTTACAATCCTTTTATCATAGCGATATGTCCAAAGTTACTATTAGTATTCACTACTAGAAAACTGCTACTATTCCTAAGAAAATTTCCTACGAACGAAATCTTGACACTTTTCCTATGGCATTTTGTCGGAATATGTGGGAAACGACCGTTCCTCACGCATTTCTTACGGAAACTCGAGTAGGAAAACTTTTAGTGTTCTAGTAATGATTCTTTTCTAAGTTTGGCCAAAAATATTAAACTCAAAATAAAACCCTAAATTACTTATATCCTCCCTCCTATGATATATTATATAGAACTGATCAACAGCATTCATAATTAAGTTGACTTGATCTACTTAAGATTGAACACTACCAAAAAAGGAGACAATTTCATACACAATTTTTTTCGTCACAAATTTCAATACTTTTATGACGAATTTCCTACAATTTTTTTTTTCACAAAACATACTTAGTTTCATCGAAAAACCGTTACAAACAATACTCAGTTTCCTCAGAAATTTGTAACAACACTTCTTGTTTATTTGTCGGAATTGTGTCACAAAAAACACCCATTTTACTCGGAAATTTGTAACAACACTTCTTATTTATTTGTCGGAATTGGGTCACAAAAAATACTCAGTTTCCTCGGAAAACTGTTACAAAATTATGTGATTTGTATTCTTAATTTTTGTTTTTTGTGTCGGAAATTTGTAACAACACTTCTAATTTATTTGTCGCAAGTGGGTCACAAATAATGTTGTATTAAAACTTGTTATTTTTTGTCGGAAACGTGTAGCTAAAAAAATAAATCCTAAAAGATAATAATTAAATATATTGGAGGAGATTCGTATCAATTTGCGACGTAGTAGTTTTGTAGGAAATGTGTAGGACGTTGCGTAGGAAATGCGTTGAAACGGATTTCCTACGAGGTGTTTTCCTACATCAGGTGTTTGTCATAAATGCGTAGGAAAGCCAGTTTTATGACGCATTTCCTACGAAAACTGGTGTAAGAAGTTTCAGATTTTCTAGTAGTGATATGTATACACATAAATAAATTAGTATAATTCTACATGTACGTATTGTTATTGTGATATGCATCCATAGGGGACCGCTAAAATGAGAACCACCTCCAGTTGTAAGAACCGTGAGAACTTTTTGATCCGGGGCGAGTTGGACCAAATTTTTTTTTTCATAAACGTAGATGCTTGTATTATAAACACATTTGTAAAAAAAATTCAAAAAAAAAATGTCGTGTGTTTAGTTTTGAACACCACAAGTTTGTGTTTACGGGTACCGTAAATTTTAAATAAAATTTACGGGTCCCGTAAACGCAAACTTTGGGTGCTCAAAACTACACACCCGGCATTTTTTTTTTTTGAATTTTTATTTTACAAATGTGTTTATAATATATGCATCTACGTTTATGAAAAAAAAAATTGGTTCACCTCGCCCTGTACGGTGTAGTTCTCACGGTTCTTACAACTAGAGGTGGTTCTCATTTTAGCGGTCCCCTCCATCCATATATCTACATCTATATAAGAAATTATGTGTCTTCAATAAAGTAAGCACAGAGGTTGACTATACATTAACCAGGGCCCTTCATGCTAAAGATTTCAATCCTCATGCACATGCAAATGCTCACAAGAGTATCTCTCTCTCTCTCATTTCTCCCTCCCTCTCTCTCTCTGGTGGTGTATATAAGGATACATGACTATGAACGACATTGCAAATCAAGTGTAAGGTATATGTTATAAAGTTTGAAAAAAATGGGAAAAGTGAGGAATAGTAAGAAAAACAATGGCATATTGAAGTTTAAGTTAGTCATGGAGAGACTACAAAAGGGTTTTTTCTTGGTCAGGAAGCGATCACATTCGATTCATGGTCAAGAAACAGTACCAAAAGACGTGAAAGAAGGTCACTTTGCAGTGATAGCATCCGACGATTATGTTGAAAGGAGATTTGTCGTTCCTATCGCGTGCCTCCACCATCCTTCGTTTCAAAGACTCCTAGAGAGAGCCGCCGAAGAGTATGGGTTCGACCACGAAGGTGCACTTATGGTACCTTGTAGGCCGAGTGAGCTAGAGTGGATGCTAGAGGAACAGATAGGGTCTCATGATGGTGCAGATTGGACTTCATATAAGACCACGGTGGAAAGTTGTTGAAATTGTGCATAATTAAGTTGTGTATTTTGCCAATGTCACGTCTATACATAAACCCTTGACACGTTGAATTTAAAGGGTTTTTGGGGCACCGATAAATTTTATAAACACATATATATATATGCGTGTAATATATATATTACTTTGATATCGTTGGAGAATGGTGATCCCATGGTGACTTATTGTGCCTTGTTACGTACTGGGACATTTTTTTCTGTTATTGTGAAGGTTATTGTTTGGGTCTTACCAGAAATTTTGAGGTTATTTTTTTAACAACTAATGGTACATAACTCTTAGTAACTACTAAATTACACCAAACTATCCATCTTGCTTGGAATTGAACCCAAGATCTCGCACTAAGAAACAAAAGTCTTTACCAAATAAGCTAGTCTCACATTGAGGTCATTGTTAAATAATGGGTCTACATATTCACACACCCAAGTGCCTATTCACACATCCTCATATACGCCTCGTATAAGTCTATACGTCGCGTATAACTTTTTTTCAATTTCCAAGAGAATCTCTGATTATGTTATATTTTGTCTTATACCCGGTATACGCCTCGTATAGGCCTATTGGGTTGCTATTGTGTACAATTTTAATGTGTGTGGTAATTAAAGCTAAAAGGTCTTCATGTTTAGTGTTTCATGGAATAGAATGTTTTGTAATAATTTTGTTTAGTTCATTTGTTTGGAAAAATTAAAATGGGATGGAGGAAGAAAGGATGAAACGGGATGCTTTTTTATTTAGTTTATATTAACGAGCTTGAAAGAAAAGATGGAATGATGGGATTATTTACATGTATGTAAGGATTAGTTTCGGTGATTTTTTAATGGTTTGCATGGTTCATTATTAAATAAATGCGGGTGATGCCAAAGAGACACCATTTACACACCAAAAATATTATGTGGGCAGTATAAGGGGGGACGGGGTGTTCCGTTATACCACCCCAAAACGCGTTGAAAGTTCACGGAACACCGCCGCCGATGGTTTAATCACGCGTTGAGTTTTGAACGCGTTACACACAGTGGCGGAGCTTGACCAAAAGTTTCGAGGGGGCGTAAAGTGATGGGACCGAATTTTTTTTTCCTATCGTTATGTTTCGGGTCGGGTCAGGTCGGCTATTCGATTCAAGTCGGGTCAAAGAATAATAGTTCCAAATAAAACTAACAAAAAATTCATTCATTCAAATGACCCGTTCTTGCACATAGAAAAACTAAATATTGTATAACAAACAAAAGACTTATATATATAATGATACGAGATAATTATAATTCTCATTCATGAATAAAAATAAATAATGCATTCCTATAATCCAATTAACAATAACTATAAAAGAATAAAGAAAAGAATTGTTACCCAAATGTTGGTGGAACCGTGAATCACTGAATTGCAAATGTATAAGGATGGCACCACTTCCCAAATTGTGAAATTGGCCCAAAGGTCTTACCGGAGAACTAAAGAAACAGAAGTCAGAACCAAAAGTCTTGCGACAGGATGCAGAAACAAAAAGCTATGGCGGCTGGGAAAAAGATAAATAATATTTGATAATTAATAATTTGGTATTAAGTTTGTTGCGTGGTGGGTAATCTAGGGTTAAACAAATAAAATAAGAGTTAAAATATATTTACTAAATTACCCACCATTTAGGAAAAATAATCGGGTGGGCGATCCTATATAAATTTTAAATTTTCGGACGAAAAATCGGACCTTATACACACTTCTAGCCGAAACATTGGGGTGGGCGGGTGCACCCCCGGGTAACCATAATGCTTCGCCCCTGGTTACACAGATAACGCGTTGAACTTGCAGATGTTCCATGTTGCAGCCGCCTCTATTTGTCTTTATCTTACTTGTGGACCAATTACAAATGTTTCACGTGAACTTGCAGAGATATTCATTTGTCTTTATCTTATAGAACTTTGATGAAAAGTTCAAATTTAGCCCCTCAACTTTCGAAGCTATTTAAATAGCTATTTTCTATCACTAGTGATACAACCCCGCCTACATTTCTATCACTAGTTATAGAAATTTGGTTGATGACATGGCACGATTTTATTGGACAATGGGAGTGATAAATCTCATCACTAGTGAACCACCCCTCCCCCCTAAGGCTAGACGGTATGGGGGCCGGCTGAGGCCCGGCTTGGCCCGGCGCCGGTCCCCCACACCGCCCCCCTCCGGCGAGTTCGGCTCCCCACGGCCGATGGTGCCGGGCCTCTCTCTCTGTCTCTCTCTTCTTTCTCTCTCTCTCTTCAGTCGCCGGTCCTCCCACACCGCCCCCTAGCCACGTGGCGGCCCACCCTCTCCGGCGCCGGTTCTCCCACTCCTTCCAGTCTAACAAGTGAAATTGTCACACAAGTCATAAGGCATGTTGTAATGACACATCGAACGGACTTTATGATATGTTAAACTGATTCAAAATGATTGATGTGATGATGCTTGTCACGATTTGTTAAACTGATTCAATTATGATTGATGTGACGATGCATGCTACTTACAAAGTCATACGGTCTTGTACCTTTAGCAACACCTAATGCATACCTTTTTTTATATACTTCACTATTTTAAGTAAGTTATATCATAAAATCAAGAAATTTATAATCTTTCATCCAATTAATTGTAAATATATATTTAAAGCAGTTACAAGTGTCTATAACTTCTGCGACTATTTTTTCATTGGATGGAATAAATGTTAGAAACCTGGAATGGGTTGTGGTTCGTAATAGGCATGATAATTGAATCTGATATTAGTCGGGACACCCGCCGCAACGCGCAGGCTTTTCCACTATGTTAGAAAAAAAAAATTGCACTTGTGTGTAAAGCTATAAAATATCTTTTTACTAACACAAATGTATTTTTTTCACATACATATCTTTTTAAAAAGAAGTTCTTACGGAATATCACTTTACATATATGTAGTATATGTATATGATATAATGCACAGTACCATATAAGTGTAGTATATACTACGTTAAAAGTTATGTAAAATTACCTTCTTATCATTTTACTAGGCTATCACCCGCGAATTTTGCGGTGGAAAAATTAATTTATATTAATCGATTTGTATTCTTTAATAAAATTAAAAGACATGTTTTCAAACGACATATTGTTTTATTAGCTTAGTTATTTATGTTATAAATAATAACAACCCATGAATTGAATCTTTTTACATGCCAACTTCATCGTCCACTTCCCACATAAACACGTATATATACTGCATTGGCACTCCATCATTTACGGATAAAAGTGTAAAGGTGAAGTTGATTTGACTCCATGTTTTATACAATAAAAATATGCATAATGTTAAAGTGTTAGAAACATAATCACAAATGAAGCCCTTGTAGAATGACAAAGGTCCCTAGTACCATAATAAACATTTATTTTCAGTTGAGTTGGTAAGTCTAATTTGATTTACACCAAATTTTCCATTTACTTCTTTATACAAACCGTAGATAACAACTTAAGTAATTTGTTAAAGTCTTAATAAAACAATCAATCGTGCTTGTGTAGCTTGAATCTCCCATCACTCTTGATTTCACCTGCAAAAAATCAGATCACCTTAGTTACCTCTCTACCCCCTCGCTCTCTCTTCCCAACACCGGCGATAGTGGTATTGCTCCCATGACTCTTTTCCCGTTGTTTTTCCGCAATCTTATTGGTGCGAAAATACTGACCGAACCATGCACAACACAGTGAAATGGATTACCTGGTTACTTTGTTTTTAATGTATAGCCAGTGGCGGATCTAGAAGAAAAATTCAGGGGTATCCTAATTTTTTTTTACCGTACATTTATAAAACGTTGCAATTCCTTTTAGGATACATTCAACGACGAATGAAGGATTTTATATGTATGGAGTTACTCTTTTTAGATGGTTTAATTTCATACATGCGAACAAAAAAGATTTATGGCTCGGTTGTGTTCGGTTCGAGTCGGGTTCTAAACTAAATTTTTGTATCTTCTGATATGTACTAATAATTCATCACGAACCTTAATTTAGTATAGTTGCTAAAATGTTTGAGGTTTTTTATTAGTAAATACTATACATATAATACGATATTACAATGCGATGTGTTGCTCCCGTCGTATCGCGCAGGCATGCTCCTAGTAATAATAATAGGGCCACATTATTTAAATAATCCATGTTCAGTTTTTTTTACATTTGTATTTATAAAGATTTTTAACTAGCATAATTTTTTAACCACTATAGAATCATACTAGTTTGTCCGACTAATCAGTTTTTTGGTTGAGTTATTTGTTTTGAGCTCTAACTCGAAACCCAAATTACAACATAACACTTTCATTCTTTTAAACAATATTTTCAAACATTTCGATAATTCGAAACCAAACCTATAGTAACAATAGCAACAAATACTCTAATATCCTGATAAAAAAAACCGCCAATATTAAACATTTTGAACAAAAATACAAAGGGGTTAATAATATTGGTTTTTATCTTAGAGTTAATTACATAGTTAGTCCTTGTGGTTTGCACAAAGTAACATACTTAGGTACTAATAGTTTAAAATCACATTCTAGGGTATTAACTTTTCATTTTGTAACGTTTGGAGGTATTAACGTTATTTGTAGGTTTAAAATCACATTCTATTAGTACCTAAGTATGTTATTTTGTGCAAACCACAGGGACTAACTATGTTAATACCATAGAAGTTAATACCTCCAAACGTTACAAAATGAAAAGTTAATACCCAAGAAGGTGATTTTAAACTATTAGTACCTAAGTATGTTATTTTGTGCAAACCACAAGGACTAACTATGTAATTAACTCTTTTATCTTATTTCGGAAATTGTTTGGTGATTATAATAAAAAAGAGTAAATTGCCACAATCGTCCCTGAGGTTTAGGTATGTTTGTCAGTTTCATCCAAAATGACTTTTTTGTGCAAATAGTCTTTCACCTTTGGCATTTTTTTTTGTCATTTTCATCCAAACCACTAACTTAGTTTACTCTTTCGGTTAAGTTGAAGGATATTTGGATGAAACTGGCAAATATAAAACCTCAGGGACGATTTTGGCAATTTACTTAAATTCTTTTTAATTTATTTTATTTAATTAATTTTGTCACATATATATAAAACAGAATATACATGCAATTTTGTAAAAAAAAATAATAGTTTTGTCACATAATTTTTAGAGTTAATTACATGGTTAGTCCCTGTGGTTTACACAAA
This sequence comes from Helianthus tuberosus, assembly GCA_030545235.1. NCBI lineage: Eukaryota > Viridiplantae > Streptophyta > Magnoliopsida > Asterales > Asteraceae > Helianthus > Helianthus tuberosus. The sequence goes on from CM060411.1 coordinate 180,934,627, forward strand.
TAACAATCTAAGGTACTAATAGTTTAAAATCACATCCTGAGGTACTAACTTTCCATTTTATAACATGTGAGGGTATTAACGTTAATTCTCTTTTAATTATTAGTACCTTAAATTGTTAGTTTGTGTAAACCACAGGGACTAATTATGTAATTAGCTATGTAATTAATACCCTCACATGTTAAAAAATGAAAAGTTAGTACCCTAGGATGTGATTTTAAACTATTGGGGTAAGATCAAATAAAAAGTTAATTTTCCCTAAGTAGGATGAGAAGGAATCTTAACCATTCATTTTTCAAATCAATAGTTAAGATGAAAGGGTAGGGGAAAGGAGGAGTGCAAGGGTATATTGGGAAAATCCTATTTATGGACTTTCTCTCTCCACATGCAAGGCACATGCATATTCCATCCCCATTTTTTAAACGTTCATAACTTTTTTTCTACGATATTATTTTTTTCATAAAAATTTCACCGTAAAATCGAGCGTCTTTTTATCTTTAATTTGAGTACCATATTGCTATATAAAATATGAAGACTAAAAAAACCCACTTAAATGTGTTGTATTTCTATGTTGTATAACATTTTTTTGTGCTGAATTTTTGTACTATACTTTTGTGCTAAATTTTTTGTGCTGAATTTTTTTGTCTTAAATTTTTTTTTCCTCAATTTTTTTTGCTGGATTTTTTTGTACTACATTTTTTTGCTGAATTTTTTCGTGCTATATTTTTTTGTACTAGATTTTTTTGTGCTATATTTTTTTGTACTACATTTTTTTGTGCTACATTTTTTGTGCTAGATTTTTTTGTACTAGTTTTTTGGTGCTAGATTTTTTTGTACTAGATTTTTTTGTTGTATTTTTAAAAAACAAAAGGGGTGCCACATGTCATTTTCACTCCTATTTATAAGAACCAAAATGCCCTTTATTCCTACTTATTAGGAGTGCCACATGTCATCATCACAATCCTTCTTAGGCTACTTAGGCAAAATTCACTTTTTAGTAGATCATTCCCCTTAAACTATTAGTACCTTAGATTGTTACTTTGTGTAAACCACAGGGACTAACTATGTAATTAACTCTAATTTTTATAATTTTTTATCCAACCATTAACTCGGTTATTTTTTTCAATTGAGGTGAATGATCTTTTAAAATTTATAAAGTAAGACAAAAATTAATTTTCAATTTTTTATATACATCAGTTTTATAAAAATAAAATCTACTTCAACTTCTAAATTTTATAAAACTAAAATGCTAGTGACCTAATAGAAAAATGTCAAATAAACAAATCTTATCATATGTACCAAGTTTGTAATTCATCTTCTACTCTTTTAAATTCGCTTCTAACAAAAAACAGAAGCCACTGCCCCCTATCAAACAAAGTATCGTTACCAAACCTTAAAATTACCCACCAATAAGTATAATGCCACGAACCAAAAGTTTCTTTACTCATAATCTTAATTAGATAAATATTTTATTTCTGCCAAAATATTTCTTAGATGCTCAACACATTTAAAAACATGTAACATTTTACAATTTAAACTTGATTAAATACTAAAAGTTGTAATCAATTGTTATGTGCTGCACACCATTGATATTTATTTTTATATCGTTTTTCTTTATAAAACTGATTTATATAAAAAAAGAATATTAATTTATGTCTTAATTTATAAAAATTAAAACAACCTTCACCTTAAAAGAAAAAATAAACCGAGTTAGTGGTTTGGATGAAAATTTATAAAAATTATGTGACAAAACTATTATTTTTTTATAAAAACTGTATGTATATTATGTTTTATATATATGTGACAAAATTAACTAAATAGAAGAAATTAAAAAGAGTTTGAGTAAATTGCCAAAATCATCCCTGGGGTTTTAGATTTGCCAGTTCAATCCAAATATCCTTCAACTTAACACAAAAAGTAAATTAAGTTAGTAGTTTGGATGAAAAATGACAAAAAAAATGCCAGAGGTGAAGAGTTGTTTGGCAAAAAAACAAAAATCATTTTTAATGAAACAGGCAAATAGGCCTAAACCTTAGGGGCGATTTTAGCAATTTACTCTAAAAAAAATTGTATTCAAAGTTTTGAAACTTGAGAAGAGGGTAGAGGATCGAACCAAGTCTTCATTCCCACTTCTCTCAATGTCTTTACCTCTACTCCATCAAATTATAAACAACACATGTAACGTGTTTGCGAATATGCTTAGCGTATACAATTTAATATTTTAGAAAGGAAGAAAGAAAACGTGTATACGATTTAATCATGGGTTACTTAAACAAATATAAAAATCACAGACATAAAATAGATCTTTAATTAAACAAGAAAATGAAATATTATTTCAAAAACCATTAACGTGTTTATACTTTACTGTTAGCAAAAAAAAAAGTTATTCTTTTTTGTACATACAATTTAAGGTCAGCTAAATACAACTGAAAGATATGATTATTATCTTCTATGAATTCATGTTGAGTTCATAGTACCTAGCAACCAAGTCTTTACTAATTATCTAATGTCTTAATTTCAATAAGTATAAAAACAATTTTAAGTTTGCAAGATTAGGAACTATGATTTATATGTTATTTGACTTCACACATTGGTTGTCTTGTATCATAGATGAAAGTATAATGATTATTCCCATCTGCTATTATAATAAATTAATAACTAGTGAGATTCTACCGCACTTCGCGGTAGGTACCGCTATCGTATTAGACTATATCGAAACCGACTGAACAACATCTATATCGGTATTTGTATTTACTTTTATTGCTTTTGCTTGCGATAGACTGACATTGTATAGCTATCAAACCATACCGGACCAAACCAAACAACATCGGTACTTGTATCTATTCAATTTTACAGCTTTTTGTTTAATAACGATATCATGTCGCTACCGTAGTAAACTAAATGAACAACATTGGTTTGGGTAACACTGATTATTTTATCGTTTTTCTTTCGATAAACTGACACCATATCGCTACCGTACTGAACAACATGCATACCAATGCTTGTATTCATTTTTATGGTTTTCGAATTAAAAAAAAACATTTATACAAATATGTCTGCAACAATAAATGAATATCGGTACAAGTATCGTGGTAATCTGAACCGATCGATCAATCGGTGTCGATACCGATGTTCGTCTTTATCGTTTTCGGCTGATATAAATCACGTGTTGGTTTCTATACCGGTGCATGTATTGTTTCGGTATTTTTTTTTTTTTTTTGAAAAAATAAACTAAACAACCGAACCGAAAAAATAAGCTGATATAAATCACGTGTTGTTTTTTCAATTAATTAAGATTAAGAAACGCTTTAGAGATCATGGGTTCAAGGACTATATATTAGAAATATACGAAAGAAATTTTGATGTGACGCTACATACGGTTTTTGTTGAAGTTAAATCTTTATATTAGATTTCAAGTTATAAAAAAATATTAACAAATAAATGTTAAAAAAACTTGTCGGGAATGAAGTTATTGTACTATTTTTTCAAGCGGCATACAAACAAGGAATGAAGTTTTTACCTTTTTTACTTCCTTTCAAATTCATTTTCTTTGTAACTTTATTAATGAGGTGGATGTGGCAAAATAGCAAAAAGATTTGGATCATGGTGTATTGAATACAGTAGTAAAAATTTTGTGTCATTAAACAAAACATAATATTCTTTGAAGGGATATTATTGTATGTATCTTATAATGTATACGTTACTTTTTTTTGTTTACACAAACTTTAAAATTATGCAACTTAGCAATGATTTATGTAAAATAGTGTGTTCTATGGCCTAATCAATTAGAGTTGCTACAATTGATATGTTACGAAAAGATTTATACGTACCCCCGCCGCAACGCGGGGTTGTTATTACTATTTATTACTAAAAAACAAATAATTAAAATTACAAAGTACTATTTATCAAGAGTTTGTTTTCATATAATAATAATAATAATACAATGCAATGCAATGCAATATAATATCATATAATTATAATCACTATATGTTACTGTATATTACTAAACGAATTGAAATGAATAGTTATTTTAATATTATAATCATATATAGTTTTTTAATACTTTTATTATTTTAATATTATAATAATAGTTATTTTCTTTACTTTTAAACTTTAATCCTTTTTTTTAATATCAGAGGTTGTGATAAGCTTGGTGTCAACCGGTATCGAACCAGTACTGGTATCGAAAATACCGGTACGGTCCTGTTCGTTATGAGTACATTAAGGTAAAAACCGGCACTAATACAGAAAACGCCAAAAGTTGGTGCCGAATTGATATTGGAAATCTTTTTGTTCGGAAAATTCAGTGCTGCTACCCGGTACCATTTGCCCCGGTACCATTTGCTCATCCCTGATCATGGTTACCGTACGGACAACGGTATCATACAACTTTTTTTGTTGATTTTCTTCAACTTTTAAATTTTCTTTTTTTAGTTTCAGGGGTAGGGATGAGCTCGGTGCCAACCGATACAGAACACCGGTTACGGTACCGGTATATGAAGGTAAAAAATGGTTGTGAACCGGTACCAGGAACGCCAAAAGTCGGTACCGAATTGATACTTAAGATCTTTCGGTTCGGCAAATTTGGTACCGGTACCCAGAACAATTTGCTCATCTCTGCCCACGTGTTTCATACGAACAACATCGTTACAATACAACTTTTTGGTTGATTTTCTTTCGGTTATCTTTTAGTGTTTTTTTTTCTACATTTTCTTTTTATTCTTGTCAGCAGTTCCGTTCGAAACACCTCGTAGTGATTTCAAAACACATGTAAACACTGACTAAATAACAAAAGAAATTCGCCTTTAAACCTGGTTATAATAATTGTAAAGATGGAATTGGTAGCTACACGCCAACACGGTACACACACCTTCACTATGATACAAGTCTTTCTTTATCTCAACCACTCCACTTAGGGCTGTAAACGAACCGAACGTTCAGCGAACAGTTCGTGAACCGTTCGGCGGGAAGTTCGTTTATGTTCGTTCGTTTAATAAACGAACGAACGAACATGAACAAGAAATTTCGTTCGATTAGTTAAATGAACGAACATAAACATATGTCTCGTTCGTTCGATTGTGTTCGTGAACATTCGGTAAGGTGTTCGTGAACGTGTTCGTGAACATTCGTTCATTTGCATTCGTTTATGTTTGTATGTTTGTGTTTTAATTGAAAATCTTTGTACTTTCTTATATTTTATTTGTACTTTTTATATTATAAAACTTTTATTTACTTTATTACCCTAACAATTAAACTAGGAAACTTACTTTCACTTTGTTTATGCATCATTTCCCTTTCATTTCTCACTATTTACATCGGTGAACAATCGACCTCTATTCCACAATAAGGGATTCAATTTCGAGTGCTACTCTCTAGGCCATCTATCTTTATCCTTCGTCGCGTTCGTCAAATTTATTTGTGTTCGTTTCTGTTCGTGAACCTTTCGCGAACACGCTCATTTCCTTAATGAACGAACACGAACATAAAATCTCGTTCGGTAAGTGTTCATGAACCGTTCGTGAACACATTTATTTCCTTAACGAACGAACACGAACAAGGCCTTGTTCGTGTTCGTTCGGTTTGTTTACAGCCCTAACTCCACTTGTACTAACTAACAAAAGTTATAGTTTTATGATGATAAAACCATTGGACACATGGTATTTGAAAGAATATGCTAATTATATGCATAGTAGTGTCAATGTTCAACAATGAACAATCCCTTGTTAAACTTCAAATGCAACAACCACTTGTATGTCCAACACTGAATGTGTCTAACATGCCACTCACTAGCTAGCCGGACTAGTGACAGCCTATCTGGTGGTGACATATTGAAAACCATGCTTTTCGAACCAAATGCAACGCACGTTTTCCGAATATAGATAAATAAAAAGAAAAAAAAAAAACAGACCATGTCAGCGGTGTTATAGTTCTAACACCAAAGACCAAATTGACTATCCAGATCATGAATTGTTATCTTAGTTAACTTAACATTTGTTATCTTCTTTCTTAATTAAACCTTAGCTAGAGAGTAATAAGTAATTTCTCTATCAATCAATGAAAAGAAAGTGATTTCCCTATGTAGTGGCGGATCCAGCCATATTTTGTGGATTCATACGAACCCATTCGATTTGGAAAAATGGAAAAAAATTAGTGAAAACCTTGTATAATTTGAAAAAAAAATAGTAAGAATATATCAAAACGAACCCACTGAAAAATTTTCTGAATCCGCTATTGTCCCTATGAACCAATGAAAAGAAAGTAATTTCTCTACTTGAGGTTACTAAAGTGAGTTCTACATTGATCACTCATTTTCTGATTGATTTAATTTTATTTGTTTGATATTTTTTTTTCATTAATTTTATTTGCTTAAACTCTAAACCAAATATGATAGTCAATATGTTCAGTCGGTAGCAGTGTATAGAGATGTAAATGAATCAAACGTTCGGCGAACAGTTTGTGAACCGTTCAACGAAAAGTTCATTTGTGTTCGTTCGTTTATTAAACAAACGAACACGAGCAAGAAATTTCATTCGTTTAGTTAAATGAACGAACTTGAACAGAGGCCGCATTTGTTCATTTATATTCGTGAACGTTCAGTAACGTGTTCGTTTTGTTTGATTGTGTCCCATAGTGTTTTTAGTTATTATATTTTATTTAAATACTTTAAAATTCCTACAAACAAAATATGTAAGCACTATAAGTGTATTATATATTCTATGGATTATTACATATTTCCCCTTATTAAACCCCTTTATTACATATTTACCCAATCTAAAAAATTAATTACATATTTCCCCCTGTTTGTATGAAATTACCCATCTACCCTTTTTAATTTCCATTCTTAAAAGAAACCACCAACATTGTTTCCTTCCATAAACAAATCTTAGATTTCTTCCCTCCCTACGAGATCGTTCCCACCTGCAACACTACGGTGACGAGCCCTAGCCGGCAACGCTTGTTCCACTTGCGAATCAACGTTAGGGATGGGATGGTGGTAGTTGAGAGCGACGGGGAGAAGATTGAGGGGATATATGTAAATGACCCTATATTCTATTGATGAACGCTGTTTGTGTTCGTTTGTTTCCATTTGTGTTCATGAAATTAGTTTGTGCTCATTTGTATTCTCAACGTCCGTTTTCATTCGTTGCTAAAAATTAACAATTTCCTAAGAAAACAAACACGAACATAAAATCTCGTTGAGTAAGGTGCTGTTTGTTTTTTGATAAAACGTCTGCGCAGGCTCTTCTGTCTGCGCGGCGCAGACCACGCGCAGTTGTTTCATTAAAAAAAGTCTGCGCAAGGTCTTCTTGGTGCAGACTTGGTCCAACCACTTCTAAGATCTTCTAAGGTCTGCAGAGGGTTAAACACTACCACCCACCACCACCGGCCACCACCGGCCACCACCCACCACTGGCCACCACCCACCACTGGCCACCACCCACCACCACCGGCCACCACCCACCACCATCGTCTACCACCACCACCCACCACAACTGTCCACCACCCACCACCACCGTCCACCACCGTCCACCACCCACCACCACCGGCCACCACCGAACCACCGACCACCACCGCCCACCACCCACCACCACCGACCACCACCGTCCACCACCGTCCACCACCGACCACCACCGTCTACCACCACCACCGTCCACCACCCACCACCACAGTCCACAACCGGCCACCACCTGCCACCACCCACCACCACCATCCACCACCCACCACCATCGGCCACCACCACCACCCACCACCGTCCACCACCACCGTCCACCCACCATCATCACCGCCACCACCACCGTCCACCACCCACCACCAACCACCACCCGCCACCGTCCATCACCACCACCATCCACCACCCACCACCACCACTGTCCACCACCATCACCGTCCACCACCCACCACCGTCTGTACACCTCCACCTGTTTATTTTAGAAGTCTACATATGTTAAAAAACAAACAGTCTTCTTCTTGCATACTGCAGACATTTGGTCCACCTCTTCTTCAAGAAATTTCTGCAGATGTGCTCCGCAGACTGTAGACATTTTACCTCTTAAAAAACAAACAGCAACTAACTGTTCATAAACTTATAAAAATTTCTAATCCCTAATTTCAAAGACTGTTTATAACCGTTTGTTCGCCGGAATCCAATATCCACAACCAGGATAAGCAATCTCAACCGAGGTTACTTTCGTCTCCGGTTTCGAACAGTAAGCTCTTTATTCTCTCCCTCTAATGGCGGTTTTCCTAACCACAACTATATTATCACGTTCACTCCGCTTTGCTATTAACAAACCCTATCATTTCACATCCCCAATCCCCCCCTCTATTTTCACTAATTCTCCGTCAAAGGTACCGCTATTTTGACCTAATTTCACTTTCTAACAATCTGAACCTTCGTTTATTGTATTGTTTGTTGTAGGTTTCCGTGTTACGACGTCGTTTCGTATCATCTTCAATGGCTTCTGATAATGAATCGCCGGCGAAGAATCCGGGGCTCCGAAGTGATCCGCCGGATGAAGAAACCAAAGGATATTTTATGCAACAAACGGTATTTGATTAATGTGTTTTTAAATTGTGTATTTGATGTTATGAATAGAAATTAGGTTAATTAGTTTAGAGGATGTGATGATTGTGTGGTTTGTTTTTCAGATGTATCGGATTAAAGATCCGAAAGTGAGTTTGAAATTCTATTCGGATGTGCTCGGAATGTCGTAAGTTTGTTATTGTTCTATCTGTTCATGAGTTTTTGTGGTCGGTTGTAAAAGTGAGTAGGCGCTAGTCGGGCTGTGGGGTACAGCTCCTTGTTAATGGGATTAATAGGGAATAATCGGATTGGATTTGTAGTTTTTCAAACTTGTATACACACAATTTTTTTAAATTTTATATATACATTTTCAAACTTATTAATAGAATTGAAATAATAAGTATAATTTTTCAAATATTTCAAAACGAATTGACCAATTACCGGTTTTAGGTCTGACGAGGTGAATTTTTATTCGTAAACTACTGATTACTGATTAGTTGGCGATCAATCACAATTTTTACAACACTGGTATTATCATCATTTGAGAAAGAAGTAGAATTGTAATGGTGATGTTTGTGTTTTTTTTTTTAATTGCAGATTGCTTAAGAGACTGGATTTTCCTGATATGAAATTTAGCTTGTACTTTATGGGATATGAGGTAAGAGATTATACTCTGCAACCATCCACCTTGGTTTTAAAAAGTGTGAGGTGCATTGAGGCGCAAAAGTGCACCACATTTCTGACGTGAGGCGCAATCTATTTATATATTTTTTTGTTTAGTATTATAGTTTTCTAGCCAAGTTACCCAAAATTTGGACATAAATAAGCACTATATATGGTTTAATGTATAAATAACTTATATGTACAACATTACGAAAGTTGTGCCTCAAGACTGCGTCTAATGCTGATTTTCTGTGCGCTTTTTGCGCCTGAAGTGTGCTTTTGGTATACAGTCCTCGCTTTTTGTAGTCTAAAGCGCAAGCCTATGCACCTTAGGTAAATGTGCGCCTGAGGTGCGCTTTTTTAAATCAAGCTATCCACAGACCACCGATGTGCTGGGCACTTATCTTATTCTTAATAGTTTGATTCAGCTGTTCTGCATAAACGGATCTTTTTTATGTAATCTGAGAGCCAAATTTGTTTTACCTGAGTATGTAGTTGATTAGATAAACTCCTGATGAATTTTCCCCAACAGGATACTTCATCGGCTCCTAAAGATCCAGTTGAGCGTACCGAATGGACATTTGGAAGAAAGGCCACCGTTGAGCTTACACAGTATGAGACACCATCAATCATTCTTGTTCTTGTTCTTATTCTTATGTTCATGCATATTTCGATATTTCTAGCTCGATCTTTGAATCTAACCTTTGTTAACACTTTTTTAGCAACTGGGGTACCGAGGATGATCCCAAGTTTGAGTGAAGCGTATCATAACGGGAACTCAGACCCTCGAGGATTTGGTATGTCACTATCTAACATCACATGCACCATTATGTTATTATTACCTAAATAGATAGATATGCCTGATATTTGTTTCATGCAACTAACATGGTTCTTTTTTGCCTCCAGGACATATTGGTATAACAGTTGATGATACATACAAGGCATGTAAAAGATTTGAAAGTCTAAACGTTCCATTTGTCAAAAAGCCTGATGAAGGTTACTTTACTTCTATAGACTTTACATTCGGCTTCAGATGTTATGAACTTATGATGCTTTGCTTATTAGTCAACTAGTTGTCAACATCATTAGCTTTTGTTATTTTTATATTTTCTAGCTGCATAACTCCACCAACTAGTTGATTTAGTATTCTAGATGGTAATAATTTTCAAGGTTTTTTATATGAATCGTATGTGATTGCAAAACTACCTATTAGAGTTACCATTAGTCCCATCTAGGGTTACCATTAGTCGATTATGTAATATGTATTGTAAATGGGTAATAATCTTTAAGGTTTACCATATAACTATTATGTTTTTTATATGAATCGTATGTGATTGTAAAACGACCTCAAAAAAAACTTTTTTCTCTTAATGGGAGAATTGGCTGATTAGCAACCGTGTTGCAGGAAAAATGAAAGGGATTGCGTTCATAAAAGATCCGGATGGCTACTGGATCGAGATATTTGACACTAAAAACATTACCGAGGTAGCCCAGGCTGCTGGTCCAAAACCAGAGTAAAGGTATTTCTTGTCCCTTTGAAGCTTTCACTTTTACCTTTTCATGGTTTATAATTTAGTAAAGTAAACGTAGCCATATTTTTAAAAGTAGACTATACGGATGGTCCTTGTAGTTTACCAAAACTGGATTTGGTCCCTAGCTTTCCAAAAGTACATGGATGGTCCATGTGGTTTGCACTTCGTAACGCATTTAGTCCACAACCAACAAATCTAAAGGTTTTAGCATGTCTAAGACTTAAGTTAGGGACCAAATGCGTTACAAAGTGTAAACCACATGGACCATCCATGTACTTTTTGGAAAAAGTTGGGGACTTAATGCATTACAAAGTGCAAACCACATGGACCATCTGTGTACTTTTGGAAAGCTAGAGACCTAATCCAAAATTTTGGTAAACCACAAGACCATCCCTGTACTTTACTCATTTTAAAATGTTTTATGTAAGTGAAAAAAATCATATTTCAAACAATTGATATCTTTAGGTTCACTAATCGCACGGGTGTGTCAGACACGGTAGGGAAGAACACATGGGTGTCGTAGTTAAACATTTTTTTTACAATTTAGACCCGTTGTCTGGATTCTAAACATATAATATATTAATATTTTGTAAATTCTTATAGGATAACATATTGAATTTTATTCTGATCCTTATGAATGTAACCTTTAATTGGCCATTGACATGTATTTCTTTTTCTTGGTGTTTGCAGGATATGTTTATGGTATGTGGATGTCAACCTTAGCAAGAGTCTTTTGTGTTCCAGTGTTCTATTAAAGTGCGTTGCTGCATCCATATAGAAGTTAAAAGGAAACAAGATGAAGGTACAAGAGTTGTAACATCGTGTATGAGTATTGTTGGTATTGAATCTTGTGGATGATATAGAGGTTGCAAAGTGGACGAGTTGATAATAATAAGTTAAACCGAGTCGCATCTAGTCATTTTAGCGTTTGATATGTTGATTTTATGTGGTTTAGGTACGAGATTTATGCTGGATATAATAAAGATGATTACATCATCATCATCGTACTCGGAATTAAACATGATTACAAAACCTTCTTAAGTAATTGTCTATTTGTTTTACAAAACAATTTAGGATATTATGACACTAGGATATGATCAGATGATGAGAGTAAGAGGTTGAATCCTTAAGAATTATGCATGTATTTTGTGAAATAAATAAAGTTTAAAATTTAAATAACAAGTATAATAAGAGACCACATTCTAAGTATAAACATAAAACTAATTCTAAAATAATTAAGCATGAATAACATACCAATTACATGTGTAGAACCCCCCCCCCCCCCCCCCCTCTCTCACACACACACACTCTTAATGTAGAGATCTTCATGTTAAACATCATCTTTTTTCATTGAATGTTTATATTATGAAGGATTAAAGTGTGTAATTCTTGATTTCTTCTAATTTTTATGAAAACAATTCTTGAACCTTGTAAATATGAAATCTTTATTTGATGATGCTACTACAAAACATTCCTTTTTATGCCTTCATGAACTTCTTATCCAAATATTTTTTCTTGCATTGACCGTCTTGACACCTATATCGAAACACAACTTCAAACTGTTTGTGAAACGATTTTGAAACTTCACAAACACAAACCTTTTAAAGCTCATTGTAATCCAATTGCTCATATGCGTCACTACTCTTGTCCTGTTTTCTATTTTAACTTCTCTTTTGTTGAAGTGTTCTTCATATCAACACGCAAAAGTGGCTTGCGTCTTTAGTCTCTCGCTACAACATTAAGTAGTAATAAAATGTAATGCTTATTAACAACACGAGTTGTCTATTCTATACATCGATGATTAAAGTTGTGTATGCTTCCTTCACTCTCTCGAATCTTGTTTTTATTTATTGTTCTTCGTTTTTCTATCAAGAGCTTCTCTCAGTTCTTTCTACTCTAGATATAATTAGTGTATGAACTGCTATTCTTTAGATTGTTCAGCCTTTCTTTGTTCATTTTCAAACATGATCTGTTAATATATCAATTTTGTTTTACCATTTTAATTAGGCCTAAAAATGGGAACTTTTTCGATTTTTCTTTTGGTTTGTATAGCAAGTTTTGTATGGCTTTTAGGTAAATCTTGAAAGTTGTTTTGAAAATGGATGATCCCCTAGTTTGGCGCTCGTTCCAGGTGGTTGTGGTGATGTGGCAGCAAGGGCTGGTATTCGCTAGCTAAACTAGTGGATGTGGTGATTCATTGGCTCCGTATCTTAGGTGTACTAGATTATCACTAACCAACAATTCTATCGTAAAATTGTCAGGGAAAGTGGTTACTCATGAGATTCCGTATGAGATACTTGGTCCGGAATATGACCAGGTGTAAACGAGTCTAACTCTTGAGTTCGTTTATGTTGGGCTTAATTCAAGTTTTTAACGAGCCAATCTCAAAGAGTTCATGTGATTTGGCTCGTTTACACCTGTAGCCTTGGGTAATTTGGTTTCCAACAGAAACATTTCATCTTTATAAATGATTGTGAGAAAGTGTAACACCATTGAAAGACGTCACGTTTTTGAGCTAAAAAGTCTATATTTGTAAGGTTTATGGCTAATAAACTGAAAAATGACACGACCAGGCAACCAAGCCAAACCGGTGGATGATACGTTTAAACCGAAAATGACACGGTTTTAGGCTAAGACCATGTGTAGTGGTTAAGAAAAATAATGCCCCTACCATGGGGCATTATCCGACACGTGTCATCCCAGTCAGCATGGGGCGTTATTGCAAAAGTGGCGTAGTGGGAATAATGCCCAAATAATGCCCCTTCCAATCATTAAAAAAAAAGCAAACTAATTTCTGATTGGATAATCAAAATGGAGATGAAAGATGATTGGTGTAGTGGAAGAGGGCAAGGCGTTGTTAATAAAACGCCAACCCACTTTTTTTTTTAAAAAAAATGCCAAATAACGCCCCATGTAATGGGGGGAGGGGGGGGGGGCGTTTTTGGGCGTTATTTTTCAATTTTTTTTAAAAATACCGCCCCACTACGGGTGGTCTAAGAAGTGATTTCTCTTGTACAATGCAAGCTAAAGTGAAAAAGAAAAATTAATTGCGGTGAACGTGGATCGAACACGTGACCTTCAGATCTTCAGTCTGACGCTCTCCCAACTGAGCTATCCCCGCCTGTTGATGATTTGATACCTTTATTTCTTTTATCAATATTCTACTTTTGTTAGCGAATGCAAGTTTTATTCGTGAGTTTTGAAAAAGGAAAAGCTAAGGGAAGTTATCCATGTTACGTTAATTAAACAAATACATGCAGGTAATTATTATTTAGTTTCTTAAGTATTGACTTTGTTATCCTATAAAGTATAAAATTAATTTTAATCTACCTTTAAACGTTATAAACCATTTCCATAAACCACTGCTTAAACTAGGGGCGGTTCTATCTGTATTTCAGTATGTGCATAGGATACCCTTCAACTATTTTGGCCAAGTGCAAAATTTACGTTTTCACCGTTTTATATACCGGATACGTATGGATGTAGGGTAAAAAAATTAGACATCCCTGATTTTTTTTCTTCTACATCCGCGTCGTTACTTTCAACCCCCTTCACCACGACTTCTCTAAAATCATCTGTGACCATCAATTCTTCTCAGGGGCGGAGCTAATGTGTTAGCAGGGATAGCACGGGCTACGGCTCAACACTGTCTTCGTAGTGTAAAGATACCCTTTAGTTTCGTCTCCGTAGTGTAAAAATACCCCTCAACTCCGTCTTCGTTAAACAAAGGATACCCCTGATCCCATTTTTTTTAGAATACCCATAAATTTTTGGCTTAGTTCCGCCACTAATTCTTCCACCGTTCAACACTTGATGTCTTGATGAGTATGTTGTTATTATCCATGCATCATGAACATCGTCATCTAGTTCACCATTTATGGTTAAATTACTCCCGTGATTACATCTTGGATTGTTGTTATGTTTAATTGTTTATTATCATCTCTAGATCCATAAAACCGTGAGATATTTATTTTCTAAGACGACTACAAGACTACATTTATTATTAATCAATCATTATGATTCTTAACATTTAGGTATAAGACAAATGCTATTAATAATATTCTCACCTAACCTATAACGAGTGGTATAGTCGATCTGGATAGATAACCAAGTAATGCTATTAATAATATTCTCACCCAACCTATAACAAGTGGTATAGATTACCAAGTAATGCCAAACCTTAATCAAATTAACATAGGGTTGTTTGTAAGCATCTGAATGGTCATTAAGAGGCTACTTCTTAATGAAATCATTAAGAATTTTACCAATGAGAATGTAGAAGAATGTGACATGTAATGATTTACCATTCAGAGGTTACATCTTAATCATTCAGACTTGAGGTTACCTCTTATTCAGGGGGGTGTTTGGGATTCCTATTAAAAGTGACTTTTTGGAGCAAAAAGGACTTCTGAGAAGAGAAGGAACCCCAAACATCATCTGAGGAGTTCTTCTGAAGCAAAAGGAATCCCAAACATAATGAAAATAAGGACTTTCAGAGTTAATTTTGTCTTCAAAAAGGAGTTTTTGAGAAGTCTGGATTTCTTACTTCTGGATCTTGAGAAGGACTTTTGAGAAGAAGTTAAAAAGGAATCCCAAACACCCCCTCATTAAGAGGTTTTAAACCATCAAGAGGTAGCATCTCAATGGTCATTAAGAGGCTACCAAACAACCCCATAGTCTTATGTGATTTTGTATGTGAATCATAATGAAGTAACCATAAAAACAATTTTCCCATAATTGAGTGTAGATAGTTAAGTGCTACATGCTTAACAAGACTATTGAATTCAAACGTGACATATTATAACTAAGCGTGCCATTTTAAAACACTAACACGAACATGTCTATTAAGCATGCTACACAATGCAAAGCGTTGGGCGCGGTTAATTGTAACTGATTCAGTAACACAAATGTGACGACATGTTTAGCATAATCAGATTTAAATAATTCAGTAACACGAATGACGTGACACGTTAACACAATTATCGACAAGACTCACTAAGCACAATGAAGAAATAATAAAACGTTATTAACACGATAAAATATATTTTATTTGGCCAATTGGATTTTAACACCTTTAACTTTGAAGAATTGGCCGATAACACCCGCAACTAACACTTTGATCTGTGACACCCCAAACTTTTAATTTTGTTTGTCATTTCACCACTCAGTTAAAAAATCAGTAACTGAGTTAGTTTGCAATCCTAGTTGGCATCCTACATGGACTATTTTTTACTATGTTCAGTTACTCAGTTAAAAAACCACATTCCGACCATACAACTTGGCACATTCTTGACTAAACCCAGAAAAGAAATTATAACTCACACTCAAATTCATCAACACCAAATCAGGCAACTCACCAAATCAGGCAACCACCACAACTCTCTACATCTCTCTCTAAACCCCTCTCCACCACTACCAAGAACCGACCGACACCTTCATCCATCAAGAACCACCATTGTCTCCACCAACCACCACCGTCCCTTTCTCTACATCTCTCTCTACCCCTCTACACCACCACCGTCAACCATCAAAAACCACTCCACCAACTACCACCGCCCACCACTGCCCCACCTTCCGCCATCGAAATAGACCCACTAACCACCATCATCTCCGGCGAACAACAACAAAACACGAAACCCTAAATCACAAATACGTCAATATAGAAACAGAAACAAAACATGAAACCCTAAAACCATTATCTCCGACCACCATTATATTCGGTTTTGCAGTGGGTTTTTTTCTCCGATTTGCAGATCTGTTTGAAGGCTTGAATCCGATTTGCAGATCTGTTTGAAGGCTTGTATGTAATGATAAACCGATGAAGATCTGTTTGAAGGCTTGAATCCGATTTGCAGATCTGTTTGAAGGCTTGTATGTAATGATAAACCGATGAAGATGATGATGATTCGATTTTGTATGGTGAACCGTTGAAGATGATGATGAACCGTTGAAGATGAAGATGATGATAATGATTTGATTTTGGGGTGAAGATGAAGATGATGATGATTTGATTTTTTATATTGAGCAGGGTTTTTGATTTGGGAGATTAACTATACATATTGTTATATATATATAAGTGTCACGGTGGTTTGTGGTGGTCATGAGCGTAATCGGAGTTTGGTTTGTGGTGGTCATAACTGAATAAGGGGTAAGATATTCATATGAGCAATGCAGGGTTTTTTTTATACAGGGATATAATGCCACGCAATTGCCAGAAATAGTCCATGTGCCACATCTGCAAAAAATAGTCCATGTAGGATGCCAACTAGGATTGCAAACTAACTCAGTTACTGATTTTTTAACTGAGTGGTGAAATGACAAACAAAACTAAAAGTTTGGGGTGTCACAGATCAAAGTGTTAGTTGCGGGTGTTATCGGCCAATTCTTCAAAGTTAAAGGTGTTAAAATCCAATTGGCCATTTTATTTCAACATATCTAACTAACTGTTTTGATAAACAGATCACAAACGTGTCCTCTCAATCTATTAACCTATATATTTAACAAAATAAGTTAAACAAGTTATATATATCATCAACTCGTTAACCAAGTTGAACCTATCTAGACATGTTTTTAATCGTGTTAAACACTAGTTTTTAACTTTTTATCATCATATTAGTTTTTATATTATAA
This sequence comes from Helianthus tuberosus, assembly GCA_030545235.1. NCBI lineage: Eukaryota > Viridiplantae > Streptophyta > Magnoliopsida > Asterales > Asteraceae > Helianthus > Helianthus tuberosus. The sequence goes on from CM060411.1 coordinate 180,951,973, forward strand.
ATCCAACGCCTGCAACATATAATACTCACAATCATATTGTCATCATCCTATCAAACCATACAATAGTCACAATCATTTTGTGACAAACTTAATATCATATCCTTTAGCTCAAAACCAATTACTTAATCATGAACAACCTACCATCACTCACCGGAGCAATTCACACTAATTACCGGTTAACCCTTCAAGTCCTTCTCGGCCGGTGGTTCTACCTTTTCGCCTCCTTCCTAATAATGTCCGGGGCAGGCGCCACCTACCTCTTTGGCGTCTACTCCCCGGACTGTCACACCCCAAATTTCCACGTGTCACCGGTGGGCCCGGTGGGGGTATCGTGACGTGGTTGGCAACATTATAGTCAAACAACACAATATTTAAATGCACAGCGGAAGCAAAAGATAATATATTACAATCCGAATATAAAGTAATATCCAAGTATTACAACGGAAGGTAAAGGATCCACAGGCGGATCTTAAAACATATCATTTGTTCAACAGACTTTAGACGCCTAGAACTTGCAAGATTCCTTATTACGTCCTGAGCCGCTTCCAGCCTATTACGTACTTGTACCTGCCACTTAGACTTTTGAAAATACGTCAGTTTTCACTGGTAAATACACTCAACCGACTTATTTGAAAAGAGTTTAAGAAAATTGATTTCGAGTGCAAACGGCACATAATCTCTTGACACAATAATTAATATGCACAGAGGCAAAATAAATCTTTTATACTTGGGACAAAATATATTTCATGTTATCAGTTTTACATAACTTGCTCTACATGTAGGGCCCGAACTATGTCGGTTCATGATTAACCGACACACCACTATTCCCCTATTGGGAATTCCATATTGGTAAAAACATATGGCATCTGTCAGGTGTATGCCTACACCCCGTGCTTAGGTCGTGGCCATTGCAAATCATGAGTCAAGGATATCCAGGACACGGTCGCATTAATCCCCAATGTTTCAGTCAAGCAATACGAATTAAAACAGGTTATTTGGATTTCCCGACGCATTGGTCTTCGAATCCCATACCTGAACATGCGGTATTTATATTACCGTATCCCAAGCCCGTAATAGGGAAAATAAGTTAAGAGTATTTACCTGAGCTAGCTCCTGTCTTAAATAGCAGAAAATTTATAACTCAGCCGTATTCACTTAAGCAAGCGTAGGTACAATTTACTGGAAAGCTCTAGTCTGGAATGATGGTATAAATAACTAATTAGAATGCTAACGGGTCTTTAATTAAGCTTAAGCTTAGACCGGTTAGTCTTACAGAAAGATACGGTTCGCACGTACGATTAAGCGAAGACCGGATAGAATGTGATTTAGACCCGACAAGTTTGAAGACTTGCTTAATATGGGTATATGATACACATGCTGGATTTTGAAATAAAACCGATAAGGTTTGACCCGTTTCGGCTAATTTATGTAAACTAGTTACATAAACCGAACCGAACGCGCATGAAGCGTAACGGGTATCCGTAAGAGTCCTAAACAGGTTTCCTAAGTTAACACGACTTAAATAAGTTGTGATATCTGTAGGATATCACCCATGATGCCCAAAACGAGTTTAATTACATAATAAGCCCCGTAGGGGTATTTTGGTCATTTTAAAGATTATAAAAGGGTTTAATTAGACACCTGTGATCCGGGCCTGAGTTGATCAGTAAAATAACTTATTTTAACAGGCTATAATCTTTGGTAATAAGTTTTATATACTAAAATAGTTTTAAACTCAAACTATGCGTTAAATACGCGTATAAAGTCGTTTTAAGCGACGTACGGTTTAAAATACGATTCTGAGTTTTCTGATCAATTAAACAGGCTCAAAACACTCTATTTAACTTTTAAAATCAGTAGCAATTGGATTGGCATCATTTGGACTTGTAAAACTCATTTTATGGCCGAAAAGGGCATATTCGGTATTTACCGAATTAAGGCGCTAATCCAAGCTTACGATCAGTTTAAAAATAATTAAAAATCTTCAAAAATCCCAAAATATCATTTAACATCAGTGGGGAAAAGTTTTGGTGCCGAAAATCGGGTTTAGATAGGCTATGCGCTAATCGCGCCGATTAATTAATAAAAAGCTTATTATTTACGCTAATGCGCATATCTCCTAATCTAGACCTCCGATTGATGTGAAAATTTACGTACATGTTTAATAATCAGTAAATAAGATTATTTTATGTTCATATCTCCAAAAATCTCGTTTTATGATCATAAGGGCATTACGGTCAATATTTAAGCGATTAACGGAACATCCGACGATTAGGGATTCGAGTGGTATAAACGCAGAGGCTTATACACACATGTAACTAGGTCCTAATGGAACCTTAAGGCATGTCTAAACCTATATAAATCGGGTCAGAACCGAGGTCAACGCAAAAGTCAAACTTTTGCGTCCTTCGGCTCCGAATCGGTTCTAAATAGAAAGTTGTTGAATCATACAAGCGTAGACAAGTTAATATACTTATTTTCAAGTTGTATGGCTGATAAAACAGGTTACACGCCTTCCTTGTTGTTAAATATGCGATTTAGGTTTCTGTTGACTTTTCGGATAACCTTTGACTCGATAAACGACATGGTTAAGATTGGAATCAGTGGGTGACCTTTTAGGGGTTTATTATCCATATAAATACCAACTTATAACAACTTTCGATTCGACAAAACTCTGGACCGATTGTGATTTATCGATAAATCAAACCGTAGTTACGACGGTTTGATTACTAGGCTATAAACGAAGTATGAATGAACTAGAGAAGATCAAGGGTACTTACACTTGTCTAATGGATGATATGGAATGCTTGTATCAGCTCTTGAGCTCTTGTAAATGTCCAGAAGATGAAATGAATGATGAATGATGAATGTTGCACAAAGTGGGTCATTTAAACAACTTCAAACAAGCTTAGATGATTGACAACTAAGTCTAGGAGGAATTAATAACATCCACAAGCATCCTACACTCTATAAACCACCTTAGGGCAGCCCAAGGTATCAAGAAAGATTGATCAAAGTCGGTTAAAACACATGCAGTGCACCTGTGCACGTTTTCTGTCCAGACAAGGCAGTAGCGTAGCGCTACTGCCAAGGTGTTAGGCCTAGCGCTACGCTAGTGCCTGGGTGACCTGTTTAACAAGTTTTATTAATTGCAATTTCAGTCCCTGGTCCCCCGAAACATCGTTTTCACCTGGTTTCTTGCATAATGGACCTTTGATATTTATATATAGGGGCTTTAATCCTTATACCCACTTTGTAAAGTCCTCGGGTAACTTTGTGAACACCCGAAAAGCCCTAAATTTCAATGTTAACGATTATAACCCTTGTACACGAATTTTATCACAACTTGCTCATACGATAACGGAACTTCATGAAATTTTTGTGGTACATTCTAGTGAGCATAATTAATCATTACAAAGCTTTGGGTTTGTCAAAAGGTCACTCAGAGGTATAACTTAAACATGTTGGCACATTTAACCCCTGTAGTTTGTAATCTCTCACTTTCCTTCACAATTTGCTTCGTATGATCCAAAATCCATTCGTTTAAGGTTATAAACATCATGTAGGGTTATTGTAAAGTATATTTATCCATTGTTGACGTTTTGAACCCTTATATTTACACAGTTTCATTGTTTGTCAACTTTAGTCCTTCAAGAACATTCTTTCACACGTTCAAACTTATGACACGTGTCAACACATTATAGGACGTGAATTTTCGGGGTGTTACATCCTCACCCCCTTAAAAGAAATCTCGGCCCGAGATTTACCGAAATAAAGGAAGTACTCTTTGTCGCATAAAGGACTCAACTTTTATAGCATATCTGGAGTCTTTCCAATCTCCCTTAGTGGCTCTTATATTAGGCGTATGTATCCTTTTTGAGCTTCTTGACCTGTCGATCCTAAATCGATACAGGATGCTCATCACATCATAATTCTGCATATCATTACATGATAGTGCTTCTTGACTTATTGGCGGAACACATCCTCCAGTCACTATTCTGCAATGTATTGCGAGCTCCGTCAAACTCCTTAAGTCGGTTTCTGCTTACAAGCTACTTGATCTTGATACATTCAATTCCTTCGAATGATTTCCATATATTCAGAGCTTAACTAGTCTGATAATTTCACAAATTTGGTACACCCTTCCTGGGTGATGTCTTATGTTAAACCATATTCCTTAACAAGAACTTAGAAAGTTTGCTATTTTCATAACTCCTCGATTTCCTGCCGTATACTGGCAACCTACAATCGATTATGGATTTGTATGATCTTATTTGTTGTCCCCCAGGCAACTTTCAGATCTTGATAATTGGACTTACCAATTCTCTATCTAAAACTAGACATTTAACATTTCATCTATACAAGGTCTCCAAAGGAGTAGCCTTAATACTTACATATCCATTATTATAGAAAAGCTTTATTTTTAAGGTGAGATGGTTATTCCAACCACTGCTTAGCTAATGTTTAGGGAATAGCTAATCCTTGCCATTAGTCGAACAGATCGACGATCCTGGGTAGGTAATAGCGATTCTTAATTGTTGCTTAAATAGGGTTGCGGTGATCAATGCATAAGCAAGATGAACCGTCTTTCTTATTTACTAAAAATTGGAGTTCTTAGAACTTTGAATGTTGGCTTTATGACACCTCCTCTAAAAACTTATCGATTTGGCTCTTAGCTCTTCCTATTCTGTTGATACTAACAGATATAAGGCTTTTACAATTATTGCAGCCCTAAGCGGGATGTTTTTCCTAACATCCTCTTGCCTCTCAAAAGGTAAACATGGTAATTCTTATAAAGAAGATAATTATGATACACAGAGATGGTAGAGATGTCTGTATTTTCAGGCTTTGGTTCATCTGTCGATGTTGATGTCAGATACATGACACATTCTTTTTACAATAGCCAAGATGTCTTGAGTAGAGATACTTATAAGGACATTTTATATTGGATATCTTCTTTGAATACTACTAGTCGACTTTAGCACAATACGACCATTGGGATATCTCAGGGGTTCCATGCATTAAACCTCCATATTGATCAGGCATGGAAGCAATCTATGGGACACACTAAGATACGCCAATCCTCATATGGCACTTTTATCAAACATAGTTAGGCATTCGCAGAAGATAGAAAAACAATGAGAAAATAAAATAAAATAATATATATTGTCGTACTCTTTTTGGGGAAGAGTACTCCAGATTCTTATGGAAGGATTTTCTCCAAGGATGGGAGAGAGGGTCATTAAAGACTCCATTGGTAAATTATGCCTCATTTTTATTATATGAAGTTCTTAAGAATGTAACCAAAAGTTTGCTAAGCTTATGGTTTACTAAAGGTTTATTATCCATTACATTAACGTAAAAATACTTAGCAGGTACAATAATGTTAAAAAAAAAATAAGGACGTACCTTATTATTGATATGTACTGTCTTTGGCCTTCAACTGGTAGTTTAGGCGTTTCCTTTCTTATCCATCCCAGACTTAGCTGCTCCTCCCTGGGCAGCCTCCGGGCAATTAGTACTGATGTGGCCCTTTTCACCACATCTGAAGCAGCTTGCATTCTTTATATCCCTACACTCGTGGGACTGGTGGCCAGTTCTTTTGCAGATGCCACATTGCTTTATCTTTTGGTTTGATCGACACTGTCCCCAGTGTCTTCTTTTGCAAGTTTTGCAGGTAGGCTTCTTGTCGGAATCCTGTTGGTCACTGTTGAACTCGGATTTGTTCTTCTTAGGATTCTGGGAATTATTCTCCTCCCTTTTACGCTTCCCATCTTCAGAGGCCTTGGCAGCCTTGTTTCTAACCACATCGAGTGTGAGAGCTAGCGACAATTCTGCCGTTGACCTGAAGGTAATAGGTCTCGATGCTTTCACACTTGCTTTAATTTCTGGGGCTAAACCCCCAATGAAGCGAGCAATTCGCTTTGGTTCCGGTGTGACCAAATAAGGAACCATTCGAGACTTGGTATTGAAACTTGTAAGGTATGCTTGACAATCTAAGTTCTCCATGACTAAAGTCAAGAATTCAGTCTCAATCTTCTCAACCTCGTGTTGAGGGCAATAATTCTCTCTAATGAGAGCAGCAAACTGTTCCCATGACATGCCGTAGAGTGGGATCTTCCCATCAGCTTGAATGAGAGACTTCCACCATGCCAGTGCCTCTCCCTTGAATGATTGGGATACATACTTCACAATATCCTCCCCAGCGCAACCGCTGATGTCAACAATTGTGTCCATTTCATCTAGCCAAGTCATACAATCAATTGCCCCTTTCTCCCCAGTGAAATCCCGGGGTTTGCAGGAAACGAAGTACTTATAGGTACAGGACTTGGTACGCGGTTCATTATCGAACACTATCCTCTTGGATGGGACACTGTTTTGATTGGAGGGATGATGGCCGTCATCATCTTTCTTTGGTTCCTCCTTCTTAGGAACAGATTTAGAGTGGGGTACAGATGAGGCTTCACTATATGTCTCACTATACTCCTGGAATTTCTCCTTCACAGCTTTAGATACAGCTGAGTCAATCAATGTACGAAGTTCTCCTCTGGTTATATTAATCCTTTCATCATCGCGATTTTCCAGAGGGTGACTATTCCCTTCTTCCGACCCCGCCATGTAGTCTTAATTGCTACATAAAAATTAAACAAGGACAAGGTTTTTACGGAAGTTTAAACAGTTTTATCTTTTTGAACTATTTATTAACCATGTCTTTAATACACATATTGGTTAATTTTGATAAATATATAATTATTCGGGATATTTATTATACTCCTAAATTATAAGTTAATAATAGCACAAAAGGCCTAGTCACGTAGACATGTTTAATTTATAAGCCTTGATTACAGAGAATCGAGGCACTAAGGTTTGAATCAAAGTTCATTACCTTTTCTGGACAGGGAGTTGTAGGCTACCACTGTCTTTAGTCCAGAGGACGTTAATTATAGCCCGTGGGCACTTCATCCATAAGGGATGATTACATAAATAAGGAATTTATAATAATCCAATTAAAATGACTTATGTGATTTTATCGTATCACACTTTGTCAAGCATGCTAATATGCTTTCTTATGTTTAATAAAGATTTGAATCTCTTGAATAGGTTCTACCATCTTGACCTTGAATGCTAACATTTAGGCTAGGTTTTACCTTTAAGATTCTTTTTAATATTCAACGCAGAACAATCCTAAATTGAACTGTTAACAAGGATCTGAATCTAATTGTGGAACTACCATCTTGACCCTGTCTTAATTTGACATATGGCTAGGTTTTGTTCTTCTTAGATTTTGCCATCTTATTATAATGGTAGATCATATAATATAGGAATGATATTTTAAATATAATCGATCCTTTAAAATTTAACAAGTATATGGTTGCCCTAAACGGGACTTCTAATAAAAATGACTTGCCCATGCAAAAGCTAATCAGAAAAATAATCAAGGAACCAAATAAGGACAAAATAAAACGAATTTTAGAATTTGTCCTATGTTCTTGTCTAGACTCAAGAATGTGCAATTGTGTAACTGAGATTAAACACAAAAGGCTAGTGTTTAATTCCCTCAGTGTTGGCTCTGATACCAACCTGTCACACCCCAAATTTCCACGTGTCACCGGTGGGCCCGGTGGGGGTATCGTGACGTGGTTGGCAACATTATAGTCAAACAACACAATATTTAAATGCACAGCGGAAGCAAAAGATAATATATTACAATCCGAATATAAAGTAATATCCAAGTATTACAACGGAAGGTAAAGGATCCACAGGCGGATCTTAAAACATATCATTTGTTCAACAGACTTTAGACGCCTAGAACTTGCAAGATTCCTTATTACGTCCTGAGCCGCTTCCAGCCTATTACGTACTTGTACCTGCCACTTAGACTTTTGAAAATACGTCAGTTTTCACTGGTAAATACACTCAACCGACTTATTTGAAAAGAGTTTAAGAAAATTGATTTCGAGTGCAAACGGCACATAATCTCTTGACACAATAATTAATATGCACAGAGGCAAAATAAATCTTTTATACTTGGGACAAAATATATTTCATGTTATCAGTTTTACATAACTTGCTCTACATGTAGGGCCCGAACTATGTCGGTTCATGATTAACCGACACACCACTATTCCCCTATTGGGAATTCCATATTGGTAAAAACATATGGCATCTGTCAGGTGTATGCCTACACCCCGTGCTTAGGTCGTGGCCATTGCAAATCATGAGTCAAGGATATCCAGGACACGGTCGCATTAATCCCCAATGTTTCAGTCAAGCAATACGAATTAAAACAGGTTATTTGGATTTCCCGACGCATTGGTCTTCGAATCCCATACCTGAACATGCGGTATTTATATTACCGTATCCCAAGCCCGTAATAGGGAAAATAAGTTAAGAGTATTTACCTGAGCTAGCTCCTGTCTTAAATAGCAGAAAATTTATAACTCAGCCGTATTCACTTAAGCAAGCGTAGGTACAATTTACTGGAAAGCTCTAGTCTGGAATGATGGTATAAATAACTAATTAGAATGCTAACGGGTCTTTAATTAAGCTTAAGCTTAGACCGGTTAGTCTTACAGAAAGATACGGTTCGCACGTACGATTAAGCGAAGACCGGATAGAATGTGATTTAGACCCGACAAGTTTGAAGACTTGCTTAATATGGGTATATGATACACATGCTGGATTTTGAAATAAAACCGATAAGGTTTGACCCGTTTCGGCTAATTTATGTAAACTAGTTACATAAACCGAACCGAACGCGCATGAAGCGTAACGGGTATCCGTAAGAGTCCTAAACAGGTTTCCTAAGTTAACACGACTTAAATAAGTTGTGATATCTGTAGGATATCACCCATGATGCCCAAAACGAGTTTAATTACATAATAAGCCCCGTAGGGGTATTTTGGTCATTTTAAAGATTATAAAAGGGTTTAATTAGACACCTGTGATCCGGGCCTGAGTTGATCAGTAAAATAACTTATTTTAACAGGCTATAATCTTTGGTAATAAGTTTTATATACTAAAATAGTTTTAAACTCAAACTATGCGTTAAATACGCGTATAAAGTCGTTTTAAGCGACGTACGGTTTAAAATACGATTCTGAGTTTTCTGATCAATTAAACAGGCTCAAAACACTCTATTTAACTTTTAAAATCAGTAGCAATTGGATTGGCATCATTTGGACTTGTAAAACTCATTTTATGGCCGAAAAGGGCATATTCGGTATTTACCGAATTAAGGCGCTAATCCAAGCTTACGATCAGTTTAAAAATAATTAAAAATCTTCAAAAATCCCAAAATATCATTTAACATCAGTGGGGAAAAGTTTTGGTGCCGAAAATCGGGTTTAGATAGGCTATGCGCTAATCGCGCCGATTAATTAATAAAAAGCTTATTATTTACGCTAATGCGCATATCTCCTAATCTAGACCTCCGATTGATGTGAAAATTTACGTACATGTTTAATAATCAGTAAATAAGATTATTTTATGTTCATATCTCCAAAAATCTCGTTTTATGATCATAAGGGCATTACGGTCAATATTTAAGCGATTAACGGAACATCCGACGATTAGGGATTCGAGTGGTATAAACGCAGAGGCTTATACACACATGTAACTAGGTCCTAATGGAACCTTAAGGCATGTCTAAACCTATATAAATCGGGTCAGAACCGAGGTCAACGCAAAAGTCAAACTTTTGCGTCCTTCGGCTCCGAATCGGTTCTAAATAGAAAGTTGTTGAATCATACAAGCGTAGACAAGTTAATATACTTATTTTCAAGTTGTATGGCTGATAAAACAGGTTACACGCCTTCCTTGTTGTTAAATATGCGATTTAGGTTTCTGTTGACTTTTCGGATAACCTTTGACTCGATAAACGACATGGTTAAGATTGGAATCAGTGGGTGACCTTTTAGGGGTTTATTATCCATATAAATACCAACTTATAACAACTTTCGATTCGACAAAACTCTGGACCGATTGTGATTTATCGATAAATCAAACCGTAGTTACGACGGTTTGATTACTAGGCTATAAACGAAGTATGAATGAACTAGAGAAGATCAAGGGTACTTACACTTGTCTAATGGATGATATGGAATGCTTGTATCAGCTCTTGAGCTCTTGTAAATGTCCAGAAGATGAAATGAATGATGAATGATGAATGTTGCACAAAGTGGGTCATTTAAACAACTTCAAACAAGCTTAGATGATTGACAACTAAGTCTAGGAGGAATTAATAACATCCACAAGCATCCTACACTCTATAAACCACCTTAGGGCAGCCCAAGGTATCAAGAAAGATTGATCAAAGTCGGTTAAAACACATGCAGTGCACCTGTGCACGTTTTCTGTCCAGACAAGGCAGTAGCGTAGCGCTACTGCCAAGGTGTTAGGCCTAGCGCTACGCTAGTGCCTGGGTGACCTGTTTAACAAGTTTTATTAATTGCAATTTCAGTCCCTGGTCCCCCGAAACATCGTTTTCACCTGGTTTCTTGCATAATGGACCTTTGATATTTATATATAGGGGCTTTAATCCTTATACCCACTTTGTAAAGTCCTCGGGTAACTTTGTGAACACCCGAAAAGCCCTAAATTTCAATGTTAACGATTATAACCCTTGTACACGAATTTTATCACAACTTGCTCATACGATAACGGAACTTCATGAAATTTTTGTGGTACATTCTAGTGAGCATAATTAATCATTACAAAGCTTTGGGTTTGTCAAAAGGTCACTCAGAGGTATAACTTAAACATGTTGGCACATTTAACCCCTGTAGTTTGTAATCTCTCACTTTCCTTCACAATTTGCTTCGTATGATCCAAAATCCATTCGTTTAAGGTTATAAACATCATGTAGGGTTATTGTAAAGTATATTTATCCATTGTTGACGTTTTGAACCCTTATATTTACACAGTTTCATTGTTTGTCAACTTTAGTCCTTCAAGAACATTCTTTCACACGTTCAAACTTATGACACGTGTCAACACATTATAGGACGTGAATTTTCGGGGTGTTACACGGACATTAAAACCACCCTCGGGTATGACCAAACCACCCTCAACCTCATAGGATTCTTCAAAGACGTCGGTTCAAGCGTCGGTGTCATCTCCGGCCTAACCGCCGAACTCCTCCCACCATGGTGTCTCCTCCTCATTGGCGCCGCGGTCAACTTCACCGGCTACTTCATGATCTGGCTCGCCCTCACCAGCCGCATCGCGGAACCACGTGTTTGGCACGTGTGCATGTACATGTGCATTGCAGCCAATGCTCAAAACTTTGAAAACACAAGTGTTTTAACCACAACATTAAGAAACTTCCCGGAAAATAGAGGTGTTGTGTTGGGTTTGTTAAAGGGTTTCACCGGTTTAAGTGGAGCCATTTTGGCTCAAATTTATTTAGCAGTTTATGGCGATGAACATTCTAAAGATGTTATTCTTTTGATTGCATGGCTTCCTGCGGTTTTATCGGTGGTTTTTGTTTATACAATTAGAGAGATTGATGGTGTTAAAGTGAAAGAAGTTGATGAGCTTAGGGTTTTCTATCAGTTTTTGTATGTATCTATTGTTCTTGCTTTGGTTATTATGGGCATTACTATAGCTCAAAAGATGGTGGATTTTTCTCCGGCGGGTTATGCCGGCGGCTGCGCCGTCGTGTGTTGTCTACTCTTTGCACCTTTGTTTATTTCAATTAAGCAAGAGTTGGAAGTCTTGAAGAAAAGTAACCAAGAAGGAATTAGGGTTTGTGAGGTTAGGTTAGAGAATTTGGATGATATTCATGATCATGATCTTGATCAAGATCAAGAGGCAAAATCAAGATTATCTTGTTATGAAAGTATTTTCTTGAACAAGCCCAAAAGAGGGGAAGATTATTCGATTTTACAAGCGTTGTTAAGCGTTGATATGGTGATTCTTTATGTCGCGACGTTTTGTGGGCTTGGGACAAGTTTTACCGCGGTTGATAACCTAGGGCAAATCGGGGAGTCATTAGGGTACCCTAGGAAATCGATAAGTACATTCGTGTCGCTCCTAAGTATTTGGAACTACTTCGGGAGAATCTTTTCGGGGTTTGTGTCGGAACATCTTTTAATCAAGTACAAATTCCCTAGGCCGCTTATGATGACGCTAGTACTTTTTATGTCGTGCATTGGTCACCTCTTGATTGCTTTTCCTTTTTCGGGGTCTGTGTACATTGCGTCTATAATCATTGGGTTCTCGTTTTTTGCGCAACTCCCTTTAATTTTTGCTATTGTTTCTGAGTTATTTGGACTCAAGCGCTTTAGCACGTTGTTCAACTGCGCACAGCTGGGAGGCCCTGTTGGATCATATATTTTGAATGTGAGGGTTACAGGGCCGATGTATGACCGCCAGGCGTTGAAGGTGTTGGAAAGAAGTGGTTTGGATCGATCATCGGTTAAGGAGTTGGTTTGTATTGGTAAAGAATGCTATAGGTGGTCGTTTATGATGTTGGGTGGTGTTTGTTGCTTTGGTGCATTGGCCACACTTGTGTTGGTGGCTAGAACAAGAGAGTTTTACAATGGTGATATTTATAGCAAGTTTAAAGAGCAAAAGGGGGTGGCAAAGATTGAAGATTCACAACTCAGTTAGGGTTGACTCAGGTTAAAATATAACTCGTTTTGGAGGAATTGAAAGTGTAATTATTTTTATCTTACTATACCTAATGGTGTTTAAATAGGCTTGGCTTGTAATACGCTTGAAATATAATAAAATCAGCTCGGCTCAAGCTGACTTGCTCATACAAGTGTTCAAGCTAATATGAGTTCACGTGTTCGGCTCGCCCAATAAGATATAAGGAAGCCCAATAAAACTATAAGAAAGCCCAAATAAGGATCCTTTAATTGGGCCCAACAAAAAGACTCAAATCAGTAACTGGACTCACATACCAAAAAGACTCAAATTAGCAAAGAACCAAAATTATTTTATACATATACACAATAATAACAAGTCTTTATTTTTGCTAATATGTACGTTAAAAATTGGAGGCTCTTGGTTTTTAATGGCCTTAGGCTCGTGCATAAGTTTGGAAACCCAACAGGCCGGGCCCTGAAAGGCTGAAACTCGCTAACGTACCAATATGTAGGTCTCAAAACTTTAATTTAACACCTTTCCATATAATTCTGCAACACACGTAATGCAATAAATGAAAGAATGATTGATCCTAACGTCCAGTGAACCAACACATAGAACCAATGATCAACGGTGTTCATATGACTAACCATATTGACTTACGAGAAGATGTTGACCTTTGATCAGTAGTATTCAACGGCTAATATTATATAAGTTTTCACGTGGCCACCAATCCACCTAAGTTTTTGTTAAAATTAGACAAAAGGGTAATAGTCATAATTGTTGACTTTTATTTTGTTACATCTTTTTTTTTTTTTTTTTTTTTTTTACAATTAACAAAAATTCTAACATTTTTCTCTTTAATTCAAGTGTGATACTTTGATATGTTTTTTAAAGAAACCTTCTATAACGTTTTGAAACGGGTGTGTTAGCCATTTTTTTGACGATGCATTTAGCTTCAGCTTCAACCCATCATACGATGTATGTGGAGGCAACAAGTGTACGTATGTGGTTTTTATAAGCAAGAAGAATTTACGTTTATTTTGTGTACACATATTGACAACATATAAATAGGCAAACACAATATGTACGTATACATTGCATGATCTCAGGACAGGGGAATTTCAAATGAATGTCGGATAGCCTGTTGCAAGAGGATAGGGACACAGAGAAAAGTATCGTAGGGCTTTACCAGGGACGGAACCAGTGTGATACCAGCCATAGCACGGGCTACGGCTCAAGCCCGTAGTCGTAGTGTATTTTTGTTATTTTTTCGGTTTTATACATAAGATACCACTAAAATAATACAAGGATACCCATAACCAACTCAAACTTATAGAATAAGGGAGCCCGATGGAAACACTCGCCTAATTGATTAGCCCAATAGTCCTAAACCCAACAAAAACACAACACAATAGTATTATATGCAGAACTATAATCGGGTTGTCCTTTGGTTTATAGGATAGTGAAGCTAGCTTTGGTTTTACCGGTTGCAAACGCAACCGTTGAAAGATGTTTTTCTAGATTGAAGCTTGTCAAAGACGGATTTACGCAATCGAATGAGCCCGGAATTTTTGAACAATGTCATGGTTTGTGCTGTTGAAAAGGGTTTGTTTCATAAAGTAAAAGACAACGATGTGATGGAACGATTTCAAGCTATGAAAAAAAGAAGATGATAAATCTAGGGTAAAGTTCTTGTACAAATAATCTTAACATACTAAACATACAAATTGAAGGAAAACTCAAAAAGACAAGGTGGCATTTTTGTAATTATCAATAACTATCAAAGTTACTCTACAAATATACCTAAAAAAACCTAACCACTCCCCCCCCCCCCAAAAAAAAAAAAAACCTAAACCCCCCACCCCCCAAAAACCTAAAAAAAACCTACCCCCCCCCCCCCCACCCCCCAAAAACCTAAAAAAAAACCTAACCCCCCCCCCCCCCCCCCCCCCCCCAAAGCTAAAATGCTAAAAACTAAACTCCACAAAAAACCTAAAAAAATAAAAAAAAAACACACAAATTATTTTATTTTATTTTTTTAACATTTTTTATTAAAAAATCGCTACTTTTAGTAGCAGCAAAAAAAAAAAAATTTTTTTTTTTTTTTTTTGCTAACGAAATGTAGCGATTTTTTAATAAAAAATGTTAAAAAAAAATTTGTGTTTTTTTAGGTATTTTTGGTTGTAACTTTGATAGTTGGTGGTAATTACAAAAATGTCACCTTGTCTTTTTGGATTTTCCTTCAATTTGTATGTTTAGTATGTTAAGATTATTTGTATTTGATCTTTTGCCGATAAATCTATTAGTTACTTGTTTTACTTTATTTATTTATTGCCGTTTCTTTTTAAATTGTATGATTGCACGATAAAAAAATTGAGATACCCCTGATTTAATAGGCTAGTTCCACCACTGGACTTTACCAATGTTTATTGGACTTGTAGTTGTTTGTGTGAAAAATATAAATTGTGACTAAGTTGGTATATATCAAGTTGAAAGCGCGAGTTAGCACATTTTTTAAGGACTTAATTCTCTATTGGTACGGGAGATTTGTAACATACGATTTTTTACAAAACGTTAGCAAGACTTTTTTACAACATTTTTTTTGCAAACGTACAAATTATAAGACATATGCTTCTAATTGTTAATTGTGGTCAAAAGTTGCAACATTTTCTTAAAACGTTGTTTCAACTTTCAAGTAGCTTATTTAGCTTCAACGTCCGAACAACTCTTTTCTGCAACAATCTAGCCAATGTCAAATCATTAAATAACTTTTCCATATATATAAGAAGGAAGTAGAATTTTGCGTTTAATTTTTGCAAAGGGTATTAGCGTTTTGTTTTGGTAACAAGTGTGTGTGTGTTTTAAGGATAATATATGAAAGTGTGAGAATGTGTGACATGTATGACACACATTATGTGAGAATGTACGAAAGGGTGACATGTATGACACACATTAAGGAGAATATATGAAAATGTGAGGAGAATGTGTGACATATATATGAAGGTGTGAGAAAACTTTGTTATGGGTGTATTTTGTGTGAGAATGTTGGTACAACAAGGATAGTTGCCGGTGGTTGGAAGTGGTGGGTAGTGAGAGAGAGAGAGAGACAGACAAAGACAGCGAGGTTAGGGATGAGCTCGGTACCGTCCGGTACCGAAAATCCTCAAAAGTGGGTACCGGTACCGAATATACCCGGTTCGGTACCGGTTAGGTACCGGTACGATACCGGTATTTGAAGGTAAAAACCGGTAAATGCCGGTACCGAAAATGTCAAAAGTCGGTACCGAATCGGTATCGAAAAGGTACCCGGTTCGGTAAATTCGGTACCAGTATCGATTCGGTACCAGTACCGGGTCCATTTTACTCATCTCTAAGCGAGGTGTTCAAAAAGACTAATGGATGTGGTGCCATTTGTACAGTCCAAAGACATGTATGTCTTACTTGGACCCACTTAATCAATGTTCTCTTTACTTTTTTTTTTTTTCAAAACTAGTATTAAATCCCTTCGCCTTGTCGTGGGGCATAAAACCATGACAAATAGCACAAATGTCACAATTCCGTCAGCAACCACCAACACTTAAGTTGCGGTGTGTTAATACGGATAAATTAGATAATAACGTAAAACATAGAAAATAATAACTAACTCGATTTAGGATCTGCGTGTTATGACGAACCAATCAAACGGGAAAAAAATAGGCAACATAAAAACGTTGAACCACACACGCACATTACGTTAGTTGACTTGCAAATATTAGAACAAAGTGTCAAACAAAACATAAAAATGATGAACCACACACGAACATTACGCCGCGTTAACTCGCAAAATTTAGAACAAAACATAAAGTGAAAATTTTGCGAGATATGAAACGTATAGGGGCCAAAGTTGAAAGTGAAAAAGCTGTAAAGTTAAATTGTAAAAATAAAAAACTTTTGACTTAAAAGTAAAAAATCAAAGTAGTGTTGGGTTAAAAGTGTAACATGCATATATATTTTTTTTAGAAAACCTCCCTAAACATATTGTACAACTTCTTTATGCAACAAAGTTGTTGCTAATTTATAATCCGCAAATACCTTGACTAAAATATCTTTAATTTAACAACCTTAATTACCTATGGTTGCTCATGTCTCAAGGCCGTAAACCAGTTTAGTTTCTTCTGTATTGTTTAGTATCTTTTGTATTTTCTTTTGTTTTGTATTGCTTTTTTTACTAACTAATGTGAAACTCGAGTCACTATTGTCTCGATTTTTAAATGAGTTAAATATAACTTCACTTTTAAACTTGATCGATAGGTACAGAGCCAAGCCAAGCCAAGCCAATCTGGCTCATATAGTTTTGAACTTAAGCCCGGGCTAAAGTTACATCGGCCCAGCTCGCTAGTTAAGCGACCCTGATAGTAATCCCACCAATAAGAATTCAAATTACATTCCATAAAACATACTAACATGCTTTAGTTTTGGATATATTTTGAAAACCAAACCGGTGGGATCAAACGCAGTCAACCTCGTCAGTTTGGCGTGCATCCGCATAGTATGAGTCATTAGGGGTTGAATTGCCTGCGTTTCTTGTTTTCTTTTTGAAGTCAACCAATTCTTCTTTTCTTTTAAATGTACATACAGAGCCGGCCCTGAAGGAGGGCGGGGAGGACAACCGAACAGGGCCCGTGATTTCGTAGGGCACATAATTTTTTTTTAAAAAAAAAATCCGATATTATATATGTAAAAAAAAATTTAATAGGGTATAACCAAAAAAATATTAACATAGGCCCACTTAAAAAAAATCATATTGTTTAAACTATTTAGCCCATTAGGTTAGTGAGCCCAATACCCAAATATTTCTAAAACTAATAAAAAAAAGCATTCTAGGCGGCAACTCATTCATCAGAGGAACTGGGTATTGAAACGTTGCATAGGAACAACCGAACAGGATAATAGAGATCAGAGACAGAGCACTGTAGGCCTTCAATCATCATCATTCTGCAATTTTTTAGGTGTTGTTCGATCAGAGACACAACCAGCAGACCTTTGATTTCACAGTCACAGCATAGCCTTCGATCACTGAGTGTCTGAGTCAGATCAGTTCACAGGTAAACAACTAAAAATCAATTGTCGAATTCAGTTTACTTATGATTTAGGATTGATTTATGATTTCAGTTATTATGTCGAATTCAGTTAACTTATGTCGAATTCACTTAACTTATGATTTAGGATTGATTTTCGATTTCAGTTATTATGTCGAATTCATTTATTCAGTTAACTTATGTCGATTTCAGTTAAGTTATGTCGAATTCAGTTAATTTATGTTGTCGAACATTATTTAGGAGTTACCTTAATTTGATACAAACTTTGTCGATTAATGATTATTTAGGCGTTCACTTAATTTTGTATTTTGTTAATTGCATTGTTTATCGAATGTTATATTTTTGTCAACGGTTCAAAGTTGTATGAAAAACTAGTTTAATTTTTTTTTTAGTTAAGAACTAAGGGCACGTTTTTTCGAGCTCGAACAGGGTACATGAATTCTCAGGGCCGGCCCTGTGTACATATATGTTGTGTTTGATTGATTACTTTCTAGAGTGATTTTATATTTATAATACTTAATATCTCATGTTTTAGTTGGTTTATATTTGAATGTGTTGAAAACAATGGTCTATTAGCAATCCATATACCACTATACTAAACATGAGAGAACAAGACTATAGAGAATAAGTGAATAGGAATTCTTTTTTTCATTGAGATATCAACATACAATACAAAGAACTCTATATATAGTGTTCTTACATTAATACAAAGGACATGAAGAGATGGTGGTTACATATGTGGAGAGTCACCACATTATGGTGCATTCATAACACTCCCCCTTGACTATCTACATGATGAAATATAATAGTCTACTATTCTTTTAATACGCTAGGTGATGTTGTCTCGTTAAAAACTTTGCTAGGAAAACCCAGTGGGATAAAACCATAGCTAAGGAAAAAAGAGTGCAGCGCGTATTTTCTCCCCCTGATACTTTTGGATCAGATATGTTGCCTCATTAAAAAAACCTTACTAAGAAAATCCAATGGGAAAAACTTAGTCAGGGGAAAAATAGTGCACTACGCATTATACATAATTAACAACATGATTTATGATGATGTTAAATTAGTACTTCGGGACCTATAAGATAAACTGATACTACTGGATCAGTTATGTTGTCTCGTTAAAAACCTTACCAAGAAAACCCAAAGGGAAAAACTTAGTGAAGGGAAAAAGAGTGCAACATTTGAGATTAGAACTGTAATATTACCAATACATCTAGCAAGAAGGTAATATCAGATGTCGTCTTGTTTGCAAGATACGTCAATGCTCTGATCGGAATTAAGTATGGTACTTCTTGACTAAGTAGTTCAACATCCCTTTCTTGGGGTTGATAAGAATATTTTTTATATGTCAAGCGATCAGACACTCGTTCATGTACTCAACGAATGAGCTTTTTCTATGTAACATCTTCTAGATGTAATCAGATTGATGAGGAAAAATAGTACATATATACTCGAACTACAGGTCGAGAATAACTACACTTTGTAAAGGTCATTCAAAATTTTCCTCTTTAGTTTGAGAGTTCCCTCTCGCTGATGTTTACATTATCACTGTAAGAGTGAAATCTTGTTAAATAGATGTAGCTCATTTTATCAAAATTATACCTCTCTTTTCAGAGTATAGTCAACTGTACCACATATGAGTTGTTTCCTTTAAGATTCATATATATAACACCTATGGGGTTATTGTTTCATAATGCTTTGAGCATTTTTAATCCTTCAGGAGGTTTTCATACAGATGTCATTTGTAATTGTCTCGTACATGTATACGGTGATGACATCCATAAGTTCTTTTATCTGAAGTCATTCTGAGATTGCGAGGCCGCTTAAACATTTAAAGATTATCGCATCCACTACAGGGGTATACGTTTCCTCGTAATCAACTGCTGGGATTTGGGAAAAATCTTTATGTTAAAATGCGTGCCTTACATCGCAAAAACTTATTATTTACGTTTCCTTTTATTTAAAGACACTCATTTATAACCTACTGGTTTGACGTCTATAGGTGTTCGAACTGCTGGTTCGAAAACGTTTAGTTTGTCGAGCAAATTTAGTTCAACCTTAAGTCATGTAGCCATTTTGGCTATTTGTGTGCGTACACTCTTGCACACTTTCTATATATGTAATCTTTTTTTCATCGATTACATCTATTGCTATAGCATAATCAAATATATCATTTTACACGTGTTTCATTACGGTTCCATATTGTACTTATTTTGTACATAATTCATCGCGATCTCATATTTGTTTGGTACTAGAGTTTCTTTTAGAACTCCATTAGCCTCTTTTGGGGTTTTGACAACAACCTTCTTTAAGGTTTAGTATGCAACCACTTCTGGGGTTTTGTATGTAACCACTTATGGTGTTTTATGTGCCACCTCTTTTGGGGTTACACCAACTGCGTTACTCTGCTCTTTTTGTGTTTTGTGGGTTTTATCTTTTTGGAACCGATTTATCTCTCACAATTTATTAATATGATAATCATTTTGTGAGTACTTCCATTCGAGCAGATAAGTTTAAGCTGGTATATGTGACTTTGTCACCTTATTTGTGTTAGTGAATGCATCTTGTATTTCATTTGTTATTATTTGCAAATACACGCTCTTTCTTTTGGACTTCAGATTTGCATTGACCACTTCAGGGGTCGATATATAATATGATGCATTTTTTTTATGTTACCAGTCTTTCATTTTCTCCCCCTAAGACTGGGAATACGATGTACATATCCCATTTTATATGTTATGGTGGTGCTATTGGTACATAGGCTGCACAACAAAATATATATGAAAAAATGGAAACTTGGTTCTCTTCAGGAGACCAGTTGTAATGGGGAGTATTTGTGATAAGCAGTTGGTTTTCTTTTGCCTCTCACTATAATCAATCGACGAATTCCGTCTCGACT
This sequence comes from Helianthus tuberosus, assembly GCA_030545235.1. Lineage (NCBI taxonomy): Eukaryota > Viridiplantae > Streptophyta > Magnoliopsida > Asterales > Asteraceae > Helianthus > Helianthus tuberosus. Next base: position 180,972,550 of record CM060411.1, read on the forward strand.
ACATATGCCTCTCACTATATTTCACATTGTGCCCAACAATGGTCCCTACAATTGGGTTGTCAAAGAACCGTGTTAAACCATGTAAAAAAAACAACGTTCCTTAGTGTTAGGTATATGCTACATACGGGTAGCTAAAAACTCACATGTAACCATGTATGAATGCCACAATCCACACAACTGTACATTTCAATGGTCCCATATAAGAGGGATTGTTTGTAGGAGTTTATTGTTTGGAAGGGCATAAAAAATTATTTGCCACAAAAAAAAACTAACTAGACATATTATAAGGCATTTTGGGAGCAATGTTTTTAGATTACTTAGAGGTGCTAAGGTACCGGTTAGCATGTTTGATTGTTTAGCATATCATGATGCTATCTTGATGACCTATTTGGTCATGCCATATGGTGAACGTATAAATATTCTAGTAACTTCTGGTTACTCACCATATTTGATTTAATGGAATATTGTGGAAAATTAATATCATTTCTAGTAACTTCTAATATAGTCTTCTTGGCCATATTTACTATATGATATATTTTAGATATTTAGTACATTTTCTTTTACACCATTCCAAGGTGATGACTTTTCATTCAAACATAGTGGAAACTTAATAAATTTCTTTGGTATACATTAGAATATGATGCATTATGAATTACAAAATTCGATACCAGCGGGTAAACTATCGATGCTCTTCTGGAGCATTTAATATGCTATTTACACGTGAAATAGTATCAATAGCGTCTCTACCACGTGAAATATTATAGTTTTAGCTTTTATTTAAAGGGAAAACATGTACCATTCATAAGGTTTTCCGTCACTAGGCTATATGTTAGCCAAAAACGCCAAGTGCGATGAACTAAAGTTTGGGTTGAACTTGAAAAATCATTATTAAAACAAACGGGACTTTGTATACATTTGGGAGAACTTCGGGTTCTCAACATTGATTTAGGATTCATGTGAAATTCAGTATAAATGAGCATCAACACTAACTCAAATGAATTATTATCTATCAATTTAAGTAACTAACATCAGAGAGGTTTACTTATGAACAAGAGAACAAACATAAGAAAAAGATTTCCCTCATCATTTACCATGATCATGACCTTTATAACGATCATTATATCATCACGTTCACTTTTAGGGAATGCATTATAACCACACAACTTTCATAGTGCTATCATTACAGTTGCTTTTGTTATGTACATGATCTTGACCTTTCACTAATCTATCATTGCATTTACCTTAAGGAATGGCTTAGAGCCACACAACCTTCATTCTGGTTGTTTCCAACCTTATATATATATATATATATATATATATATATATTTATTAATATTACTACTTTATAAGCATATTTGAGGTTTGATAAATGGAAATTGTTTTATTCAACCAATATAAATAATCTTTTCATCACATAACCTCAACTAGCCCCATCAAAAGATGCACATAGCCTACTAAGTATGCAAGAGTCATGGGTGGTGAAAAATCTAACATAATTAGAGACTTAACTTTGCCATAAAATCTCTAATCAATTGTCATAAAAGACATCAATACACCACATGAAAAGTACTTAATTTTGCCATAAAATCTCTAATCAATTGTCATAAAAGACATCAATACACCTCATGAAAAGTACTTAATTTTACCATAAAATCTCTAATCAATTGTCATAAAAGAAATCAAAACACCACATGAAAAGTTTATTATATTAATAGAAAATTAAACAAGTGACATAAATAACTCTACTCAAGAGTTTGTCACTATATGTAGAAATTTAATATTATTATAGGCTATTACTTTATAAACTAGAAAGGCAACAAAGTGTCACACTTTTACTTTTTGAATATCAGAATGAATAATCATAATAATAATAAAGATGATTGATGCTTAATGTGACTAATCATACATGCAAGAGTTATTTTACCTTTAAAACATGTGTTATGATGAAAAACGTAAATGAAAATAATACATAAAAGTGTTGAAAGAATATAATGAAGTGGAAAAGATGTAAAACTTATCTAAATTGCTAACAAACTTTTTTATTAATTATATAAACTAATAGGGAATGTTAACTGCCACTTTAAATGATTTATTTATAGCTCTTTATGGCTAATTAAAATGATTTCTTTATAGCTCTTTATGGCTAATTTAAATGATTGAATTATAGTAATTAGTTACCATCCCGTTTCTTCTTAACCCCCCTTCAGTTTCTTTGGTGGTTTTAGAAAGCAATCGGCCAAACACAAAAGCATAATTCTAGATCATGTATATCAAATTATCAATTCCAACGAGATTTCAACCGGTGAAGTATATGGCCGATTAAATACATAGAAAATCAGGTTTCTTCGGCAAATATTAATTAGATATATGCAAATTAACTTGTTTTCAAACAAAGTTTATTAGGCTCATCATCTTAAATACAATTTCTTAGTTGAAATGAAAATGTCAAAATAATTCTTAATACAAACAAATAATTTATGTGCATGTTGATGATCATATTGACCCGTTACTAGCAAATGTAAATACTATATATAACATTTAAACTTTCATACATTTATAATGGATGAATAATAGATTATGACTAATTAACCTAGGCAAGATTTTCATTGAGCCCATATAAGAACAACCAAAAGAAAAAATATACATAAAAAAATAATGAGGTCACGAGTCATGATGACTTAATGATGATATTGGGGGAAAACTGAAATACTACAAATCTAAAATGTAGTAAATGGCATGAAAGAGTCCGATTTTATAAAGTAGAAGTCACACATTTTTTATTTGATGCTAATGAAGAACGTAAGCAATTGCATGAAAAAAAATAATCTTCAAAGGCTGTAAACGTTGTTATTTATTTATTTATTTTGAAAACAAATCAAATATAATTTATTTTTCAGTCATTTTCTCCTCAGTTATTTTCATGCCATCAAAATATTCACAAAATTAAATCCAAATTTCTAGTTATGATTATATACAAAAACAATAAAATGAGGAAAAAACATGGAGCCATGAAGTCCAAGGTGAAAGGCTGTAGGTCAATTGTTTCTACTCTTAATTTCACTTTTCATGGATACGATAACATTATTCAAGATGTCTAAAATAATAAAACAATTACTAAGTAGAGATATGAGATTTGTGTATTGTTACCTGAATGGATGAAAGAAAAACCAAATCATGGATATGAAGATTCAAATCATGGATATGAAGATCTTGCAGCAATTCGTGTTGATAACGTGTTGTAAAACAATGGTCTATTAGCAATCCATATACCACTATACTAAACATGAGAGAACAAGACTATAGAGAATAAGTTAATAGGAATTCTTTTTTCATTGAGATATCAACGTACAATACAAAGAACTCTATATATAGTGTTCTTACATTAATACAAAGGACATGAAGAGATGATGGTTACATATGTGGAGAGTCACCACATTATGGTGCATTCATAACAGAATGATTGATGTTTAACGTTTTCTATTTTCTTACTTAGATAGTTAATATTTCTTAATTTATAATTTATGTTTAAAGTTAATTTAAATACTCCGCCGGTAATTTTTATACTTTTAGATAGTTAATATTACTTAATTTACAATTTGTGGTTAAAGTTGATTTAAATAGTCCGCACTCCGCCTTTAGAGTTCGATTTTCTAATTTACAATTTGTGGTTAAAGTTGATTTAAATAGTCCGCACTCCGCCGTTAGAGTTCGATTTTCTTTTTACACATATGGGCAGGCCCAAATCGTAACAAAAGTAATGGGCCTAAACTGCCAAACGTACCACATCTTTTCATTCGAAAATAGCCTTATAAGTTAAGAGGTTTTGGAAAAGATGTGAATTAAACTATGTTTTTCTAGATTTGTGTACCAACATATATTTTGATAAAGTGTAAACTTCTACTAAAATGATTAATTCATTTTTATATTTTCTAATGGGAAAGCATATGTTACAAACAAGCATTGTGAAGAGGTATGATTCTAAATCACGTGTGGACACGTGTTAACGGGATCACACCACTTCAAGTTGTCGACTTCGCCATGCGAAAGCAGCCAGAAGGTTTTGGAAAGGGACACCTGACGACAAGAAGATACTCTCAGCAAATAGAAATGGCGATATGTGGTACCAATGGCAAGACGCCAGCACCAGCTGCAAGATCTTCATAAGACAGATCGACAACCAGTACAAAAGGATGCTGAGCTGGAGGGAATAACCATGCGTAGGCCTGGCTACGTCAGAGGGGACAGAGTTGATATTCCTCCTAGTCGGACAGCTGGCAGCAACAGCTAGTTGGCATTCCTCTTTCTTCATAATTCTCCAGCTATAAATAGAAGACTCAACCTCTAGGTTTAAGAATCTAATTTCTTGCTCTCTCACTCTATACACATACTTATCTTCAAAACGATTACTTATTCTCACGCCGGATGGTAGTTACAAGAACCCCCCATCTTCTCCTTCTTGTAACGAGTCACCGGTGTTGTTCGTTTTGCAGTTTTATCGGGGAAGAATCAGTCATTCGTCGAGTGAAGAAAGGAGATTGAACCATCTTATACGAGACGACCCGACTATATTGTTTCATGATATCTAGTGTTTCTTCACATTGTGACGTATCAATTTTTTCAGTATATTGTTAACACGGGTCATTAGATTATTAAGGTTAGAATAACTTGCAACATTGTTAACTTAGTAAAAGAGGAGAACGTGTGAACATCAAGAGCATGTGCAACGTAATGTTGACGACGTACAAACCATTAGAAATGCATGTTGGCCAAGTAGTGGTGTCCTTATGGTGATAAAGAACATTTGGCTACAATCCCCATCGTCCCTACCATCTATGATCTATGTTACCTTTGAATGATATCGTTGTAAAGCCAATACATTGTAGTTTTTAGGCTATAAGTAATTATATATTGTAATATGGAGATGATGTAGTTTTTAAATCATTAAAGGCGTCACACAACACGAATCTTTTGAAAAAAAAAAAGCTGTAAGCCTGTAAGCCAGTATAAACCTCATCATTTTCTACCATGTGTTATGAATACTTGGAAGAATGGAAGGCATGTATTTGTACGCTTCAAGCTTCTATATGTTTGTGTTCCATTAGTATTGCAACACAGATCGAACCCCTAATTTCGCTAATGCATTAATATTGTATAATATATATGAAGTTTGCAATTTAAAAATAATTCAATAACATTAAAATTTATGTTGATATAAGAAGTTTTATAGTGTGAGATTTCTGAAGTAGCATCTCTATTCCTATTGGATGGAGGTAAGACTGTCTACGGGGTAGAGGTAGAGGGTCTCACTGGAAGCAGTCTCTCTATTCCTACAGGGTAAGGTAAGGTTGTCTACATCTTATCCTCCTTAGACTCTACCTTAACTTTGCTATTGCTGAGATTTACTGAGTGTGATTATGATGATGATGATGAGATTTCCGAAGTAGCTGGTTCATAAAGAATTGTTTTTACAAAGGATTCTGTAGTATATTATTATTGGGGTTTTTGTGTATATTTGAAGACTAAAACAATAAAGAACTAGGGGGGATTTCCCTTCGCTACGCTACGGGAATTCAATCGGTACGACTCGATTTGGTACGGTACCGTCACTCGTTGTACCAAACGAAAGAGAAAACCTAAAAAATAAAGTCGCGGTATGACCAAAAGGATATCATTGCTTGTTTTACCTCAATCGAAAACCATAAAACCGAACACCGGTACAAGTTCCGATAATACATATACATGTATCGATTTTGTTGGGTCAGAATCGGTTCGCTTCATCACAATACCTATACCAGCAAAATATTCTATCTGAATACAACACCGTTTTGAAGAAAAAAACTTATACCGGAATGTTAAGAAAAAAATGTTTAAATACAATTGTGTATTCATCTTTTCTAAAAAATTAAATAATAAAAGTTATTAAAGAAAATACAACTGTCTATCGATATTAACCCTTAATGAAATAATATCAATAATTAATTTAATAAATAGAATATTAATCACTGTAGCCACAATCAATCCCATTAACGAACATATAAAATCAGAAAGAATCGAGAGAGTTTTCACTCCTGCCGGAGCCATTAGCGTAACACTCTGTCGTAAACGACTATCTTGACGCCGTCTTCCAGTGCCGTCGCCGACGGCCGCCTGGAGCCATTAGCGTCACACGCCATTGTCAATGACCATATCACGACCGTCTTCCGTTGTCGTTGCCGACAGAGGCCTGGTCACCGGAGGTCAGCTTCTTCCTTTGCCGGTGGCTTTCTCGTGCGTGGTGGAAAATGAAAACGAAAGCAAGGAAATGGCATTTCTGTAATTAACATTAGGGCTTCTTTGTGAAGCATACCATAGATCAGAAGATGAACGGTTCAGATGTACTACTGTAGCTAAGAAGCTACGTTCTTTGTTATATATAGATAATAATAATATAATGATATGAGAGATCAACCAACTATACTCTCTAATTACTCGTTTACCTGTCATTCTTATGTAATTTTCTTGTCATTTGCCACAACCAAAAAGTATAAACATACATTTAACTTCAACGTTTTAATCATACCTAAAGGTATGTCCATTAATGTACTCAAATACCTAGAGTTAATATTTTTACTAGCATTGTAAACTTAATTTTTATTTTAATAACTCAAGATATGATAAAGGTTCGAAGTTAAGGGCAGTTATGTTATTTTGTGATTTACCAATAAAAGTTAAAAAAAAAAGTAATATAAGCTAGATCAAATTAATATTTGGATACTTTAATGGTGTAGGATTCATCATTCATTATCCTAGATTTTAACATAATTGTAAATACAATTTTTACACTTTAATGATAATTTTTATTCATAAACTATGAATTAGCATACTTAGACCACCCATAGTGGTTGCCTAAAGGGGCGTTTTTTGTCCAAGATCACGCCCAATATAGCCCCTTTGTCACTACGCATGGGCGTGATTGGCTTTTTTTTGGTTTGGGCGTTTTATAAATCACGTCGGGTGGGGGAAATCTTGTCCAATCACATTTGAGCTTCCATTATTTGGCCAATGAGATTTTTTAAATGTTTTTTTTTATTTTATTTTATTACAAACATAATGCCCCGCAATCCTCACATCCCCACTACACTCATTTTAGAAAACGCCTCATAATGCCCCATTCCTGACTGGGCTGCCACATGACACAAAACGCCCAAGGATGAAATTGCCCACTACGCATGGCCTTATAATATTACTTTTCTTGACAAGTTTTGTAAATTAATAATTTAAAATGGTAATATGATTTTTCAACCATTTTAAACAAAAATAAATAAAAATATGTGGATTGTAGTTTAGAACCATTGAATGGGTTTGGTTGAGCATGTCCATAAAGTCAGAAACAGTCAAATTAGAAACCATTTTTATTTCCCATCTATATTGTCAGTTTCTACCTTTTCCAAACGGAACAGTCTGAAAGTTCATCTTCAGTCTTCACTGCTTTTTTTCTGTTCAAACTGAAATAACAATAAATAAGTTAATGAGAGAAAAATGTAAAAATTGACAACTTCAACCAACAAAGTTACTAAAATTAATATTTATCAAACTCACTTTTTACATAGACCATAGTTTTTATATTTGTGACATGTTTTAGCTCATTGGACATATATTATGGGATGGATAAGAGACTGACACGTGTTACTATAAACGGACATAATTCACACTAAAAATATGGGGCGTAGCATTTTTAAGATTCATTTTTGTGATTTTCACGATAGATAAAACCACATTGAAAAATCATGACATAAGAGAAAAATATGACAAATTGGTGGTATTTAATAACTTAAACGTAGTTATTAAATAGACACTCTTTTTTTTTAGTTTATTTTTTGTTATAGATTCATGATTTCAGAGTATTGATATGACAAAGAATAAAACGAATTAAAGTATTTGTGTCAATGTCAACCGCGAAAACTCATGTCATGTTCGGCATTAGATGTCTAACCCAGTATTGAGGTTCATGTCGTATTTGGGTTATGCTAATATCAAATTTGACCCGTGAAGTTACTTAACACCACTACTAAGTTCAAACCTACTCAGTGTGTGTATTTGACAAACATACCTGCTTATGCTCCTACTCTCTTTAATGGACCCCTTTGCCTTCCTTCTTTAGCCTTTTTCACTACCTTTCCCTTTCTCTTACTTTAAAAAAATACACAGCCCACACAATTATATATTCAAATTAAGGGCATAAACGGGTAATGACAAACGAACCCTAGTTAATTTTGTTTTTTATACAATAATAAGTATCATGTTTATTTGGTTTTAGTTTAATAAAAGGTTATTTAGGGGCTGTTTGGCTGAGCTTTTCAAAATGACTTATTTGCTTATTTGCTTTCTGAAAAGCAAATAAGCAAATAAGTCATTTTGAAAAGCTCCATTTTAAAGCTTTTCAAAACAGCTTATTGACTTATTTGCTTTTTAGAAAAGCAAATAAGTTGTTTTGAAAAGCTTAGCCAAACAAGCCCTTACTTAGTTATTAATACACATCTAGAAGCTATCTATTACAAAAGAAACAAGCACATAAGCAATCTCAAATGTCTTCTAGATGAATCAAGTATGCACTAAACATGAGGCAACTTATGGTTATTTATATCCATGGTCTTAGGTTCATTTTATATAAATTGATTTTTTACATATGTAATTATTTTTTAGGTTGGGGAAATATGTAATTAACTAATTTTAGCAGAGGGAAATATGTAAAAAAACTCATTTTGTTATGCGAGTGTATATATTTACAAGCATTAATGCAACAAAAAATTTACTTCAGTTTTGATATTATATAAGGGTGAACGGGGCACCAGCGGGGAGTGGGTGCGGTGACCCAAGTCCCCTAGCGGGAACACCGCCGCCATCAACGAGGGGAGTCACCTAATTGAAGGGAATCGGTGAGAGGTTACCGATTGAATATGGGTGAGAGATGGTGGGCCACCTTTTTTTAACCAATCAAAACCTTTTTTTTTTTAATAAAAAAACAAGGGGAGTTAAGAGGGGAGTGGCGCCATCAAATTGAGGGTGTGAGCGAAGTTGACGTGGCGCGTGCTGATTGGCCGTGCGTAAGAGAGGGGACTCCCCTAAGAGGGAAGTGCCCCGTTCACCCTAAGCTTTGAACGAATTAAGCCAAACTTCAAACTTATATTAATCTATATACTAGTCAAGCCAAAGTTGATGTCTATATAAACATATACTTAACCAACTGTGTACATTTTGAGATTTCCAGATTATGTTCATGTTGATCAGTTCTGTTTAAACTAAATGGAAAACATGAATAACACATACCTGTTATAGTATTCAAAGCAGTGGAGAATCCAGTCAGAGATCCAGCCATTGAGTTCGACATAGTTGTCAAGGTGATCCGGTTCCTCCTTAGGGTGTAAAGTGATGATGGTGATGAAACCGAAAGTAGGGTGAGTTTCGGTTATAGAGAAAGAGTCACGAAAATTGATGTTAGTGAGGGTTGTAATTGTGTAATGTGTCTAACCCTTTAACTCTCTAATAAGCTCCTTATTTATACACCCAAGAGGAAACCTAATTAGTTAATAAGGGTAATATGGTCCATCAACAATTACCAACTAATTATAATAGGTTATTAATATATTTTGATCTAATATAATATAAATGATTATATAGGCTACAAGATTAAATATTATAACATTAATATATTTAATCTCACATTCTCCCACTTAGCCAAGTAATCATTTATCATGAGTATTAGATGAGCCTGGCCAGGAGTTAACACTCATTTTAGCCTTAAACCAAGAACTATAGCAGAGAAATACAGTCGTTGAATCATTATTCGACTCAGGACCCCCATTAGTCATACTATAGCCTCAATTTAAAACCTAACAGTTATGATCAAAATATGTATAAGCCCTTTAGCGTCTGATTTGTATTTATATTTGTCTATATGTCATTACACCGGCAGAACATATGTTAGAGACATACAAAATCAAACTGAGGAAATTTTATTAATTAGAACATAAGCTAGTACAATATGCTATTAAACAAGGTCTTTAGTAAGTCCCATATTCGATACATGTTCTTCGAAAACTTTAGGTGAGAGACCTTTAGTCATCGGATCCGCAAGCATATCTTTAGTACTAATATACTCAATACAAAGATTATTTTCCTCAACTCGTTCACGTACGAACAAGTACTTCGTATCAAGATATAAACCAGCTCCAGTCGAACTGTTACTGTTCGAGAAACTAACGGCAGCTGAATTATCACAGTAAAGCTTCAATGGTCTAGAAATGGAATTAACAATTTTGAGTCCAGTGATCAGATTTCTAAGCAACATTCCATGACAGGTTGCATTATAAACAGCAATGTACTCTGCCATCATTGTGGAAGTTGTAGTTAATTGTTGTTTATGACTCTTCCATGAGATATGTCCGCCTGCTAACATAAAGATGTAGCCCGAAGTGGATTTCTTGTCATCTTTGCATTTTGCAAAGTCAGAATCAGAATAACCTACCACTTCTAAGTGATCACTTCTTCTATAAGTCAGTTTATAGTCTTTCGTCCCTTGCAGATATCTAAGGACCTTCTTAGCTGCTTTCCAGTGATCTAGGCCAGGATTAGTCTGATAACGGCCTAGCATTCCAGCAATATAAGCGATATCTGGGCGAGTACAGACTTGAGCATACATCAGTGTAACGCCTCGTATTTTCATAATTGTATTTTAACTTTTCGAGGCGTTAATCATAATGGTAATACATTTTTTATCACATTATTAATAGGTAAACACAAGATTTTTATAAGAAACCGAAAAACTATACAAAGAAAAATTATTAGAAAAATTATTTTTCTAATAAATTTTTATACAAAAGAATTTTTATTAATTTTTAGAAATTTTTTTAACATAGGTTCCTTTTATAAAAAGTGCTTGTTTTAATCCATAGTATTAAAAAAAAAAAAAAAACTGTTAGCGTGAATAGTACCCTGCAGGGTACTATTCACATCAGCAACTATATTTGAACGAAAATATGAGCATTTTTCTCATTTCTTGCCTAATTTTGCAGCCATTTGACCAATTTAGATCACCACCTACCCCCTTCCATCCATAAATACACCTTCCCTAAGGCCTTAGACTCTTGCACAACTCTCAAATCTCTCCTAAATCCCTCTCAAATCTCTTGCAAAGTTGAAATTCGGGCAGATTCACCCTTGTTTACAAAAGTGAGCATAACTTGCTCAAAACTCAACCAAATCACTTGATTCTTTTTCCTACTTGTTTGTATAATCATGGGCTTTGATTCCTTGACTTCTCTTGGGAGAAATCAGACCTGGAATTGCCCCGAAAATGTCCATAAACTTTCTGTTTTGCATGAAACTTTCTTAAACTCTTGCATACTTCAAACAAACTTGTGTTCTTATGCTTCTAGTCTATTGTATGATTAGTAAAGCCAAACCAAGGTTGTTTTACACTTAATAAGAGTGTCTAAACATTCTAAACTTTCTGTTTTAATAGAGTTGTTAACTCACAAGTGGTGCCAAGTCTTGAACTTGAAGATGGTGTGACTACTTAGTTAGCCTAGGCTAACTTACATACAAGTCCACACATCACTTGATGTTTTGTTTAGTATAATTGTACGTCATTTCTTAAACATACTTATGAGGTTCCTAAGTGGAAGGTTCACCTCCCGCCTCTTACATAACCTGTATATATTAACATAATAATCGAGGTAACCAAGTGGAAGGTTTAACCTCCCGCCTCCTACATAACTCATTTGGCACCAAGAGGTAAACAAGTGGAAGGTTTGACCTCCCGCCTCCTACGTGGCTAACTATGTTATTAATATGTATATATTATTATTATGTATATAGCATAATTATGTATATATTATAAACCGAACCCTTGATAGTGATTATATAAATCTACTACCAAGTTAATAAGTTTCTCACTAAGTGTGTAGTTCCTTGTCACGATTCTAATAGGTTTTGAACCTATGAAATCACATATAATCCTTAAGGATTACCATAATGTCAAGACAAGTGCTAATACCATAGTGAATATTTTCCTAATACATACTTTGTCATTCTGTGAATCTAAGTCCGAATCTCGACTCTAAACATACTTGAACTTTAGCCTCTACACATTCAACCGTCTAAACTCGTCTACTTCCTCACATTGGATAATCGGAAAGTATATGCAATATTGTGAGTATACTCGATCCCTTTCTGCTTTAAACACTTTTGGGATGCAACATGTATTCTATATCAAGACACTTGACACTTGAAACTTATTTGAAACATACTCTATCCATTTAAACATGAAACATGAAACTTGTGAACTGTTGATACTATTTTGTGCTATGTGAACGTTTAATCCCTGTGAGTAGTTCCGTCCTAACAATTAGTAGTACTATGCATATGCTATAGGAGTAATGCACCACCCCCATTTTTGTGCTCGAGGGGTATTGTTAGGTATCATTTTAACCTCCCGTGAAACTTTGGGGTAGGCACTTTAAACGTTAACCTCCCGTGAAACTTTGGGGTAGGTACTGTAACGCATTGCATTCATGGGCTATCACTTGGACTGCGTAAACTAGCATGGCTGAAACTATTTTTTTATAATGTTTATGTTGGATATGAGTCTTTTTATTCTATTTTATATTATGTATCAAACTTGTATACTCGCCAACTTTTTGTTGATTTTATTTTAATACATGTTGCAGGTTGATAGTCAAGATTATGAAGGAATCAAGTTAGGATGGACTAGATACACACCTTTAATCTATTTATCTTCGAATGTTATGTTGTAATTTGAACAATGTTGTTATTTCTATTTTAAATATTGTATGACAATTTAGCACTTGCAATGAAATTTGAATTTAATTAAATATTGTCACATAGTGTTATGAAGTCTCGAGCAATCTATACACACTTCGTCTCATCCCGATGTTTCCGCCATCGGTTGGGGTGTGACAATCAGGCTCCCGACTACTGACGCGTAAGGTATCTGGCTCATTTGCTCCTTTTCAACCTCTGTTGTCGGACACTGGAATGAACCGAAAACGTCTCCCTTAACTACTGGAGCGACGGAGGGTTTGCACTGTTGCATGTTGTAACGTGTAAGGACACGATCTATGTAAGTCTTTTGAGACAATCCTAAGATCCCTTTGTGTCTATCTCGGTGAATTTCGATGCCAATGACGTAAGAAGCATCTCCGAGATCCTTCATGTCGAAGTTATGCGAGAGTAACCGCTTCGACTCATGCAACATGTCTAAACTATTACTTGCCAGTAGAATATCATCTACGTAAAGGACAAGTATAGTAAAGTTACTCCCACTCATCTTGAGGTAGGTGCATTGATCCACTTGATTCTTCATAAAACCTTGCCTCTTCATGACTTCATCAAACTTGAGGTACCATTGACGTGATGCTTGTTTTAACCCATAAATGGATTTCTTCAACTTACAGACTAGATGCTCCTGACCTTCAGGTTGTTTCATGTAAACATCTTCGTCTAAGTCTCCGTTAAGGAAAGCAGTTTTGACGTCCATCTGATGCAGCTCTAAATCAAAATGAGCTACTAGGGCCATGGCGATCCTTAATGAATCTTTACGAGAGACAGGTGAAAACGTCTCTTGATAATCAATTCCCTCTTTCTGAGTGTAGCCCTTTGCAACCAATCTCGCTTTGTAGCGTTCAACGTTCCCATTCGGATCCAGTTTTGTTTTGAACACCCATTTACAACCTACAGGTTTGGCACCATTGGGTAATTCGACTAAATCCCAAACGTCATTTTTCTTCATGGATTCAAGCTCATCAATCATTGCTTTGTTCCATTCAGAAGACTGATCACTGCTAATGGCTTCATTATAAGAGATAGGATCATTGAGCTTTCCAGCATCCATTTCAGTCAGGTAGGTAACATAATCATCCCAATTAGTAGGCCTTCTTTGCCTGGATGACCTCCTGAGTTGATTATCGGGTTCAGCGTTGTCTTGGTTTTGAGCGTTTGATGTGCCTTCGTTATGAGGTATAATGGGTTCTGGTTGTGGAGATGGATTATGTGCAGTGGCTTCAGGTACAATTGCATGGGGTACAAGAGGAGTAAACGGAGTAATGGTAAGCGACGAGTCTCCCCCCCCGCATCTTGTACTTCTTGCAATTCTTCGTAAGGGTTGGTATTGCTCCCACTGACCTTGAAATCCTCTAGGAACGCAGCACGCTTGGTTTCAACAATACGGGTGACATGGGAAGGACAATAGAAACGATAACCCTTTGAATGATCAGGATACCCAATAAAGAAGCAGGTAACTGTTTTAGGGTCAAGTTTCCTTAGGAAAGGATTGTAAAGTTTTGCTTCAGCAATGCAGCCCCATACTTTCATATATTTAAGACTCGGTTTCCTTCCTGTCCAAAGTTCATAAGGAGTTTTAGGGGCAGACTTAGAAGGAACTCTATTGAGTATATGAACAGCTGCTTTTAACGCTTCAGTCCAGAGGAATAATGGTAAATTAGTGTTGGCTAACATACTGCGCACCATGTTCATAAGGGTACGATTTCTTCGTTCAGCGACACCATTCTGCTGAGGTGTACCAGGCATGGTGTATTGGTTCACAATCCCCTGACCCTTACAAAACTCATAAAATGGACCAGGAGCTTGACCCACATCAGTATGTCTTCCATAATATTCACCGCCTCTATCTGATCTCACAACTTTAATTTGACGATCTAATTGCTTTTCAACTTCAGCTTTATAATCTTTAAAAGTTGTAAGAGATTCAGACTTTTCCTTTATAAGATACAAGTACATGTAACGAGAATAATCATCAATGAAAGTGATAAATGAAGTATGTCCTGTTATACCAGCAATTTGATAAGGACCACTAATGTCAGTGTGAATGAGTTCTAATAAATTAGAGCTCCTAGTGGCACCTTTCTTATTTGCTAATGTCATTTTGCCTTTAAGACATTTGACACATGTTCCAAAATCAGTAAAATCGAGAGGAGGTAAGACTTCATCTTTTACGAGACGATTTAATCGTTCTCTTGAGATGTGGCCTAAACGTTGATGCCACAACATAGATGAAGTCTCTAAGTCTCGAACCTATTTCATCTTTGTGAGTGATTCATTAATATTATATGACAACAAAGATTTGGAAAAATTATCATCTAGTTCTAATCTATAGAGACCACCATCCAGAATGCCAGTACCATAAACAACGGAATCATAGAGAATAGAGAGTTTGCGATGACCATGAGAAACGACAAAACCGTCCATGTCTAACTTTGGTCCTGATACAAGGTTCCGAGTTACCTCAGGAACATATAAGGTATCATAAAGTTTAATACATAAACCAGTTTTCAAAAATAATTTTAATGTTCCTATGGCCTTCACTTCTAATTCCCGATCATCCCCAACTTTAAGTGTTCTTTGGTTTCTTCCCAGCTTCCGGATTGTAAGGAATCCCTGAAGTGAATTGGTAACATGTACCATAGAACCAGAGTCAAACCACCAAGAATTAGCAGGAACATTTAAATTAAAGGACTCAAGTATCATGAAAAAAACGTTACCTTTCTTAGCCAGCCACTCCTTGAAGTCAGGACATTCCTTTTGCTTATGTCCTGTCTTCTTACAGAACTTGCAATAGGGTTTGCCTAAGGAGTTCTTAGAGCTGGAAGGTGCACTTGTATTAGGATTTGGATTTGGCTTTTGAACCTTAGAAGCATCCTTTCTTTGATAATTTTTCTTCCTCTTCTTTGAGCTGGAGGTGGTGAAGTTAGCAACATCAGTATGGCGATCCATCTTCATACGCTCTTCCACCTGCACGCACATAGCGATCAGCTCACTCATCGTCCATTTGTCCTTCTGAGTGTTGTAATTGATCTTGAATGCTTCATAGGACGAAGGAAGCGAAGTGATGATGAAGTGAACAAGAAAACCATCACTGATCTCCATCTCTAGGCCCTTCAGCTTATTGGCCATGTCATGCATCATCATGATGTGTTCGCGAATGCCGCTCCTCCCATCATACTTAGTCGTCACCAGCTTGAGGATAAGAGTACTAGCGTGTGCTTTTGATGTTCCCTTTAATTGATCCTCCACAGAAGCCAAATAGGTTTTAGCATCTTCAGAATCAGGAATAGCTCCTCTAATTGAGTGATGAATAGACTGCTTCATGAACATGAGAGACATGCGGTTACTTCTAGTCCACTTATCATGAGTTAACTGCTGAGCAGCAGTACTCTGTGGAGTAAGGTCCGCTGGCTTATCCTCTCTTAGAGCATAATCAAAGTCCAGCACTCCAAGTGTAAGCATGAGGGCATCCTTCCATGCAGCAAAGTTATCACCAGTCAAAGGTGGAATCCCTTGATTGGGTGCTGATAGTGGAAATAAGATGAGCAAGTTATGATACTAAGAAAGAAGTCTTAATGTGATCTAAGGGCATGTTATACTAAGGCAGGCATAAGTAATGACCATTTTAATTATGAAGCTGTGATAATGTCTATTACCAACATCAAAATAATAGACTTAGTAAAATTCTATTTAAATGAAGACAAATCAGCTTTGGCCAGAAGTGTAATCATTTAAATATGTGTGCAAAGTAATTGTGACAAATCAGCTTTGGCCAGAAATGAGACAATCACTTTAGTTATGCACTTGTCAAGTCATGCTAAACATAAATGAATTAAATCAGCTTTGGCCAGAATTAAGACATTTCACGTTTGTAATGCATACTTAACATAGCTTTTATAATACTTGAACAATAAATAGATGTATTAAATCAGCTTTGGCCAGAATTAATACATCAGAAGCTCATTCAAGTTAAGCTATTTTGGTTTTGTAAAAGTTATCTGATTCTGATTAATTAATTAAGTATAAACAAAACCAAGTATTTAATAGCAAACCACCTGTTAGCGCGGATCGAACTATGAGATCTCGAGTCAGTTATGAGGTCTCGAGTCGCAACCTTGGTCTCGAGTTCTAGCCTTATGGTCTCGAGTCGCAACCTTGTTCTCGAGTTATGAAGATTATGGTCTCGAGTCGCAACCGTATGATCTCGAGTCGAGACCTTTGTCTCGAGTTGTTGTCTTATGGTCTCGAGTCGAGACCTTTGAGAGACCTTATGATTTTTGAGTCGAGAACTTGTAGTCTCGAGTCAAGACCTGATGGTCTCGAGTTGTAAACTTCTGGTCTCGAGTGGTAAGGATTTAATGACCTTTATGATTTCGAGTCGAGACCTTGTGGTCTCGAGTCGAGATCTGATGGTCTCGAGCCGTAGTCTGCTGGTCTCAAATCCACAATTAACAGCTGTTTATTGTGATAATAACAGAAACTCGATTTTTTAGGGATTGTGGGATAGTGTTTCTATTTTATTTCTGATCTATACTTATCAAAAGATTTCGAAAATAATAACTGATTATCCTTTAACAGTTTTCGAAATTTTAATTAAGATCAAAAACAGAAAAACACCCACTAATCCAAATCATATTCCAAATCTTAGTGAATTTTCGAGTTTTGCTTAGAACATAATGATGAACCCTAAAAAATAAAACATAATCTGGAAATCCGAAACCTTAAATTTTAGACCTTCATTAACAGATTTCGGATATTAAGGTTTTCCCATTAAGGTCTCGAGTCAGTTTATCAAATATGTTTTTCCGAAAACAGGGATTTCGGCAATAAGAACTCGAAAACAGTTTTAATATTTAAAAACTTTAAAATTTCTGTTTTCCAGATTTATGATCCCAGAATAATGGATACAGAACATAACTGATTTATCAACGTATGCTCTGATACCACATGTTGATCAGTTCTGTTTAAACTAAATGGAAAACATGAATAACTCATACCTGTTATAGTATTCAAAGCAGTGGAGAATCCAGTCAGAGATCCAGCCATTGAGTTCGACATAGTTGTCAAGGTGATCCGGTTCCTCCTTAGGGTGTAAAGTGATGATGGTGATGAAACCGAAAGTAGGGTGAGTTTCGGTTATAGAGAGAGAGTCACGAAAATTGATGTTAGTGAGGGTTGTAATTGTGTAATGTGTCTAACCCTTTAACTCTCTAATAAGCTCCTTATTTATACACCCAAGAGGAAACCTAATTAGTTAATAAGGGTAATATGGTCCATCAACAATTACCAACTAATTATAATAGGTTATTAATATATTTTGATCTAATATAATATAAATAATTATATAGGCTACAAGATTAAATATTATAACATTAATATATTTAATCTCACACATTTACAATCAGTTCTCTAAGTTGAAAATTTGAAATGACTTGACTACGAAATTTAGTCTTTCAACTTTAAAATTAAACAAGTTATACATCCATTGATTTAAGAGAGAAGACAAGAAAGAAACAACCAACAAAAAAAGTATGTAAATATTATCACTTGTTTTTTACAATTTATTATACATATTTTTATCTTTCACAAAGAAAATGTCAAAACAAAGAGTGTATATATTTATTAAAACAGAAGTTAGAGCATTCAGTGATTCACATTGGACTTCGAGAGTGAGTTCTCTATAATATATAGAGTGGCTACGAATGGAAGAGAAAGAAAATGTTACTTTTCATCTTTAAATTTGGATAAAACATTCTATAATCTTTTAATATATATTTTTTAGGGGAAATCACGAAAATGGCCATTGCAACGCCGTTTTTTTTCAATTTTGGCCAATTGACACCCCTCGACGAGCCGTTTCAGCATGCTGAAACGGCACAAGATTTCCTTTAAACGGCCAGCCAACCGTTGAGTGACACGTGTCCGACAAAGCCTGTAACGGCTTAAGCTTGCTGCAGTCCACGCCACGTGTCCGACCAAGGTTGAAAGATCTTAGCCAAGCCGTTACAATCGGCTCATGTTGAAAGATCTTAGCCGAGTTCCTTCAACGAGCCAAGCCGTGTGCTTAGGGCGTAGCCGAGCCGATACCGTACAAACGTGGTCCCCACTTCTGCAAGCCAAGCCGTTTCAGCTGGCTCCGAGCCGGTTCGCCCCATTGTCCAAGCCGTCTCAGCTGCTCCGAGCTGGTACAGCTGCTCCGAGCCGTTTCAACCTATGGTTCGGAGCGGGTACAGCTGTCTAATGCTTGTTCATTTCCTTTACAGATAAAGGTACGAATCTGAAACAAAATTATTTAAAAAACGTCAACAAGATGTACTTTGACGAAAAAAAAAAACAGAGACTGCTGTAACTTACCGCAGCACCAATCGCGACAAAGACCATTTCAAACCGACGCTCGTCATCAGTCTTGATATGAGTGACAGAACCTGGATTTGCCCGCTATAGATTGTAACAGTAAAATGGTAGTTCTGCAAACGAATTTCTGCTTGTTCCTTGTAAAACCTCTATTGCCAGACTTTTTCCACGCCAAGCTTGACTAGTGGTTATCTCAACTTGGAATCTTTGTCTAAAATATTTCACTATTTCATTACAACGATATATTCTACCACTGTCTTTTAAAGGTTCTTTTAAATAGTGAGCAACAACCTTTGGGTTTGCCTGACGAAGATGTGGGTACGTTAGCGTCTTCGAGCACGTGTGTTTATCGTTAAAACTCTTAACAAAAAACACCCCACTATCCCCAAAACTGTATGCACGAAAACGCCAAACGCAACCGTCGACCAAACATGACACTTCGTACCGAGTTTTAGAAGATCTATCTACTTTAAACTCAAAGCGTTCTAACAATTTTTTTTTCCCAACTCAAGTTTCATGTCTTCTTTGTTATTAAATACATGCCCTTGTTCAAAAGTAATTGATGAAAATGGCAAACAATTTTCAAATGAATTATCAGGATTTGGCTGGTAGTCGTTTAAAACATCATAATTTTCTTCATCTGTACAGAAATTCAAATCAGGAACTTTAATTTTTTTTGGAGGTGAAAAACTAGATGACCCAGCACAACACCCTTCAACGACATATAATTTATAAATTTCAAAAATATTTTCCAGAGCAAAATTATAAAACATTGCAAGATCTTCATCGTTTATTATATCGATTGGATCAATAAAGGAAGACAACCGATACGATAACTTCGTAATGTTTGTTGAACTACACATGTTTGACACTTTACTTAGAAGAGCAGTGTATGAAAGGTTGGGTTCAATTTCTAAACCACGTCTACTTGAATCAGCATCAGCAACATACTCCAACTTTCCGTTAACGATTTCCCACTTTCCGCAGCTGTATACAACCAAACGAATCTTCACAATTTTAAGTTGGTAAGTTCCTTCTACAAAAGCTAAATGTTTTGATAACTTTAGATGAATCTGTTGCACAAACACACAGAAAAAAACATACAAATATAAATCTATAAACTAAAGCATTGAAACGGCTCGGAGCCAGCGGAACGGCTCGAACCATAGGTTGAAACGGCTCGGAGCAGCTGTACCGGCTCGGAGCCAACTGAAAAGGCTCGGAGCAGTTGAGACAGCACAAATAGTTAAGCGAAACGGCTCGGAGCCAGCTGTAACGGCTTGGCTGGCAGAAGTGGGGTCCACGTGTGTACGGTATCGGCTCGGCTACAACCTAAGAACACGGCTTGGCTCGTTGAAGGAACTCGGCTAAGATCTTTCAACATGAGCCGATTGTAACGGCTTGGCTAAGATCTTTCAACATTTGTCGGACACGTGGCGTTGACTGCAGGATTCTCAAGCCGTTACAGGCTTTGTCGGACACATGTCAATCAACGGTTGGCTGGCCGTTTAAAGGAAATCTTGTGCCGTTTCGGCGAGGGGTGTCCATTGGCCAAAATTGAAAAAATGGCGTTGCAGTGGCCATTTTCGTGATTTCCCCTATTTTTTAAGGTGGTTGTGATAGAGGAGAGAGAAAATATAATAATAAAACTATTTTAATTATTAGTGATTTTAGTATAATTATATAAACAGTGGGTTGAATCTGAATGCTCTTAATAACTTACTAGACATCATATAATTTTATATAAATTAATTAGAAAAAAAAATATCATACGGTTGGTTGTCTTTTCAATTGGAAACCAACTTCAATTCAAAAATTTGTATATAAATATTAAACACACACACACACTGACTGTAGGGAAACAGTAACACTAGCGCCATTATAACCCCAACTCCACTCCCTCACTCATCCAGCAGCATACATACCATTACCATTTGCTGAGTTCCATGGAAGATCACTCCAATTTTCTTCTTGATTGGTCCTTTTTCTCCCGTGGAAAGGTCAGTTTTCATCTTCTATAATTCCAATTCCTTTTTCAGCATCAAATTTCAAGTTTTGAAACCAGTGTTGTAAAAATCGCGACTAGTCAATGATTAATCGTCAGTTGGCCAGTATCTAAGTAATTTTTTCATTAATCGGTTGGTGTCTCTTGTCGGGCCTAGTCGACGACCAAAAATTGGCGATTCCAGCCAAAAACCTGTAAATTCCGTTCACTTTCCAACTAAACTATTTGAATTCCAACAATTAATTGATGAAGGGTTAAAACATGTCTACTTAAAATATTCACCTAAAAAATAAAAATGTGTATATGTATGCATAAAACTGAAAATTACATATACAAATTTCAATCCGATTAATCGCTATAACTTATTCCAACAGAGTGTAGAAGAATTAACACAGTCACTGCTAATCACAACAATGGAGCTTGAAGCAGCAAGATTCAAAGCCCTAGAAGAACTCAAGCTAAAGGACACCGAGTTAACTCAACTCAAACACCTTTTACAAACCGCCATTAACGAAAAACTCGATGCTCAAAACCGCTACCAAACTCTCCTCCACCACCGTCAAACCACCGCACCACCGCCGCCACACTCCGTCCACTCCGCCTCAACCGACGACCACATCTCCGATTGCGACGAAAGCATCGTCTCATCCTCAATCACCGAACCGCCGGTTCATTTCACGCCGCCGGAGATCTCGCCGGAAAACCAGGAACTTAGGGTTCCGGTGAAGAAACTGCCGGAAAACGGGAAGTTTTTGGAAGCGGTGGTGAAAGCTGGGCCGTTGTTGCAGAATTTGCTTCTGGCTGGACCGCTGCCGCACTGGCGCCACCCGCCGCCGGCGCTGGAGACGTACCAGATTCCGACGCCGCCGGTGGTGGTGCCGGCGGTTAACCGGTTGTTGTGGAAGGTTGAGAAGAAAAGAGGGTATCCAGAAGGGTCTGATTGTTCTGTAGAGAATAAATGTCAAAGATTAAGGGATAGTTAAGTTTTGATTTTTTTTTTTTTTTTTTTTTTGAGGTAAGTTTTGATTTTTTTTTAGATGAATGACTAAATTAGGTTATTTGTATAGCATAATTTTTAGATGATATTTAAATTTTGGTTGCAAATTTATGATGGTCTATTGTTGTGTATAGTTTAGTTTAATAAAATATGAAGTAAGTTTATTAACCATTTTTTTTTGGAATAATTAACCGGCCCATTCACTAAATCTACTCTTTATAATTTGATGTTTGCTGCGAGACTAGAATCATCAACCACTTTGAAAAGAATGTGTTTGACAGATAAATACACGAGCCTAATAGGTTTAATGATATATAGCAATGCATTTTAGTTTTAATCTTCTAGTTATTTTTACTTTTAATGAATTTTTATCTCATATACTATTCAATCATTTTGTGTAACATATAACACATAAAATTTATTAGAAACTATATAAACTAGTTGATATAAAATAAAATAAAGATGTAACATCTAATATGTTGATTGATTTTCGACTGATTAACGATTAAGCTAGTATCAGGTTGAGAAACCAAACGATGACAACAAAGGTAACGAGTAGAGTATATAGTTGCTAGTAATGAAAGTTGTTGTGGGGCTTTATTGGGGTTGTAAGGGGAAAAAAGTGGAGTCACATAGACATCACGTAAGCAACCATCATTCACCTTCTTCACCATCTAAGCTGCCCCACACCCGCGCGCCCACTTAAGCCCTCGTCTCGCACCTCCTCTAGCGCCCCTTTGTGGTGGTGTTTGCACCCCACACCTGCTGAGATGGTACAATTAACGCCCCAACCAAACCAACAACACATAGCCTTATAGACCAAATACCTACAGAAAGATATAATTTTGAACCAAATTCAAATTTAACACATAAAAATATAGAGACAGATTCAACTATATGCCAAATTTATTTTAAACATGTATTTTATTTATACGTCTTTTTACATACACCAACATCTATATTCTATTCATATAAAAATACCTATATGTTTTTAAATATATAAATTCAACCCTTTTATTTGAAAATTGATGGATTTAAGTCATATTTTACAAAACTGTTATATATTAGATCCAAAAATAGCAAGTTTTTTTGACTTCTTTTATCAAGCTTTGGATGCTAACGAGGAATAGACAAGATGTATGGGCCAACCACCGTAACATTGGACCCACGAATCAGAATCAAGATCTAACAAAGTCATTACTAGAAGAAAAAACAATCACAATATTAAACCCACGAGATAGCAAATAAAAATAATCAATGATAAATATGTTTGTACCTTTACACATTTTTATAGATTGCTTTTTTTACTCTCACACTCACAAAAATTATAAACAATACACACTTTATTTTCACCATGTTTCAATAAAAAATAATATATTCTACACAAGCTTTATTTGTCTTGTATATTAAGCAAATACAAATTTTGTACCATATAAAACATATAAGTTTTATCTGATCATCATCATACTCAGTATATCTCATCAATAGCAAAGCTAAAGTAGGATCTGAGAATGGTAAGATGTAAACAACCTTATCTCTACCCCGTAGAAAGAGAGAGGCTACTTCCAGTGAGACCCCCGACTCGTTAGTAGTTTTGCATCAAGCCTTGGACATAAGGCACATAACACTCAGCAATTGGGACAAAAGCCGATTAGCACATGTACCCCCTTGTCTTTCGGCTATCAACACCACCACATGATGCATGATTAACCGTCCCTCGCTTTTTAACGTTATTTTCAAGAAATTAGTAAAACAACGTTAAAATTAGTGCACTTTCACTTTTGCCTGTAAGGGCCCACACATAAGTTTTATCTGATATTAACACTAAACAATTTCTCTATTGTCAGAGATAGAGGTAATATTTGTCTACATCTCACTTTCTTCAGACCTTACCAATAGTTGACCAATAGATGTATACTAGGCACAGTTGATGGTCGTGTAAATATAAAGAAAATAATATAGATATTTATGATTTTCATAAAATGAGAATGGTATCTTAATTGGGGACAATGGAATGTGATGGTAGTTTTCTTTGGGTCTAATCAAGTAATGGTGGTAAGCACCAACTTTTTTTTTAGGGTGACTTTCAATATGTACATGGACCATTGGTCACCGGGTTCCCGTCAAGGACGGTTACCCATCAGCCCAGCATTCACAGACGCGATGTTCGATCGGGCCCCGGCTGCCGCTCTGACTGACCTTCGCCCTGAAACCATACTGCCCCCACACGACAGACTCGCTGGGGTAACAGCTGGGTAAAACCGGGTTGCCCTCCGGATCGAACCATGCCTCGGTAGGAAACGATCCATCATTGGGACGACCCCCCAATACGCCGCAGCCGGGAGTCGAACCGGTGACCTCCAAGGAGGAAACCGGCCCAACCTACCACTTTGGAACCAACTGGGCTGGAAGGGGGTTTGGTAAGCACCAACCTACCTACCAAAAGTTGTTTGCCACATTTCAAACTAGTTGTTATGTTTCCTTTTTAGGGAAAAACCAGAATCTAAATCTTGATTTGATTTGACAAAATCCAACTTAAATTAACCGCTTTAGCGACGATTAACTAGAAAATTTATGCAAATAGCGCACACGGGTGCAAGTTACACAACATTATATTTCTTTCCGGGACAATTTCTTGAACGGAATGGATAAAACAGCAAGACGACGAGATGATCACCTAGAACCCGAGGTAAAACTTCAGTCAGAAACCTCGGATTCCATGATGTGGTGAATACCGTATATTCATGACTGCATGCATTCTCATTCATCTTCATCATCTTGATTGTTACTTTGGGTATGTTTTTGGGCATTATACATGTCAGCAACCTGAATTTAGTGGAGCAAAATGCAAAAAAGTATCAACTTAAAAGTCAGAATATTATTTTCAAATGAGAGTTTCAAACTTAGTAAAAAACTGAGAACATAAAATAACTAAAAAAAGATGGTTTCTCACCATTTCTGAAGATGAAGCTTCTTCGGGACCTTTATCTTCTCGAACACGAAGTAAACGTGGGAATCGTAGTGAAATTCCCTTTTTTAAGGTTAAAAAAAAGTAATTAAATTGGTGGATGAATTATTCATATAAATCTTAAGTATTAAAATTTTAATTTAGAAATATACCTTATTGGGATCAACCGCTCCGATTGCAGCACAATAAACCGGGCTGATGGTCAAGTCAGCAGCTTTAACCTCCCAAACCTGAAATATTTTGTGACATCTTCAATACATTCAAAAGATGATAACATAAACAAATACATAGTTCATAAAAAGCTCATGACTAATTACACCTCAGATGCCTCAAACCACACATCTGGATTTATGGAATCTGCATACCGATAATACGACTGCCAACATTTAAAAATCAAAATTAACATACATAAAATAGTTTGAAGGATGAACGAATATTTAAAATCAATATTTGCAACAAAACCTTCGGCTTTGGGATCACTTTAGATCGAAGACTTGTTGACCGTTCTTCAAGCATGGCTTCTGAAAATCCAGTGCCTATGAAAGACATAAAATCAGCAAACAGAGAATTAATTATGAATAACCAAATCATCAGAAAGTCTTCAAAACAAAACTAATTAGTAAGTAGAGAACTGCGAGACTGCATAAACACTTGTACCTATTGCTTTAACTAAGATACATCAGGCGGTTATGTAACAGCATAACCATCCCCTATAGCCGTTAACTACAACTAGTTGTCTGATTTGGATTATTCAAAATCACATAAGAGTTAACTGCCATTTTCGTCCCTGTGGATTGTCCGATTATGCCAGTCCAGGCCAGATTTCAAATTTGTACCATTTATGTCCTTGACATTCTTGAAACATGCCAGTTCCGTCCAAAAACTTAACGTCAGTTAAAACCTGCCGTTAAGTAAAATTGGGTAAAATCATCATTTTCCTTTTTTTATTTTCCCTTTATTGACCCTATTAAAAGGGAAAAAAGAAAAATGATGTAAAAAAGGAAAATGACGCTTTTACCCTTCATTAAAAAAACGGCAGATTTTAACAGAAGTTAAGTTTTTGAACGAAACTGGCATGTTTCAAGAATGACAGGGACGAAAATGGTATAAGTTTGAAATTTGGCGTGAACTGGCATAATTGAACAAGCCACAAGGACAAAAATGATAGTTAACTCATCACATAATCACTTCCAAAAACACATGCAAACATCCCTAAAAAGGAAAAACGTCACTCACCAATCTTGCAAATGGTTTGATATTCATCCTTATTATTATCATAACAAGCAAGGAGAAAGGCGCCATATCCACCTACACGTTTTCCTCGGCCATGAAAGGCGGCAATGGGTACTAAATCTAATGAGTCACCGATGCTGCACAAAACATGGACCGTCCGTTTAAGTGAGCCGCCATTGGAAACTAAATTAAAAATAAAAATACCGAATACCTGTCCATATAGTCTTTTTTCAACTTGAGCCAGTTATTTGATCGTTTTGCAGGCTCGTATGTAGCATCTCGGGTTAATGTTTTGATAATTAATCCCTCACAACTGATGAGATAAGAAACTGAGTCAGACGTTCAAGATCTGATTTTTACAACTTCAAACAGCGGAGCAGATACAAACACTATTTTTTAAATTCCATTTTATTACAGTTAATTAAAGTTCTGATTATTTAAATCACATGTCACTTTCCAATAGGGGTGTTTACGGTTCGGTTCGGTTTTATTGTAAAACCAAAACCGTAACCAAAATGTTCAGTTTTCGGTTATTGAAAACTGTTTGGTTTCGGTTATTTCGGTTTCGATTTTTTCAGTTTTAGCAACAGTTCGGTTCAGTTTTTCGGTTTTTGGAACAAAATTACGTAAAATTGAAAAATAAAAAGTATAATCCATGATTCAAAAATCTTTCTTAGACGTTTACATTTAAGGTATTATATTTAACTTTTTTAATTAATATTGTTCACATAAATCTAACATTCTAATCTATTTTTATGTTTCTTCAAAGTTTTTATCAAGACATTTTCTTTTATTATACTTTGAAAATCATTGAATTTATATGTTAAATTTTGTTATTTCTTGTAGGCAACGGAGAAATCATTTCAAAGATAGATAAACATGCTAGCGTTTTTATTATAAATACCTAACATCCAAGAATAAAACTAATAATTCCTAAATCAATATATAACAAACATTAAAAACTGATTTTTAGGTGATTCTGTTCAGTTCAGTTTTTTTCGGTTTTCAAAAAATGTAAAACCGTAACCGAACCGTAAATTTTGGTTCGGTTTTTTTCGGTTCGGTTAAATCGGTTTTCTCAGTTTTCTGCTCACCCCTACTTTCCAACCACACATCCAAACACCCTTTAGAGATAGGGGCTTATTACCTGGCATTAACAGCAGTATCCAAGAACGTTTGTATTTCCTCCAAATCGTTTGATGTTATAGCTGTTGCAAGCTGGAAATACCCAGGTTCTTCCTCGAAGGATTCATACAGACGCTGAAAAAGCAACAATTTAAATCGATAAATTAAAATTTTATCATCAACCATTATAATTAATTTTTTGATATTTATGATAGTTTTACTTTAATACTTAACAACCATAATAATGAGCTATATTCCTCAGTTTGCTCACCTCTCTACGAGTAATAAGTTGTTCTTGTAAAAGCTGTTGTCCATTCAAATACAGCAGATCAAATGCGTATATGCATACATCAACCTTGATTTCGCTCATGACAACGTTTTTGCGAGCACGAGTGCTTAAAATCTGAAAATATAGTCAAAAGCAAACACAAGGTAACACGTGAATAAAATTTAGCAACTGTAAGGGATCAGGTGCATCCATGACATGAAAGCGTGTTTGTGTGTATGCTGTTAAGATTTAAAAAAAACATTAAAAGAGTAAATTACAAACTTTGTCCCTGTGAATGTATGAATATTATGGCTTTTGTCATCAAAAATCATTTATTACACATTTACACCAGTCATCCCTACTTTGAACTTAAAAAATCAACAAAAGAGAGTGATTGCAAATTTGTAGTTTTCCAATTTACTGTTGTAATTGGTTATCGGTGACCATATACTTCAAAAGATCAGTAATGATTTTATATACTTCAAAAAATCAGTAACTATTTCAAGTATTAATAACCTATCAAATCAATGTATCAATTAAATGAAGCAACCAAATGACCCTTACAACATTTGACCTTAAATAAGATTCTTTAAGACCTAAAGAGATCATGACCATTTCAACCAAAAATGGGACAAACTCAGAAGGCGTCAATATCAGACCTGTCAATGCAAGTAGCATCAAAGAAGTGAATCTTCAACAAAGCATGTTACGGTAATAATAATGTGTAGGGGCTAAAGTGTATTTGTTGAATAGTATAGGGTCCTTTGTGTAATCGTTGAATTGTACTTAAACACTGATTGACGAATGGAATAGGTCGAACATCATCAATCCCATTTGCATGTTCATCTATACCTTTTGCATCAATCCAATTACCTCCTACAAATTCTATTTCTGCTACTGTGACAGGTACCAATGTTCAAGAATCACAAGATAATGTGAAAAAAAAAATTAGAGCAGGTGATAATCAAGAACACGAAAGCAAAGTTGTTGAGGTGAAAAGCATGAAGGTACCAGTGTTAAAGAATCTCAAGATAATGTGAAAAGGAAAGGGATAGTGGTAATCAAGGACCCGATAACAAAGTTGATGAGATCGAAAAACCCAAAGTTTGGAGCAAGGTGACAAACCCGAATCAGCTGATGCGGAGTCAGCAAAAAGAAGAGGGTGTAAGTGAAAGCAACAAACTTATGAATGATGAAAAAAGGAACATTAAAAAAGCTGCAACATTTCCCTCATTCCAACAGCTTTCAATGAACTTATGAATGATTAATCACAATGACATCAGGAAAATCTTGGCTGAGGTTAATTTCACATAATGGAGACTCGTTTGACTCGAAAATTGGTCCGATTTTGGTTCGAATTCTGGTAAGAACACGTTTCACTTGAGTGATTTGGTCTAATCTTGACCCAATCTGGTCCAATTGCTACCAACTTTGACCGACTAGGTCCGATTTTCAGCAAATTCCTACCGATTTTTCCAACTTTGACCGATTTTGTTTTTTTACTGCTTAATTTGACCGATTTCGGAAAATCCAGGCGGCAGACCTCCGATGAGCGACTAATCGCCGCCTAGAAGCGATTTCTACAACACTGGCTGCTAGTGAGGGCAGCCTTGTGTTTTGCTTATGTATTAACGTTGTCTTAGCAATCCTTTTGTTGCAGTTCTTGAGGTCAAGAACTCTTTATGAGGAGAGTATTGTTATGGTAATAAAGTGTGTAAGGGCTAAAGTGTAATTGTTGAATAGTGTAGGGTACTAGGGTCCTTGGTGTAACCGTTGAACTGTACTTAAACACTGGTTGACGAACATAATAGAGTATCGATAAATTTGAGAACCATCTTCTTCTTCCCTGTGATTTCTCTTTCTTCTTCCTATTTCTATCTTTCTAGTTTGCACCTTAACAAAGCAAAATTACAAGAAGATGCTTCATTTTACACATGACGGAAGGCAATAAACATGGGACTTTTGTGGTACCAGGAAGCAATGGATGTCTTTAGATTTTTCTAAGGTTTGAACCATGTTACTTTAAAGGGGTGTATGATATTATTATTACTTATGTTAATCGTATCACTTTAATTTAGGGTTTAGGGTTTCTTTAATAATATAATTATCGATTCTATTTCATTAACTTAGGGATTCAATATATAATTTAGGGGCCTCAAAACAGAGACGGCTGATGTGATAAACGATGTTTAAGAACGAAATCCACAATTTTCATATAACCACGGGGATGAAACATTAACATAAAAAAAATTAAGATCACGTAACCTGAAATGGTAGAATTTTCTGCTTCTTGCGGTCATATGCAACCAGTTCACAGTCCAGAACATATGATGTTACATTCGGTTTCTTAACCCTGCAAAACCATTCCAAAGTTAGAAACAACTTTTTTAACGCATACAACTTCCCGTTACGTATAACGTATTATCAAAAGGTTTTAGTTACTCTTTTAACAATACTGTTTTTGTCATTATAATTAACAAATTCATTATTTACAAAACTATTAGAAACAATGTTTTACATGAAAAACGATAAGTTCAAAATAGATGAAAGTTCAAGAAACTAAAAGATCAAAAGTATTCACCAAAACAATAATTTTTAAAAATTAAGAAAGGTACCTTGAAGCAGCAACAACAACATCAGGAAACTTTTCTGTGTTTCTTTCAGCATTTCTGCTATATATCTGAACCGTACCATCCTCCAAATAATGAATCTGTGTCAGGTGATACTTGTTACTCATTCATAAAAACATTACTTTTTTATAACTTCAGTGACTTAATAACACTTTACCTGGGCCCGTTCCCCATCATATTTGTATTCACACGTGAATTCCATGTTTTGAAACTTATCTAAAATTTCAGATACTCCTTTAGTAGGCTTAGCTAACATAGGTCCAACTGGAACACCGGGTGAAAAACAACACGTTTTGGGAAGATCCCATACGCCACCAGAAAGTAAAGCGGGAACGATTTTGTCATATACGGGAATTACCGAATACACTTGTTTCACGATTTTAGCAGCCTGAACAGCATTATAAAATAAGTTAACAATAAAAAAAGTTAAAAAACGCATTTTATAACAAACTAGTATTTTAATCCCCCGCGTGTTGCGGCAGCGTCGACGAAACTAAGAGTAACTTGAACTTATACCGTCAAATATTTGACCTGACTCGTTTTCAAACAAAATAACGTCAAAACGTAGACCAACTGAAAACGCACATGAAAATAAGCACGAAAACGTATTGTATTTGACCTGACTCATTACCGAAAAATTTATGTCGAAACTTAAACCAGCTTGGATTTATAACGAAACGTACTTAAAAATAAGCACATAAGAAAATAGTGTTTTTTTACGTTAAAGAATGGTACCACATGTTGCAGCGGAGTCGAAATGTAAAGTAACTCGAATTTATACAGTCTATTGAAAACATATTATATTTGATTCGTCTCGTTTCCGAACAAAATTTAGACCAGCCAAAAACGTACATAAAAATGAGCACGAAAACGTTTTATATTTGACCCACGTACATAAAAATAAGCACCTAAAACTCGAGGAGGTCAAAATGACATTTTACAAAGTTTTTAGAAAGCTGAGGGGGTGTAAGTGGCAATGCTAAAAGTTGAAGAATTGAATACACAAAAGGCATTTTATACTGAAAGCCAACTGACCTCTTCTAGAGGCGAATCCGTGTGTGATGATGGATGTTTCTCGGTATAGACTATCGCATGCCCGAGAGCGGTCAAAAGGGTTTGCTCTGCTAAACCAATTCGCAACTTCGTCTGCAAAATTTATTTATTTTTATATAGTTATATCAAAGATGAAATAAACAACCAAACACAACAATTTCAAGCGTAAATTTATATAACAACCTGAAGTAGACGGATCAAATATTGAGGTTCACAATCAGTTGCCGCAACAAGAAGTCCCTTTATGTGATTCTTCTTCTTATCTTGACTGTCTTTCCCAGATTCCTATCAACAATCATACAAACAATAAAACAATAAGCAATATTGTTTAATAACAAGTTAACAAATTCATATGTCAGTTTAGTATTAGACTATTAGTATACCTTTGCAATAACCTTAAACGTATCGAAAACTTTTGCCACCGTCAACGGCTGCGGTTTACGCATCAACGGCTGCGACGAACGGCTCGCTTTCGCAACAAGGCCCAAGTCTCCAAGCTCCTGTACTCAAAACACAACATACATTAACATCTATCATTATTCATTATCATCATCAACATAACAACAAAACAATCAACCTTATACTGCTTCTTAATATGTGCTTCTTTCGCACCACACGCTTCCGCAAGCGCTTTAATAATCGACGCATCCCCAATCCCGAGCTCCAGCCCCTCATGAGCCGGCGCAATCCTATTCGCTAAAAGGTACACAACCGCCACCAAATATCCGGTGTCGTCTCAATCACAGTCCTCAACATGTTACAAACAATCTCGGTAATCACTATCCGCCCCGACTCCTTCGATATCTCATCGAAAACCCTCACAAGAAACAGGAACGGCACCCGCTCTCCCGCGACCCAATACGCAGCCTTTTTCGGGTCGAATTTAACCGGCTTCTTCCTCAATTCAACAATAGATTCATCCACATTAATCACTTTCTGTTTCTTCAACCCCTTTGTTTCATCCTCTGAATTAACCGAATCAGGGTTTTGTTTATCCGGTTTTGGTTCATTAAATTCACGTGTTTCCGGTTCGATTCGGGTCGGGTTTAACGTTTCTGAAGGTTTAGATTCGGTGGAGTCGGTAATTGAAGTGGAATTAATTGGGGATTTTGAATCTAGGGTTAGGGTTTTGCGTTTTTTGGGGGAAGATGAGGACGACGTCGTTTTGTTCTTGGCGGCGGCGGCACGTGCGTTAGACATGAGTGCATCGAAGGCAGAAGGCCGAGATGATGACATGTTGGTGGAATGTTTGATTGAGATTTTGAGAAATTGTTTGGAGATTGATGAGAGAGAGAGTTTAGAGTGAGAGAGTGTAGTGGTGGTGTGAGAGAGAGTGTGACAGCATGACCGGAGTGAGAGCATCAACCGGTGGCTCGTGATGGTTGTTTACGGTGGTGGTTGACTGTGGGGTTTATTGCAGTGGGTTTAGGTGGAAATGAGAGTGTTGTTGGCGGGAAAAAGATTGCCTTAACCCTCTTGTAATAATCGATGTTCTAAAAAAACCTATGTGTTACCTTACGTGATGTTGATGTGGCTTGATAACGCCTCTAGGTCCAAAGTCTTTCCTTATTTGACTTAACCCACTCTTAAGCCATTATCCTCATTAAGATTAAGGGGCTGTTTGGCTAAGCTTTTCAAAATCACTTATTTGCTTATTTGCTTTTCTGAAAAGCAAATAAGCAATAAGTTGTAGAGCTTTTCAAAACAACTTATTGCTTATTTGCTTTTCAGAAAAGCAAATAAGCAAATAAGTGATTTTGAAAAGCTTAGCCAAACAGCCCCTAAGCCTCGTTAGTGGCAACTCCTTTTTCTAGTATTCCGAAAATTCGAGATGTTACATGAATGTTGGGATGACTGAAAAGGGCAACTTACTCGTCCATGTTCTGATTGCGACTTTGATGTGTGCTCATCGACACTCTCAACTTGCATGTATGTATGCATATGAAGAGGAGTACGGGGTGATGTTGCAAGTTATTTCTTTCGGTTGTGGAGTAGTGGGTCGAGTGAGATAGTGGGTTATTTCCTTGAAGTGGTGGGTTAGTCGTCCTTTTGGTTGTGATTTGTGAGCCTATTAATGGTTTGGAAGATTTGAAGTTAAGGGATAATGAATGAAATGAGTAATTAAGTCTCTTTTAAAAGTATATCAATTCTCTCAAGCTCCTATCTATTTTCTTTGGACCATTTGAAATGATTCGGTTCGTATCAGACTTTCACTCCCCAAGTTATTCCCTTAATTGGTCTGGGTCTCCGCCAGCCGCCTTGATCCAACTGCGTCATGTTGTGATTCTTAAGTCAAGTCTTTTGGCACCTTTTGGTATATGAAATTGTGACTTGCACTTGTACTAGTTATCGCCTTTACAAGTTGCCCCTTACTTCACAAAGTCACAAAGCGAAGCCCTTTTGACTTCGTGTTTACAATCATTGACAGTTTGGCTTGGTTAGGTTTGCCATCACCGGAGGTTTTCCTTCTTGTGTGGTTAAGGGCTTTAGAACCAAATATTGCATTGCACCCAAGCGAACCTCTTTGTTTGCTTCGGTCTCATCTTTTGTCAGTTCTAATACGACTAAACTTACTATGTTCTTCAATGTTGGTTGTTTAATATGTCATTGTCACAACACAAGGAGAGGAGTGTTCATGTCTCGTAACTACTTTTGACTTTTTAATTGTAAGTTGACCGCACACAGGTGGACTTTAAACGCATCCACAATTAGAGAATCCAAAACCTACTCCAAGTAAGCACCTTCCCACCCTGCAAGGGTTTGCTCCTTTCACATCTAAAACCGGCTACAAAAACACACTTTATCTCTTCTCCATTTACTTACAAAACACGTTATTGGTCGTTTTGCTCTATAACTCCTATTACGCCCTCTCTCCTCCACATCATTCCTAGTCTTCTCAATAGTGCCCCGAACCGACTATCAAGCCCGGTTTCAAGCATGTGCGAGGTGGGCGACGGGCAAAGGCCCAAACACTCGGGAGGCCTGAAATTTTAAATTTATTAAATGTATTTTATGTATAAATTGTATTTAAATTATTTTGGTATGGAAAAGGATAACAAGGTGGTTTTTTTACAAGTATGGTTTTTCTCATATTTAAAAAAAGATGTCAGATCATTACGTAAATAAATGTAAATAAATATGAATTGTTTACACCCAAACCTTTTTAATGGGACTTATATCCGGCCCAATTTCTGCACCCTCTCAAACAAACTACTGGATCCGCTATTGCATTAATGATCTCCATAAGTTGGATGTATTTTTTTAGTCAATCCTACAACTTCCACATCTAAAATCATATTCATTTCTTGAATAACTTTGCGCCAAGGCCTTTCTCCATGTATGGCAAATAGGATAAAATAAAACTGGGTTGTAGAAAAAGATTGAAACGGTGATCACTTTTTATCCAGATTTAGAGTTACAAATTAGTATTTTGACTTCATAACAAATTAGTATTTTGACTTCATAAGTCGAACATGTTCCTTTTTCTAATTGTGAAAGCAAATACATTAGTTTGTTTTCTGTTGCATGGCTATTGATACAAATTGGATAGAAGAAGTAGAGTTTACCCAATTTTTGAAAGCTGGAAATATACGTGTCTATGTCCAATTTTTTTGTTGGGTTGAAATGCGAATATAAAAGTTTATCCACTTTACAAAGATTTGATTATTCTTCTCTTTCCTTCACCAGGCATGCGAGAGAATATGGTTCTAGCCCATACTTTTGTCATCATACCATTAGTATGCCCGTCCACCGGACGGGTATAGAACTAGTTTTATAAGGGCCGCTTTTCTTTTTACTCGTTCTAGACCCAAAACATTTAGAGAATTCTGGAGGACGACAATATCAACTTTATAGATTCTTTTGCGATACAAAAGTGGACACAAGACTTTTCGCTTTCTCCAACTTAGATTCCAAATCTTGCAAACCAGGGGCGTAGGTTAGAAGGGGCCCGGGGGGACCTCCGAACTTTTCACTCAGCAATGTTATGTATGTAGTTTTAGTATAGAAATTTTTTGATATATATGTTTTCGACCTCCACGGTTCTATAGAAATTTTTGGGTATATACGTTTTCGACCCCACCCCCTCCCCGATCGGAAATCTCAAGCTTCGCCACTGTTACAAACCATTCAACTCTTATTGGATTTCATCCTTAATAAAAAAAATTAGAAGGGTGTTGCTCGATAAAGACGGATTTGATATAATTTAAACTCCTAAAAACAAAAGAGTGTAATAATGGGTGTTAAATTTTGAATAAGTGTAATCCCACCATAAACCCGCTCATTTTAAATTATTTATTTAGGGCCCAATAATGCCCATTGAAGATTTTCTACATGACCATTAATGAAGCTAGACTAACTAATCCCATAAACAGACAAATGGAGATATTGGTACAGTTTTTTGTCATCATATGAACTTGCTTCTATTTGAATTTGCTTCACATTCACTCATAATTCGTCACAAAATCATCTGGATCATTAAAATCCATTTGGATCATATCAGGTGAGCCGAACAATGAAAAATCACAGGCCGAAGAGTCCAAAAGTTCAGGTTGTTTATTATTTGTGTCGAAATCAACAGCTCGAACAGCCTCACTTCATTGAAATCCCTCTCGTTTCACCAGACGGTTTATACCTGCGAGGTACACCTTGTTGTTGAAACTAAATCCAGCATTGTGTCTCAGTTCTCACACAACAGTAAGTGTCTTTTGTGAAATTTTTTGTTGCAGATGTGATTAGTAAACTCGAGTCTATGAGAGGAAGAGGCATGGCTTCAATGTATTCATGGTCTTGCAAGAGGTTAATACATGTTAATATGACTATGATATTCCGGTTTCTGTTTTGACTTATAGGAGTGTTCAGAGTCTGGTTAGGCCGTTTTTTACGAAATCCATGGGCCAAACCAATAGGTACGGTTTTTAAATTAGTTAAACCGAAGCAGTCGGATTGGTTGGGTGGGCCCGACCCACCAAAACGGTTCGGTTTTGACAGTTTGGTGGTTTGGGTTGTTTCAAAATTTTAGTAAAATGGTAGGTTTGATTTTTTATTTTTTTTACATTTTACATTTTGAGTATTAAAACATTTAGAAAAGAAAAAAATGTGAAAAAAATAATACCATGAAATTTGTTAAATTCATAATATGTAGGTATTATAATTGTTTGACTCCAATAAAAACAATTATATTATTTTTATTGAAATGACATATATTAAAACAAATATTTATCATTTATTGTTCTTTTAATATTCTACTAGATTCAGTTATGGCGACCGTTCTAAATCATAAACCAGACCGTAAAAACTGTATATCGAACCGTAACCTAAATCCTAAAAACCGGTATTCCAAACTGTAAACCAAACCGGTTCACTTCTAAAGCGAGCCGAACCGACCGATTTAGCTATGCTTGAATGTTCTTCTTGACTATGCAGAAGATACAAGAATGCTTTTGTATGGAATGATCTTTGTGAAGATGACATAATTGTTCCTGCCAATGAAAACGAATATGTTCTCAAAGGCTCAGAACTTTTAAAAGAAAACTATTCAACAAACATAATTGGCAAACGAACTAAAATATCTCAGGATGATGATGGTTATCATAGCCTAACAACATACAGGATCTACAAGTGTACTCATGCCCTTTGTGACGCTTCGACTCAAACGGATGAGCATGTAAAAGTTCAAGAAACTTACACAAGAAGTCTCTTAGATAATGCAGTTGTACATGATGCGCGTTTGTGCAAGACTGATACATTAGAATCTCTAATGAAAGCTGATGATAAATATTTGTGCACCTTAGAAAAACTTGAAGAACAACAAGAACAATGTCCGGTTCCAATCAACACAAAGCTTAGGGAATCCAGTATGCTGTTACAACTAATCTCATGTGGTTTACTTTCATCACAAGAACATGACTTTCGTCAAGCTTTATCTTATAACTCTAGGTCAACCGATTCAAGACCTTCATCAAGTTTGTTCTCTCCGTTTGGGTGAGAACAATTGCTTGTTAGAAAGTTCAAGATTTACGGGTTTGAGATTGGAAGATAAGGAAATCTTAAGTGGGAGTTCGGTAGAGACAACTTCACAACAATGAAGAATTTAGTAGTCTAAATTGATCTTATTCCTATTGTGCTAACAGGTTTGTATGTACCCATATCTCTAGCCTTTCATGACTAAGGTGCAAAGCAAATTTAGATGTTATTAACCTTCAAGGGGGTGACACATTGGTAAAGGCTTGATTCCTTTTAGCAGAGATCTCATGTTTGAATCCAACTTTTACTGGTTTTGCCATTAACCCCTTGAAGGCCACATGCCCCTAGTATTGATAGGGTCCGTCAACAGCGACCGGACATGCAATCTGCAACAGGGGCGATACAACGTGCAATTCGTCTCCAGCAGTCCAGCGACTATCCGTTTCTAAAATCTAATTGCCGCCTTAATCTAAACTAAGTATTTTATTGTATTGGACTTTGGGGCTTGAGCTAAGTTGGGCCTCCTATCGATTAAATTATTCTTAATTTGGACTAACTTTATCATTTGGGCTTATTAATTATACAAGTTTAGGATTATAAAATGTTTGGGCTTATACAAAATTGGGATTTTAATAAATTCAAGTATCCTATTTTTTTAATGGTATCCTCGTATTTGTTCAAAGGTATCCTTTGTTCAAAAAAATTACACTACGAAGACAGGGTTGAGCCGTAGCCCGTGCTACCTCTAACAACACTATGCCTCCGCCCCTGCAAAATGACTGTCCATCCTTCACGCGGTGATTCTTACTTATTCGGGTAGTTTTACAAAATACAAACCGTCTTACATTTTCATCAAGGGTGTTTTGGTTAATTGGCTAGTTGGGTTCATGTATGTTTAGCTTCAATTTTGTCCATTGGTTCTTTATGCCATATACGTCTTCATATCGAGCCATTGGCACCATGTCATCGCATATAAAAAAGTTTGGGCTTTTGAGCCAAAGTTATGTGTTTGCTTTAGTTATGTAATTATGTAAAGTCAAATGTATATGATCTTCCTGTCTGTTACAGTTGATGCAAATGTAGCAAATTCTCAGTTGTTTTCAAGTTATTTGACAAGGATAATGGGTCGAGGACCAGACTAGCCCGTGACTGAAACCAATAAACTTAGAAAAAAACAAGGACCGAAGACAGGCCCATTTATAGTCGGTCGGTCTCGGGTTTATCCAGTAATTCGGGTTGGGTTTGTATACGAATCGGATTAGGACCAATAACAACAGGTTTGAGTTTTGCTGCTTTTATGCTAATGGGCCGGTAGACTACCAAATGTTGGGCCTGTCAAAAGATTTATACAATAATCAATGGTATGGAACTAGAGCTTAGAGGGGCACAAAAAATCCGTACCCGGAATCTGACCCGATAAAAAACCCGAAACCGGTTATTTTTGTACCCGGGTATTGTATACCAGTAACCGAACCCGACCCTACCCGTAGGGTATGGATAGGGTATACATTTTGAACTCAATACCCGTAACCGAAACCGTACCCGATTTATACCCGAAAATACCCGGAACCGGTCATACCCTATACCCGATAATGATTTTTTAATACCCGAATTTCCAAGGTAATTTTTTTTTTACTTTACAACTTTTATATTTAAGTTTTTTAAAAAGCATATTATAAAACACATAATTTGTATTTGAGCGAATTTATGTTATTGTAATTTGTTTTCAATTATTTTTACAAACCAAATTTAATTTCTAAATGCATTTATTTTAATGTAAAATAAAAACAAACATATTTTTTTTAATCGGGTATTAATGCATGGTTATACTTAAATCCGATTATACCCTACCCGGGTAAAACATA
Organism: Helianthus tuberosus; assembly: GCA_030545235.1. Taxonomy (NCBI): domain Eukaryota; kingdom Viridiplantae; phylum Streptophyta; class Magnoliopsida; order Asterales; family Asteraceae; genus Helianthus; species Helianthus tuberosus. The sequence goes on from CM060411.1 coordinate 181,011,852, forward strand.
TTTTTTAAAATTGGGTATTAATACATGGTTATACCCGAACCCGATTATACCCTACCCGAGTACATAGGGTATGACTTTTCTCTTAAATACCTGTACCCGTACCCTACCCGATTTTTCTTAATACCCGATTTTTCAATACCCGATCATACCCAGAACCGGGTATTAACAAAAACCCGATTTGTGCACTTCTACTAGAGCTGCACAAAAAAACAAAAAAATCGTAACCGGTAAAAAAAACCGAAAATGGTTTTTTAATGCCCGTGTATCCTATACCCAATGTCACACCCCGAAATTTTCAGAGTTGGCGTGACTGGACTGGTATCTTCATTGCACAGCGGAAGCAAAATAAGCTAAGTCTTTTAGTAAATGAACGCCACTAAGTACTCGAATCTCCAATGGTTCTCCTATTCCAACCGTGCCTTGTCTTAGAACTGTAACCTGAGAAAGAAACATGCGAAAAATCAACATAAAGTTGAGCGAGTTCATAGTTTGTTTGTAAAAGATTTGAAATAAATCTTTTGAATAACCGGTTTGTGAAATAATATTGAGAAAACGAATTTAGAAATCATTTTCTTGCCAAGTTATATGGAAACGTTGTATTTGTAACCATGTATTTGTAAAGTCTCGTATTTGTAATGTTCGTATACCCGTCAATGCCCACCCTGACTTTGACTTCATGCCCACATAATCCTATGCTTTTTGAATTTGTATAAAAAAAACATGACATTTAATTTGTATAAATCAAGTATTTCCGTGAGTATGTATAAACCTTTCATGTATGAGTAAAAGTCCCTGGTATGCAGCAATTAAGGAAAAAAAAAAAACCTGATCACCATTGGGTTGCAAAACCAATAGTATGTGTGAAATGATGCAGGAAGACTCAAACCTAGCAAATTTGTCTCCGGTATGAAGACATAGTCACCACTATGGGCCGCCCCGGCCTCATGGGTGTGGGCTCGCTACACCCAAATAGATCTATCACTCATGTCCCGTGGTCCTACAATGAGGATTAATGGCCTTAAGCGTTGTACCCACCACTCACATGATCGCGTAGTAAAAACCCTCCTTAAGCTAACCATACCATATAATAAATGTCTGTAAATGTCTTTAAATGCCGGTAAATGTCTTTAAATGTCTGTAATAATCGTAACATGTATTTTACACCCGCCTCTAAGGCTGAACCTCCCCAGCCTCTAAGGCTAACTTCCCCTAGTCATAAAAATCAATCACTTTTCGATAATACGCATTTGTTTGGTAAAAACCAGTATATTTAGTATAAAGTTCATTCGTAAACCGTTTGAGTTCCTTGAAATCCGTTCGTAACATGATTTAGAAATGTGAGTTTTCATTCATTCGAAAACTTTGTATGTTCTTGCAAAACGTGCTTTGTCTAAAATATGCAATCTTTGTTTATCGATAACCTTGTATGTTTCTGAAAAACGTGCATGTCTTTCCACCCCGAAAACATTTACAAAAATGTAAAACTGTAAAAGGTGGGGTTATGAACTCACCTGAATATTCCTGTGCAAAGCGAGCTAATTACGACTTCGTGATGTCGTTTCCAAGATGAGACTCGCTAGCGTGCATTCTACAATATTCCTAACACGGAATATCTTATAAGTTTCTAAATAAAAGCGGTAACTAGTCTACGTGCCGCCGAGCTCTACCGAATCGTTAATCGAACGATTCAACGGTAAGTAGTTAACTTATCGGAAATGATTAAGTCATATTTGATAAGTATCGTTTTATTGTCGATAATAATCAATAAGTCTTGAAAAGACTTGATTCTCAAGAGATAAATAAATATTGATATATATAAATATATGAATATATCGTTGTAATTGCGTTAGCCATCTCGAGTAGTCGTACGTGTATGAAAAGGATATTTATATGCAAAATATCATATAACAACTCGTGTAGATGCCGTTTAGGCGTTGAAAAATAAATATAAAAAGTTATATTTATTTTATAAAAAGATCGTCGAGTTGTTTGGAGTATGAAATAAATATGAAATCTATATTTATTCCTATAAAAGAAATCGTAGTGTTCGATACTTAAAATAAATATACAAACTATATTTATTTTAATAAGAGCGAATTCGTGTTGTTCGGCATTTGAAATAAATATACAAAACTATATTTATTTTATAAAAGAATGCGTGTTTGAAACAATGTAAATAATTATATTGATTTTATAAAAGATTCGTCGAATTTTCGAAGTTTAAAATAAATAAAATAACTATTATTTATTTGTTATAGAAAAAGAAATTTCCGAATCGTTGATATCGAAAGTTGTAAGTTGTTGTCGAAAGAGGTTTTATATTCGTATTTGTCTTTATAAAAGCTCCTCGGATAAAAGTTTCGTCTCATAAAAAAATGAGTTTTGTTTACGGGTTTTCTCGAAAAACGGGCAGAGTTTCCTCTGTTTTTGGACGGTCCCGACAACACAGGTTGTCGTTATTTCATCAAAATTCAATCGACAATTCAATAATATTTATGTATAGCCAATTTGTATAACCGAAATAACAATTAATTCAAAGTAACTATCAACTAATAATTCAGTTATTTGGTCGGTTCGAGCTCGTTATCACGTGAGATTAAAATTATAACTTAATGAAATCGCAACTTTAACTATTACCAAAAACTCTCGTTGAGTCGTCTAAACGTGGACTGAGTTGACCCGCTGAGTCGACATGCTGAGTTGACCGAGTCAACTCGCTGAGTTGACCGAGTCAACCCGAACCGCTTCTGAAGCCGAGAACTTGACCAAACTGAACCTGAAACTCTGACCCGCTTCCTGAACACGTAATCTGACCCGACACCGAATCCGACCTTGACCGCATTGCCCTGTTGACCTGAACCGAGCTGAGTTGACTCGGTTTTAACCGAGTCGACTCGGATCAAAGCCCGGTCCGCATGAAACCCGAGTCTGAACCTCCGTTTGAGCCGAACCGATCCGCCGCCGCCTCGACCGTGGCTCCGGCGTCCCACACCGCCGTCGGACTGTAACACCCCGAAAACGGGTTTGGTAATTAACCCACGTTAATACTAAAAGACGGGTAAAGTGCCGCTAGTAGTAAAAATAACCCGGTAAATATTTGGGATTTAATAAGAAATCCTAATATTAGATACAAGCGAAACAAAGTTTTGATGAATTGAGTTTATAAGAGCCCGAGTTAACGGGACTTAAAATAAACTGGGTTATAACTCCCGGAACCCACTAAATAACTAGGAATATCAACCTAGTTAGTCTAGTGTCTTAAAAATAATGAGGAACTTGATGTAGTAACCTTTATAAACTTGGATAAAGTTGAGGGACTAAAATGGTTAAAGTGGAAAATGAGTTTTATTAATTAAAATCTAAAAAACACCAAAACACACACCATTGTGTGTGTTCTGGTCGTACAAAACACAGAGCCAAGAAGAGCTCTTAAGCTCAAACCCTAAAACACAGAAATTGATCAAATTGAAGCCCAAATCAAGAGCCAAATCACTGCATGAACACGAATTCGTGATCACCTAGTCATGGGGATTACAAGGTATGTTGAAACTTATGATTTGGTGATACTTTGAGATTATGATGAACAATCATAATCGAAATTCTGGAATGAATCTTGAATCTATGAGTGTTATTTTGATTATATCTTGGTTTAGAAACAAACCCTAGTAGGAATCTTGATGAATTGTTGTCAAACTAGGGATTTGATAATTACCCTATTATGAGCTAAGTGGGTTTTGGTTGAATTGATGAAATTGATGTTCTAATGGTGTTTATAAACATCATACTAACTCATATGAATGAACTACTTGAACAAATTAGAGATTTTGTTAAGAGTTCATAAGTAACTAGAAGTGGGTTTTGTTAGATATGATGAAATCATGAAGAACTTGAGGTAAAATCACTTGTATGTGATTAACAAGTAAACTAGGAAGTGGGTTTTTATGTAATAGTAAAGATGATGATAAGTTTATGTTTAAAATCATCATATTAGATAATGGAAACAAGGCACTCAAACAAATTAAGTGATTTGGGAACTTGTTCATACATGATTGAAATGGGTTTTGAATGTTATGATGAAATTTAGTAGCCATGTTCATGTAACTAAGTGTATAAGATCATGTTAGCTACTAATTGATAGATAGAACTTGAATGTGCATTTATATGCTAAGGGGCGTTTGACTTTTAGTAGTCAAACCGACCATTAATAAGATCAAATGGTAATTTCGATAGAAAATATGTAAGATGGAATAGTCATAATTAATGATGACTAATATAACCGTCTTACGAATTATGATGATAGTTTGACGCTTGACAAGCTAGGTGGAGGCTTGGAAAGGAAGCGGGTCAAACGAAGCAAGAATGGCGGAAAAAGCATAATTCGGATGCAAGGTAAGTATGGCTTACACTAGTCTTAAATTGTGGAATGTTTTCTTAACATATAAATTATGAATGAGATATCTAAACAATTGAAATATGATGTTCCGTCGTGTAGACGAACGGAACAAGAAAATCAAAGATGATAGAAACCATAATAATGGTTAAAAAGAAGTAAATTGATAATTTGGTCATATTACGTCGAAAGCAATACACGGTTGATGACTAAAATGACCGTAAGGTGTTAAACGGAAAGAGACATGTAGAGGAGATGATAATAATATCATCTCGCAAAGATAAATGGTCATCTTGGCCAAACGGGTCAAAAGGTGTAGACAACACCTTTTGACTATATAGACTAATGATTCTTTTGTCGAGTCATATGCTTACAGGAATAGACATCCAATGGATATTCGCATCGTTCTTAATTAGCGAATATAAAGCAAGGTATTAAAATTTGGGTCTAATTGTTGATCCGAGCCAGGTACGCATATTTATGATGTATGAAAAGTGTTAATTTGGTCGAATAATTGGTGATAGCCCTTCATTGTAAAAGAAGGACCGAAATCGACCAAAACGCCCTTGTAGGCTAAATTGAACAAACAACCCTTAGAGGTTGTTTGGAAAGGAGTCTTATGATTAAATAAAAGTTTAGAACGAGTATAGGTAGTGAAAGATGAAATTCTTGGGCTAAAAGACTCCATTTGAGTCTTTGCCGTAAAATGATATTTCAAGGGAAATAAATCCGGAACACATAGATATCTACTTTAAATCCAACACACATTTAGTTGTGATGGAAGAGTACTAGATAAGAAATATAGGTTACAACGCTAGATTGGAATAAAAGCGAAATTTGAGTTTAAAAGTGCTTAAAATATCCTTAACGGGTCAAAATAAGCATACGAGTGAAAACGGGTTTAAATTGTGTAATAAACCTATGAATAGAACCTAAAATGGTAAATAATATTAAATTAAAAAGTTGTATGTGATTTAGGAATCAAACAAATACGTTTGTTTGATAAAACCGCGAATGGGTCAAAATTTGGTAAAAAGGGAAATAAGCCGAAGACTTAAAAGTCCTAAATCTTGTTAAGCCGGACGTCGGATTTTAACTCCATATGATGGAGAATCAAATTACAAACGTGTAGGAAGAAACGGTGGGTCAAACGGATAAGCGGTTTAAAAGATACGAAAGATTTCGTGTCAAATTACGGCAAAATGGAAAGGTGGGATGCAGGTACCACCGTAATTTACGGTACCACCGTAATTTACGGTGGACCTGAAATGGTTCATGGTGATGGCCTACTGATTTACGGTGAAGAAGCATGAATCCGGGGGCCACCGTAAATTACGGCTCCACCGTAATTTACGGTGGAGAATTTTACATATTTATTTTATTTTTCATTTGATGAATCAATTGTTCTCGAACATCGTTCGGACATTGTTTAAATCCTGTATGACTAAAGCATTTCATGTTTTTATGAAATGTAGGTACATTTGGATGCCGGAAGACGATCAAGCTTAGCGAAGAGCCGAACACGATAAAGATACACGCTTCCGCACCTTGCCACGTTGTAAATTTTAAACAACGAATTTCGATCACGTTATGTAGAATAAATTATAAATTGCAAAAGTTTTTAACAAACCCGTATTTCCAAATGTTTATGTAATCTTAATTACATGTTTGTTTAACGTAAAACTTACGTTAAACCTTGGTTTACAAGAACGGGTGTTACAAGTTGGTATCAGAGCCTTGGTTTAAGAGATTCGAGTATGGTGGAGAGGAACCATGCTTGGACTTAAACCTTATGCTCTTGACAAAGAATAGTGTTCGGTTCGTGGCTTGATCGCAAATCCGGTAAGTACATGTATGTTAATAGCTTAGCATGCTAAAGAGTTGTAAACAAGACATAGGGCTATCGTGTGATACACGTTACCCCAATTAAAACGATTGATATAGTTGATGAAAATACGCGCGTTGACGTGTATAGTAGGAAATGCCTTGTATTATAATACGGGCGATTATTGAAGTTGACTTTACTAACTTTTTGAGAATGTTTTAAATGAAGGACACTCGCGTTGAAGACGACGAGAGTCAAACGAATTATGGATATGATGATGGAACGGTCCAAGGTATGACAGGAAGAGCATACTCATCAAGGACCAAAATCGCGTAACGGTCGCGAACAAACTAATGACAAGAGAAGCCCGTTAGGGCAATCATTACCAGGTGCACACTTTTAAATTTAATCGCACGAGTCGTTATATGCAACAAACACGTACGTAATAACGGTTGCATACACATATGCTAGAACTTGGAAAACCTGATTTCCAAGAGAAATTGAATAGGAAATGTGTTATTCACAATGATGAATAACAAATGAATAACAAGACTTGTTTATATAGAAACTTGGACGAGAGTGATCATCCAAGTAAGTATTCTCAATACAAATCCTATTGAGAAAAGTAATGATCACATTAATGAATGTGAATACATGTTTATAAAAATGGACATAGTACATGTTCAAGGATAAACGACAAAAAACTAATAATTGTTAACTAACAATTAAATAAAGTTTCATCAAATGAAACCATAAACATGGAGATAATTTGAGGAGTTACTTACATGGGACGTGATGTGGTAATTATAATAAGGTCACGCGTACCACGTGTTGATCGCTTACTCTGGCCAAGTAAGTAGTGAACACGTGATAGCATGAGCTTCTTATAATGAGCGCAGTTATGTCCGATGTGGTAATGGCGGGGTGAATGGGACTAATTAAAAAGTACCCAAATGAAACAGATAAACAAGATATTTGAAAATAATGTAAACGCACAACCGAGTGACGGGGGCGTGTTACATTAGGATAATGAGCCCGAGTGAAGGGACGAACAAGCATGTGAAATGATTTAAACAAGTATTGGGAGGGAGTGTACTTGCACTCGAACCCAGAAAACGCAAGCATGTTAAACAAGTATTGGGAGGGAGTGTACTTGCACTCGAACCCAGAAAACGCAAGCATGTTAAACAAGTATTGGGAGGGAGTGTACTTGCACTCGAACCCAGAAAACGCAAGCATGTTAAACAAGTATTGGGAGGGAGTGTACTTGCACTCGAACCCAGAAAACGCAAGCAAGTTAAACAAGTATTGGGAGGGAGTGTACTTACACTCGAACCCAGAAAACGCGAGCATGTAAAATGATTTAGACAAGTATTGGGAGGGAGTGTACTTACACTCGAACCCGGAAAATGCAAATGTGTCCCTAAACGGGTCGTTTTTGTAAAACGTCAAACTCGAGGACAAAGTCGAAATATAAAAGTGAAGCGAAGTCTTAATGCATACCGGGAGGGTTGCAATAATAATGACTTCGGTAAAACACCCGGTTGATGGGTAAGAATTAAACACAGGCGCAGACCGAGAAACGGGAACTCGGATGGAAAGTTAAAAGACTCGGGTTTTGAGTCATAACTGAAAGACAACAAGAAAAAGTAAATAGAAATTTTGAATAAATGATGTTCAACTATTTTAAAGTTGAACGGGTCGAATAAAATATCATGCCGGACGGCATGAGTAAACGCAAGCGGAATACTAGTAGCGTTAAAAGCAAAAGAATAATGAGCCCGGTAATGGGACATAATTAAATACGAAAGTATGTAAACTGAATAATGGTGAGCATAAGATAAACCGATGCATGAATGACGTGATAAGTCATAAAGTCGGAAAATTGTCCGAAAGAATACAATGTAGCCTTAGACTACGGTCAAGGTCAAACGAAACCCAAAAAGTAAAGGTGAATAATCCTAAACATAGAAAGAGGTGCTTTAACGCCATATGCGTAAAGAATGACCTACGGGATCAACATAACCCTTGGGGTTATAAACAATGGAAAAGTCTACGAGACTAAAACGACCTACGGGTCACGACTAGAAAGAAATAGATTATAAGGACCTAGCCTTAGAGGGGTGAAGGTCTAATAAAATAGCCTATAGGGCAAAGCGATAAAACTTACGGGTTAATTAGACAAAGCGAGGGAATAAATTGAGAATCCCCGCATAAAACAAAGGCTGTAAAAGAATAAATTATGGACTGTCAATATTCTGGCATGGATAATGGACAAAAGTTAATGAGAAGATCCTAAAACTAAAACTTCGGTTTTAGTAAGAAATAATGTTTTTACAAACATAAATTCTGATAGGAATTTAAATGATAAGTATGAAAGATACAAGTCTTGACACTGTTAAGCGCAAGACAATATATTCGAAAAGTGAGATATTTTCGAAAATGAAAGGTTGATATAAATTAAACATGATGTAACACAATCACGGTCAAGAAATGTAATGTGAAGTAGAATCACATTATAACCAAGCAAGCGGTAAAAAGGATCTGGACTAATAAGTCTAGTTAGTGAAACTGGTTAAGGTCAGTAATTCAAGTTAAGAAATTTGGTTTGCTTGTAAGTGGTAAATTCGGTATAACTGAACCGAATAAGTAAATTGAAAAAAATAAAAAGATTTGTTGCTAAAAGTGAAAGATCTCACTAAAGACCTTTAAACGGGTCAAAGTAACGGGTTCATAAAGAAATACGATAGTATATGAAAGCATTGAATATCGCTAAGTTAACTAAACTAGTGGAAATAACGAGATTACGTTATTTTAAGTTACACTATGTCGTATGACATACGTAGAGGTTTTGTAACCAAAACGACATTACCATAATTTTCTGGTAAAGCTAACAATTGGTTAAAGTAGGAGTAATGCTTAAGAGATTACTCAAGTCAAACGCATTGGGTTTAGAAACTCAAGGAACTAGATAAGCAAGGTTTCGAGGACGAAACCTCTTTAAGGGGGGTAGACTTGTAACACCCCGAAAACGGGTTTGGTAATTAACCCACGTTAATACTAAAAGACGGGTAAAGTGCCGCTAGTAGTAAAAATAACCCGGTAAATATTTGGGATTTAATAAGAAATCCTAATATTAGATACAAGCGAAACAAAGTTTTGATGAATTGAGTTTATAAGAGCCCGAGTTAACGGGACTTAAAATAAACTGGGTTATAACTCCCGGAACCCACTAAATAACTAGGAATATCAACCTAGTTAGTCTAGTGTCTTAAAAATAATGAGGAACTTGATGTAGTAACCTTTATAAACTTGGATAAAGTTGAGGGACTAAAATGGTTAAAGTGGAAAATGAGTTTTATTAATTAAAATCTAAAAAACACCAAAACACACACCATTGTGTGTGTTCTGGTCGTACAAAACACAGAGCCAAGAAGAGCTCTTAAGCTCAAACCCTAAAACACAGAAATTGATCAAATTGAAGCCCAAATCAAGAGCCAAATCACTGCATGAACACGAATTCGTGATCACCTAGTCATGGGGATTACAAGGTATGTTGAAACTTATGATTTGGTGATACTTTGAGATTATGATGAACAATCATAATCGAAATTCTGGAATGAATCTTGAATCTATGAGTGTTATTTTGATTATATCTTGGTTTAGAAACAAACCCTAGTAGGAATCTTGATGAATTGTTGTCAAACTAGGGATTTGATAATTACCCTATTATGAGCTAAGTGGGTTTTGGTTGAATTGATGAAATTGATGTTCTAATGGTGTTTATAAACATCATACTAACTCATATGAATGAACTACTTGAACAAATTAGAGATTTTGTTAAGAGTTCATAAGTAACTAGAAGTGGGTTTTGTTAGATATGATGAAATCATGAAGAACTTGAGGTAAAATCACTTGTATGTGATTAACAAGTAAACTAGGAAGTGGGTTTTTATGTAATAGTAAAGATGATGATAAGTTTATGTTTAAAATCATCATATTAGATAATGGAAACAAGGCACTCAAACAAATTAAGTGATTTGGGAACTTGTTCATACATGATTGAAATGGGTTTTGAATGTTATGATGAAATTTAGTAGCCATGTTCATGTAACTAAGTGTATAAGATCATGTTAGCTACTAATTGATAGATAGAACTTGAATGTGCATTTATATGCTAAGGGGCGTTTGACTTTTAGTAGTCAAACCGACCATTAATAAGATCAAATGGTAATTTCGATAGAAAATATGTAAGATGGAATAGTCATAATTAATGATGACTAATATAACCGTCTTACGAATTATGATGATAGTTTGACGCTTGACAAGCTAGGTGGAGGCTTGGAAAGGAAGCGGGTCAAACGAAGCAAGAATGGCGGAAAAAGCATAATTCGGATGCAAGGTAAGTATGGCTTACACTAGTCTTAAATTGTGGAATGTTTTCTTAACATATAAATTATGAATGAGATATCTAAACAATTGAAATATGATGTTCCGTCGTGTAGACGAACGGAACAAGAAAATCAAAGATGATAGAAACCATAATAATGGTTAAAAAGAAGTAAATTGATAATTTGGTCATATTACGTCGAAAGCAATACACGGTTGATGACTAAAATGACCGTAAGGTGTTAAACGGAAAGAGACATGTAGAGGAGATGATAATAATATCATCTCGCAAAGATAAATGGTCATCTTGGCCAAACGGGTCAAAAGGTGTAGACAACACCTTTTGACTATATAGACTAATGATTCTTTTGTCGAGTCATATGCTTACAGGAATAGACATCCAATGGATATTCGCATCGTTCTTAATTAGCGAATATAAAGCAAGGTATTAAAATTTGGGTCTAATTGTTGATCCGAGCCAGGTACGCATATTTATGATGTATGAAAAGTGTTAATTTGGTCGAATAATTGGTGATAGCCCTTCATTGTAAAAGAAGGACCGAAATCGACCAAAACGCCCTTGTAGGCTAAATTGAACAAACAACCCTTAGAGGTTGTTTGGAAAGGAGTCTTATGATTAAATAAAAGTTTAGAACGAGTATAGGTAGTGAAAGATGAAATTCTTGGGCTAAAAGACTCCATTTGAGTCTTTGCCGTAAAATGATATTTCAAGGGAAATAAATCCGGAACACATAGATATCTACTTTAAATCCAACACACATTTAGTTGTGATGGAAGAGTACTAGATAAGAAATATAGGTTACAACGCTAGATTGGAATAAAAGCGAAATCTGAGTTTAAAAGTGCTTAAAATATCCTTAACGGGTCAAAATAAGCATACGAGTGAAAACGGGTTTAAATTGTGTAATAAACCTATGAATAGAACCTAAAATGGTAAATAATATTAAATTAAAAAGTTGTATGTGATTTAGGAATCAAACAAATACGTTTGTTTGATAAAACCGCGAATGGGTCAAAATTTGGTAAAAAGGGAAATAAGCCGAAGACTTAAAAGTCCTAAATCTTGTTAAGCCGGACGTCGGATTTTAACTCCATATGATGGAGAATCAAATTACAAACGTGTAGGAAGAAACGGTGGGTCAAACGGATAAGCGGTTTAAAAGATACGAAAGATTTCGTGTCAAATTACGGCAAAATGGAAAGGTGGGATGCAGGTACCACCGTAATTTACGGTACCACCGTAATTTACGGTGGACCTGAAATGGTTCATGGTGATGGCCTACTGATTTACGGTGAAGAAGCATGAATCCGGGGGCCACCGTAAATTACGGCTCCACCGTAATTTACGGTGGAGAATTTTACATATTTATTTTATTTTTCATTTGATGAATCAATTGTTCTCGAACATCGTTCGGACATTGTTTAAATCCTGTATGACTAAAGCATTTCATGTTTTTATGAAATGTAGGTACATTTGGATGCCGGAAGACGATCAAGCTTAGCGAAGAGCCGAACACGATAAAGATACACGCTTCCGCACCTTGCCACGTTGTAAATTTTAAACAACGAATTTCGATCACGTTATGTAGAATAAATTATAAATTGCAAAAGTTTTTAACAAACCCGTATTTCCAAATGTTTATGTAATCTTAATTACATGTTTGTTTAACGTAAAACTTACGTTAAACCTTGGTTTACAAGAACGGGTGTTACACGGACCACCACCATCACCGCATCATTATCATCAGCCATCATCACGTTACCAGCGGCCCTCCGCCGTCACCGGAAAAACAAGAAAAACAAGATCGACACTCATTTCTGCTTAAAAAAATCAAAGAAAACAGTAAAACGAGTTGAGTTCAACTTACCGGAGAGTCGCCGGAAAAATAAAAGCTCGCGGAACTCCGCAGGAAGGTCTCTAGGTGCCCGATCTACACATGCATGGAGCTAGAATCTCAAAAATAGTTCGCCGGAATTTCGACCGGATCTTCAACGGAGTTGCGCGTGAGCTTAAACGGCTAAGAATCGTTAGAAACGGACACCGCCATCGCACTCGGAGGGCTTCGTTTAGTGGGGGTAGGGGTGTGTGACCGGAAAAATCGACCTCGGAACCTCGCCGGAGCGCCGCCACCTACGACGGCTCCGCCGTGTCGCCGCCGTGCACCGTCGCCGGCTCCGCCGTGTCGCCGCCAGAGTCCGGTCAGATCTAGAGAGAGAACGAGAGAGAAAGGGTGAGAGGAGTGAGAGTATGTGTGTGTGTTATGGTGTGTAGTGTGTGTAGAAACCCTTATATAGCTAGGTTTTTGTGGGTTTGGGCCCAAGGCCCACAAGCCTGTTTCTAGCATTTCGCATGGCCCGATCTCGTTTTTGAAGCCTGTTTTCGCATCCGAACGTCATGGAAGTATCGTGGAGCATAATTTTAATACTAAAATACGTAAATTAGGGTCGGTATTCGACGTTTGCGTGTTCGTTCGTCGGTTGCGTAAAATCGCGTAAAAGGCCTCGTTTGCCGTTTCTGATCCGTTTTTCGATCCGGTTTCGACTGTAATCACTAAAATTAAATTACGAAGCTAAAATATATCATAAAAAAATTAATATTTGACGGCGTTGTCTGGATCTTGTACGGCATCAGTTCGTTGTCGCTTAATATTCAGCAGATCACCATACGCGTACTTTAAAGTCGGATAAACGTTCCTAGACACTCCAAATGCCTAATTAAGTTAATATGCGCTGTAAACACTATTTATTATCGCGTTAATCACCTGTTAATTACGTAATTAAGAGCTGTAAATCACGGGTTGTCACACCCAAAACCGAAACCGACCCTATCCGTAGAGTATATAGGTAGAGTATGCATTTTGATCTCAATACCCGGAACTGGAACTGACCATACCCGAAACCAGACAAGAACCGGAACCGGAACTGATTATACCCGGCTATACCCAATACATGATTCTAATATCTATCATTTTAATTATGTTAGTGCATTTATTTATTTATTTATTTTTACACTATACAATGTATATTTAATAATAATAAACAAAAAAATAGGGTAATGAAAACATAATAGAGTATTTAAAAACCTAAAAATAGGATACTAAAAAACTCTGAAATAGGCTATAGAAAAACCAAAAAATAGGGTCTTTTAATATCTGGTTTCTTAAGAACCAAAACTGAACCATACTCGGAACCGGGCACATAAGGTATGGTTTTTTGGTCAAATAACCGGATCTGAAACCAAACCAGTTATAACAATAACCGGTTCCAACCCTTAAAATGAAAAACCGGAACCGGTTATTAAAAATGCCCGATTTGTGCATCTCCTCCAGTCCTCCATAGACAATTAACAATGATTAATTTTCCAATACTTTTAACATTTAACAGTAATTGAATTTCCTCAAAAAACAGTAGTTTAACATTTACTAACACATTCGTCAAAGACAATTCCACGATTACTTCATTTAATCTTCACATAAAATCCAAACAAAACCCAAAAGTGACTTCATCTAAACAAAATTTAAAAACAGATCTTATATTTTATTGCTCTAATCAAAATATCTAATTATACTTTACATGTTAAAAAGTTAAAATATTAGATCGATTATTGTTATACAGACACAGGACGCCAATTTAAGAATGTATCTTTTGTTAAGTTTATTTGACCATTGCAAGTTATACTTACAATTAACATTTGTATACCGTCTCCGAAAAATATATAAAAGCCATCTATCAAGCTTTGGTAATTTAAAAAAAAAAAAGCTTTGGTAATTTAATAAATTATATACATTTTGGTATTTTAGGATGAGGTTTCAAGAAAACTCACTTGATTGATTTAATTTCTATCATTTAAGATTGAATGAAAAATGAGTAGTGCACATTTATTTTTCATGTTCTTGTAATAACTTGTGTCTTCTCCAGAATCCTCCTCAAAACTAAGATTGTAAAATACAATTTGGATGAGCATAATGTAAACAATGTTTGGAACTTAGCACGTACGGGAAAACAAACGATTTTGGATACTGGAAACACACAAACCACCACGAAGCCAGTCCATGACAATAACCCATCTCTAGTTTACCACAAACTCAAGAAATACATTAGACCTACACAATATCGGGTCTACGCTTCTAAGGTCAAATATCTAAACCTTGTTATTGATAGGCACCGTTTATCTTTCAGGCATCTAACACGTCTTTAAAACATTTTAATATTTGATCCAATTTATTGGCAATAATCCACTTCTTATGTAATAAGTAAAATGTTTAAGTTATGTATTTGCTTCAAAGTTGTCTATAGATTCATGAACTTATTTCTCAAATGATCTATTCTAATTGTGTCGGAACATTAGAGACGTGAGGAGACAAGGATCTAATAAGAATCTTAGATACTTTTTTTTGTAGCAACTTGGCAATGTGGAAGAGAAGTGGAAGTCATTTGATTTTGTCGTAAGTGAACGGTTGTATAAAGCCCACCCATTGTTTTGAATAGAAAATATAGGAAGCAATATAGGAAGCAATAATAGAGTGATACATGATAAAAAAAACATAAGGAGAGTATATGTCTACAAATATATTATCTATTAGTATTTTAGTCAAACACAAATTAATCATATAACCCTAGATCTAAGAAAACCTAAATCAGTTCATCCTACCTCCACCTTCACACCACCACCACCACCACTCTACCACCCACCCCTCCACCATCGGAAGCGGCACAACCACCAATTGCCATCGTACCTCCGTACAACCACCACCAACCTCCACTTGAATCTTCTCCTTCTATGTAATAATTGTTACTGATTTGGTTCGAATTCGAATATAAGCTCGATTTCAATCTTCGATCACGGCGAGCTCAATTGGAACAATCGAGTTTCAATCTTAGAAAGGTAAAGCCTCCGTCAAAGTAGTCGTTGCCGCCACCGTCGGACCCAGTGCCAGAAGTTTATGTGAGAACAACGATATTGCGTTTTACCTCCTAAACCACAGTTGTCGTCGTCGTCTCTTCCCGGAGATATATGTTCTTTTCTAGAAAGTTAAAAGGAAGATACCGACAATATGCAAAGAAGGTTTAGGCATTTCATTAATTTGAGAAATAGGTACAGATGTAGGGACGGATACAATCCACATTTGTGAGTTCTCAGGAACCCAGTGCGTTTGGAAAAAAAAAAAGGAAAAATTAGTGAGAACTTTGTAGAATTTCAAAAAAATTAGTGAGAATTAAAGATAATTTAACAAAAGGAACCAATCAGAATAAAATTCTACATCTGCCACTGTATAGATGGAATATTTGAACAATTATGCTTTTTTTTTTCTTTAGCAAAAATAAAATTCCATTTGTTGAGTTTGTTAGTGTTAGTGTTTTGCATCTTGTTCCATTTTAATTTGTGGGTTTATGTTTCGTAAAACGCAACAATGATTTTAATTAGATAATGTAAAACTCAACAATGATTTTAATTAGATAATGTGGGTTTATGGTAAAATGCAACAATGAAATATTATTAAATAATGTGTTATTTAGGAATTGTTTCAATTTTTATTTTAATTATATAATATTTTTGTTTTGTAAAACGCAATTGTGAAATATCATTGCGTTTTTGAATTGTGTTTTATAACATAATGTAAAATCAAATTTTGTTCCATTGCATTTTATAACACAATGAAAAAAGCCCATTGCGTTTAAAAAAAAAACACATTTTTTTGTCCATAGCGTTTTAGAAAAACACATTTTTTTGTGGTTTTGGTCCATTGCGCTTTAGGAACAACACATTTTTTTAGTTTATTATCTATTGCTTTTTAGAAAAACACATTTTTTTTGTATTTTTGATCCATTGCGTTTTAGGAAAATACATTTTTTGTGTTTTTTGTCTATTGCGTTTTAGAGAAACACATATTTTTGTGTTTTTTTGTCCATATCGTTTTAGAAAAAGGCATTTCTTTGTATTTTTTTGTCAATTGCGTTTTAGAAAATAAAATCATTTTTTTTTTGTTTTTTTTTGTCCACTACATTTTACTCATATTGGCTTTTGATTTAAAAAAAAAAATATAGAAATAATATACTCGTTTTAAAGATAAAAAACGCTAATTTTCAGTGCAATTTTTATAGAAAATAATGTCGTATGAAAAAGTTATTAACATTTTAAAGATGAGGGGGAGAGAATTGGAAGATAGAGAAACTAGTACCTTGGAACTAGAATACCTCTTAACAAACCCACGTGCCTCATTTGTTTTGTTCAATTCCACCAATTAAATCTTAGCCCTTGATTACTTAATAGATGGTCAAGATTACTTTATAACCTTTCTACCCAAATAAATTTTCTTGTATGTCCCGACCCTTCATATATATTATGTACATATAATAAAGTAAATCAATGGAGCTATCAACTTTTTGGTTTTCCCGCCTTTATCTTCTACTTAATTTTGGATAATTAACTTTTAATTAAAGTCTTTATCTTTTACTTAATGATGGATAACTATTATTAACTAAAGTTAATTATTATATCGTTATCTAAATAAAATATCAATATCTATCTAGGGATGGGGTAAAATAGGAACCACTTTTAGATGCGAAAACTGTAGGAACCATTATCCACCCTAGATCTTTCATGTATGAGTGGTTGAGATTGAATTGCTTAAGTTTAATTAGTCTTGTAATGATTTTATTGATTAAAAAATAATAAATAATACAAGAAGGGTATTTTAAAAATTTGACTTGTGTACTATTCATGTCAACTTGTCAAACTAGCAATCAAACATCATAGACTACATCACTCTTCATGTCAACATTAATTACCTTTATCTATTTAAAAAAAATTAATTATAACACATGATTTTTTTTAAATTACACTACATGTCTAAAAAGAAAACGTCTTCAATCTCTTATCTTGATCTTCATTTTCTGTTCGTTGTCCTCTCCATTTGAACATAAAAGCCCCGATACCTACGAAAATCAAAGAAAAACATAGACCGTTTACATTCCACAAACGTTTAGTGGAGCTCGGGCTGGCGATCAGGGGCATAAAAAACATTTTTTTATCATGTGTAATAATTTTATTTACATTCGACACCGTGCGTGATTTTTTTTTTTAAATTCGACAACGTATGGGAAACAATTTTTCAAACGTATGTAAATATTAAACATTTATGCATGCCATTTTTACATACGTTTGAAAAATAGATTTACGCGTGACATTTAGAGGAACTCGGACTGACGATCAGGGGCGTAAAAAACATTTTTTTTTTCATTCGACACCGTACACAAAAAAATATTTTACATTCGACAACTCACGTAAAAGCAATTTTCAAACGTACGTAAAAACTATTTTATGCCTTCTGTTTTTACATACGTTTGAAAATTAGATTTACGTGTGACGCTTAGAGGAGCTTGGGTCGGCAATCAGAGGCGTAAAAAAACTTTCTTTACGCACGTGGTCAAAACATTTTTTTATGTTTTTACATAGTGTATAACAACCCTCCTAAATTACTTTCGACACCCCTAAATTATTTAGAACACCTCTAAATGTCGTAAATTACACCCAGTATACGAAAACCGGTCCCGAATACCTTTATTTTTATAAAAATTACATAAAAACAAAATCTGAGTGTCGCTCGCGGGCCGCGAAGCCTTTGCCTTCAGGTTACGTGGGGCGCGACAGGTCAACCACCAGGCCACTCCCGGTGCGGCCACGTGGCGTGTGCGTGTCGAGCCTAGTGGCCGAATCAGCCAAGCTAGGGCCTACCCTAGCTGGCCTCGCGGGCCGCGAAGCCCTATGTTGACTCTCTCGCGGGGCGCGAGAGACTGGTCGACCAGCCCTATAAAAGGAGGCCATCAGCCTTCAGTTTCCGTCGCTCATTTCTTTCGATTCTCTCTCAATTTCTAAAGTTTAGAAGTAATACCCGGGCATTAAACCCACTAAAATAACGAAGTTTTGCCTCGTTGTAACTATTATAACCCCCAGTTACATATTAGATACGCTGCCCGATTGATCTAGTGCTCCGTAACGGCTGTCGAGGTTCTGCCCGATGTAGTCGTTGGAGTTCTGTCTCGGAGAGGATATAACTAATGTAGATATTGGGTTATTATACTAATGTGTGTGCATTGCTTAAATTATTAGATTATAACTAGGAAACCACAAGGAAAAGTCTAAAATAGTAATGTGAGTAATTCCTCTTTTTGTAAACTGTTTTTACAAAACCTCAATTGTTTTAAATTATATTTAACAGTGATTGAGTATTTGTGATTCTACAATTACTGTCGGTATGTTGGGGTTTTGTATACAAAATTTGTTACTACACTGTGAGTAGTAACATGACCACAAGTCGGGTCGACAGTACCGTTGGTGGTAATTAAGGTAGAATAATAAACAAATGTAATTGTTGATTGCCCTCAATACTGTACAATGATAAAAACCTGTCTTGATTAAATTGGGATTCACTCACCAGTATTTCCCACTGACAAAATGTTTTTAAACGCGTTTCAGGTAATAAAATGTGAAAGCCAAATAGAAGCCAGCTGGAGAGCACTGAAGGCTTGAAAAAATGTGGCTATAAAAGTTACCTAAATAAAGAAATATGTTTTATTCAATAAATTAGGGTTTATCCCAATAAACATGTTTGTAATGAAAACTTGGGTTTTATCCCAATAAGTTTATAATTATAAAAATGTGGTGTTTTACTCTGATAAAATATTTCCTAACTACGGTCCTGATGTAAATTCCGCTGCCAATTAATGATAAACACTGATACCACTATCTCTGAGTAGGCCGCGGCCGCCTGCCTCCCGAGGCAGGGGTCGGGGGTTGCGACATAAGGTGGTATCAGAGCTATAACCACTAATTTCAGCCAAAAAAGTGTTCTGCTGACATTAAAATTATCAATTTTGTTAGAAAATAATCAATGAGACTATGTGCATACGTGTAGATTATTGTTTTGTGTTATTTGACAATTTGTTAGTTTACAGTATGAGTGATCAAGGACCTTCGGACGCTTACCGTCAATTGACCAGCTCTCCTAGGGACGAAGGAACTTCTTCCCAGCCTACCCCCTCTGGGTATTCGGCTGACACTGAAGAAGGGATTTTCGTATTCAAAGCACACTCTGAAGAGTCGTTCCCTCCCAAGAAGAGAGGATGGTTCAGCAGAGGAGCTCATGAACGTAGAAAAAGGATGAGAAAATTTTAGCAGCAAAGGGCCTTAGCAGCGGCCAATAGAGAAATGAATGTTCAAACCCAGAATATACTCAATAGGAGATTAGCTAATTTTCACATATTAGCTACCATAGCTGCAGACCCTAACCTAGAACAACTCATAGCACCACAACCACTGTCGTTGTTCCCAACACAATCCATGGAAGTAGAAATTGACCCAGCTGACCAGATCCCACTACCTGCCTTAGACCCAGCCTATATCCCTAGAGTACCAGCACCCCATCCTCCAGACTATGACCCATGGTTTGACAACCATAGGGATTACCAACAACGCTACCCACTAGAGGAGCCCATGCCAGACCCAATAGCACCCTATCCAAACCTTGACCCTCTAGACCCATATTTTGACAATGATCAATACATACGGGAAATTCTAGAGAACCCCTACCCACATGAGGAACCGATGCCACAGTTTCCTGACCCAATACCAGCAGCAGCCCCACCCATGAGTACTGAGAACATACAGGAACTCTGCACCTTTAGTGAGGAAATTTTAGAAGGAAGTGAGAGAATGAGACAGATAAGGGAGAGACTCGTCTGGAAATATGACGAGCGCGATATGCAATATTGGATGAACCCCTATCAGTAGTAATAGTAATACTAATATATATGTATATATATATATGTGTGTGTGTGTGTGTGACTTGACAAAAAAATATTAGATAATCTAATAACTATCGATGCATACTAGTATTGTATTTTAATTTCAAGTTGTGATTTGTAATAGGTGCATAATATATAAATAGAGTAAATGTCGCAATGTACGATGATTTTGACCAACCTGTTTGTGTTGTGAGATTGTTTGCATTTAATATTAAATTGCGATATTAATATTTGGTAATTGTCTAAAAAATCCAGATGGCCAACGACGCAAATCGGGAAAACTAGAATAATGAAAATCAGATAAATAACAGTACTATTCGACATATAGTAACCCAAGGAATTAGAGATGCTATGCCACCTATCATCCAAAATGTTAGGGAAGTAGAAAATAATAACAGTAATAGTGGAAATAAGCGATCACGTACTGAACCCAATCATAGCGTGAAGAATGGACCGTTACTTCAATTGCCAATTCCAAAAAGAAGAAGAACCATGTCTTATGGTTGTTCTTACAAAGAATTCTGGTCCTGCAAACCTATAGAATTCTCGGGCAATGAAGGAGCCATTGCAGCTCTACGCTGGATAGAAAAGACTGAGGCAGTCTTAAAAATAAGCAAGTGTGCAGAAGAAGACAAAATCATGTCTGCTTCCAATTTATTTAAGAATGCAGCCCTGGAATGGTGGAATACTATTCTCCATACTAGGGGAAGTGACAAGGTCTATAGTATGGAATGGAATGAGTTTAAGAATATGGTTGAAAGAAAATTCTGTCCTCCTAATGAAAAGGAGCAGATAGCTAATAAATTCTTAAACCTTAGAATGACTGGAGTAGACAGCAAGGGTTACACTACTACATTAATTGAATATGCTAGAATAGTACCAACCCTAGAATCACCAGAACCAGTGTTAATCTCTCGTTACATATGGGTATTAATCAGTGAAATTAGAAATGTAGTCAAGGCAGCTAGACCACAAACCATAGAAGAAGCTGTAGAACTAGCAAATACCTTGACTGATGAACTAGTGCATACCCAAGAAGAAAACCAAAGAAAAAACCTAGCTCAAAGGCTTACCCAGGAATTTCGCTACGGTAATTCCAACCGTGAGAAAAATATAGGTTCTCCCTCTACACCTTACTGCAAAGCCTGTAAGAAAAAGTATTCAGGAAGATGCTCCACCTACTACAACAACTTCAAGATACCAGGACATAAAGAAGAAGATTGTAGGAAGAAACCTAGTAATGGAGTGTACTTCAACTGTGGATAAAAAGGGCATATCAAACCGAATTTTCCGAAACTAGCTCTAGCCATGAACAACAAGACTACTAAGAATGCTAGGGCATTTGTTTTGACAGCTGAAGAAGCAAAGATGATTCCGGACGTGATTGTCGGTACGTTTTTAGTTAATGATGTTTTTGCTAAAGTATTATTTGACTCTGGTGCGAACCAAAGTTTTATTAATACTTCATTTTGCAAACTTCTCAACCAACCATTAACTAAACTTCAACAAGAATGTCTAGTAGAAACCGCAAATGGAGAATCCATTAAGATTACTGAAATCTTGCAGGGAGCAAGAATAGAATTTTTAAATCAAAAGTTTATTGCAAATCTTTGCCCAATGAATCTGGCAGGATTTGACATTGTATTAGGAATGGATTGGTTAGTAGCCAATAAAGCCAGTATTCTATGTGATCAAAAGTCAATACAAGTAAATTCACCAAAAGGTGAAAAGATCACAATTAAAGGAGATAAGCCAACTAGACCCACAAAATTCATCTCTGTGATGAAAACTGCATGCTGTGCAAGAAAAGGGTCACCAGTATATATGATTCCCATAATCATTCACACTAAAGGAAAAGAATTAAAAGATATCCCCGTAGTATCTCAATTTTCAGATGTATTCCCAGAAGAATTACCAGGACTACCGCCAGACAGAGAAGTTGAATTTAGAATTCATCTGCTACCAGGAACAACACCAATTGCCAAGGAACCTTACCGTTTGGCACCTGCAGAAATGCAAGAGTTAAAGAAACAGTTAGACGAACTATTAGAAAAAGGATTCATACAGCCAAGTTCATCGCCATGGGGAGCACCGATCTTGTTTGTCAAAAAGAAAGACGGGTCAATGCGTATGTGCATTGATTACCGAGAGATGAATAAGGTCACGATTAAAAATCGGTAACCATTACCGAGAATCGATGATCTGTTTAATCAATTGCAAGGAGCTCGATTCTTTTCTAAGATCGACTTACGCTCAGGATATCATCAATTAAAAGTACAGGAAGAGGACACTCCTAAGACCGCTTTTAGAACAAGGTATGGCCATTATGAATTTACTGTCATGCCATTTGGTTTAACCAATGCCCCAGCCGCATTTATAGACATGATGAACTGAATATGTAAGACATATTTGGATAAATTCATAATTGTCTTTATAGATGATATTCTCATTTACTCCAAAAGTAAAGAGGAACATGCAGAGCATCTGCATGCACTCCTAAATTTGTTGAGAAAAGAAAAGCTTTACGCTAAATTTTCGAAATGCGAATTCTGGTTAGAACAAGTGCAATTTCTTGGACATTTAGTTAATCATGAAGGAATTCATGTGGATCCACAAAGATTGAGGGAATTACTAAATTTGAAAGTCCTTGAGTCACCAACCGAGGTTAGAAGTTTTCTAGGATTGGTCGGTTATTATCGACGATTTTTCTGAGATTTTTCCAGAATAGCCATTCCCTTAACTAAGCTAACCTGTAAGTCTGTTAAATTTGAATGGGGACCAAAACAGAAAGAAGCCTTTAGAATTTTAAGCAAAGATTAACCAATGCACCCATACTAGCATTACCAGAAGGAACAGAAGACTTTGCAGTCTTTTGTGACGCTTCTAAATTAGGTTATGGATGTGTGTTAACGCAACGTCAAAAATGTTATAGCCTATGCCTCTAGACAACTTAAGAATCATGAAGAAAATTATTCAATCATGATTTAGAATTAGGAGCCATAATATTTGCCCTGAAAATTTGGAGACATTATCTTTATGGTAGTAAGTTTACCATTTTCACCGATCATAAGAGTTTAAGATATGTTTTTGGACAAAAAGAGTTGAATATGAGACAAAGACGCTGGATGGAAATTCTTAGTGATTATGATTGTAGTATCCAGTATCATGCAGGAAAAGCTAATGTAGTAGCCGATGCTTTAAGTCAAAAGTATCATGAAAAGCCAAAAATAGTACGTTCTCTTAAATTAAATCTGCAGATAGATTTAAATGAGCAAATTAGAGAAGTACAAGAATCAGTAATCAAGGATGATACTGAAAAATTAAAAGGTATGATTAAGGAATTAGAACAAGGAACAAATGAAATTTGGAGATTCCATAAGAAAAGAATGTGGATACCTAAACTAGGAAACCTACACCACCGAATATTAGAAGAAGCCCATAAGTCGATACATCCTGGAAGTGATAAAATGTATCAAGACTTAAGAAAGAATTTCTGGTGGATAGGAATGAAAAAGGATATAGCAGCTTATGTTGCCAAGTGTCTAACCTGTTCACAGGTTAAAGTTGAACACCAGAAACCCTCGGGATTGTTGCAGCAATTGGAAATGCCTGTATGGAAATGGGAAATGATAACAATGGACTTTGTTAACAAATTACCCAAGACACGAAAAGGTTATGATACAATCTGGGTGATTGTAGATAGGTTAACTAAATCTGCTCATTTCTTGCCGATGAAGGAAACTTTCAGCATGGAACAGTTAGCCAAGCTATATGTAAATGAAATAATTTCATTACATGGAATTCCTTTATCAATTGTTTCTGATAGAGATAACCGTTTTACTTCTCATGTTTGGACAAGTTTCCAAAAAGCAATGGGAACCAAGCTAAATCTAAACACCGCTTATCATCCTCAAACGGATGGACAAAGCGAACGGACAATTCAGACAATGGAAGATATGCTTAGAGCTTATGTAATTGATTTTAGAGGAAATTGGGATGATCATTTACCATTAATAGAAATTTCTTACAATAACAGCTATCATACCAGTATCAATGCTGCACCATTCGAAGCACTTTATGGATGAAAGTGTCGAACCCCAGTCTGTTGGGCAGAAATTGGAGAAAAGCAACTATCTGGACCCGAGATAGTGCAAGAAACAACAGACAAAATTATTCAAGTCAAGGAAAGACTAAAAGCAGCATGCGATCGACAAAAGAGTTATGCTGATAACAGGTGAAAGCCATTGGAGTTTCAAGTAGGAGACAATGTATTATTAAAAGTTTCTCATTGGAAAGGAGTGGTAAGATTCATCAAGAGAGGAAAGCTAAGCCCCAGGTATATTGGACCCTTTGAGATTATTAGAAAAATAGGACCAGTAGCTTATCAGCTACAACTGCCAGAAGAAATGGCAGGAATACATGATGTATTTCATGTATGTAATCTCAAAAAGTGTTTAGCCGATGAATCATTAGTAGTACCTCTTAAGGATATAGAGGTAAATGAAAAGCTTATGTTCGTAGAAAAGCCTCTACAAATTGAAGACATGAAAGTCAAGAATCTCGAACACAAGAGACTAGTTCTAGTCAAAGTGAAATGGGATTCCAAGAGGACCAGAGTACACTTGGGAGCTTGAATCAGAGGTGCAGAGGAAATATCCGCACCTATTTCAGTAGACCTCGAGGACTAGTTCTAAAACAAGGTGGGGAGGATATAACAACCCTCCTAAATTATTTCCGACACCCCTAAATTATTTAGAACACCTCTAAATGTCGTAAATTACACCCCGTATACGAAAACCGGTCCCGAATACCTTTATTTTTATAAAAATTACATAAAAACAAAATCTGAGTGTCGCTCGCGGGCCGCGAAGGCTTTGCCTTCGGGTTACGCGGGGCGCGACAGGTCAACCACCAGGCCACTCCCGGTGCGGCCACGTGGCGTGTGCATGTCGAGCCTAGTGGCCGAATCAGCCAAGCTAGGGCCTACCCTAGCTGGCCATGCGGGCTGCGAAGCCCTATGTTGACACTCTCGCGGGGTGCGAGAGACTGGTCGACCAGCCCTATAAAAGGAGGCCATCAGCCTTCAGTTTCCGTCGCTCATTTCTTTCGATTCTCTCTCAATTTCTAAAGTGTAGAAGTAATACCCGGGCATTATACCCACTAAAATAACGAAGTTCTGCCTCGTTGTAAGTATTATAACCCCCGGTTACGTATTAGATATGCTGCCCGATTGTTCTAGTGCTGCGTAACGGCTGTCAAGGTTCTGCCCGACGTAGTCGTTGGAGTTCTGTCTCGGGGATGGTAAACTAATGTAGATATTGGGTTATTATACTAACGCGTGTGCATTGTTTAAATTATTAGATTATAACCAGGAAAATTCTAAAATAGCAATGTGAGTAATTCCTCTTTTTGTAAACTGTTTTTACAAAACTTCAATTGTTTTAAATTATATTTAACACTGATTGAGTATTTGTGATTCTACAATTACTGTCGGTATGTTGGGGTTTTGTATACAAAATTTGTTACTACACTGTGAGTAGTAACATGACCACAAGTCGGGTCGACAGTACCGTGGGTGGTAATTAAGGTAGAATAATAAACAAATTGCTGATTGCGCTCAATACTGTACAATGATAAAAACCTGTCTTGATTAAATTGGGATTCAATTAACAGTATTTCCCACTGACAAAATGTTTTTAAACGTTTTTCATGTAACAAAATGTGAAAGCCAAATAGAAGCCAGCTAGAGAGCTCTGAAGGCTTGAAAAATGTGGCTATAAAAGTTACCTAAATAAAGAAAGATGTTTTATTCAATAAATTAGGGTTTATCCCTATAAACATGTTTGTAATGAAAACTTGGGTTTTATCCCAATAAGTTTATAATTATAAAAATGTGGTGTTTTACTTTGATAAAATATTTCCTAACTATGGTCCTGATGTAAATTCCGCTGCCAATTAATGATAAACACCGATACCACCATCTCTGAGTAGGCCGCGGCCGCCCGCCTCCCGAGGCAGGGGTCGGGGGTTGCGACATAGTGGTGCTCTCATACCCAGTTCGTATAAATGTTTACATACATTGTCAAACTTTTTTACGCATGTTGTCAAAAAAATTGTATGCACGTTCTCGAATGTTTTTTTAAAAGATGTGGTGCAAAGTCAGCAAACGTTAACGAATGAAACAAAAATTCTCAATAAACATATAAGACAAATATAGCTTGCATTTTATAAAGAACATTATGTCATAATTAGAGAAAATAGAGCAAAAATAAATATATATCATTTTCGATAATTTTGTATTCTCTAGTAAACATATAAGACAAATATAGCTTGCATTTTATTAAGAACATTATGTCATAACTAGAGAAAATAGAGCAAAAAGAAATAGATATCATTTTCGATATTTTTGTATTTTTTAAATTACGTAATACTTTTGGTGTTTGAATTTAAAACCTAAAATATTTTCCCAATTTTAAATATAAAAAGTATAAAAGAGATGAAAGGAAAAAGATATGTCATATAAATGACGATGTGATGTGTTTAGAGATAAGAAAGAGGGGATGTATCATTGAGAGAAAAAGACTAAAATACCCTTTTGAATTAAATTGATTATAAGTGATGTATTAAAATTCTGTTTGATGGGAAGAGTTCTCATGGTTCTTGCAATTGGTAGTGGTTCCTCCTTGAACCGAATCCTATATATATCAAAATCTAATCTTCTAAATTATAATAAAAGATTTCAATTAATGGCATATGATATTTTCTCCCTTAACCTAAAAAAGTTTATTTATATTTGTTAACATTTAATTATACATAAATATCACTTATCTTTATCAATAATAATAAAATTAATTAATAAATTATTCTAAATAATTAATTAACTAGCTTAGAACCCCGTGTTTTGCACATGTTGCATAAATTTGGTTTTATATAATAAACAATATAGTTATATCTTTAATATACCCCGTGTCTTGTACAAGTTAAACAAATATAATCTAATCGATTAACACATACACCATCAAGATATGTATTTAAATGATGAATTTGATGTACTATTTACTTATTAATGTTTTAATTTGTTTTTTTATTTATTATTAGATTAGAAAGATATGTATTACATGTGGTATAACCAATGAAATATTAGATGATTATTAATAAGCGAAAAAATAAAATAAATAATAAATAAATAAATAAGAGAGATTCGTGAACTTTGTGATTTAATATTATTTTCTCATTTATGTATCCTATTAAATATTAAATAATAATAATAATATTAAAAATAATTTAACTAAATCTGATTTAAATGAGAATAAAAATTTATATATTTGTGTGGTTCTACAAAGAAAAAAGAAGAAGAAAACTTCTTCTATCTCCTACGGGGAAGGAGAAAATACAAATTATATATATTATTGTTAATTCAAAGTTTGGTAAAAAAAGTTATTATCCATATCTAAAGTATATTTAGTTGAACTATATAATATAAGGAGATTAGTAATTCAAATTTTGATAAAAAAAGTTATTATCATTATCTAAATTATATTTAGTTAAACTATTGTTTAATAGGAAAAATAAATTAAAAAATAAGATAAGGTGTCACCAGAGATTGGCTTGTGTCCAATTTTTTTTTCATTTATTAGTATAGAAAGATTAAAAAGGTTAAAAAAGTTTAATTAGTTACAAATCATTACACAGGTTTATGTAGTACCCGAAAGTTAATTTACATATTTATAATATTACCCACAAATATTAACGTATCAGTATAACACTGTCACACCCCAACCAATGGCGGAAACATCGGGGCGCGACACTGAGCGAAACAGATTGTACAAGAGAAATCCATAACAACTACTTTTACCAAATATTTAAAGTTACGTCCCATACCATAACATACTTAGCAAATCAGTTAATACATAAGAGTATCTCAAAGACAATAAAGCAGTTTCGACAACTCATAAATTAATTGTTTTGTTTCTAGACTCTCCTAAGCTTGATTCCAAAACATCCAGCAATCCTAGCATCTTAAACACCTGTCACATACGTTAAAATAAAGGTCAATACACATAGTGTAAAGGTGAGCATACAAGTTTAATAGCATAATAGTAGCAAAAGCGAGTTACGCATAACCAGCATGTAACATGTATAATGTGAAGCAAATAGGTTATCGACAATGAAATATGCACAGACGTGACTACGAGTTGTAGAGTGCGCAACACATATCACCATTGTGACATGTGAAGAAATACCCTTAGCAACCCTCGTCCACGACATGTGCTGAGTCCAAACTATAGTACTATCGTTGCTAAGGTGTCAGGCAACAATCACTGTGTAAACATAACATACAAGCATTCATCGAATAACACGTATAACATGCAGAGCGGTTAGCGTATAAAAGTGTTTGCGTTATGTGATTGATGTGATTTGATATAGGTAACGTATGTAACACCCAAAAGTGCTTAAAGCTAAAAGGGGATCGAGCATACTTACAGATTGTGTTTAGTCAATAAACACTCTCTTGGATTGAAGGGAGCGCTGAGAGATTAGCCTGAACACAGTACTATAGTATGAGCGGTGATCGGTGCGTAAAACGAGGCAAGTGACTGTGGGACGGATCGTCATCCGATCGGATTACCTTCCGGACGGATGGCCATTCGCTCGGAGCGTCACTCGTCTGGGATGGATGTGTTTGTGTATGATGGAACTTTGAAGTTTCCGTTGTAGTATTTGAAAAGACTTGGAATGTCTATACCCTTCAGGTTGTCCGGTCGGACGGTCATCCGGACGGATGGCCGTCCGCTCGGATGGTAACCCGAGTGGAGACCTTATTCTTTTGAACTTTTGAAATTGTTTTAAGTGTTTAACAACACAAGTCCCTGGGACGGTTAGCCATTCGGTCGGATGGCTATCCGATCGGATGGCCGTTCGTCCGGGCGACTTGTTCGAGTTGAAAAGTTTTGTAAAATCAACCAAGTTTAGAAAGTTTAATGTTTGAACCGAGACGATGTGATAACGTTTTAAACAACGGAAACCCCATCAAGTCCAAGTCACCCGATCGGATAGGAATCACCCCGTCCGTTCAGTTAACTGTTCTTGCCGGTTATTCATGTTCAACCCATGAGTCGGTTGTCTCTTTGATAGAAATCCGTTCTCAGACCGACATTTCACTAGTGAATGAGTAGGAGGCCTGAATGAGCTCAGATTCTATCAGTTTTATGTGAAAAGTTGAGATTATTGAAGAAAAGTTTGAAACCCTTCGATTTTGTTTAGATTTAGAAGAAATCGGAGTTTAAATGTTGTAGAAATCACTTAGATATGAGTTGTTCTTGGTGGTATGAAGCCACACTTTGAAGTTCATGAGAACCCCTGATGACATCACCCTAGAACAACCCAAACCAGCCGATTTCAAGGTGAAAAGTCAAGATTTGTTGGTGAAAATGACGAAGAAGTGTGTGTAGATGATAGAAGTACACGATTTGGGTTGAAAACTTACAAGAATCGCGAGGAATCGAGAGAAAATTGGGCTGGAACGTGTTGGTCGGAAGAGGAGCTGTCACATCAATGATTGTTGATGTGGCAGGTGCTATTTATAGGCAAAGAGAGGAGAAAGGCGGTGTAGATGACGGATCGAAGGGCGACTCGATCAGATGGGTTTTGTGAGTTGGTTTTCGGTGTTTTGTTTCGTGCGTGGAGCGTTGCGACGCGATGCGAGTAAGCGATGCAATAGTATGACACATTAATTACACAAATAACCTAACTAACAATCATAACCCTAAACATACCCATTATGTGTTTCGTGTTGTGATGTATAAGAATTTATACATCTTTTAAACGTCAAATACGCCCCGTTTATGCGAAAACTCTTTGTATTTTCATTGATTTTGGTACTCATTTGAGTTGTTTGTGAAAATACAGGACCGGGCTTCGGCCCGGTGATGAAACGGAGGCTTTTGGAGCAAAATGGAGCGAAAATGGAACATTCCAGCAAACTGCCAGATATGGCACGACCGTGCCACCCAGGAGCACGACCGTGCCAGCCATTCCGACATCGGCACTCTCGATCAGCACCATCATCCAGCACCAGCACCATCAAAAATCAAGGGAGCACGACCGTGCCATATGGTGGCACGACCGTGCCAGGTCAATTTTGGCCCCAAATTAGCTTGTTTCCGAGAATAAGTGAATCATGGCCGAGCACTATCGGCTGGCACGACCAGACCATGCCCGAGCATGGTCGTGCCACCTCGGGAACTTTTGAGCGCGATTTTTCCCAAAATGGTAGCATACTTGGTCAACATTCAAGAAAGTGGCTCTGACACTTGCCAAGCACGACCGTGCCAAAAGGTGGCATGGTCGTGCCATTCTCCCAGCAGCTTAAATACGAGTTTCTAGCTCATTTGGAGGGGAGTTGGAGCATTTTGGTGACTTTTTCTCTCAAGAATCTGGTCTTGGAAGCTTGTTGGAGCCAAGAGGGAGCCTTGAAGAGGACTTAATCACTTGAAGATCTACTCAAACATCATTTAAATCTTGTCTTTAACTTGGTTAGCTTACTAGTTACTACATTATGAAAAATTTATGTTTATTTGCACTTGATTTGGTAGCCATGAACCTTATGGGCTAAACATTTGAGTTGTCTAAACTTTGTTGAAGCTAATGAATATGTGATAACATGGAAGTAGATGTGATGATTGTTCTTGTTAATCTTCATGTTGGTATTTAATCTTGTTCTTGGAGTTCATGTGTATGCTTAAAGTTCTTGTTCTTGAATGTTTGCTCATAAGCATTTACATGTTGTGTTGGAAAGCCCATGTAAAGATTATGATTATTGAATCTTGTTAACTTGTTAGTATGATTCATAGCATGAAACTAGGAATGGTGATTGCTAATGTGATTGAATGATGATTTGAGCATATGTATGAATTCTTGCATCTAGATTTGGAAAGATCATGAGTATGTTTATATGGATTCTATAGTTTGTGTTCTTGTTAGTTTGATGATTTAGGCCAAAATTGTTAGCTAGCATGACCACGCTTGTGGTTCATATCAAGAACATGATGATAGTGCCAACTACTTGAAACCAAGTTAGGGTGATTAGTGTGTTTTTCATATTAGTTTTCCCTAATTTGTAGAGTTAGGAGTTTTGACAAACAAATAACTCATCATTAAAGATTAACATCAACTTAGCAAGTGAGCTTAAAAGAATAATTTTTAGGTGATTAGAATGTTAATTCATTTTTAGTTTTCCTAAGAATTATAGACTAGGAAGCCTTGATTGGGGACTTAGTCAAATTTAGAGCTTGCATCATCACAATTCCTTCCACCTTGTTGTCATATGTTTGTTAGTGGAGACTTAGTTTAGGCAACCCTTCCTTAGATATTGTTCCTTGCTAGAATTTTTAGTAGTTTATTTCCTTGCATGCTAAGTTAGAAAAATCAACCCAATCATTTGAAAAGGCTTTAAAGTAGCAAAAGTTTAGTATCGAGACACCGCATCCACGGATTGATATCCGGTTCTTACTGATTAGCTATATTACCACCCGACGGGTACACTTGCCCTTTGTGTGTGTAGTTAGTTTCTAGGTGAAAAACCATTTTAAAACTAAATTTGTGTGAACAAATATCTTCATAAAAAATTATATATAATTCACGCACATCAAGTTTTTGGCGCCGTTGCCGGGGATGCGGTCTTCTTGAAAACGATTCGAGTTGCTTATTTAGCCATTGTGAAAAGTGTAAAAAGTTTGTGTCTACTTGTTTTATTTGCCTTTGCTTGACTATTTGAAAAAAAAATGATTATTTGCTAGTTGTTTTTGTTTTTGTATATATTTTGTGCATTGTGCTCCTCTTTATTCCCTACAGGTCGTGCATGTCCTCAACCCCCGCTGTTGATATCGTTGAGCCTTCAGCGGAGCCGGAGCGTGATCTTCACCGGAGGCTGCGGGAGCGGTTTCGCTTGGTAGCCGAGGCGATCGAGGTAGACGCGGGAGGAGACGACACCTTCTACGAGGTTCAAGTAGACATGGCGGACGCAGAAGAGAATAGGATCTTGAACGAAATAGGAAAACCGTCACTTGATGGTTTGCCTGCGAGCATCAATGCACCGACAATCGACAATAATAATTTCGAGATCAAGGCTGGCACCATATCGATGTTGCAGAATGCGATACAGTTTTATGGCAAGGATCACGAGGATCCTAGTGTTCACATTGCGGGGTTTCTTGAGGTTTGTGCCACGTTCAAGATTCATGATGCATCATTGATGTGGGGTAAAATACACATATTTGTCCCGTGTAAAATGTATAATTTTTGTATAGTTTTTATCTATTATTTTTAGTTTTAGTATTATATTATATTATATTATATCGTGTTTTGGCAGGTTCTGGTGCAAATGGAGCGAAAAAGAGTAATATGGAAATGACCAGGCAGTCGGGCAGAGTAGAATGCCAGAGACCGAATTAAAATTGTCAATATTTTCCGTGATTGGGTTGAGCCCACTTATCTCTGTATATTAAAAAGCCCGGACCTGTTGTGGGGGCCGCCAAACATCAAAAGTCCAGTAGTTCACGTGAGAATTGGGGCTTTGGGCCATGATCATAATTAATTAAACAGGGGGACGCAAAAGCTGATTATAAGGGACAAAACATCAGAAGGCTACATCACTATTATTTGGATCAATATCAGACGAAAAAGAATAAAATGGGCGGCTACTATTTTTTTGGGGCGACATACACTAATTGGGCCAAGCCCAATATGTGAACGAATTTAAACAAAGAGGGCGGTGCACTAAAATAGAGAGAGGAGGCTGCCATATTATTGGAGGGGAGCCGCACATAGATCTGGACGACAGAACTCGATACGAAGTCAGTGGAGGACGGACGTGAGGAGAGCCGCACATCGGATATTGGGGAGATCAGCAAGGCATTCAAAGCAGGGAATCGTTGGAGTAAAGCGGGAAGCACACGGAACGAAGATTGACGGGTTTTACCACTCTGATTTATCTTGTTCTTAGTTTTTCTTGTTTAATTCAATGAATTCTTGTTTGAGATTTTGTGTTTTTATTTTTAAAATCATGATTGTCGGCTAAAAGCCTTTAACTACCTAGGTTATGACAATAGTTAAATAAAGTTTGGTTCTTTATTCGATTTTTGGCGTGGTTGTGGATTTTTCTTGTATTGTAAAAGCTTCAGGAATTTAACTTGGTGCATATGCGTGCTTGACGATTATTTTATTATTGTTTATTGCTTCGTATAATCCTTGGTGACGGTCTTTATCACATAATAGGGTTGTATTAGGGTTTCTTGATTTAGGTGACGGTCTTTATCACATAATAGATCATTAATCCTTTAGGGTGAAAATTGCATAAGTAACCTTAGAAGTAATATCCGGTAATTTAATAAAATCAAGTGTTCTGCTAAACTCGTCGCTGAGAGGCTCGAGGTTATTAATAGGTCTCGGTTTGGTTATAAGTCCTTAACATTCCATTGTCTATTAAGCCAAGATTAAAACCTGTAGTTGCTTTAGACGTTCGCGCTGAGAGGTAGAGCGTCTTATATAGGCACTTTCAAGAAACTAGAGGACTGAGAGGAAATCTAGAAAACCGGTGAGCGTAACAGCCTAGGTAGTGCCATAAGAATCGCCTTGAGAGTGTTTGAGGGGCTTAGTGGTGTCTTAATAGGTTTAGTATCCAAAGATCCCGGTTCCACACCACAAAATCATCGAATAGAGATCCATTCTGAGTTTAGCTTGCGTCTAGCCTAGGTAGTCTTCATCGCCACTGGTTCTAGTCTTCGTCCAAGTTCGTGTTAGTTATTTAGCTAATCTAGATTATTCGTTATTTGCATTCTTTAGGATTTTTAGAAACCCCCCAATCAATAAACAAATAGTTGAGTCGTGCCAGTCTTAGTCTAGATAGAGTCATTAGCGTAATTTAGTAGAGTCTCTTGGGTTCGATACTCGGACTTCCTTAGGCTATACTGCATCGATCGGTACACTTGCCGGTCGTGTGGTTTAGGTTTTAGAGAGTCAAAGTTTTATAAATTTAAAACTTAGAGAGTCTAGTTTAGGGTTTAATTTAGTTAAACCACTTTGTGCACATCAATCATCGGATGCTATCCGCCTTCGGCTCTTTCCGTTTTCTTTACGGGATGGAGCCAAGGAGTGGCTTCTTTCACTTCCAGCTGGATCTATTACTACATGGAATCACTTAGCTGAGAAGTTCCTTTAGAAATATTTCCCTCCAGAGAAATCTGTTCGGTTGAGAACCAAGATTCTGAACTTTTGTCAGGACGAGGACGAGTCTCTTTACGAGGCATGGGAGCGTTTCAAAGAGCTTATGAGAAAGGTCCCACATCACGGGTTGCCCAAGTGGCAACAATGTCAGATCTTCTACCATGGTTTGGACAGTCAGGGACAGATGATGGTTGATACATACTCGGGTGGGGATATCGGCACGAAAAATGCCACCGAGGCATTTGAGATTCTAGAGAGATGTGCCGCGAAAAACCGGACGCAACAGCCACCAAGAGGTAAGAGTTCTCGGCAGGGAGGTCATCATGTGGACGACTACACAGCCATGACAGCACGTATGGATGCCTTATCTTCGAAATTTGATCGAGTGATGGAAATGCACTCGAGAGGTTCTTCGAGTGGGGGAGCATATCAGGTAGGTGATTTTCAGACGGGAGAGATGTCACATGAGCATGTTGATTTTATGGGAAACCAATACCGTCCTCAAAATAATCCCTACAGCAATACTTATAATCCGGGGTGGAAGAATCACCCAAATTTCAGTTGGAGGCCCGATGCTTCTAATCTGCATCCACCCGGATTTGCTCCACGTCCCCCAGCTCCAGCTCATGGAGCATATGGTCCATCTCGACCTCAGCAGGCGCCTCCCGCTAGCGAGCCTAGTGTGCATGATATGCTTAGCCAGATCTTGGCCGGTCAGAACACTCAAAAGACCGAGAATGAGAAGCGTTTTAATGAGTATGACGGTCGTTTCACGAGGCACGAGAATGAGTTGAGAAGCCAAAAGGCTTCCATGCAGACCATTGAGAACCAAGTTGGCCAGAATGCCAAGATGTTGTCTGAGAGACAACAGGGGGGCCTTCCGAGCAACACAGAGACCAATCCTAATGCTACTGCAAAGGCCATCACGTTGAGAAGCGGCAAGACCGCTCAGCCCATCCCTCCGGCTATTCCTGCAAAGCCGGTTGATGATGATGAGGTTGATGAGGAGATTGAGTGTGAGTCTCCGGGTGAGGTGCAACAGAGGCGAGTCCCAGCAAGTACCGCACGACCCAAGGAGCCAGTGAGAGAGTATGTCCCTCCCATTCTATACCCGGGGAGGTTGAAGAAGCAGAAAATGGAAGAACACTATGGTAAATTCCTCGAGCTTTTTAAGCAACTTCATATAAATTTACCATTTGTCGAGGCACTTGCTCAAATGCCTAAGTATGCCAAGTTTCTGAAGGATATCCTATCCAACAAAAAGAAACTTGAGGAGCTTTCGCAGGTGACCTTGAATGAGGAGTGTTCAGCAGTTCTTCAGAACAAACTACCTAAGAAGATGAATGATCCTGGGAGTTTCACTATCCCATGTTTGATTGGTAGTTTGTCGGTCAGCAATGCATTAGCTGATCTTGGAGCTAGCATAAACCTCATGCCATATGCGGTTTTTGCTAAGCTAGACTTGGGAGAGCCCAAGCCGACTCGTATGAGCATTCAGCTAGCCGACCGTTCAGTGAAGTATCCTCGAGGCATAGTTGAGAATATGCTAGTGAAAATCGACAAGTTTGTCTTTCCTGTCGATTTCATGATTCTAGACATGGATGAGGACAAAAATGTTCCGCTTATCTTAGGTCGACCATTCCTAGCTACTGCGAGAGCCTTGATTGATGTCTGCACCGGTAGACTCACTCTTAGGGTTGATGATGAGGAGGTTACCTTTGACATTGGGAAATCCATGCAACACTCGCAAAGTCAGGATGATACACTCTACTTCATTGAGACTATCGACACATATGTGAGTGATCATCTTCGTGATGCATTCAAGGAGGATGTTGTGGACACACAGCTGCTAGGAGGGGAGGATTTTAGTTCACCTAGGGTGGACCGATTAGTCGAGGAGGTGACTTGTCTGATAGGTCACGCGTCTCCCCCGTGTCCCGAGGTTTTTGAGGTTGTGGATCGCGTTGCTGAGCCTAAAGCACGCCCTTCTATTGAGGATCCACCTTCGGTTGAGCTTAAGGAGCTTCCAGATCATTTGGAGTATGCTTTCTTGGAGGGCGAGACTCATCTGCCCGTTATCATTTCTGCCGGATTGTTGAAGGAAGAGAAGGATCGATTGCTTGCAGTTCTGAAGCAGCACAAGAAGGCGATCGCTTGGAAGATTATGGATATAAAAGGGATCAATCCATCCTTTTGTACCCATAAGATTTTGATGGAGGAGGAATTTAAACCTGTAGTACAGCATCAGAGGCGTTTGAACCCCAACATGCAGGAGGTTGTGAAGAAAGAGGTCATCAAACTACTTGATGCAGGTTTGATATACCCGATCTCTGATTCACCATGGGTTAGCCCTGTACAGGTAGTCCCGAAGAAAGGAGGCATGACAGTGGTGACCAATGAGAAAAACGAGTTGATTCCTACTCATACTGTCACCGGATGGAGAGTTTGCATAGACTACCACAAACTTAATGATGCCACGAGGAAGGATCACTTCCCACTTCCTTTCATTGATCAGATGTTGGAGAGGTTGTCGGGCAGGATGTACTACTGCTTCCTTGATGGTTTTTCGGGTTATTTTCAGATTCCCATCTCTCCGGAGGATCAGGAGAAGACGACATTCACATGTCCCTATGGCACATTCGCCTACCGGCGGATGCCCTTTGGACTGTGCAATGCCCCGGCCACATTTCAGAGGTGTATGGTGGCCATTTTTCACGACATGATCGAGGACTCCATGGAGGTTTTCATGGATGATTTTTCTGTGTTCGGGAGTTCTTTTGATCAGTGTCTCGGGAATCTGAAAAAGATGTTGGCTAGATGTGAAGAAGCCAACCTTGTGTTGAATTGGGAGAAATGCCACTTCATGGTGAAGGAGGGCATTGTGCTTGGGCACAAGATTTCACAGGCGGGGCTCGAGGTTGACCGAGCCAAAGTCGAGACTATTTCAAAGCTCCCGCCTCCCACATCAGTGAAATCTATTAGGAGTTTTCTAGGTCATGCAGGTTTTTACCGGCGATTCATAAAGGACTTTTCCAAAATCGCCCGTCACATGACTCAGCTCCTCGAGAAGGATGCCCAGTTT
This sequence comes from Helianthus tuberosus, assembly GCA_030545235.1. Classification (NCBI taxonomy): domain Eukaryota; kingdom Viridiplantae; phylum Streptophyta; class Magnoliopsida; order Asterales; family Asteraceae; genus Helianthus; species Helianthus tuberosus. The sequence continues at coordinate 181,049,586 of CM060411.1, forward strand.
GTTTTCTCCAATGAATGCCTTCGGGCATTCGAGCTGTTGAAGGAGAAGTTGGTGAATGCCCCGATCATGGTCGCTCCCGACTGGGAGCTGCCATTTGAGTTGATGTGCGATGCGAGTGACTTCGCAGTCGGGGCCGTCTTGGGTCAAAGGAAAGATAAACACTTTCATCCGATTTACTATGCGAGCAAGACCTTGAATGACGCTCAGGAGCATTACACCACGACAGAGAAAGAGCTCCTAGCTGTTGTCTTTGCCTTCGATAAGTTTCGGTCGTATCTTGTCCTTTCCAAGACCATTGTGTACACGGATCATGCAGCCCTTCGGTATCTTTTCAGTAAGCAGGATGCTAAACCAAGATTGATATGTTGGATCTTGTTGCTGCAAGAGTTTGATATTGAAATCCGTGATAAAAAAGGAGCTGAGAATTTGGCAGCCGATCATTTGTCTCGACTTGAGCATTCCGAGGAAAAGGAATCTCGTGGGCCTAACATCAATGACAATTTCCTCCACGAGTTCCTCATGAGGATCGAGACTAGTGATGATTCCCCATGGTTTGCTGACTTTGCAAACTACTTAGCTAGTGGCATCCTGATCAAGGGGATGACCCATCAGCAGAAGTGAAAGTTCTTTGCGGATGTCAAGCATTACTTCTGGGATGACCCTTACTTGTTTAGGGTAGGAGCGGATCGGATGATCCGACGATGCGTGCATGGTGATGAGGCGAGGGATATTTTACGCCACTGTCACGAAGGACCCACGGGAGGCCACCACGGAGCGAACAACACGGCGAGGAAGGTGTTTGATGCCGGATTCTTTTGGCCGACTATTTTCCGTGATGCCCACGAGTGGGTGAGGTCCTGTGATGCTTGCCAGAGGGCGAGCAACATTTCTGCACGCCATGAGATGCCACAAAACGGCATCCAAGTTTGTGAGGTTTTTGACGTATGGGGGCTAGACTTCATGGGCCCTTTTCCGACCTCTTTTGGGAACCGCTACATCCTTGTTGCTGTTGATTACGTTTCAAAGTTGGCTGAAGCACAGGCTTTGCCCACTAACGATGCGAGGGTAGTGGTGAGGTTTTTGAAAAAGTTGTTTGCTCGCTTCGGTGCCCCGAAGGCATTGATTAGTGACCGTGGGACGCATTTCTGTAATGCTCAGCTTGAGAAAGCATTGTCCCGATATGGTGTGCAACATCGATTCTCTACACCATATCATCCGCAGACGAGCGGACAGGTCGAGGTTACTAATCGGGGTATCAAGCGGATTCTGGAGAAGACGGTTAATTCTAGCCGTAAGGATTGGTCCGAGAAATTGGATGATGCACTGTGGGCTTTCCGGACAGCCTACAAGACTCCTATAGGCACCACACCGTTTAAATTGGTCTATGGGAAGTCTTGTCATTTGCCTGTTGAACTCGAGCACAAAGCATATTGGGCTTTGAAGACAGTTAATCTTGACATGGCTGCTGCGAGTGAGAACAGGTTTGTGCAGATTCATGAGATTGAGGAGCTTAGGCACGATGCGTATGAAAGCTCCAAGCTGTACAAGGAACGTATTAAGACGCTTCATGATGCCCGCTTGAAGGACAAGAAAGAATTTCGAGTGGGTGATCGTGTGTTGTTGTACAACTCACGTCTCAAGTTGTTTCCTGGCAAGCTTAAATCTCGGTGGTCGGGTCCCTACACTGTACGGTCAGTGTTTCCTTATGGGACCGTGGAGATTAGGCCATGAGGATGGCCGTTTGTTTAAAGTCAACGGGCATAGGTTAAAGGCTTATGTTGGAGGGCCCGTTGACCCGAGTGAGGAGGTTGTTACCCTCCACCCCAGGAACAAATGAATTCGGGGTGGTGAGTCTAGCTGAAGACTCGTAAATAAACTTAGCATGTTTGTGTGTTATTTCTATTTTTGTTGTTATTTTTGTGTGTGGTTGTCTTTTTCTTTTCAGGTTGCGGTTCGTTCTGGTCGCGAGGGATGTTAGAGCTTGTTACCGGCTCTCAGGTATATTAGTTCGGTTCATTTTCTTGGTAGGAGATGCTTCGTGAGTGCCCCGGGTTCAAGGAGTTTTTCTTTATATATTTCCATTTTCAAAAAAAAAAAAAATTAAAATCAAAATCGAAAATTCTGCACTACCAGCAAAAGGGAGTTTTTCTACATCTAATTTCAAAAAAAAAAAATTATAATATTAAATTCGAAAAAAACAGCACCATCACCAAAGTCTGGCACCACCAGACAATTTTTGCAGTTCAATAATTGCCCCATTTTGAATAAAACCCAACCACCATTATTTTTTCTTCATAAACTCATCTTTTTCCTCCTTGAACCCACTTCAAAGCACTCACGAATCCTCTGCATCTCCTAGCTTCCTCCAAGAATTCTGTCATCCCAACAATCATTCCAGGTACGAATCTCTCCTTTTCTCGTTAGTTTGTAGAGTTTTTGTTAATATGTTCTTCATGTTCTTCATAGTTAGTTTCCTTAGGTTTTTAGGGCTTGGTCTAAATCACCCGATTCAAGCCCGTTTTTAGTGTTTTTTGTGTTGATTTGAACCACAAGTGACCGATTTACAAAACCGCTAAGCAAAAACGTGAAAAAATCGGGGTTTTGGGGCTGTTTTGAGCGATTTTCCGATCTGGGTTCCGTCAAGCACGGTCGTGCCTACTAAGAGCACTCTCGTGATCTTCAAAAACTCATAAAAACTTCATAAATTTTCCAGAAATTCAAGGTGGCACGAGGGTGCCATAGACCGGCACGGTTGTGCTCTTCATAATGTTCGTCGGACTTCATAATTTTTCCCAGATCTTCAACGTGACACGAGGGTGCCATATGATGGCACGGTCGTGCTTCATTCCAAATCGCTCAAATCAGTCTCCTGTTATCGGTCCGGCACGAGGGTGCCTATGTGCGGCACGACAGTGCTTCACCCAAAAAAATGGTTCAAATCCGAGCCGTTTACGGCCGAGCACGATGGTGCCGTGGGATGGCATGGTCGTGCTCCTGGGGAATAAAAACCCAGACTTCATAAAATTCCCAGAAATCTTAATAAACTCACTAATTTTGCAGGCCCAGCATGGTAGTGCCATATGGTGACACGACCGTGCCATATTGTCCAGTCCCGAAATTTGTCTGTCTGTTTTGGCTGCTGATTAATCTTGTCTCAATTTTGCAGATGGATCACCCTTATTTGCGGTTCTCAAACAATGCCAGGGAAGGGTACTGTATCCCGAAGGTGGAGCGGTTATGGGTTCGACGGCATCTAATCGAGCCTATGAGGAGGTTGCAAAGGGTTGATTTAGACTTGCTCGGACAGATCGAGCGGTTTGATGATCTTATTACACCTCCGTGGTCCCGCCTTTTTGAGATAGCTGAGCCGCAATACATAGAGTTGGTGATCGAATTTTTTGCATCGTTCCGTTTCACGTTTCCATGCCCAGATGTTTATGAGAAAAATGTTGGTGTCATGTTTCGCTTGGGAAGGAAATGGCATCACCAATCGATTAGTCGATTCGCTGTGGTGTTGGGGTTATATACGGAAGATGAGATAGATTCTGAGTTATTTCATGGGAGTTTGCAAGATTGGGAGCCTGACACAGACAAAGCCGCCTTTTGGAATCAAATTACTGTGCCGGGATGACTTTGGGAACCTCGGAAAGCCAAAGCTACATGGATCCTCGACCCACTTCACCGGGTCATCGAGCGCGCCATATTCCACGTCACTGGAGGTCGGGTGATAGCATGGGAAATATCACCACCCGCGACCTTTTCCACCTGTACTGCATCATCTCCGGCTACCATTGCAACGTAGCCGTCAGTGTGGCAGAATCGATTTTTCGCGGTGTTGGTTCGGCACCCACATCGCGCATCTGCGGAGGGGCCTTCGCTACAAAACTTGCCAAACACTATTGGGTTTCCTTAAGCAATTTGACTGAAGCCTGTGACTATGGCCTCCTCGATTTGCAGCAGCTAAACTCGATGCACCTGATTCGCAGAGTAGACGGGGTCCCAAAACTTGTGGACAGATTGGGAAGGATCTGGGACCCGCTACCTGCTGAGGATGAGACGGATGATGACGATGACGGTGGTGATGGTGGAGATCATGACGTGCACATGCACGGCATCCCAGTTCAGGGACAGGAGGGGGCCGCTGGAGGAGCGGGCCCCTAATTGCAGATTGGACAGGGGTTTGACAGTCCGAACTGGGAGAATGTGTATGGTGGATTTGGTGGTGGAGGTTATGAGCATGGTCCTTACGAGCCGTCAGGGATAGATCTGTGGAGGCGCATGGACGGGATGGAATTAGGCCAGCAAGAGGTGAGGCGAGATGTCGATCTAATACTGTCACACCCCCAAAAATCCACATGCGGAGTATCACCGCTTGGAGGCGTGACTGACCAGGATCAAACCACTAATCATATTGAATGAGCAAGTAATTAATAGTAAAAGTCCAACCAACATAATTAGTAACCAAAATAACCATAGATTAAGTTATGAGCGGAAGCATAATTGTTTAAAACCAAATCAAAGTTCAAGTATCCAAATGTTTAACATGGCACACAGCTGTCCATGTCCCACAACGACTCTTCCTTGTGCAAGCTCCAGCTAAGAACCTAATGACCTGCAAAGCATGTAGTAACGAGTCAACAACTAGTTGAGTGAGTTCACGTTTGGTTGTCCAGTTTATAGTTATTCCGAAAACGTAGTTTGTTCTTTACCAGCTGTCCAGCCGTGGGGGTTACCCCATAGTTCGAAAAACGTTTATTAGTTACCCGTTCTTACGTTGGCTATTCCAGCCCGGCTCTATGGCCGTGGGGGCTACCCCATGTTTAATTCACCAGACTCGTTACCATATCGACTACTAACGTTCGTCATGTTTAAGTGCCCTAACGTCTGTGTCTATCATCACTGACGTGCCATAGTCCATTAGTCCACGCCCGTCCTCTGCGGCACGGTGTGAGGTTTGTTAAACCTAATAGCGCTATTTAACTAATGACCCGTTCGCCATTGGCCTCGGCGATTAAGTCGATATAAAATGGAGGGACTTCGTTGATAGAGTTCTAGTCTAGTATAGTTTAATACGTCTCAACCGGACGAGGAATCTATGTTCCTGGTTACGTCTCAACAGGACGAGGAATCCCTATTCCTTAACCCATTCCCAACCCCTGGGAACCCCATGCTTTGTAACGAAGTGTGAACTCACCTTGGTTTGCTCGGCAGATTACACAGAAAAGTCAAGTCTAGCAGCTAGGGGTCAACCACGTCCTAACATGGTTATCATACAAGTCAGGTTTAGGTTTCACAGAGTGCACATAAGAAACACATACGGATCATGGCATCATACATCAACACGTTCAACAGTTAAGACATATTCGACTTGTGACATTGAGTGATTGGGCTCGCACAAGTCTAGTGACCTTGTGCGAGTCATTCGTTGATGCCCATTACTACCCGGCCCAATAGCATGAAACCCAAATAAATCCGTAAACATAACACAGCCCAAACAATTAAACCTAAGCCTTGTGCGATCCATGTTACTTTGTGCGATTACATTACCAGCCCAAGTCCACGGCCCAACAAGTAGCATAACAGTTATAACATATATCGGCCCGATTAGTCACACAAGTCTTGTGCGATCCGAATGAGTTGTGCGATCAGACCTGGCCCAACACGTATACCCGGCCCAACCAGTCTACTAAAACAACAGCTTGTGCGACTTTAATAACCTTGTGCGACTGTGTGTGTCTTGTGCGAAGGGACTCTTTGTGAGACCAGAAGGTCTTGTGCGACTGAAGTCCCTTGTGCGAGTGGACCTCTTGTGTGACCAAGAGGTCTTGTGCGACGTGTATAACAAATCCCTTATTTCATGCGATCAGTTATCGATTTCAATCAATTCGTTTTGACCAATCATGACAGTTTCCATAATCGCAATTTATCAATCAACACAATTACAATTCCTAACATGAACACTAATCGATCAAAACAAGCATATTCCGTACGGTTACTCATAAACCCTAAACGAACAAAGCATGAACAGTAATTTACCCATCAACATTCAATCGGATTAAATCCTAAGATTATACATATCATCCGAGTTCAACCATATCCCAGCCGATTAATTCATCATATATACATATAACCGAAATCAAGTGCATAGTTTCAAATCATGTTTACTAGCATGAATCACCCTAGTGTAATCACATACAATCAAAGCAACCACACATCATGCAACCCTATTATCATTGATTCTACAACAGGAATATATAACAACACACTATCATCATCGATCAACATAAAATCAAATAATAACAAAACACTAACCGGATTAGAGGTGAATGAAGGTTAATCCGAGTCACAAGCTTTGAGGGAAAGGATGTTGTTGCCGTCGAGTTCTAGAGAGAAGGAAGAGAGCACTAGGGTTTTGTGTGTTATGAGAGTTGCAACCATGATAAGTTTACCCTAACTCCTTAGTGTTATGCGATATGGGGGAGTGGGCCGAACCCTCAATGGGCCGCCCATGATCCGGATACAAGTGGTGGCCCAAATGGGCTTGTGCGATCGGGTGAGTGTTGTGCGTTTGGGTCGTTCATATACGTACATACATACAACACAACATATATTCTCATAACATTTAACACAAAGTCACATATAATCTCATTAATTCAACATAATAAATAGTTACACCAAGTTCAAATACGTTACATCAAGTACGTTGATAAGTTCGGAAATACGAGTTGTCACATTATCCCCAAGTTGAAAGAAATTTCGTCCCGAAATTTAGCACGTACTCACTGAGGAAGCTAGTTAAGTTGCATGGTTTTCCTGGGGTGTCACATCCTCCCCCCGTTGATCTGGAATTTCGTCCCGAAATTCCGTAGCTTCAACCTCAGCAGTGGTTGTACCGGTTGCGAACAGCTGGGGATACTTTTGTTTCATCTGATCTTCGCGTTCCCAGGTGAACTCTGGGCCGCGATGTGAGTTCCATCGAACTCGAACGAGAGGTATTCTAGTATGCTTGAGGACCTTAACATCCCGGTCCGTGATTTCAACAGGTTCCTCGACGAATCGTAACTGCTCGTCGATCGTGAGCTCCTTCAAAGGAACTACGTGGGTCTCATCTGATAAACACTTCTTCAGGTTTGACACGTGGAAAACATTGTGAACTGCACTGAGTTCTGCTGGTAAGTTCAGTCTGTAGGCCACCTTGCCTATTTTCTCAATGACTTCGAAAGGTCCAACGTATCGTGGGTTAAGTTTGCCCCGTTTGCCAAAACGAACCACACCCTTCCAGGGCGAAACTTTGAGTAGCGCTCGATCCCCAACCTGGAATTCGAGTAGTTTTCTATCCTTATCGGCGTAAACTTTCTGACGGTCACTGTGACACCACAGGAAAACCAGTAAACAATACAACTCACCTAGCTTCCTCAGTAACCGCATGCTAAATTTCGGGACGAAATTTCTTTCAAGTTGGGGATAATGTGACAACTAGAGTTTCCAAGAATTCCATCTTCGCATTAATTGCACGTTAATCGTTTATGTTGTTTGTTTACACGACTCGTTGTTTCGCAACGGTACACGGTTGTAATATGTTAAATCGTAATGTGACTAATATGTTTTATTGGTGTGAATTAAGTGTGTTAATAAAGTGCTTGGTGCTAATTGGTGGGTTATAGTTAATTGGTGTCTTGTACTAATTGATATGTTATAATTATATATAGAACATGCCTACGGAATCATCATAAGCCGAAGACACCCTTGGTGGTAAAAACACCTTGGATTTCGTCCAACATAAGGCCACCGAAAAACAACTCATGGGCTTCGGCCCAGAAACGGTTGAATATAGAATCTGCTTATTATGTGCACAATGAAATCGATAATTTACAAAACCCTAATCACATTGTCTATCTCTCTCGCTTCCTTTGAAACCGACGGCTACCTTCACCTTGCTCGAAATCAGATCTCCCATGTTTGATCTCTCTGAGTTCGGCTAGTAATCTACTTGTGTAAGTTGTTTTCATTCTTAATGCCTGCTAATACTGTAAACGTGTTTGTTTTACTGAAATACATATGATATGAGGAGTTGATTAATGTCTAGGGTTTATGTCTAGGTTTTCGTTTAGTTGCATGGTTATAAGTGATGCGATGGTTAATAATCATGTGATGTTGACTTCTGATGATTTGTGAATGTTTTACGGCATGTGAAAGTTGATGATGGTTGTCCGATGTGAAGGTGCTGTCAATTACTAAATCAATGTTTTATGATTTATGTCAATCGATAATATCATATAATAGGTAAACTGTTAGATGAAATCCATGTCAAGTTAATCAATGAACTACTGTTATAACATGATGATGAGATGTGAATTTTTGGTGTTGGTCCAATGGGAGTAAAGTGGAATTTTTTGCAAAAATAGGTGGTTTGAACCACAAAAGAGTGTTATTAGGTGGGTTTGAATTATGTTTTCAGATTTAGGTAAGTTGTGAATTCAAACAGCGACCTTCGATCACTTTTCTGCACAATTTCAGACCTTCTGCAAAAAGCTGCAACAAATGTTTAAGATTGAAGAATGATACAGCGACCTTGTGAAGGTCTCTGTTTGAACTACCAACCTTCTTAAAGGTCGCTGATTCAAGTACAAACCTTGGAGAAGGTCTCTGTTTGAGGTTCAAACCTTGGAGAAGGTCTCTGTTTGAGGTTCAAACCTTGGAGAAGGTCTCTGTTTTGTCTCACAACCCTATATAAGGTCGCAGTTTGGTGTCACAAGCTTATTAAAGGTCTCTGTTTTGTCTCACAATGTTATTAAAGGTCTCTATTTTGTCTCACAATGTTATTAAAGGTCGCAGATTCATATGGCAAGCTTAATAAAGGTTGTTGTTTCATACTAGAAAGTTTATGAAGCTCGCAGAATGATGAAATTCGAAATTTATAACCCATGTGTTGTGAACATACTGTGTTTGTTAAGAAAAATATAATTTTGAAATTTAAATGTTTGTGGATGCATCAACGTCTGCTATTGATGGTTGAAAAAAAAATTTAGAACCAAGACCTCAAACGAATAATAAAATCCGACTGACTGATTAGTTGAAACAAATAACCACTTCAATGTATTTAAAGTTGTTATAAGAGAACTACCATTTTTACTTTTTAGAATTTTAAAAAAAATATTATTATATGTATATTCATCCAGTAGATGGTGGGCTCCACCAACTATCTTGTCACTCCAACACTATAAATACTGGTTGTATTAGGTTCTCAACCCATTACACAACCCACTCATCCTTAACATTTCCTAACAAACCAAATCCAGCTTACACAACCCACTCATCCTTATCATATCTTAACATTTCACTTTGTTAGTTCATGGATTCTTTTCGCCCATACCTCGTAAGACTATATTGGGGCGGTGTGTTTTCCTTTGTTAACGAGGCTGTTCAGTTTGACCAATCCATGCTAACAACCTCTTTCCTTATGCGACATAAATCGTCGTATGACGAATTGGTGGATTCAATCTGTAATCATGTTCAACTTCAGAAAGAATCGGTGCGCCTTTCATTGTTACTAGGGTACACGTTTGAGGGCATATCTCAGACAACAAAAATTTTCAACGATGATGGTATTGAAACAATGAACTATTTAGCCCAAGTATCGAAAACCAACTTCATTGCCGAGATCTATGTTCAGTGGGAGGCAGTCAATCCTGTCCAACACATGAGTTTCACAAACCTTCTGCATGACATTACACAACGTAATGTTGTTGACACCCAAGATTCTGATGAAGATGACGAGGGATACGGGCAAACAACTCAAGAACACCACTTGATGCCTGCTGTTGATAACATAGTAGGTCCGTCCTCCCAGTTTCTGGTGGGTGACAACAATAATGACGGTTTTGATGATTCTGAAAGTTGCAGCACCGAAGAAAGTTCTGAAAGTGAAGAGGCACCACCATCCGACGATGGTACTTCTGACGACGAGGCTGCAGTCAACCAACACACTGAGTTGACCCTGGCTCAGCCGCGGCCTATCATTCCAGCGACACATGATGACCCAGACGAGGACGAGGAACTTAGGGATTACATGTGTCCGGATTTTGAAGATAATCCAATGGACGTATGGAATCCAAAAGTAAAACATATACGTCTCGGCATGTATTTCAAGTCAAAACAGGAGGTGGACCTTGCTATCCGAGAATGGAACATTCGCCGTGGAAGGGAAATATTTGTGATGGATAGCAAACCAACTTTATACAAAGTTAAATGCTACACGAGAAACAAAAATTTTAAAAACCCTTTCCCTCATGCCCCTTTGTGTGAATGGCGTGCAACGGCATCAAAACGGAAACACCAACACCTTTGGCAAATTACCAACTGGGCGCCTGCCCACACTTGTTATTCCACAGTGGTACGCAACAACAACAGGTGCCTTAGATCTAAGGATATCGCTGCACACATCCTGCCGCAAATTCGTACAGACATTGCGTTGAAGGTGAAACACATCAGGACGCATATAAAGCAAGCGATGTCTGTCGATGTTACGTATACGAAGGCGTGGCGTGGACGAAGAAAAGCAATTGAGAGGATATATGGAACCTGGGAAAGCAACTTTCAGGAGCTGCCAAAGTACGTGTTATGGCTGCAGTCTCGAAACCCTGGAACGGTGGTTTCATGGTTTCATCACCCGCACTCGGCTCCAGGACATCCAACATTCAAATATGTTTTTTGGGCATTTGGTCCTTCTATTCGCGCGTTTCATCTTTGCCAGCCTGTCATCTCTGTGGACGGCACACACTTGAAAGGAGGGTACCGTGGTAAGCTGTTGGTTGCGGTAACCAAAAACGCCAACAACTACATAATGCCAGTGGCGTACGCGCTAGTTGACGAAGAGACGGTTCATAGTTGGTGTTGGTTTTTCCAAAATTTGAGAGAATACGTCACCAAAGACTGTAACAGTAGAATTTGTGTTCTATCAGACCGTCATGCCGGGATAATTAATGCGATGGAGAACCTTCTGGATTGGAGGGAACCAAACGCCTACCACCGTTATTGTCTTCGGCATGTCCGAAGCAATTTTAGTGGTAGGTTCAAGACCAAATCTCTTAGGAAGCTGTGTTGGATGATCGGGAGCACAAGTCAACGAAGAAAGTATCTTTGGGCTGTGAGGGAAATGCAGATGTTAAATCGGGGTGCTTGGAACTACCTGAACGACATCGACAAAAGCAAGTGGACTATTGTTCATGACCGCGGAAACCGTCGTTGGGGTAACCTTACGACGAAGGAGACAACTCGGGTCTGAGTTTTGGGGTGCCCTACTTGGATACGAGAACTACGGTTACTTGTCGCCACTGGTAAGGAGTAAAAATTATTAAAACCCTCCGAAAATTTAGTTTTATTCTTATGTTATAAAACTTTCACCGTTGTAGCATGTGTGTGGGTGGGTGACGAGAATGATGAGGTTCAGATGGATTTTAATAAAAAATCCAAAAGACCAGAGCAACTATTTCCATGGACGATTCTTCCACCTCAATTTCTCGACCTTTTGGAAGAGAATCCTAACCATCGTGCGTTACCTTTTGCTATTGGATTAAAGGAACATTACCCTCCATTCTGGGACATCGATACGGTAACACTATCATCCCCCACTGTATATCTTAAACCAAATATGTTTATCTTATTTATTTTTGTCTCAGGTTTATATTCCAATATGTGTTGACCTTCAAGACTGGTTCATGGTTCGTGTTGATATGCGGACACTTCACCTTACTTTGTATTTTACCGGGACGTGTACTTCAAGTGTTTCTGATGGGTTAAAATTGATTCAAGTTAGGGTATACCCAACCCTAATAAAATTGGAATCGTTATTCAAAACATTTTTGGAACAAATTGCATACTGGGAACATTCTGGACGCCCACATGTGGAAAAGACAATGGTGACACATACTGAAGTTTGCCAACATCAAAAGGAAAACCCAGGACCAGATTCAGGGGTGTTAGTTTGTATGTTGTTAAGTAAAATGGTTAATGACGAGGACGTCGGGATTGGGGGAGATGTTGTGGAGGCTTGCGCGAAATACAGACGAGAGATGGCGGATGAGTTTTATGCAGCTCGTTTTTCACCCCCAAAACGAGAGGAAACTACCTCTGGCGAGACAACGCCAATGCCCCCAAGTCGTTAATAAAACGTGTAATTGTTTATCGTACTTGTATTAAATTATTAAATATCAATTTGGACTTTTTTTTTTTGTCAAAAAACGCATGGTTGGCCCTTTCTGACAAAAACCCAAAAATGGCTTTTTGGCCGTTTTCCCCCTCGTAACGAGAGGATACGACCTCTGGCGAGACAACGCCAATGCCCCAAGTCCTTATTCACCCTAGCATACAACACGAAGACACCCGGTGATGGCGAACTTGGACACACCGGTGAGATAACGGACCCAAAAAACGCATGGTTGGCCCTTTCTGACAAAAACCCAAAAATGGCTTTTTGGCCGTTTTCCCCCCTCGTAACGAGAGGATACGACCTCTGGCGAGACAACGCCAATGCCCCAAGTCCTTATTCACCCTAGCATACGACACGAAGACACCTGGTGATGGCGAACTTGGACACACCGGTGAGATAACGGACCCAAAAAACGCATGGTTGGCCCTTTCTGACAAAAACCCAAAAATGGCTTTTTGGCCGTTTCCCCCCTCGTAACGAGAGGATACGACCTCTGGCGAGACAACGCCAATGCCCCAAGTCCTTATTCACCCTAGCATACGACACGAAGACACCCGGTGATGGCGAACTTGGACACACCGGTGAGATAACGGACACAAAATACGCATGGTTGGCCCTATCTGACAAAAACCCAAAAATGGCTTTTTGGCCGTTTCCCCCCCTCGTAACGAGAGGATACGACCTCTGGCGAGACAACGCCAATGCCCCAAGTCCTTATTCACCCTAGCATACGACACGAAGACACCCGGTGATGGCGAACTTGGACACACCGGTGAGATAACGGACACAAAATACGCATGGTTGGCCCTTTCTGACAAAAACCCTAATATGTCGGAATATTACGAAACATTAAATTGTTTATTATAATGAAAGTACGAAAGCTCGTTAGCCATGTGGTGACGATAGTTGGTACAACTCTCTTCTACATCAGTTTCATCAATGAGCGACTTGCCTCTTACAAGGTTGTTCAACCAGCCGTCTTTTTTCATTTCCCCATCTTTTATCAGTCCAATATTGTGTTTTTTCCCCATCTTTTATCAGTCCAATAATGTGGACTTCTCATTCACTATGGTAGGGGTATTTATAGTGGGTAGAAATTGATTTAAAAATATTTTTTCTTTTTGAGAAAAATGCTTATTACTTTAAAATTGTGAAATGTCCTTTATACCCTTAATGATAAACAAATATAAATACATCATTATTGTGTTAGTTTATGTGTTTTTCTAGTATCAGTTTACTTTGAAAAATAAAATAATAATAAAAAAACTAAAACAAAAACAACAATATATTTATTTCACAATGTATTACACAATATATTTAATTCACAAAGTATTACACTCTATGGGTCATTCGGTGGTGGTGGAAACAGGTTCAAGTCGAGACTCCAGTCTAAGGGGTTTGGTTCAACATCTGCATAACGGTTCCGGTGATCTTCGTTACTTTGGTTTGGGGGCCAATACTGATAGTCTGTTTGGGTCTCCGGCATAAATGTTATCATCTGTGACGCGGGGGTAACAAACCCTGCCAGACTAGTGTTGGGGTCCATCATATGGGACGAGGGGCTAAAAAACCTCGCCTGACTTGATAAACATGGGTCTACAAACTGATTGTTGTTATCCATATCATTCTGTTGGGAGTTCAATAACTCACCGACGTCAAAACCCTCGGAGCATGCCGTAGCCAACGCTGACAGCCATGATGCACCCATATCAGTATTACCAAGGTTTACATCTTCGTTACCACCGGATCCTGATCCCCCCCTGTTTCGAAGTTTGGGCCCCAATTTGATGTCCCGGCCTCTTCAACGTTTCTACCACCACGAGCACGACGTCGGGGCCTGCCTACCCTCTATGTACGAGGATATGAAACAAGGTCCACCGGCTCCTGTGACAGATGAGTCGGATATTGTGTGTATTATGGAACATTAGACATCTCAAGGGCCCGATAAGCCGCACCATGAATAACGTCCACATCTTCAGATCTGTGAATTAGACCCATCGTCTCCGACTGCAAAAAAATAATTAATAATTAATTTTTTAATAAAAATAAAAATGGTAACTTTCAATAATTTTAAACTTGTATATACCATCATTTGGACCCTCGCTCCTTCGTCTTGAAATCCGCTCGTAGGGCCAGCTGACAACTGTGGGTTAGACACATATAACACCGTATGTTCCATGTACCACGACATGTAATCATTGGCAACTCCAACAGATGTCATGAGTTCCCCCGTCACCAAGTTTTGATGACGTGCCTCCCACTGACTAACATACGGTGCGTGACGATTTAACCAGTTCCAGCCGGTTTTCCCACTCCGGTTCATGGAATGAAGTCTGGCATGCTCATTATGATCTATGGCAATTGGGTTAGGTATGTACTGGAACATGCCAAACTGTCTCATCACTCGTTGAGGATAGTGATGCTCCACAACCGAGTAGCATAGCAAAGGGCAACAACTCCGCCAAATTCCCATACCACTCCGACATATATCGGGGAGTCTACCGAGAATGTCGTCGTATGGTCTCCAATTAAACTGCAACAAAAAAAAATTCATTCATTAGAAACGTGTTCAAACAAACTTAAATTTTATATGTCAACAACTAACAACCATACCGTTGCCTCGGTCATTGATTGCAGCTGAGATCTATATGTTCTCAGGCAATGTGTGGAAACATCTGTACACGTTAAGCTTCCCTTCCACCTAAAAGGATAAATAAAAAAATAACATAAGTCAGGTATATTTATACAAAATAATAAATTTAATTATTTCCAATTCACACTACCGAGCAGCTAACGGGGCATTGTACTGGAACCGGGCAACAGCAGGAGCAAAACAACGAAGCCTCTCCCAAGCCCACACTTGTAGAAGCGCAACTGGGCCAGTAATGGCTATAGCATTAGGTGCTGTAGCATTACAAAGGTTTCTGTAAAGGAGAGCTAACACAGCACCGCCCCAACTATATCCCGAACATGCGGGCAAGTCTACCAGAAATTCTAAAAATTTGACATCAATCAGGCTGTTTGCATTATCAGGAAAGATTGTGCACCCTATCAAATAAAATATTATTTGACGTGCACGAAAAATGCAATCTTCATCTGATGCTTCATTTTCAGAAAAGGATGACGTTATTTGTGCTAAAACTCGGGAGGACCTAACCCTTTTGCCCTTCACATGATCTTCGTCAGGGGTAAACCCCAACACCGTTTGACACTTGTCTCGTACAGTATAAATCGACATACCTGTGTCAGCCCCAGAAATAGGCAACCCATCTATCGGTAGCCCCCACAACACGTTCACATCCTGTAATGTCACGGTCGTTTCTCCAAAAGGAAGGTGAAACGTGTGAGTTTCTGGCCTCCATCTCTCAACCAACGCAGTTATTAACGCGTGGTCAACATACTTGTACCCAATTTGCAGTATCCCGCTGAATCCTGCTGCATGTATTAAACCTTCTACCCTTCCACTAACCGGATTTTCTTTCATATGTTGCCAGAACGTTCGATCTGATCGTCTAATATCTAATGGCTTATCATACGGTGTTGGATTTTTAAACACCTCAAACGCACGGTGATTGTTGCCCAAGAACAACACCGATGCATTCATCGGACCAGGATGACATTCAAAATTCATCTTCGGCTTATAAAACTTGACTGAATATTTTTCGTTAATGAAAGGATTGAGTTTGATATTGAAAATGTATCTCAACTGCTTTTCTTTATGTTCATATGTAAATACTTCACACTGTGCCTCAATTTTCGAATTCATGGTGTTTGCAGAATTTTTCTTACACTACAGTTGATTTCTCTTACACACAACTATTCAAATTAGCAGGTTTTATTTCATATCATGTGAGAGCTAGGGTCAAGTCATATCACCTTCACATTTACCACTCACATTTCATGCAGCAAATGGACAAAAACCTCAAACAGGCACCTATTACACTACCATCCGAAAGCTGCATTAATTCTGCAAAGTTTGTCGTTATTTACAAAGACTGCCATATGAATCTGAGACCTTTAATAACATTGTGAGACAAAACAGAGACCTTTAATAACATTGTGAGACAAAACAGAGACCTTTAATAACATTGTGAGACAAAACAGAGACCTTTTATAAGGTTGTGAGACAAAACAGAGACCTTCTCCAAGGTTGTGAGACAAAACAGAGACCTTCTCCAAGGTTTGAACCTCAAACAGAGACCTTCTCCAAGGTTTGAACCTCAAACAGAGACCTTCTCCAAGGTTTGTACTTGAATCAGCGACCTTTAAGAAGGTTGGTAGTTCAAACAGAGACCTTCACAAGGTCGCTGTATCATTCTGCAATCTTAAACATTTGTTGCAGCTTTTTGCAGAAGGTCTGAAATTGTGCAGAAAAGTGATCGAAGGTTGCTGTTTGAATTCACAACTTACCTAAATCTGAAAACATAATTCAAACCCACCTAATAACACTCTTTTGTGGTTCAAACCACCTATTTTTGCAAAAAATTCTGTAAAGTGATAAATGATTGATTTCTATTCCATGTGCAAATGTCAGACCTTTATATGAATGCATTTAGTGTGTCGGCTATCAATATAGAATTCATATATGTTGCTGATAGATAAGATATTATGTGAATGATAGTGGTATGGTAATGATACAAGAAAAGATGACTGGCAGATTATGGTTTATATTATAACATGTTGAATACTTGCTGATGTCGAGTGATTGATTCATGGATGTTGTTGTGGGTTGTAACTGCTGTTGTTGATGATGATTGGTAGGCCGACGAAACCCCCCACCCCTCATGAAATCCACACACCAACGAAATCACCTTGGGTGATTTCGGCCAAGTTGGATTTCGGCACTTATGTGATTTCGGCCCAACAAGGGATTTCGCCAAAACCCTTAGTGTATCATGTGATTTCGTTATCTTGTTTATTTATTAAAACTGTTAAGTATTAAGTCCTGTAACCTCAGTTAGTTTATTATCTCTATTAAAGAATGTAACTCTATGGGTATGTAATGCAGGTTGTTAATTAACTTTATTAGTTCTTGTTCCTGTTAGATTTTTTTAGTTGTTAACTCTATTCGTTTGTAACTCTGTTAATTAACTAACACAGTTAGTTTATTATTCCTGAATGTATGTAAATCCTGTTAAGATGGGAATTTTGTTAAGCTTGCTAACCCTGTCAAGATTGTTAATGAATAATCATGATAGAATAAACTGTGAAGGATTTGTATGTGAAACAGGAGTTACATGAAATTGATTTGATTAACTGTTACGTGCTATACGATGATAATTTCCAAGCAACGTGTGACATTGGATTTCATGCGAGTCTTTGCGAACGTAAATTGATTTTTATATACGTGTGTATATAGGCCGTAACTGATAAATTGTGAGCGCTTAACTTAGCATACCGAGCAAACCAAGGTGAGTTCACACTCTTACCAAGGCATGGGATTCCCGGGGTTGGGAATGGGTTGAATGATTCTTATACTTACATGATTAATGGAATTATTCCTCGGGAGGGGAAGGTTATTGGTAGATACGGCTAGACTAGTGATACATATACTCTCTCTTCGCAAACACGCCGGGATTGGCCGCGATACTAGAACAATCTTCGCAAACATGCCTAGAAGGGCCGCGAACTATACTTTAATCTTCGCAAACATGCCGGGTGGCCGCGATACAAATATACCTAGTCTAGAAAACATGGGAAACCCCCACTAAACTTCGCAAACATGCCTGGAGGGCCGCGATACCATTACATACATTACATGATTACTAAACGAGCTTACGAATTACAATACGAACACTATAACTGAATAACCAACTGTGAACTCGCTCAACTAGTTGTTGACTCTCTATTACATGCCTTGCAGGACCATAGGTACTCTTGGAGCTTGCACGGGAGATGCGGTCATTGTGGGCACGGATTGTGGAACTTATGATAAAATATTTAAACAGTTGAACTTACTACTTACGTTGGGTTTACATTTTATGCTTCCGCTATACACTTAACATGTTTTGTTTGAACACCTTTCATATCGTTTGGTTTAAATTACATTTAATACTTATTATGTTTGATATGATTGGTGGCTTGATCCTGGTCAGTCACGCCTCCAAGCGGTGATACTCCGCGTGTGGATTTTGGGGGTGTGACAGATTGGTATCAGAGCCATTGGTTATAGAGAACTTGGTTTTAGTATGGGGAAAACGTTTTTATTAAAACCTGACTATAACCAGTACAGTGCTCAACGATCCACAACGACGCCTCGCTCCACGTGCAAGACTCAACATCCTAGGTAATAAGGTTTATGTTTATTGCCTACTTGCTAGAATTACATAGAACTTTGCTCGTGGTATGCTTAGATTACATTGCCTACTATTCGTTACTGCTTGAAAACGCTTATGTGCTCACTCTCTTCTGTCATCGCACTATTCGCGAACCTCTGTCACTCATGTTCTCCTTGATGTCAAGATCATGAGTGGACGCGTTAACTTAACTCAAGCCCAGTTGGCGACTTCGATCACTGAACAAGTTACTGCAGCACTCGCAGCTGCCCAGGCAGGAGGTGTAGCCTGCCATCACAACTTACTCTAGGATCTTTAGATCCTACTCTCGTAACCCAACACTTGTGCTTAAATATTGTTTACTCTTACGCACACGACAGGTCAACACGCTCAACCACCTGTGTGCACCTTCAAAACTTTCATGGACTGTCGTCCTACTACTTTCAGTGGCACGGAGGGAGCAGTTGGACTCCTCCACTAGTTTGAAATGCTTGAGTCAGTATTTGAGATGTGTGAATGCCCCGAGGCTCATAGGGAACAATATGCCACTGGTACTCTCTAAGGCACTACGCTAACTTGGTGGAACGCGCAAGTTCAGATGCTGGGGCTGGCGGCTGCTAATGCCACTCCATGGAATGATTTTAAGGAACTAATCAAACGTGAATATTGTAGTCGTGATGACATCCACAAGCTGGAAGTGGAGTTCTTTAACCTGAAGATGACGGGGTCAGAAATAGAAGCGTACACGGAATGATCCAACAAACTGGCAGTGTTATGTCCAACTATGGTAGACCCTCCCACTAAACGCATCGAGCTATATCTCTAGGGTCTGGTGCCAGAAATTCAGAGTCATGTGATCGCAGCTAATCTTGGCACTATCCAACAAGTCACTCGTCTTGCTCATCGTCTCACAGACCAGGCAGTGGAACAGAACAAGCTGCCTAAGCATATCGGTACTACTACTACTACTACTTCTGCTATTCCCAGTGACAACAAGCGAAAATGGGATGGAACCTCCAGCAAGGGTTCGACTACGGTTCCGTCCCAGGCACAACAACGAAAGATCGATGACAACCAAAGTCCTGGTCAGCAACCTTTTAGTAGTCAAGGGCAGGGTGGATACAGGGGGAAACACCCTAAGTGCAAGCGATGTAACTTGCACCACAGCGGACAGTGCAACCGAAATCATTGTCAATGATGCAACAAGCTTGGTCATGGAGCCAAAGATGGTAGAAACTCCCGTCCTGCAGACCAGAACCAACAACAACAGCCACAAGATCTATAGAATCAACAGCAACTGCCGGGTAACAAGGGATGTTATCAGGTGGTGCTGAAGGTCACTTCAAAAGACACTGCCCACAGTTGAACCAGAACCAGAATCAGAACCACAACCAAGGAAACAGGAACAATAATGGAGGCAACAATGAGGGTAATAATGACGGCAATGGTGCCAGGGGTCGGGTGTTCGTGATTGGTCAGGATGATGCTAGGAATGACCCCAACGTTGTGATGGTTTCGACATCGTCATTGGTATAGATTGGTTACCTCAACATCGAGCAGGGACTCTTTGCAAAGAAAAGATCATCCGCATTCCTCGTGCTGGTTAAGAACCTTTGGTAACTCATAGTAACAAGCTCCTGGAGCAGCACCTATAGCTCGAGCACCTTATCGCTTAGCTCCAACCGAACTGGAAGAACTATCAAAACAATTGCAAGAACTTTTGGAAAAGGGTTTCATACGTCCTAGTTCTTCACCCTGGGGAGCTCCAGTGCTATTCGTGAAGAAGAAAGACGGTACTTTCAGAATGTGCATTGACTACCGTGAACTGAACAAGGTGACTGTGAAGAATCGTTATCCTCTTCAACGCATCGACGACTTATTCGACCAGTTGCAAGGGTCGAGCTACTACTCCAAGATAGACTTGAGGTCAGGCTATCATCAATTGAGAGTCCGGGATGAGGACGTCTCCAAGACAGCATTCAGAACTCGCTACGGCCATTACGAGTTTCTGGTCATGCCATTCTGGCTAACGAACGCGCCTGCGGTTTTCATGGATATTATGAACAGGGTGTGCAAACCTTACCTTGACAAATACGTCATTGTTTTCATCGACGACATCCTGATCTATTCGAAGAGTCAGGAGGAGCACGAACATCATCTACGACTTATTTTGGAACTTCTTAGAACGGAACAACTGTACGCCAAGTTTTCAAAATGTGACTTCTGGCTTCGTGAAGTCCACTTTCTAGGCCACGTGGTAAGCAAGGATGGGATTCATGTTGATCCATCCAAGGTAGATTCGATCAAGAACTGGCATGCACCTCGTACACCAACAGAAATACGCCAATACTTGGGTTTGGCGGGATATTACAGACGATTCATCAAAGACTTCTCAAAGATCGCACAGCCACTTACACTACTGACACAGAAAGGTGTTGTTTATCGTTGGGGTAATACACAGGAAACAGCATTCCAACACTTAAAGGATAGACTTTGCAGTGCACCTATCCTCTCACTGCCTGACGGCACCGATGATTTTGTAGTCTACTGCGACGCATCCATTCAAGGTCTTGGATGTGTGTTGATGCAACGAGATAAAGTTATTGCTTATACTTCGCGCCAACTTAAGATTCACGAACGGAATTACACTACACATGATTTATAGCTGGGAGCCGTTGTTTTTGCACTCAAGATATGGCGACATTACTTGTATTGCACTAAGTGCACCATATACACTGATCGCAGGAGTCTAGAGCATATTTTCAAGCAGAAAGAGTTGAACATGAGACAACGTCGATGGGTCGAACTACTGAACGATTACGAATGTGCCATAAAGTACCATCCGGGCAAAGCCAATGTGGTGGCCGACGCCCTCAGTTGAAAGGATACTACACTTAGGCGTGTACGAGCGTTGCAACTCACTATTCAGTCTAGCCTTCCTTCTCAGATACGAGATGCTCAGGTAGAAGCATTGAAACCAGAAAACGTTAGAGCTGAAGCTCTACGCGGCTCAAGGCAACGATTAGAACAAAAGGCAGACGGCGCCTACTACGTAACAGGACGCATCTGGGTCTCACTTTACGGCAACTTACGTGAGCTTGTAATGGATGAAGCTCATAAGTCTCGCTACTCAGTACATCCTGGTTCGGATAAGATGTACCATGATTTGAAAACTATATACTGGTGGCCTAGCACGAAGGCCCACATAGCAACATACGTTAGCAAATGCTTGACTTGTGCGAGAGTCAAGGCAGAATACCAGAAACCCTCAGGCCCACTCCAACAACCTGAGATACCACAATGGAAATGGGAACAAATTTCCATGGATTTCGTTACTGGCCTACCTAGATCTCAGCACGGAAATGATACTATTTGGGTGATCGTGGATCGACTCTCAAAGTCTGCACACTTCCTGGCTATTAAGGAAACAGACAAGTTCTTTACCCTAGCAGACATCTATCTTGAAGAAGTGGTTTCAAGGCACGGGGTGCCAACCTCCATTATCTCTGATCGTGATGCACGATTCACTTCAGAACTTTGGCAAGCGATGCACAAATCCTTCGGCTCACGATTAGACATGAGCACAGCTTATCACCCTCAGACAGATGGGCAATCTGAGCGCACTATTCAAACTTTAGAAGACATGCTTCGCGCATGTGTAATCGATTTCGGCAACGGCTGGGAAAAACATCTTCCGTTAGTGGAGTTTTCGTACAACAACAGCTACCACACTAGCATTAAAGCCGCTCCATTCGAGGCATTGTACGGACGTAAATGCCGGTCACCTCTCTGTTGGGCAGAGGTGGGTGATAGCCAAATCACAGATCCAGAAATGGTAGTTGATACTACAGAAAAGATTGCTCAGATACGACAACGCATGGCGGCAGCTCGTGACCGTCAGAAAGCATACGCCGATAAAGACAGGAAACCACTCGAGTTCCAGGTTGGGGATCGAGTGCTACTCAAAGTTTCGCCCTGGAAGGGTGTGGTTCGTTTTGGCAAACGAGGCAAGCTTAATCCACGATATGTTGGACCGTTCGAAATTATAGAGAAGATAGGCAGGGTGGCCTACAGACTGAACTTACCAGCAGAACTCAGTGCAGTTCACAACGTATTTCATGTGTCGAATCTGAAGAAGTGTCTGTCAGATGAGACCCTCATAGTTCCTTTGAAGGAGCTCACTATCGACGAACAGTTACATTTCGTCGAAGAACCAGTTGAAATCACGGACCGGGATGTTAAGGTCCTCAAGCACACCAGAATACCTCTTGTACGAGTTCGTTGGAACTCCCGTCGTGGCCCAGAGTTCACCTGGGAACGAGAAGATCAAATGAAACTCAAATATCCCCAATTATTCGAAAACAGTGCAACTACTACTGAGGCTGAAGCTACAACAGAATTTCGGGACGAAATTCCAAATCAACGGGGGGATGATGTGACACCCCAGGAAAACCAGTAAACGATACAACTCACCTAGCTTCCTCAGTAACCGCATGCTAAATTTCGGGACGAAATTTCTTTCAAGTTGGGGATAATGTGACAACTCGAGTTTCCAAGAATTCCATCTTCGCATTAATTGCACGTTAATCGTTTATGTTGTTTGTTTACACGACTCGTTGTTTCGCAACGGTACACGGTTGTAATATTTTAAATCGTAATGTGACTAATATGTTTTATTGGTGTGTATTAAGTGTGTTAATAAAGTGCTTGGTGCTAATTGGTGGGTTATAGTTAATTGGTGTCTTGTACTAATTGATATGTTATAATTATATATAGAACATGCCTACGGAATCATCATAATCCGAAGACACCCTTGGTGGTAAAAACACCTTGGATTTCGTCCAACATAAGGCCACCGAAAAACAACTCATGGGCTTCGGCCCAGAAACGGTTGAATATAGAATCTGCTTATTATGTGCACAATGAAATCGATAATTTACAAAACCCTAATCACATTGTCTATCTCTCTCGCTTCCTTTGAAACCGACGGCTACCTTCACCTTGCTCGAAATCAGATCTCCCATGTTTGATCTCTCTGAGTTCGGCTAGTAATCTACTTGTGTAAGTTGTTTTCATTCTTAATGCCTGCTAATACTGTAAACGTGTTTGTTTTACTGAAATACATATGATATGAGGAGTTGATTAATGTCTAGGGTTTATGTCTAGGTTTTCGTTTAGTTGCATGGTTATAAGTGATGCGATGGTTAATAATCATGTGATGTTGACTTCTGATGATTTGTGAATGTTTTACGGCATGTGAAAGTTGATGATGGTTGTCCGATGTGAAGGTGCTGTCAATTACTAAATCAATGTTTTATGATTTATGTCAATCGATAATATCATATAATAGGTAAACTGTTAGATGAAATCCATGTCAAGTTAATCAATGAACTACTGTTATAACATGATGATGAGATGTGAATTTTTGGTGTTGGTCCAATGGGAGTAAAGTGATAAATGATTGATTTCTATTCCATGTGCAAATGTCAGACCTTTATATGAATGCATTTAGTGTGTCGGCTATCAATATAGAATTCATATATGTTGCTGATAGATAAGATATTATGTGAATGATAGTGGTATGGTAATGATACAAGAAAAGATGACTGGCACTTATGTGATTTCGGCCAAGTTGGATTTCGGCACTTATGTGATTTCGGCCCAACAAGGGATTTCGCCAAAACCCTTAGTGTATCATGTGATTTCGTTATCTTGTTTATTTATTAAAACTGTTAAGTATTAAGTCCTGTAACCTCAGTTAGTTTATTATCTCTATTAAAGAATGTAACTCTATGGGTATGTAATGCAGGTTGTTAATTAACTTTATTAGTTCTTGTTCCTGTTAGATTTTTTTAGTTGTTAACTCTATTCGTTTGTAACTCTGTTAATTAACTAACACAGTTAGTTTATTATTCCTGAATGTATGTAAATCCTGTTAAGATGGGAATTTTGTTAAGCTTGCTAACCCTGTCAAGATTGTTAATGAATAATCATGATAGAATAAACTGTGAAGGATTTGTATGTGAAACAGGAGTTACATGAAATTGATTTGATTAACTGTTACGTGCTATACGATGATAATTGCCAAGCAACGTGTGACATTGGATTTCATGCGAGTCTTTGCGAACGTAAATTGATTTTTATATACGTGTGTATATAGGCCGTAACTGATAAATTGTGAGCGCTTAACTTAGCATACCGAGCAAACCAAGGTGAGTTCACACTCTTACCAAGGCATGGGATTCCCGGGGTTGGGAATGGGTTGAATGATTCTTATACTTACATGATTAATGGAATTATTCCTCGGGAGGGGAAGGTTAGTGGTAGATACGGCTAGACTAGTGATACATATACTCTCTCTTCGCAAACACGCCGGGATTGGCCGCGATACTAGAACAATCTTCGCAAACATGCCTAGAAGGGCCGCGAACTATACTTTAATCTTCGCAAACATGCCGGGTGGCCGCGATACAAATATACCTAGTCTAGAAAACATGGGAAACCCCCACTAAACTTCGCAAACATGCCTGGAGGGCCGCGATACCATTACATACATTACATGATTACTAAACGAGCTTATGAATTACAATACGAACACTATAACTGAATAACCAACAGTGAACTCGCTCAACTAGTTGTTGACTCTCTATTACATGCCTTGCAGGACCATAGGTACTCTTGGAGCTTGCACGGGAGATGCGGTCGTTGTGGGCACGGATTGTGGAACTTATGATAAAACATTTAAACAGTTGAACTTACTACTTACGTTGGGTTTACATTTTATGCTTCCGCTATACACTTAACATGTTTTGTTTGAACACCTTTCATATCGTTTGGTTTAAATTACATTTAATACTTATTATGTTTGATATGATTGGTGGCTTGATCCTGGTCAGTCACGCCTCCAAGCGGTGATACTCCGCGTGTGGATTTTGGGGGTGTGACAGTCACGAGCTGCCGCCATTCGTTGTCGTATCTGAGCAATTTTCTCTGTTGTGTCTACCACATGTTCTGGACCAGTGATCTGACTATCCCCCACCTCTGCCCAACAAAGTGGTGACCGGCATTTACGCCCGTACAATGCCTCAAACGGAGCAGCTTTAATGCTGGTGTGGTAGCTATTGTTGTACGAAAATTCCACAAGTGGCAGGTGCTTTTCCCAGCCGTTGCCAAAGTCAATCACACATGCCCTAAGCATGTCTTCGAGGGTCTGGATGGTACGTTCCGACTGCCCATCCGTTTGCGGGTGATAAGCTGTGCTCATATCTAACCTTGAGCCAAAGGACTTGTGCATTGCTTGCCATAGTTCTGAAGTAAAGCGTGCATCTCGATCCGAGATGATAGAGGTGGGCACCCCGTGCCTCGAAACAACTTCCTTGAGGTACACTTCTGCTAGGGTGGAGAACTTATCTGTTTCTTTGATGGCCAAGAAGTGAGCAGACTTCGTGAGTCGATCCACGATCACCCAAATAGTATCGTTACCACGTTGTGATCTAGGCAGGCCAGTAACAAAATCCATGGAAATTTGCTTCCATTTCCATTGTGGTATCTCTGGTTGTTGAAGGGGGCCTGAAGGTTTCTGGTATTCCGCCTTGACTCTCGCACAATTCAAGCACTTGCTAACGTAAGTTGCTATGTGTGCCTTCATGCTAGGCCACCAATATGTGGTTTTGATATCGTGGTACATTTTATCCGAACCAGGGTGCACTGAATAGCGAGACTTGTGTGCCTCATCCATCACAAGCTCTCGTAGGTTGCCATAAAGTGGGACCCAAATGCGTCCTGTTACGTAGTAAGCACCGTCTTCCTTCTGTTCTAAGCGTTGCCTTGAGCCGCGTAGGGCTTCAGCCCTGACATTTTCTGGTTTCAATGCTTCTACCTGAGCATTTTGTATTTGAGAAGGAAGGTTAGACTGTATAGTAAGTTGTAAAGCTCGTACGCGCTTAGGCGCAGTGTCCTTTCGACTGAGAGCATCAGCCACGACATTGGCTTTGCCCGGGTGATACCTGATCGAGCATTCGTAATCATTCAGCAATTCGACCCATCGTCGTTGTCTCATATTGAGTTCCTTCTGTTTGAAGATGTGCTCGAG
The DNA here is from genome assembly GCA_030545235.1 of Helianthus tuberosus. Taxonomy (NCBI): domain Eukaryota; kingdom Viridiplantae; phylum Streptophyta; class Magnoliopsida; order Asterales; family Asteraceae; genus Helianthus; species Helianthus tuberosus. Next base: position 181,076,161 of record CM060411.1, read on the forward strand.
GCTTCTATGGTCAGTGTAGATAGCACACTTGGTGCCATACAAGTAGTGTCGCCATATCTTAAGCGCAAAAACAACCGCTCCCAGCTCTAGATCGTGTGTAGTGTAGTTCTTCTCATGAACCTTGAGTTGGCGTGAAGCGTATGCTATGACTTTATCCCGCTGCATCAAAACACAACCAAGACCCTGAATAGATGCGTCGCAGTAGACCATGAAGTCGTCTGTACCCTCTGGCAATGAAAGGATAGGTGCACTGCAAAGTCTATCCTTTAGGTGCTGGAATGCTAACTCCTGTGCATTTCCCCAACGATAAACAACGCCCTTCTGCGTTAGTGAAGTAAGAGGCTGAGCAATCTTAGAAAAATCCTTGATAAATCTCCTGTAGTAACCTGCCAATCCCAAGAATTGGCGAATTTCCGTTGGCGTACGAGGTGCAGGCCAGCTCTTGATTGACTCTACCTTGGATGGATCAACGTGAATCCCATCCTTGTTCACTACATGGCCTAAGAAATGGACTTTACGGAGCCAGAAGTCACATTTTGAAAACTTGGCGTACAACTGTTCCTTTCGAAGGAGTTCCAAAATAAGTCGTAAGTGTTGCTCGTGTTCCTCCTGACTCTTCGAATAGATCAGGATGTCATCGATGAAGACAATAACGAACTTGTCTAGGTACGGCTTGCACACTCGATTCATTAAGTCCATAAAGACTGCAGGTGCGTTTGTCATCCCAAAAGGCATGACCAAAAACTCATAGTGTCCATATCGTGTTCTGAAAGCTGTTTTGGAGACGTCCTCTTCTCGGACTCTCAGCTGGTGATACCCTGATCTTAAATCGATCTTCGAGTAGTAGCTCGACCCTTGCAGCTGGTCAAATAAATCGTCAATGCGTGGAAGAGGGTAGCGATTCTTCACAGTCACCTTGTTCAGCTCACGGTAGTCGATGCACATTCTGAACGTACCGTCTTTCTTCTTCACAAACAATACTGGAGCTCCTCAGGGCGAAGAACTAGGATGAATAAAACCCTTATCTAAGAGTTCTTGTAATTGCGTAGATAGCTCTTTCAACTCTGATGGAGCTAAGCGATACGGTGCACGAGCTATGGGTGCCGCTCCAGGAGCTAGCTCGATTTGGAACTCGACCTGACGATGAGGCGGGAGGCCAGGTAGTTCCTCAGGAAATACCTCAGGATAGTTGCGTACAATCGGAAAGTCTTCTATCTTCTTCTCTTTCTTCGAGGTGTCAGTAACAAGAGCCAGAAAGGCAGTGTGGCCCTTACGCAAACACTTTTGGGCCTTAAGGGAAGAAATGATGCTCACAACAGCACCACTCTTGTCGCCACGAATCATAAGAGGTTCAGCGCCTGGGCGAGGAATACGGACAATCTTTTCGTTGCAAAGGATCTCAGCTTGATGTTGGGATAACCAGTCCATCCCAATGACAACGTCGAAACTACCCAGAGTAATAGGAAGAAGGTCGATCGAGAAAGTGTGATCAGCAAGAACGAGATTACAACCTTTGACTACGTGTGTGACCTCTAAACTCTTACCATTAGCTAACTCTACAGCATGTTTGGGGTTCAAAGGTGTTGGGGTACGCTTAAGCAGTTGACTAACTTTTTGGGACACATAACTAGTATCAGCACCCGAATCAAATAAGACAGTAACGTAAAAGTCGTCGAGAAGGAACTTACCCGTCACAACATTGGGATCATTCCTTGCTTCTCCATTGCCAATAACGAACGCACGGCCCCTTGCCCCATTGCCATTGTTGCCCCCGTTGTTTCCATTCCCCTGATTGTTGTTATTATTGTTGTTCTGGTTCAGCTGGGGACAGTCCTTCTTGAAGTGGCCTTCAGCTCCACACTGAAAGCACCCTCTGTTGTTAACCTGTTGTTGTTGCTGCTGACGTTGATTTTGTGGGGCTCGCTGTTGTTGCTGATTTTGGTTCGCGGGAAACTGACTCCTACATTCTCTCGCAATATGACCAGGCTTGTTGCACCGATGGCAGTTACTTCTGGTGCATGGCCCACTGTGATGTAAGTTACAACGATTACATTTGGGGTGATTTCCTTTGTATCCACCATGACCTTGGCTACCTGACGATTGTTGACTAGGACTCTTATACTCTTCAGTTCTTCTCTGTTGCGACTGGGATTGAACAGAAGTCGAACCTCTGCTTGAGGCTCCATCCCATTTACGTTTGTTATCACTGGGAGGTTCAGAGGTAGCTGTGGCACTAATGCGTTTTGGTAACCTGTTTTGCTCCACCGCCTGATCAGTGAGACGGTGAGCCAACTGAACAACCTGCTGGTAAGTGGCAAGGTTTGCTGATGTCACGTGACTTTGGATCTCTGGCTTCAGACCCTTGAGGTAAAGTTCGATACGTTTAATTGGAGGATCCACCATAGTAGGACACAGTAGTGCAAGCTCATTCGATCTCTTAGTAAACGCCTCAATTTCCGACCCCGTCATCTTGAGGTTGAAAAACTCGACTTCCAGCTTATGAATGTCGTCACGAGTGCAGTATTCCTCCCTGATCATCTCTTTAAAATTGTTCCATGGGGTGGCGTTAGCAGCAACCAACCCCAGCATTTGGACTTGAGCGTTCCACCATGTGAGGGCTAAACCCTCGAGAGTGCCGGTAGCATATTTCACCCTGCGTGCCTCAGGGCATTCACACATTTCGAACACAGATTCTAGTTTTTCAAACCAGTGGAGGAGACCTACTGCTCCTTCAGTGCCACTAAAAGTAGTGGGTCGGCAGTCCATGAAAGTTTTGAAGGTGCAAACAGGTGGCTGAGCATGTTGACCTGTTGCGAGTGTAAGAAAGGACAAAGTTTAACACAAGGATAGGTTCACGAGAGTAGGATCTAAAGATCCTAGAATGAGTTATAAACTGCAGGGTATACCTCCTGCCTGTGCTGCTGCAAGTGCCGCAGCAACCTGTTCGTTGATCAGAGCCGTCAACTGGGCTTGGGTCATGTTAATGCGTCCAGACATGATCTTCATATTAAGGGAAACATGAGTGAGAAGGGTTCGCGAAAGTGCGATGACAGAAAAGAGTAAGCACACAAGTGTTCAAGCAAGAGTAGCTATACTAGCTAAGCATATCATGAGCAAAGTTCTACGTAATCTAGCAAGTAGGCAATAAAACACAAACCATATCACCTAGAATGTCGAGCCTTGCACGTGGAGTGAAGCGTCGTTGTGGATCGTAGAGCACTGTACAGGTTATAGTCTGGTTTTAACAAAAACGTTTTCCTTTATTAAAACCAAGTTCTCTATAACCAATGGCTCTGATACCAATCTGTCACACCCCCAAAAATCCACATGCGGAGTATCACCGCTTGGAGGCGTGACTGACCAGGATCAAACCACTAATCATATTGAACGAGCAAGTAATTAATAGTAAAAGTCCAACCAACATAATTAGTAACCAAAATAACCATAGATTAAGTTATGAGCGGAAGCATAATTGTTTAAAACCAAATCAAAGTTCAAGTATCCAAATGTTTAACATGGCACACAGCTGTCCATGTCCCACAACGACTCTTCCTTGTGCAAGCTCCAGCTAAGAACCTAATGACCTGCAAAGCATGTAGTAACGAGTCAACAACTAGTTGAGTGAGTTCACGTTTGGTTGTCCAGTTTATAGTTATTCCGAAAACGTAGTTTGTTCTTTACCAGCTGTCCAGCCGTGGGGGTTACCCCATAGTTCGAAAAACGTTTATTAGTTACCCGTTCTTACGTTGGCTATTCCAGCCCGGCTCTATGGCCGTGGGGGCTACCCCATGTTTAATTCACCAGACTCGTTACCATATCGACTACTAACGTTCGTCATGTTTAAGTGCCCTAACGTCTGTGTCTATCATCACTGACGTGCCATAGTCCATTAGTCCACGCCCGTCCTCTGCGGCACGGTGTGAGGTTTGTTAAACCTAATAGCGCTATTTAACTAATGACCCGTTCGCCATTGGCCTCGGCGATTAAGTCGATATAAAATGGAGGGACTTCGTTGATAGAGTTCTAGTCTAGTATAGTTTAATACGTCTCAACCGGACGAGGAATCTATGTTCCTGGTTACGTCTCAACAGGACGAGGAATCCCTATTCCTTAACCCATTCCCAACCCCTGGGAACCCCATGCTTTGTAACGGAGTGTGAACTCACCTTGGTTTGCTCGGCAGATTACACAGAAAAGTCAAGTCTAGCAGCTAGGGGTCAACCACGTCCTAACATGGTTATCATACAAGTCTGGTTTAGGTTTCACAGAGTGCACATAAGAAACACATACGGATCATGGCATCATACATCAACACGTTCAACAGTTAAGACATATTCGACTTGTGACATTGACTGATTGGGCTCGCACAAGTCTAGTGACCTTGTGCGAGTCATTCGTTGATGCCCATTACTACCCGACCCAATAGCATGAAACCCAAATAAATCCGTAAACATAACACAGCCCAAACAATTAAACCTAAGCCTTGTGCGATCCATGTTACTTTGTGCGATTACATTACCAGCCCAAGTCCACGGCCCAACAAGTAGCATAACAGTTATAACATATATCGGCCCAATTAGTCACACAAGTCTTGTGCGATCCGAATGAGTTGTGCGATCAGACCTGGCCCAACACGTATACCCGGCCCAACCAGTCTACTAAAACAACAGCTTGTGCGACTTTAATAACCTTGTGCGACTGTGTGTGTCTTGTGCGAAGGGACTCTTTGTGCGACCAGAAGGTCTTGTGCGACTGAAGTCCCTTGTGCGAGTGGACCTCTTGTGTGACCAAGAGGTCTTGTGCGACGTGTATAACAAATCCCTTATTTCATGCGATCAGTTATCGATTTCAATCAATTCGTTTTGACCAATCATGACAGTTTCCATAATCGCAATTTATCAATCAACACAATTACAATTCCTAACATGAACACTAATCGATCAAAACAAGCATATTCCGTACGGTTACTCATAAACCCTAAACGAACAAAGCATGAACAGTAATTTACCCATCAACATTCAATCGGATTAAATCCTAAGATTATACATATCATCCGAGTTCAACCATATCCCAGCCGATTAATTCATCATATATACATATAACCGAAATCAAGTGCATAGTTTCAAATCATGTTTACTAGCATGAATCACCCTAGTGTAATCACATACAATCAAAGCAACCACACATCATGCAACCCTATTATCATTGATTCTACAACAGGAATATATAACAACACACTATCATCATCGATCAACATAAAATCAAATAATAACAAAACACTAACCGGATTAGAGGTGAATGAAGGTTAATCCGAGTCACAAGCTTCGAGGGAAAGGATGTTGTTGCCGTCGAGTTCTAGAGAGAAGGAAGAGAGCACTAGGGTTTTGTGTGTTATGAGAGTTGCAACCATGATAAGTTTACCCTAACTCCTTAGTGTTATGCGATATGGGGGAGTGGGCCGAACCCTCAATGGGCCACCCATGATCCGGATACAAGTGGTGGCCCAAATGGGCTTGTGCGATCGGGTGAGTGTTGTGCGTTTGGGTCGTTCATATACGTACATACATACAACACAACATATATTCTCATAACATTTAACACAAAGTCACATATAATCTCATTAATTCAACATAATAAATAGTTACACCAAGTTCAAATACGTTACATCAAGTACGTTGATAAGTTCGGAAATACGAGTTGTCACAAATACGCCCGGAGCAACACAGGCAGTGTAACTTCTTGGAAGAGATGTACGAGCAGTCCCGACGCAGCATGGACTGGTTGTTTGGTTCGCAGCAACACATCGCGAACTCAATCAACCATCCGTACACACAGCCGCCGCCGCAATTTAGGCGTAGATCCAGATTTGATCGCAGGAGCGACGCCGGCCCTTCGGGATCCGGCGAGAGGTCTTAGTCTTGCTTTCCATCTCGTATTCTTTTACTATCATTTCGTGTTTGAGGGGTGTGCCATTTTCCGTTGTACGTACACCCCTCCGTCGTAGGTGTTAGTTTTTATTGCTTTAGTAGTGGTTAAATTAATAAACAAAGGCAAGGGAAAAATGGGTTGGGTAATATTCTTGTGAATTTGATCTTGTTTGCTATATGTGCAGTGTTGGTTCAAACTCTTTTGAATAATCGATGAGATGTTGGCTTGATGGATGGCTTGGTAGTTCGTTGTGGACGCTCCTTTTTACTTCATATTGCTCCGATTCTAGCCTTTTTGTTTCAGGGGAGTTTTCGTGTTCCTACCTTCCTTTATTTGTGTTGAATTCGCATTTCCATTGCTTATTCAATTTTTTGTTGTACATCGAGGGCGATGTACAATTCAAGTGTGGGGAGGTGGTCTATCGCTTGAGCTTTGTTGTCATATTAAAAAAATAATAATAATAATAATGCAAATCTCTCTTTTAACATTTTTGTGGCATACTAATCAAATCAACATAAGTATCGAAATAAGCACCAAAATTTTTGATAAATAAATAAGGGTAAACGCAAAAAGGGGGTTCGCTCGTGTAAGGAAAACCGTCAAGTAACATGTTTTTTTGTATAAAATTGAGCATGAAAAATCAAGCGATTGACCTACTTGTTTGCCTTGCATATTTACCCAATATGCCCGTTTCCGTGAGTTATTTTTGAGCCTTATAGCTTTAGAATTATTTTTGCTCATGTTTTTGCGGGCAAAGATTGAGAGTGCCGGATAACTTTTGCGATTTAGAACTTGTGTTAGGTATGCATTTCGAGGCCACAAAGCAAGAATTCAAGCATAGAAGTGATTGAGGCATTAGGAAACCTTTTTATTTTAGCCATTTTGATTCACCTCCCTACCCAAATCATTCCCATAGTTAAACCAATTTGAGCCTTTCCCGTTCGTTTCTTTTAAACCACCAAAATATTAACCACTTAGCCAAATTAGCCTTTTATATTTTGAACCCATTTTTGGTTGGAAATCCGGTTCGGTTGATGATTAACTTGTAGTTTTGTATAGTTTCCTCTTTGTTGTTATGTACCCTCATGATCAAGAATTTTTAGCTAAGTAGACGTACTTAGTTCTCTCCAAAGCATGGGTTATTCTTGTAAAAAAAAAAAGACCAAGAAATATAGTTGAAAAAGCCTTATCAAATGGCTTTGTTAGAGCAATTTTGGGAGTGAAAAGCAATACTTGTCGGTTAGCTCTCGGTTAGTTATTATTTAGTTGTATAGTTCTATCTTCTTGTATTTCAAGTTAGTCGAGCCGTCGGGTTACAACCGTTTTAGCCACTTTTAAAAATCCACTTCCACACCCTTAACCCAAGCCAAGTTACAACCCAAAACAAGACCTAATGATTTATGCTTTATTTTTGCCGAGTGATTAGATTTGATCCTTCCACAAGCTTATGATATCCCATAGTTATCGTCTTGGCATCGAGTGTTCCAAATATACTCCACAAATTGTATGTGCACCTAAATTTAGCCGAGTGTGTGTGAACATTGTGAGGATGCTTGGTGAACTTGTAGGGATTTCCAAGATGGACCATTGCTCATAAACATATTTTACTTATTTCTTTTCGGTTCTTTCTTTATATCGAGCACTCCTTGATTGTTTTGACCCGAGTTATTTGTTTGTGCTTATGAAATAAAGTTCAAGTGTGGGGATGTTTGATGTATAAGAATTTATACATCTTTTAAACGTCAAATACGCCCCGTTTATGCGAAAACTCTTTGTATTTTCATTGATTTTGGTACTCATTTGAGTTGTTTGTGAAAATACAGGACCGGGCTTCGGCCCGGTGATGAAACAGAGGCTTTTGGAGCAAAATGGAGCGAAAACAGAACATTCCAGCAAACTGCCAGATATGGCACGACCGTGCCACCCAGGAGCACGACCGTGCCAGCCATTCCGACATCGGCACTCTCGATCAGCACCATCATCCAGCACCAGCACCATCAAAAATCAAGGGAGCACGACCGTGCCATATGGTGGCACGACCGTGCCGGGTCAATTTTGGCCCCAAATTAGCTTGTTTCCGAGAATAAGTGAATCATGGCCGAACACTATCGGCTGGCACGACCAGACCATGCCCGAGCACGGTCGTGCCACCTCGGGAACTTTTGAGCGCGATTTTTCCCAAAATGGTAGCATACTTGGTCAACATTCAAGAAAGTGGCTCTGACACTTGCCAAGCACGACCGTGCCAAAAGGTGGCATGGTCGTGCCATTCTCCCAGCAGCTTAAATACGAGTTTCTAGCTCATTTGGAGGGGAGTTGGAGCATTTTGGTGACTTTTTCTCTCAAGAATCTGGTCTTGGAAGCTTGTTGGAGCCAAGAGGGAGCCTTGAAGAGGACTTAATCACTTGAAGATCTACTCAAACATCATTTAAATCTTGTCTTTAACTTGGTTAGCTTACTAGTTACTACATTATGAACAATTTATGTTTATTTGCACTTGATTTGGTAGCCATGAGCCTTATGGGCTAAACATTTGAGTTGTCTAAACTTTGTTGAAGCTAATGAATATGTGATAACATGGAAGTAGATGTGATGATTATTCTTGTTAATCTTCATGTTGGTATTTAATCTTGTTCTTGGAGTTCATGTGTATGCTTAAAATTCTTGTTCTTGAATGTTTGCTCATAAGCATTTACATGTTGTGTTGGAAAGCCCATGTAAAGATTATGATTATTGAATCTTGTTAACTTGTTAGTATGATTCATAGCATGAAACTAGGAATGGTGATTGCTAATGTGATTGAATGATGATTTGAGCATATGTATGAATTCTTCCATCTAGATTTGGAAAGATCATGAGTATGTTTATATGGATTCTATAGTTTGTGTTCTTGTTAGTTTGATGATTTAGGCCAAAATTGTTAGCTAGCATGACCATGCTTGTGGTTCATATCAAGAACATGATGATAGTGCCAACTACTTGAAACCAAGTTAGGGTGATTAGTGTGTTTTTCATATTAGTTTTCCCTAATTTGTAGAGTTAGGAGTTTTGACAAACAAATAACTCATCATTAAAGATTAACATCAACTTAGCAAGTGAGCTTAAAAGAATAATTTTTAGGTGATTAGAATGTTAATTCATTTTTAGTTTTCCTAAGAATTATAGACTAGGAAGCCTTGATTGGGAACTTAGTCAAATTTAGAGCTTGCATCATCAGAATTCCTTCCACCTTGTTGTCATATGTTTGTTAGTGGAGACTTAGTTTAGGCAACCCTTCCTTAGATATTGTTCCTTGCTAGAATTTTTAGTAGTTTATTTCCTTGCATGCTAAGTTAGAAAAATCAACCCAATCATTTGAAAAGGCTTTAAAGTAGCAAAAGTTTAGTATCGAGACACCGCATCCACGGATTGATATCCGGTTCTTACCGATTAGCTATATTACCACCCGACGGGTACACTTGCCCTTTGTGTGTGTAGTTAGTTTCTAGGTGAAAAACCATTTTAAAACTAAATTTGTGTGAACAAATATCTTCATAAAAAATTATATATAATTCACGCACATCAAGTTTTTGGCGCCGTTGCCGGGGATGCGGTCTTCTTGAAAACGATTCGAGTTGCTTATTTAGCCATTGTGAAAAGTGTAAAAAGTTTGTGTCTACTTGTTTTATTTGCCTTTGCTTGACTATTTGAAAAAAAAATGATTATTTGCTAGTTGTTTTTGTTTTTGTATATATTTTGTATATATTTTAGCAATCTTTTCTTCCTTTGACTTTGACTTCAAAACGCGGGTTGTTACAGCCTCCCCTACTTTAGGAAATTTCGTCCCGAAATTTAAGGTGCAGGCGTAATGAATAGCTGTGGATACTTAGCCTTCATGTCACTTTCGAGTTCCCAGGTGAACTCGGCGCCGCATCTGCCTTCCCAGCGAACCTTCACAATGGGAATGCGTGAGCGTCGGAGCTGCTTGGTTTCTCGATCCATGATCTCGACAGGCTTTTCCATGAAGTTGTGACAACTGTCAAATTTGCATGCATCCGTACAATTATTAAATGATGATTAGTGCTTAATGACTGTGCTGATTTACAATTTATGACTTGAATTGCTTTCTGATTCCTGCATTATACCTACATGTGCATCACATATTGCAAATGACTTATCATTGACTGCATGCAAACATATTGACATAAATGATACACAAAGCACAGTTAACAGACAAACCGGGAAAATATTGACGGAGTTCAGTACATAGACAGACGTTGTTTTGAGACATAGTATGAGCCAGAAACTAAGTACTACACTAGTATAGTGTGTAGGGAAGTAAGGACCATAAAACTGCATGCCTAAGTGATAGTTTAAGTGCCGGAAAGTGCCTAAAACCCACATAAAGTGTTGAATTCAGCATATTTCAGCAAAAATCAGCAATTTAACAAGTTGGTAACATGCAAAAATATGACTAAATGATCCTGAATGCTTTCCTTAGTGTCGGGAATTAAAAGTGTCACAAAGGGTACATAAAGAACACTAAACGGTATAGTTTGACACTTTAACGAACCGGTAATTAACCGAACAACCGGACACTACCTGAAACATCAAAATTACACTAGAAGCATTGTTTTAATGTTTCCAAGCTAGTTATGACCCCCGAACATCATATTACATGTTTTAAACACCTAACATACTTAACCTTGAATTTTTAACACTTTTAACCTATTTAACTTAACTTAACCATGGTTAAGGCTTAACTATACCCCCCCTTAATCTACGGTTATGGTGGTGGCCCCACACCATAATCTTACTTGATTCACTTTGATTTGTTTTGAGATCTTAATTGATCTTGTTTAGTACTTTAGGGGACATATTAACCAATGATTTATAAGGGTGGAAGATTATAAGTAAATCCCTAAGTCCATAACCTTCATAACTTTCACAAATCACCAACACTTTTCTTCTTCTTCCTCCTTCCTTCTACTTATGGTCAAGAACACACCCACACATCCATCATTTTTCATTCAAGCTCCAACCATTCTCTAGTTTTCTTAAGGTGTAAGAAGCATAGTTAGGAAGCTTGGAGCTTTCGGAAGTTGAAGGACCTTCTTCATTTGCTATTAACCACTCTATTTCTTCTCTTAATCATCCCTAGCCTTGAGCTAGTGGTAAGAACACAAATTCTTCCATTTTACATCTATTTCAAGTGGTTAAAGAATGATACATGTTGAAAATCATGAAGAACACTAAGAAACTTGAAAATGAAACTTGAACATAAGCATAAAATTATAAGAAATCTTAAAGAAATCATGTTGTTTAGTGTTGTTTTGCTTCTTGATGATTGATTGTTTGTATTTATGATGTTAGACATCATATGAAACCTACTAGATTGTGATTAAACACATGATCTAGTAAGTTAAGATGATGATCTTGTGAAAGACCAAGATGATCATACTTTGTGTATACATGAATTGAATGATGAAATTTGTTTTCATAAGTGATGATGATTTAAGCAAAATGCAAGTCTTGTAAGTGGATGATTTCCAAAATAGTTTTCTCAAGAAACTAGGTTAAATAACAAGATTTACCTAGACTTGGTTCTTACATAAACAAATACTATTTTTAAGGGTTAAACAAGTGTAGAAACACTTGTGTAACAAAAAGATTACATAAAGAAGCATTTTTAGAAAATGTGCTTGGAAGTTGTAAACACCTAACTTCTTTAAAAATGAAGTTTTTTGAAGAAGTAAATACATTTTGAAGGGTAACTAAACCTACTAAACACACTACCAAGTTAATACAAGTTTTTATGAAAGTTCAAGTTCATGTTGTTATGTAAAATGTATAGTTTTGGCACTTGGTAAGTGTTGAATGGATTGTTGATTGTTTGTGATGATTTTTAAAAGAAAATGATATGCTTTGATAGCATGGACACCTCCATTTTTAGGGGAAACTATGGCAAAATTTTCTAAAAATATAAACACTTAGAAAAATATTTTCAAACAAATATTTACAAGTGTATTTTGATCATGAGTTTTCAATACAAAATTTGCCATAATTTTTGTTGCAAAAATACAAATATTGGAGGTTGGTTTTTATAAATAAAAATAACTAGATATATATATTAAAGACACATGTGTGAATATTTGTATACTTTGTGTATTAGTTATGTTATTTTAGGGATAAAATAATATAACTTAACAAATACCAAGAATTTACAATCCGAAATATTACCAAAAATCACGAGAAATAAATACACAAGTTACACACAATATATTGGCAAACCGAACTAGAAATGTAACTTACCAAATATTCCGGAAAATATGCTTATAAATATATTTTTGGTAAATGATATTTTGGATACAAAGAAGTAAAAATATGATTTTTTTTCCAAATATTACCAAGTTATATCATATTTTTGACGAGGTGAAAATATATTATTTTGGGAAGTAAAAATATATTTTCTTGGAATACATTATTTTGAAACTACAAATGTTTTTGCCAAGAGAACAATCCGGAATAATTCTTCTAAGGAATATTTCTTGGAATATATATATATATTAGAAATATATATTGGATACTTATTAAAGATAATACACGTCAGAATACGACACCAACACAAGGCAAGTTATACAAAATACAAGAATACGAATACACATGTATGAGATACCCCCATCCTTGGGAAGGAAATACGGATATAAATACTTGACAAGTATTGTTACAAAATATTGTTTAACAATTATTTCAAAATAAAATAATTTAAGTTAAAATAATTATTATTTTAACAAGTAATTATTCCTGGAATAATATTGGAGACATAAAAGAAATGTAACTCAAAAACATTAATACAGAGACAAGGCACGACCCGTCCGTCTAATAGACATCAGTACATTGTAGGTAGTCGTGTTTGCTGAAGGGATTTGAGTTACAATTGTGAACACGCAAGACTGTGAGTTCATGCCCCCCTTTTCTTTTAACTGTTTTCAGTTTTATACTTCGAGGGTGAAATACATGTTACAATTATTACAAACGTTTTATACATGGTATGGTTAGCTAAGGAAGGTTACTGCTTGATCATGTGAGTGGTGGGTATAACACTTAAGGCCATTAATCCTCATCATAGGACCGAGGGACATGAGTGATAGATCTATTCGGGTGTAGCGAGCCCCACCCATGCGCACGCCAAATGAGCCATGTGGTGACTATGTCTTACTGACAAAATCTGCTAGGTTTGAGTTTTCCTGCATCACTTCACACATATCAATGGCCTTGCAAACCATTGGTGGTCTGTTTTTCCTTGTTGTTTTCATACCGGGATTTATAAACTTACATACATACTTACAATGATTTCAAAGGTTACTCATACACACAAAGAAACACATGAACTCACTCAACTTTTGTTGATGTTTTCAAACTACATGTATTTCAGGGAATTAGTAAGTGGATCTGGCGGGCGTTGGAAGTTTTTATGCTACGTTAGGAATAAAGATGTCATCCATGGTCTTTGAGTGTGGTCCGTGTGTCTTATTCCTGGACGAGACACGTCTTCCAAACCTTGGTGTTATTCAATATCTTTTGATGAGTCCTTAATGAACTCATAAACAATTTTATGGTTTGTAAAACTTGAATTTGAAGTCTACGTTTCAAAACAATGTTGTTATGTTTTAAATTTATTTAATGTATGACGAATCTATGGTTTTTATCATATAGTTGTTATTATGATTGAATGCAATGGTATTAAGAAACTCACACCATAATCACGCTTCCGCAAAAGTCAGGGTGTGACAGCTTGGTATCAGAGCTTTGATTGTAGCGAACTAGGATTCTTTCTCGAGTCTAGACTACAATCATTAGGGCTCTCACGAAAACGTTTTTACGAACATGTTTTCATTGCATACATGAAACGCCCAGATCCAGGAAACAAACATTTTTACAAACAAAAGACACGAAACACATTTTAAAGTTTATGTTTATGATTCAGCCTAAGAGACTGGGAAATTCAGTTTGGGAAACTGGGAGTTTAGTATGAGAGACTAGGAGATTCAGTCTGAGAGACTGGGTTGTTCAGTCTGAGAGACTGGGAAGTTTAGTCTGGGAGACTAGGTGGCTTAGTCCAAGAGACTAGGAAGGATAGAAAGTTTCATGAATAATAATGTGAATACATGACTACATGATAAATTACCTTTGTTTGCATACACTAATTGTTAGTGATTACTATGGATATACCTGCTATGACTATTATGTACCGGCACATATGTCACTTTATTCAGAAAGCGAGTTGTCAGACATTGATAACCCTACGGCCACCGCCACAGATAATGAGATTGCACCTGCGCCAGAGATATTTACGTCAGACACTGAGAGTGATCCTGATATGATGACTGAGGACGAGGACGACTTCCAACCGTCCGAGCTGCCAGACTTTGGTGATGATTTACCCTTGCTGATGTTTTCCCTGACGAGAATCCTTCTGTCATTCTTGTTTCGGTCCATGACCACCCTATCATTTTGACACCCCGATGGCAAGCACATCATGACTCCGATCCTCGACGCCGTACCTCTCGTGGTCATTCCTCCCAAGGATATGCCTTTTGACGATTTGTTTGATGATGATGTTGACATGTTTATTGATGGTCCTCCTGATGACGCCCATGATGATGGAAAGTTAGACGAGAACGTTATTACAAATTTCACTTCTGAGACCCCTGTTATCAAGCTAACCTCTGATTCTGGTATACACTCGATCTCAGACTCCTTTGAGTCTGTGACATCTGCAGCCTTACAGACGGCCGGATTGCAGCTTTTTACTACTGACTTAGACGACGATGCCGCTATGACTGCTGCACTATCACCTGCTCGAAACACCACACCTTTACACGACTCAGAGCCTGCTCCTGAGCCAGCTCCTTTTCCTTTTGGGCCCGCTTGATGTTGCACCTGCTGATCCTACACCCTTGCTTGATCATGACCCTGTTTCTTTTGGTCTACCAGACATTGCACCCCTTATACCTGACCCAGTACCTGCACCTGATGATCTCCTTATTGGTTGAGACGTTTGTTCCTGCCCCTGCACCTGCTGATGTTGCTCCTATGGAGACCGACGTCCATTGCACCGACATGCCTATTGCTTTCTTTCAGGACATACCCGCACCCCGGAAAGGTACTCCAGGTCAGCACCCGCATGACGATCCTTTTGCTACAGTGGCATTTTCCCTGACCTCACAGGTCGCACCGTTTGCTCCTTTCAATACTTCACCGATGGACGAGCCATTTCGATGGTTCCTACCATACACTATGCTGATTTCAGACCCCTACCATCCCTCACATTATGGAGGCTACACACGGGATGAGTTGCTCCTGTAACATCAGCTACAGTTGGAGGATATGAGTCGAAGAGTTTTGGAGCTTGAGCTGACACCACGTCCTCCACCCTGTCTATTTCCAGTATACTTTGATCCTCCACATTTATCAAAGATTCCTTTTGCACTCTTACCTGCTGCTATTACGCCTTTCCCAGGTTTTTGATACTCGTTTCTTTACTGTCGAGCAGCAGATCAGTTAATTACTTTGACGTATATACAAGCTCGAGGAGGAGTTCACGCATGTTAGCAGTTTACTTTTCTTCCCTCCTCCACCTCAGTCACCAGTATAGTTGGTTTCTGGATTATGCGGATTGCATTACTTTTGGGTAAAAATACTAATGATAAGCCGAGATTGTGGAGACTTTTGAAGACCACATCTGACTACGTGATTTTTATACACTGATATACTTATTGGACAAGGGTAGGGTGACCCTGTGTCCCTTTCGATGTAATACATTTTGTAAGACAATGTAATTATGGTCGGAGAATAATGAAAGCCCAATCCTCATATTTCCCATTAAACATACTTTGTGGTCAATGACTAATGAAAACTCAGTCGCCATGCCCTCACTAAGCATGTTTTTAAACTGAATGTGTGTGCTATAATTGTGATGCTACGTGCTCGCTTGTTGTGTTCTCGTTATATATGTTCCTATCTACAAGTTGTACTATAATGGTGACGTGATATGATTACTTATATACGTATGTAAATACACCTTCTAGGTCTTATTCGTTAAGAAGAAGCTTGTGTGCTCGTGTCCTTAATAAGACCTGACCTAACCGATCTTCTTCTAGGAAGATGTCGATTCAAAGAAACACCGATACCAACAACCCTCTGCTGACGACAGAGGCGGAATTGCAAGAGCGCATCTCACAGGCCATCGCACAGCACGAGCCTCTTCGCTTCGAACATAGCAGAGGTACCTCAGGAAATAACCCACCCAACGGCTGCACCTACAAGCATTTTTTGAGCTACAAGCCCCGGGATTTTGACGGCACTGGGGGTGCCATAACTTTTGTACGTTGGGTTGAGAAGACGGATTATGTTTTGTGATTAAGTAAATGCGCCCCCGAACATCAGGTCACATACATAGCTGGACTATTTGTAGATGGGGCTCTGTCATGGTGGAACCTTCAGGTTCAAACGTTGGGTAAGACTGCTGCATATACCTTGACGTGGGACGAACTGAAAGAACTGATGCGTAAGAGATATTGCTCAAGGTCAGAAGTCCAAAAGTTGGAGACTGAACTGTGGAACTTGAAAATGGAAGGTTCAAAGATAGCTGAGTATGTGCAGAGATTTCACGGTTTATCACAAGTTGCTTCGCATCTGGTGGAACCAGAGTTTAAGAGGATCGAACGCTTCATCAGGGGATTGGAACCTCATATTCTAAGCCTGGTGACAACATCTAAACCTCCAACAATCACCGAGGCTATCGACATAAGCGTGGCGCTAACTGAAGAAGCGGTTAGAGTAGGAAAATTTTCCACTTCGAAAGAGAAAAAGGAGACACCTGTAGAGCCATCTGGAGATAACAAGAGAAAATTTGCAAACTTCAAGAAGGGTACTCGGGTGAATAGCAAGAACAGGGCCAAAAAGGGAAAAGAGTACATGGGTATCCTACCTAAGTGCGACAATTGTCGACGTTATCATATCGGGCGATGCAGATATGGAAAATGTGAAAACTGCGGCAAAGTGGGGCATGTCAAGGAAACTTGTAGGCAAGGTACTGAACGTGGAAATGGAGGCCAAGATGGTAGCAAGAATCTCGAAGGAAACAACGACAATCATCAAGGTAGGACGAGTGACAAAAAAAACGTACTCAAGGTTGTTTTAACTGTGGAAGCAAAAAGCATTTCAAAAAATATTGCCCTAAAAACAATCAGGCACAAGGATGAAAGCTCAACACCGGAGCTAGGGAGACACGCCAGGAATCCAAGCGTGGATATCGGTACTTCCCATATTAGTCAACGTTATGCATCTGTGCTGCTAGATACTGTTGTAAATTTTAGTTTCGCATCTCTAGAGTTTGAGAGTATACTTGGTTTAGTAGCAAGTAAGTTAGATAACCCGTACTCGATAGAACTAGCTAATGGGAAGCTAGTGGAAGCCAACGAAGTAAATGGAAACGACAAGATAGAACCCGGAGCGCGTGAGTTTACGCTTGATCTACTGCCAGCTGAGTTGGGAAGCTTCGACGAGGTAATTAGGATGGATTGGTTGCCGAGAAATCGAGCAAAGATTGATATCCGCATCCCGATGGCGAACGAAGAAACAATCGTGACTCATGAAGCAGGATACGCCTCTACAAATTACTAATTGCTTGAAGGCACGAAAGTTGTTGCGTAAAGGATATGTTGTTTTCTTAGCCCATGTCGTGGACAAGGGAGCCGAAGAACCAAAACTCGAAGATATCCCTGTGACAAGGGAATATCCTGAAGTCTTCCCCGAAGACTGGCCTGAATTATCCCCTCAACAACAAGTCAAACTTCGCATCAATTTGATTTCCAGGCGCTGTGCCTGCAGTCAATGCACCTTAGCGACTTACACCTTCGGAGATGCAAGGAATGTCAGTGTAGCTTCAGTACTTGAAAGAGAAGGAAGTTAACAGACCAAGTTTCTCGTTTTGGGTAACCCCAGTTCTGCTCGCCAAGAAGAAGGACGATGATTTTCATATGAGCATCAACTACCAGGAGCCGAACGAGCTAACCAACAAGAGTCGGTAACTCTTGTTGGGGATTAACGAATTATTTATTTAACTAACTGTGAGGATCCAACTACTATTACACGACTGATCGATGATCAAGTGTCATTAGCTGTGAATTCAGGAAGAAAGTATACCGGGGAAGTTGTGGGACAATAACTTGTTTTAAACGTACACAAAAATGGTGTTTCCTACACGATGCACAAAACAATTTTACACAGAATACGAAACTTTGAGAATCTAGAAAACATGTACTTAGGACCTTTGGGAACCCATGTCAAAACTCATAAAGGTTGCTTAGGAACCACACCTATTAACTCAAGCAAACCCCATTATCCTGATATGCTATTTCAGTTAACCAAACAGAAAGTACTCAAATTTCTTTTGTTGAAATCTTCACTTTTGCTTCTAGTAAGTAGATGTTTGCATCTCTACTCCCCTTAATGGTAGTTGCATCGCGTTAATTTTCTTCACTGAGAGCGAACACACATTGCTTTGATACTTGGTCATTTCTTCATACTCATTGTTTCAGTACTTGGAAACTTATATGTCACACATGCACCATTTGCTACGCAGGTGGTTTCGTTTTGAATAAACGCTTCATTAAAGTTCAAATGTTATTTTGCTAAAGCTAACTATTGGTTAATGATTCGAATAACCTACATTCTTGTAATTGTTGGCTCCTCTGTTATCAAGTCAGCACACTTTCTTGAAACTCCTTTTTATTTCCAGTTGCATTCATGGTTTGTCTTCGTAACCATGCTGAGTTTCCCTTGTTGATACATACGTTTATTGTCGGGTTGCACTAAAACCAAGTTCAATTGCTTGAACTTATCCATTTCGTACATTCAATTTAAGACGCCATATGATGTATTGAGAGCATCACATTCAAATATTTTCGCAAAGGATCTTTTGGTTCGAGTCGTAGTAAACTTGATTGGTCTAAGACTCCACTAAATCATTTGTTGGTTTCGTTACCTTGCGATGATGTTTTCATTAGATTGAAGCTTGCGCTAATTTGGTTACGCACCTCATACACGGATTTAATTGTCTATTTATTTGTTCTAAATCCGTTTTGTTTATCACAATTAAAGTGGTCTCAACACAGTTGTATGCTAAGACAATGGTACATAAATTCATTTTATATTCCAGTGTACCTCCTAACAGTTTTCACCATCGATCGAATGCCTTGAAGTATTTATTGCTTTTTTTCATCTTCAATCGGAAACAGTAGTTCTTGATGTTCCATATTCGATTGAAAACCCTGTGACATTGTGTAAATCAAATCTTCAGGTTGTTTTAGTACACTTTCATTTGATTTCAAAAATGGTGAACTTGTTCAGTCACCACTATTACTGAATTATGTCATTACGACACTTTGTGGTGTCGATACGAACTTGTAGCTTGTGCTAATCATGGTTAACCGTCTCACACAAAACTACACATACTTTTGCTTGGCTTGTCATTTTAACATTCCTAATGCAACTACGAATTAAGACAATGATACACCATATTCGCTTGTATTTCATTCGGTGTATTTTCACAATTCAAGAATGTCAACACACTAATCCTTACCATTTATTTATTCGAAAGTTGACAGATCGTTCTCATATTCAAGTTGTTGATTTTGAGTTCATATAGCGGATGCTATGGTTTGTGAAAACTTGTTTGCATATTGTGACCGATTGTTTGAGAATCCATTGGTCAAAACTCCTTTGTTACACCTCTGTCAACTAAGTTATGTTAGATTATACATCTATACATCTCGTGCCCTTTGACATCAAATGCTAGAACACATACCTTTTAATCATGGGGTTCCTGTGTTGAGATATATCCCTGGAATCACCTGATGTGAATAAGATTTGATTCGGTTTTATGGTTATCTACCTCAATATTATCCATATACTTACACGCATAATGTAACCTTAAGGAGTTAAGGTAGTACAAATTTCGAGGACGAAATTTTCTTAACAGGGGGAGAATGTGACAACTGTCAAATTTGCATGCATCCGTACAATTATTAAATGATGATTAGCACTTAATGACTGTGCGGATTTACAATTTATGACTTGAATTGCTTTCTGATTACTGCATTATACCTACATGTGCATCACATATTGAAAATGACATATCATTGGCTGCATGCAAACATATTGACATAAATGGTACACAAAGCACAGTTAGCACAGTTAACAGACAAACCGGGAAAATACTGACGGAGTTCAGTACATAGACAGACGTTGTTTTGAGACACAGTATGAGCCAGAAACTAAGTACTACACTAGTATAGTGTGTAGGGAAGTAAGGACCATAAAACTGCATGCCTAAGTGATAGTTTAAGTGCCGGAAAGTGCCTAAAACCCACATAAAGTGCTGAATTCAGCATATTTCAGCAAAAATCAGCAATTTAACAAGTTGGTAACATGCAAAAATATGACTAAATGATCCTGAATGCTTTCCTAAGTGTCGGGAATTAAAAGTTTCACAAAAGGGTACATAAAGAACACTAAACGGTATAGTTTGACACTTTAACGAACCGGTAATTAATCGAACAACCGGACACTACCCGAAACATCAAAATTACACTAGAAGCATTGTTTTACTGTTTCCAAGCTAGTTATGACCCCCGAACATCATATTACATGTTTTAAACACCTAACATACTTAACCTTGAATTTTTAACAATTTTAACCTATTTAACTTAACTTAACCATGGTTAAGGCTTAACTATACCCCCCTTAATCTACGGTTATGGTGGTGGCCCCACACCATAATCTTACTTGATTCACTTTGATTTGTTTTGAGATCTTAATTGATCTTGTTTAGTACTTTAGGGGACATATTAACCAATGGTTTATAAGGGTGAAAGATTATAAGTAAATCCCTAAGTCCATAACCTTCATAACTTTCACAAATCACCAACACTTTTCTTCTTCTTCCTCCTTCCTTCTACTTACGGTCAAGAACACACCCACACATCCATCATTTTTCATTCAAGCTCCAACCATTCTCTAGTGTTATTAAGGTGTAAGAAGCATAGTTAGGAAGCTTGGAGCTTTTGGAAGTTGAAGGACCTTCTTCATTTGCTATTAACCACTCTATTTCTTCTCTTGATCATCCCTAGCCTTAAGCTAGTGGTAAGAACACAAATCCTTCCATTTTACATCTATTTCAAGTGGTTAAAGAATGATACATGTTGAAAATCATGAAGAACACTAAGAAACTTGAAAATGAAACATGAACAGAAGCATAAAACTATAAGAAATCTTAGAGAAATCATGTTGTTTAGTGTTGTTTTGCTTCTTGATGATTGATTTTTTTGTATTTATGATGTTAGACATCATATGAAACCTACTAGATTGTGATTAAACACATGATCTAGTAAGTTAAGATGATGATCTTGTGAAAGACCAAGATGATCATACTTTGTGTATACATGAACTTGAATGATGAAATTTGTTTTCATAAGTGATGATGATTTAAGCAAAATGCAACTCTTGTAAGTGGATGATTTCCAAAATAGTTTTCTCAAGAAACTAAGTTAAATAACAAGATTTACCTAGACTTGGTTCTTACATAAACAAATACTATTTTTAAGGGTTAAACAAGTGTAGAAACACTTGTGTAACAAAAAGATTACATAAAGAAGCATTTTTAGAAAATGTGCTTGGAAGTTGTAAACACCCAACTTCTTTAAAAATGAAGTTTTTGAAGAAGTAAATACATTTTGAAGGGTAACTAAACCTACTAAATACACTACCAAGTTACTACAAGTTTTTATGAAATTTCAAGCTCATGTTGTTATGTAAAATGTATAGTTTTGGCACTTGGTAAGTGTTGAATGGATTGTTGATTGTTTGTGATGATTTTTAAAAGAAAATGATATGCTTTGATAGCATGGACACCTCCCTTTTTAGGGGAAACTATGGCAAAATTTTCTAAAAATATAAACACTTAGAAAAATATTTTCAAACAAATATTTACAAGTGTATTTTGATCATGAGTTTTCAATACAAAATTTGCCATAATTTTTGTTGCAAAAATACAAATATTGGAGGTTGGTTTTTATAAATAAAAATGACTAGATATATATATTAAAGACACATGTGTGAATATTTGTATATTTTGTGTATAAGTTATGTTATTTTAGGGATAAAATAATATAACTTAACAAATACCAAGAATTTACATTCCGAAATATTACCAAAAATCACGAGAAATAAATACACAAGTTACACACAATATATTGGCAAACCGAATTAGAAATGTAACTTACCAAATATTCCGGAAAATATGCTTATAAATATATTTTTGGTAAATGATATTTTGGATACAAAGAAGTAAAAATATGATTTTTTTCCAAATATTACCAAGTTATATCATATTTTTGACAAGGTGAAAATATATTATTTTGGGAAGTAAAAATATATTTTCTTGGAATTACTAGGAAATATAATATTTTTGGGAAAAATATATATTTTCTTGGAATACATTATTTTGAAACTACAAATGTTTTTGCCAAGAGAAAAATCAGGAATAATTCTTCTAAGGAATATTTCTTGGAATATATATATATATATTTTAGAAATATATATTGGATACTTATTAAAGATAATACACGTCAGAATACGACACCAACACAAGGCAAGTTATACAAAATACAAGAATACGAATACACATGTATGAGATACCCCCATCATTGGGAAGGAAATACGGATATAAATACTTGAGAAGTATTGTTACAAAATATTGTTTAACAATTATTCCAAAATAAAATATAATTTAAGTTAAAATAATTATTATTTTAACAAGTAATTGTAACTTGGAATAATATTGGAGACATAAAAGAAACGTAACTCAAAAACATTAATACAGAGACAAGGCACTACCCGTCCGTCTAATAGACATTAGTACATTGTAGGTAGTCGTGTTTGTTGAAGGGATTTGAGTTACAATTGTGAAGACGTAAGACTGTGAGTTCATGTCCCCCTTTTCTTTTAACTGTTTTCAGTTTTATACTTCGGGGGTGAAATACATGTTACAATTATTACAAACGTTTTATACATGGTATGGTTAGCTAAGGAAGGTTACTGCTTGATCATGTGAGTGGTGGGTATAACACTTAAGGCCATTAATCCTAGTCGTAGGACCGAGGGACATGAGTGATAGATCTATTCGGGTGTAGCGAGCCCCACCCATGCACACGCCGAATGAGCCATGTGGTGACTATGTCTTACTGACAAAATCTGCTAGGTTTGAGTTTTCCTGCATCACTTCACACATATCAATGGCCTTGCAAACCATTGGTGATCTGTTTTTCCTTGTTGCTTTCATACCGGGATTTATAAACTTACATACATACTTACAATGATTTCAAAGGTTACTCATACACACAAACAAACACATAAACTCGCTCAACTTTTGTTGATGTTTTCAAACTACATGTATTTCAGGGAATTAGTAAGTGGATCTGGCGGTCGTTGGAAGTTTTTATGCTACGTTAGGAATAAAGATGTCATCCATGGTCTTTGAGTTTGGTCCGTGTGTCTTATTCCTGGACGAGATACGTCTTCCAAACCTTGGTGTTATTCAATATCTTTTGATGAGTCCTTAATGAACTCATAAACAATTTGTATGGTTTGTAAAACTTGAATTTGAAGTCTACGTTTCAAAACAATGTTGTTATGTTTTAAATTTATTTAATGGATGACGAATCTATGGTTTTTATCATATAGTTGTTATTATGATTGAATGCAATGGTATTAAGAAACTCACACCATAATCAATCTTTCGCAAAAGTCAGGGTGTGACAGAAGTGTAATCTTTCGTCCACTTGTAGATCCTCGAGTGGCATTTGTAAATTCTGCTAGGCTAGGCACTTTCTGAGGTTCGAAACATGGAAAGTCGGGTGTACGTTACTAAGTTCCTCTGGCAGTTCGAGTCTGTAGGCCACTTTGCCAATTCTTTCCACAATTTTAAAGGGTCCACCATATCGAGGCACGAGCTTTCCTTTCTTGCTGAATCTGATCACCCCCTTCCAAGGGGAAACCTTTAGGAGTACGTGATCGCCAACGTCAAATTTAAGGGGCTTGCGGCGTCTATCGGCGTAACTCTTTTGTCGACTCCGAGCTCTCAGGAGGTTGTCTCGAATTTGGAGGATTTTGTCAATTGTTTCTTGTAACAGCTCAAGACCGGTAATTTACGCGTCTCTGATCTCGTGCCATACAATAGGCGATCGACATTTTCTTCCGTATAATGCCTCAAACGGTGCCATTTGAATGCTAGAATGATAACTGTTATTGTACCAGAACTCGACTAAAGGTAAGTGCACGTCCCAATTACCACCGAAATCAATGACATACGAGCGAAGCATGTCTTCGAGGGTACGAATCGTTCGTTTAGTCTGACCATCGGTTTGGGGATGGAAAGCAGTACTTAGATTAAGAGTAGTACCGAGAGCAGATTGAAAAGTTTCCCTATGGCGCGAGGTAAACCGACCATCGCGGTCAGAGATGATATCACGAGGCGTCCTGTGTCGACATATAATTTTGTCGGTGTAGATCCGTGCTAATCGTTCTAACTTAAAATCCTCTCGTATCGGCAGAAAATGAGCAAAATTGGTAAGACGATTGACGATAACCCAGATGCTATCGTGACCTGATGGCGTGCGCGGAAGTTTCGTTATGAAGTCCATAGCTATACTCTCCCATTTCCACATAGGGATCTCGGTTTGCACGAGTAAGCCAGAGGGGCGTTGATGCTCGGCCTTGACTTTTGAACAAGTCAGGCACTTAGAGACATAGATGGCGATATCCTTCTTCATGCCCGGCCACCAGTACTTGTAGCGAAGGTCCTGGTATATCTTATCTGCACCGGGATGAATAGAAGATCGAGACTTGTAGGTTTCGTTCAGCAGAATATCTCGTAAGTTGGTGCGTTTGGGAATCCAAATTCGGTCTAGATAATGAAATATACCATTCGATTTGGTCACTAGTTGTTCGCCATTATTGATAATCCTTTCCTTCTTCAATGTGCGTTCGGTAAAACAAGCATGTTGAGCGTCACGTATAAAAGCTTCGAGATTGTGCTGGGCTTGAGTATTACGAACGCTATGCAAATAGCTTCGTCGACTGAGAGCATCGCAATGACATTTGCTTTGCCAGGGTGGTAACGAATCTCACAGTCGTAGTCGTTGAGGAGTTCAACCCATCGACGTTGGCGCATATTCAGCTCTTTCTGGTTAAAGATGTGTTGGAGGCTCTTATGGTCGGTGAAGACCGTACACTTGGTACTATACAGGTAGTGTCGCCATATCTTTAACGCAAAAATAACTGCACCAAGCTCGAGATCATGGGTTGTATAGTTCTTCTCGTGGATCTTGAGCTGACGAGATGCGTACGCGATAACCTTGTCTCGTTGCATAAGAACACAACCGAGACCGAGGTTAGAGGCATCGCAATAGACTACAAAATTGTCGTTTCCATAAGGTAATGTGAGTACAGGGGCATTGCAGAGCTTGTGCTTGAGAGTTTGAAAGGCAGTCTCTTGTTCAGTTCCCCAAACAAAAGGCTTATCTTTATGCGTGAGAGAAGTAAGAGGTACAACAATTTTAGAGAATCCTTCGATAAATCGGCGATAAAAGCCCGCTAGTCCGAGAAAAGAACGAACTTCAGATAGGTTCTTTGGTGTAATCTAGCTCTTAACAACTTCAATCTTCGTGGGATCGACGTGAATACCTTGACTATTGACAATGTGACCGAGGAATTGAACCTCCTCGAGCCAAAATTTGCACTTGGAGAATTTGGCGTAAAGGCGGTTTCCCTAGAGTAGTTCAAGAACCAAACTGAGATGTCACGCGTGTTTGGCTTTTGAATTGGAATAGATCAGGATATCATCGATAAATACGATGACAAAGCGGTCGAGAAAGGGTTTACACACGCAATTCATTAGATCCATAAAGACTGCGGGGGCGTTGATGTGCGTAAAATGCAACATATAAATTACATCAAATGAGGCATAAAACTAACCCTTTTTTAGTACTAATGTTGGAAAAAGTGTGCTTTTGTCTTCCTTTTGTATTTTCAGGATTAAATGACCATAAATGAACAAAAGAAGCAAAAATGCTGCCAATTCTAACATAATTACAAGAAAAGGAATAAATGTGGCATGCCCGACCCCTTGACAGCATCTCCCCAAGCAAAAACAAGTGAACAGAAGGCTGACCACGACCCAGTGCCCATCGGACACGGGGGCGTGGCCAAGTGTCTGCAGAAAAGACAAAGCATAGAAGCTTCTATTTCCCAACACGGGGGCGTGCCCAGCTCAACACGGCCGTGGTCAATGCTAAGATTCGCATAATCCAAGCAAATGTTGATAGTACAGATACGCTTCTGCACACGGGGCCGTGCCCAAGGGACACGGGGGCGTGTGGAGCTAATGCAGACAAATTGCAATTAATGAAGAAAGAGAAAGTGGATGGACACGGGGCCGTGTCCGGGCTTCTATGCAGGCTATAAATAGGGGTGCTTGGTTCACTTCAAAGGCATCCCTTGGCAACACCCACATCCACCACCATCATCCATCATCCATCTAGAGTGTGTGTAGTAGTCTCGGGATCCAAGATTGGTAGTAAGAGTTCTTGACAATCAAAGGCCATGTTTGCCTAAGTCTCTTACATCACTTGGTGAAGACAAGCATTTAGTGTAATACTTTTGTTTTTTTATCATTTCGCACTTTTTATTTGGTTTTGTATTAATGACTTTAATAACTAGTTTCTTATGTTGAAGGTGAAACTTCCTTATCATTTGTCCGTGGTGTCTTGGCATTATTTTACTGTCTATATAAAATAAAAGATTTACACCATTCATATCTCTACGGTCTATATAGAGATATGTTGGCTACCTAGTCGGGGGTTAAGGGAATGGTTTGGTAAGGTTCTTGCCTTGTTCAGTGTATAGATCCTGTAAGGACCTGGGTCAAGCTTACTAGGACCTCCTTCAATACCCACTGGTATTGGATGGCGGGGGTGCGAATGGCTTGATCCCCTCATATGTAAACTACTATTAATACATTAACCCGGCTACTTGGGATTGTATCCCTGCTGACTCAAACCACTTAGCCGAGGGTAACGTCACCTTCAAAAGAGGGGCCTACCACATTACGCATGAATAACTTAATTAGTTATCTTTCAATAATCCAACCCTTTAGGATTGTATCCTTGCTGACTCAAACTACTGTGTTGAGGGTAACGTCACCTTCAAAAGACCGGCCTACTACTATAACTAAGATAATCTCTTAAAAAGTGCAAAAGTGCGGAAATCATCAAAGGTTACACTAAAGGCGAGTCGGATCCAAGTGATTCATCTTGTCTATCTGTTTTTATTTTATTTTTTTTCAGCATTTTTAGTTTTTATTTTCTTGTTTAAAACTTTTTCTAAACTTTTGATTTGATTAGACGTTGAGGATAAACCGCTACTAAAAGCTCTTGTGTCCTTGGACGGCCTCGGTATCTTACCAACGCTATACTATGCTCACGATTGCCCACATGTGTGTTTAGTGTTAGTAGAATATCGTGTTTTTATAAATTTAAAACTTGACTAAAGTGTTAAAAAGGGCTTAAAATATACATAAAAATATATTCACACTGACACACATCAGGCATTAGTTAAAACAAAGGGCATAACAACAAACTCGTAGTGACCATATCCGGTTCGAAAAGCGGTTTTGGGTATATCTTCATCTTGTATCCGTAATTGGTGATAGCCTGAGCGTAAATCAATCTTCGAGAAACACATAGCACCTTGAAGTTTATCAAACAAATCATCGATTCGAGGCAAGGGATAATGATTCTTGATAGTAAGCTTATTCAATTCCCTGTAGTCGACGCACATCCGAAACGATCCATCCTTCTTTTTGACAAAAAGAACAGGCGCGCCCCAAGTAGAGGTGCTAGGGCGAATAAAGCCTTTATCAAGCAATTCCTGGAGTTGACTCGAGAGTTCGCGCATTTCAGATGGAGCGAGACAATAAGGAGCTCTAGCAACAGGATTTGCTCCAAGAATGAGGTCGATTAGAAAATCGATATCACGAGATGGCGCTAAGCCAGGTAAATCTTCAGGAAAGTCGTTAGGAAAATCACGAACCACAGGCACCTTTTCAATTGCCATCTCTTTCTTTTCCTTCTCCGCTACTACGATGTGTGCCAAGAAAGCTTGGTATTCCTTATGGAGATACTTGCTAGCTTGGACACACGACATGAGTATGAGATCCTTTGATGGAGTTTCACCATACACACAGAGTTGATCACCGTTTGTGAGAGAGAAACGAATCATTTTATCGAAACAAACGACTTCGACACGATTTTCACGAAGAAAATTTATGCCTACTATGACGTCGAAACTACCAAGCTGCATGGGGATAAGATCGATTGAGAAGACGTGATTGTTGAGCTCAAGAGTACAATCACGTAGAACAGAACTAACAGTGACGGTTCATCCAATGTCAATCTCTACGTTGAACGTTGTAGCGAGGTTAGCGCGCTTACGATTTAGTTGCTTTTCGAATTCAAACGATACAAAACAGTTATCGGCTCCAGTATCAAATAAACACGAAGCATATATACCGTTAACAAGGAACGTACCATTAACCACGTTGTTGTCTGCTTATGCCTGGCGGGCGTTGATGTTGAATGCACGTCCGCGGGCTACTGGCTGTTGTTGCTGCTGCTGTTGGTGTTGTTGTGCTGGTTGCTGCTGTTGGTCTTGCTTCACCACTCTGTTGGGGCAGACATTTGCGAAGTGGTTGGGATCACCACACGCATAGCAGGATCTTGCGTGAGCAGGAGCTGCTTGTTGGCCCTGTGGAGCAGGAAGAGGAGCTAGCAGTGCAGGAGCTTGAACTTGACCTTGAGCTTGGCGGGGACCAGTACGGCAGTTGGCAGTGCAGTGGCCGTACATTTTAGTGCAGTAATGTCTATCGCCTCCGTAAATCCAGTTCGTAGCAAAGAATAGAAGAAAATGTGATTTTATAGTGTTATAAGTAGGGTAATGGGCAAGGTGGCAATTTTGTAAATAAGGGAAAATCCCTTATGCCTTGGCCTATATATAGGAGCTTTAGGGTTTCATTTGAGAACTTTTACCATTTTGGAGCTTTGGAGATCTAGAGCTAGAGAGAGAAAGTCTAGAGAGAGAAAGGTGATTCGTCGTGCTTGTACTCGTTATATTGATCAATAAAATCACGTTTATTGTATGATCTTGTGTTCGGTCACGTTCGTGTACGGATTCCGCACGGTTCAAATATCGGTTCGCAATCGTTCGGGAGTCAAAACCGGTCCTACAAGTGGTATCAGAGCAGGAGCTCGATTGCGCAGATCAAATGCACAGAATCGTTCAAGAATTGATCAGAATCATATCAAAAAATATCCAGATTTGTCAAATTTCTCGTATTTTTCTTGTTCTTCACGTTTTATAACGAAAAACGCAAAATTAACATGGCTTTTACGTTTCAAATTGGCTGATTTTTTTGATATGTTGTGCGAAAACAGTTGATCTAAAAGCCTACAAATTTTCAGATCGTAATTCCAAACGGTTTTTGAGAAATCTTGATTTTTGTGGTTCGAAAGTGTTCAAGATGTTAACTGTTGCTCCTGTTGTTATTCATGATGGTCACCGATCGGGTGGCAATCCGATCAGATGACCATCTGATCCATAGCATCTTATTTGCTTTTGTTGTCTTGTTGCAGTTGACGAGGCTTTAGTTGGTCAACGAACACTCATAGAATTCTCCTCGACGAACCCTCAATTATACTCGACGAACCGTTGAAGCATTAAACATATCGACGAACACTTGCTTTTTAATGTTATCATTCACTGTTGCTGTTGATGTTCACTGATCGGATGGCAATCCGATCGGGTGACCATCCGATCCCCTACCTCTATTGTCAAGTATCAATTATCGAGTGGTGGCTCGATCGGACGACCATCCGATAATTACCATTTTGTGACAATCATCGGATTGCCACTCGATTGAGCAGTGATCCGATCGACGAACTCTCAAGTCTTGGTTGACGAACACTCCATTGCATTGACGAACCTTCATATCCACAACGAACCCTTTAAGTGTTGACGAACTCTTCAGCTTTGACGAACTCTTTAATGCTTGCATGTGATATTTGTCGGCTAAAATTAATATCAGAGCTGTCCACTATAATATTGGTCCAATTGAATTCATATTAGTAGCAACATTGACTGAATCATTTAACAGGTGTCGGCAATTTATAAAAAAATATTATAGTTGCATGCGATTGCTGATAAGCTCAAAATATCGATAATATCAATTTGTCTAAAGGAGATCGGCCATTTTAAAGATCCATGTGCATTTAATATCGGCACAATTGAAGTCCTTTGTTTAACACGTAGCATATGATATCGGTCCAATAGGAGTTAAAATATTTAAAAGGTGTCGGCCATTCAAGTGTGTTAAAAGTGATCCGATTCTATTCACAATATGGCCCAACTCTTGATATAAAGTGCATCGGCCCAATATGTTTTAGTTTAAACAATCTGATTATCACTTGTGAACATTATTTGAGAAGGATTGTTTCGGCCCAATATAATCTTTCAAGAGGGTTTATTGATTAGTTGATATAATTGTGCTAAGTTGTTTGGTAAATCTTTGCTGGTGATTCAAAGTGATTCTAGATTTACAAGGTGCGGATATCAAGAAGTAGATTGAAAATGTCGGGAGGTGGTGAAGAATTTTACAACACATTTTATAATGCATTTACTTCAGAATCTTCCGAAAGAAGAACAGAAACAAGAGATTTTTCAAAAGAGATTTCAGACAATCTGAAGTACGACAATATGCACGGAAACCATCAGAAACCACCGAAATTAATGAGTATTGAAGATTATAACTGGTGGAAGAATAGGTTTGAGGGTTGGGTAAAAGCTTTTGCACATGAAAGTTGGGTAAAATTAAAATACAGATATATTGAACCAACGAAAGAAGGAGGAGTTTTATTAACTGATGCAGAGCTCACAGAAAAAGAAATAAAACATATTGTTGCTGAACAAAGAATGATTACATTGTTATACCAATCACTTAGAGAAGATATTATTTCACTACTTGAACATGAGAAAACGTCAAAAGGTTTGTGGGAAGCGTTAGAAAGAAAATGTACTGGTAGTGAGGAGATTATAAAAAACAAACGTTCGTTATTGAAAAAAGAATTTGATTTATTTGCATGTATGAAAGGTGAAACTGTACCGCAGATGATTGAAAGATTTTGTCACCTTAAACTTGAAATGGAGAGAATTGGTGTGGCAAAAGATAATGAAGAGATCATTGATAGGTTGATAGAAGCTGTTCCGAATGAAGACGACTGGTTACATTATGTCATGATTCTAAAAAAACAGCAATGATATGAGCAAGGTGACCCTGGACTGGCTGATTGAGAAGCTTGAGGGGCATGATTTAGAAATCAAGAAACAAAACAAAATAGGAAGCCAACTGTATAAACAAAATGTTGATCTATACTACAGAGGAAACATGATTGATCAAAAGTCAAAAATGGCATTTAGTGCTGGAAGCTCAAGGGATTCACCTCAGCAAAGTTTTTCAAGAGTTTCGGGTTATCATTCAGTTGGTTCAAATTCATCAAATCCGAACATAGTCCAGTGCAATATCGCCATAGATTTGAAAAGCTCTTAAAGTCTGAATGCAGCAGCTGCCAAGCAACAAATGGTGTTTTTAGCATCTGTCCTGGAATCGCACGAAAGTCTGATTGTGGGAAAAGTTGGAAACCTAAATATGACGAAGGAAGATTATGATCAGATCGATCCAGAAGAGATGGAGCTGATAGACATAAAATGGTGCATGGCTAGCGTAATGAGGAGAACACAACGCTTCATGGAGATCACTGGAAGATCGTGTTTGGGATCTGCTGATTCAAAATTGGGTTTTGATAAGGCAAAAGTTACTTGTTTCAGGTGCAAACAGAAAAGGCACTTCAAGAGAGAGTGTACCAACAAGAAAACTGATGAAGTTGTGAATCCATTCAAAGATGATTATTATTAGAAAGCAATTTATCATCACAACAGTGGATCATCAAATGCGAATAAAAAACAGATCGATGAAGGGTCATCAAAGGAAAGATCAAGGGCGATGGGGGTTATTCAAGAAGACGAAGGTTATGACTGGAGTCAAGTTTTTCCAGAAGAAGATTATGTCGGATCTGCATTTGTAGCCGAAGTGGTTCAAGATAAACGATGGCAAAAAGATAGTGTGAGATATGAGATTAGAAAATTGAATGCTACATTCAAAGAAGCTCAGAAAGCCAAAAGATGGAATACTGAGTTGGAATGTTATATGGATCCACAGGGTAATCCAGTGGTTGATCCTTCTAAGGTGGATTTTGATACAGTAACAAATCTTTTTCCTGATCAGGACACTTATCATACAAGAAGGTTATCTGAAAAAGGTTATGAAGCTGATCTGATGAACAAATTGAAAGAATTTTTTGAAGTAAGTCTACCAAAGGTGGTGGAAATGAAAAAGAGGAAAGAAGAAGAGCTAGAAAAGCTGATAGAGGAGATGAAGAGAACGACATAGGATGCTGATGAGGAAGAACAGAAGAAAGAAGAAGATGATGTGTGCTAAACAGACTATAAAAATTAACTATATTAGACTCTCTAAGCTAGACACTACAAAGCTTTAAATTCTAGACTCGACCTAAACCACACAATCGGCAAGTGTACCGATCAATGTAGTATAACCTAGGAAGTCCGGATATCGAACCACGAGACTCTATGTATCATGTAAATTAGACTCTGACTAGACACTGACATACACGACTTAACTTGTTTAATTGTTTTGAGGGGGGGGGGGGGGTTACTGAAAACTAAGGAAATCTATATTAGACTACTAAATTTACTAAAACTAGACTAAAAACGAATAACGACTACGGACTTTTCTTATGTGAGAACGGGACCACCTAGACAAGAATCCTGGATCGTTTTTAAGAGATTACCGATTAAGTTAAATGCATGAATTATGGAACCGGGATCTTAAAATACTAAACCTATTAAGAACCAACGAGGCCCCTTGACCCTTCTCAAGGAGAAACCTGTAGCACTACCTAGGCCGTTAATTCTACCGGTTATTAGACGCCTTCCCAGTTGTCTAATTATTGTGTAAGTACCCTAATGTTGACCTATTCTTTCCCAATCCTAGATCTAGGGTAGTTTGAAATAATTAATTTGACTTGATAGACTAATAAGACCGACAGGTAAACCAAGACATAACCTTTCCCAAGGCCTATCTAAAGCAATTCGCCGGGTAAGACCTACCAATAGCCCCTCACTTCCCAAGTATTAGGACTAGTAGAACACTAAGACTTAGCAAATTATTACCACTTACTTCTAGAGGTTATCGGCCGATTCTCCCTAAAGAGCTAAGGTTTTCTTATGTGATATAGACACTCACCGAAATCCTAAACCCTAATATGACTCTATGTTGTGATATAGACCGTCACTAAGAATCATATGAAGCAAATAATAACAATAAACCAACTCAAAGCATGCATACACATCAAATCATTAAATCAAACCTCTTACCAAGGTTGGAGAACTCGCTAGTCGCTAGTGGGTCGGTGAGGTAGGGACTAGCGACTACTCGGGATTACTCGGGATTAATCAGGATTAATCGGATCGGACTTTTTATGTATAATTTTAAGTTTTTATACATATATACATATATTTTTATACGTAATTTTTTTAAGTGGACAAGTTTTGACCGGAATCTGGGAGGTTTTGGCCGGAATATGTGTTTTTTCCGATTTTTTCTGATTTTTTCCGATTTTTTCTGTTTTTTTCCGATTTTTTTTGTTTTTTCCCGATTTTTCCCGACCAACTAGTCGCGATTAGGGCCGACTAGGGCCGATTAGGGCCGACTAGGCCGACTAGCGATTTTTTTACTGATTAGCTGAAAATTACTCAGTTGATGGGCGACTAGCGACTAGTCAGCGATTAATCGCCGGCTAGTCGCGATTTTTGCAACCATGCCTCTTACTAAGCACAATCAATCCATAATATTCATGCAAATAACGAAAAAGGTAAAAACTCTATTCAATCCATTCATCAAAGTCTAGGCGGTTTAAAAGGTTTAGCCAAGAATCATGGTCTTAAAAGTAAAAACACAAAGTCTAGCACAAGAATTCATTGAAGTAAAATAAGAAAAATAGAAAATAAAAGAAATCGTAAGGTAGAACCCGTAAATTCTTTAATCTCTAAGCTTCCCACTTGACCCCAATGATTCCCAAGCTTGATTTCATGCGTCTCCTGATGTATCACGTCCGTAAAATATGGCTCCCACTGATGTCGAATGATGTACAGCCGTATGGAATGATTATCAATCCTCCCCCTTTCGCTGATGTATCTTGATATCATATATGCCCCTCCAAGAGTCCAAGTTGTACCAATAAGGGCGGACCCCTTTTTGTCATATTCGAATGGGCCTTCAGCCGTTAATGTATCCCAAAAATTCCCCACCAATGTTAGGTTTAATTTAATATATAAAAAACATGTTCAAAAGCCCATAAATCCAATGAATCCAATTATTTACGTGAAGGTGAAAGTGGACTAAAGGGTTTTGGCGGCCCCCACTAAAGTTTCTGCCACCCATCTCGAAATTGTCCAGATTGATCCATGTGCTTGACTTTTCATCCAAGTATAACATTTATATAGCTTTTCCCACTAAATATACTTTTAATAATTATAATATATGGATTGTTAGCAGCTTTTTTTTCTTGTCTGATGGGTATTTTAGCAGTCTAAACTTCCTGCAACAGAAAATAACTACAATTTTACTTCTGCTCTTGGCGTCTCACTCTGCTCAACTAGCTGGTTATTTAATTATTACTCTTTTTCGCTCTATTTGCACCAGGACCTGACAAAACACAAAATAATATAATATAGTACTAAAACTAAATAAAAACAAATAAAAACTATACAAAAATTATACAATCTACATGGGACAAATATGTGTATTTTACACCACATCAGAAGATCAGAAGGAGAAAACAGAAGAATCACAGGTGCCGAATAAGACTGAGGTAACTGAATCTTCTGAATTATTAAATGATGAAAATGTTGATAAAACTGAAGATAAGTGCAGGAATTGCATAGAAATGTGCAAAGTCTGTACTGAGAAAGATGAAAAGATAAAAACAAAAGATATTGAAATAAATAAAATTGAAAATGTTTCAAAAAAAAAATGCAAAGAAATGCTTGAAAATGAAGAAATTTTGAAACAAAAGATTGAAAAGCTGACACTGAAATGTCAAGATTTTGAGAAGGAAAATGAAATTTTAAGACAAACGTGTACAGCAAAATGTGAAGGTTGTGTTGAAAAAGATAATAAGTTTCAAGATTTTCAAAAGGAGTATGATAATTTGAAATGGTCAAGTCAGAGGGTACAAGAAGCTTATGATACTTTGAAGAAACAAGTCAAATGTTTTGACAAAAGATTGTCTGAAACTTTAACAACAAAACTTACCCTCTGCTTAAAAATTGATAAATATCGAAAGATACAAATCAAGAGCAGTTGTAAAGAAGTTCCCAAGGGGAACACACCTAAAGTCGAGCCTTCATCTGTTTGACTGAATGGAAGTTCTTACCTGAGCTCTCAAGGTCTTGCACTAACCCAGAATACAAATATCAAATTGGTATACTCACCTGTAAGACTGAATCTAGGGAATTTTGATACGGGAGTATATTCTGAGGTGGGACACGCGAATAAGTTAAGTCCTTAAAACATTAAATCCGTATCTCGAATCAATTGAACTTTGTGTGAAAATTTAAGTGGATCAGTATACTGACAATCTAAGTGAATCGTTTAGAACTTAAAGTGTTTAAAGCTCAACGGTACTAGTGATTTGTCATAAACTGATATGATCATCTGACACGAACTCAAACAAAAATATTGTCTGTAAATATTTCTTTACTGCTTTATGTTTCAGAAAAATATAAAAAGATTTTTATTTCTGCTTTATTTTCGACAACCGATGTCTGGGAAGCTGAGTTTCAAAATCTAAGTATGCTGATCGTGTTTCTGAAAATAAAACAAGTTCATTAATTTGAAACTTGAAGTATTAAAATCAAAAATCAAAAACAGTTTGTGATATCTCCAAGGTCATTAATTTGGACTTGGATGATTAACTGTGAGGGATTTGGATGCTTAATTTGTGAAAATCTGCTGTATAGAGCTAGATTTCGATCTTGGATACTTAATACTGCCAAATCTTTAAAGCAATTTGATTGGGAGAGAATCAAGTAATCCTGGATATATTCATATTATTATATTTTAGAGCCAGGATCTTGATTAAAAATTTTTGAGGGCCAAGTCACGATTCCTGGACAATCGAAAAAGTTTTCACTGTCGCATATTTGAAATGTTTTAGCTTATGCTGAGAGAACCAGGTTTTCAATCTTGGATGTTCATAACGTTTTTACTTATAAGTGTTTGAGATCTGCAGATGTTGTACCAGATTACGATCCCTATAGCCGAGTCTAAGGGGGAATCTGAAGATGAGCTCGATGCAAGGGGGAGCTTGTATCTGGAAAGCCAGGTGTCGATCCCAAAAGCATGGAAGCTTGACGAAAGGGGGAGCCTGAAGAGAAAGAGTCTAACGAGAGGGAGAACAACTGAAGCCGAAGATAGATCCATAGGGAGTCTGTTCGAGAAAGAGGGAGTCTGTGGTTGCTGATGATATCAAACCTTCAAGAAGACTCAGTGAGAGAGAGAGAAAGACAAGACGCTACGAGATTGACTGCGACAATATCCAAGGGGGAGTCTGTTAGTGCAGTAATGTCTATCGCCTCCGTCAATCCAGTTCGTAGCAAAGAATAAAAGAAAATGTGATTTTATAGTGTTATAAGTAGGGTAATGGGCAAGGTGGCAATTTTGTAAATAAGGGAAAATCCCTTATGCCTTGGCCTATATATAGGAGCTTTAGGGTTTCATTTGAGAACTTTTGCCATTTTGGAGCTTTGGAGATCTAGAGCTAGAGAGAGAAAGTCTAGAGAGAGAAAGGTGATTCGTGGTGTTTGTACTCGTTATATTGATCAATAGAATCACGTTTATTGTATGATCTTGTGTTCGGTCACGTTCATGTACGGATTCCGCACGTCACACGTATCAGTTCGCAATCGTTCGGGAGTCAAAACCGGTCCTACAGTACAGGTTGCAGTGAACACAGAATCGACACGCAATCCCCGCAGGATGGTGATAAGTACAGGTAGGGCAGAGCGGGTGTGGACCAGTATATGCACGCTTTGCAGGCGGTGCATTGGTCACTGGTGCTGCTACCTGACGATTCTGGTTTTGGGGTGGAGCGGGTACTGCATTGAGTGGGGCGGCGGTGACAGCACAGTTCTTGTTGTTGTTGGTGGTGTTCTTTCGCTTGCGACGAGTAGCCTTGGAGGTTTGCGGTGCGTCGGTTTCAGCGGTAACTTGATGAAGACTTTTGGTGGTTTTATCAAAGTAACCAGCCTGAACCTGCTTTTCGTTAATCTCGGGAGCGAGCAGGAAGGTATCTTCCATGGTTGTAGTCTTCGCGTCTTGCACAAATCAGCACCACAATCCGGTAAAGCACAGATGTATTTCTTGATGGTGATATCGGGAGTAGAGACTTGGCCAGGACAAATTATGCTAAGCTGCTTAAAGCGGGCAGTTAGACCAGCGTTGTCGCCACCCTCTTGCTTAATGTGCCAAAACTCATCCTCCAGCTTCTGAAGCTCATGGGGAGGGCAGAATTCCTTCATCATGATTTCCTTCAACTCTTCCCAAGTAAGCCCATAGGCTGCATCATTTCCGTGCTTGTTTCTTTCGGCAGTCCACCAATCCAGAGCCCTGGACTGGAAAACGCCAGTAGCGTTAACAGTGGGAAGATTACCAGGACAGCCGCTTTGGCGCAGAGTGACTTCAATTGAATCGAACCATTGAAACATGGCAGTAGGCTCGTCTTCTCCGGTGAATTCTTTAGGGCCGCATGCCTTAAACTGCTTGAAGCTAAAAGTAGACTTAGGAGAATCAGTCCTAGATTCTTCAGAGGACTTACTAGCATTTTCATTCAGCTCGCTGACAATTTACGGAATGACCTTAGCCATCTGCTTTGCGACTAGAGCAGCGATGCGTTTGTCCTCATGGTTATGACGAGCGGAGCGAGCAGTGTGAAATCCGAATGACGACATTGTCTGCAACACACATCGTCACAGGACTCAAACACAATTTTCGATTAAGTCGAGTATAGTCTATTATCTCACCCAAAGCTACTTTATATAAAGCTCAGGAACACATCCCACCACATAGACACATAATCATGTAGACATATAATCTACAGAAGCACGTAAGCACATAAGCACGTAGTCCACATAAGCACAGAGCACACCAAAATCACGCCTTAAACTATATTTTGCACGTATTCGCCTACATATATTGCACGTATTCACCTATCTTTCACAGTTGCATAGTGCGATCGAGAGTTGCGAGTGTGAGAAGTGAGTAGCGTTGGCGAGTAACATATCATGCGATTTGTTAGCGTATTGAGATAGATGTGCAGTGCGAGTTGTGCGTGTTGATCAAAGCGAAAAGCATATAAATCACCAAAATCGAAACACATAAACATGTAAAACCACATAAAATACATAAAAATCCACATAAAGCGATACATCACAGAGTCAGCGGGTGCGAATCCAGAATCGAAACACATAAAAGCGAATAGACTGCCTCGGGTGTGCTAGACTTTGACTACCCAAAGTGATTCGACTATTCACAAGGACTTCGAGTATACACTTTGCCCTTCTGGACTGTGCTCTCACATCAATCTGGGTGAACGGCATGCATCCTCCAGTTATTGTGTGACTCGGGTCGTTGGAGTCCGTCGGGACTTTGGTGAGAGTTTTTGTAAAAATCCAGAAACAGGGAGCGGAACAAGTCATCGAGATTCGGGTTTCACCCCTAACTTAACGACCGTATTCCTCTTTGTGTGATAGAATCACGAGATCGAGAAGGAGATTTGCGTCGAAGTATGGATTTCACTCCTGATTCAACGTAAATTCTCGTGTTTATAGTAAAAAGTCACGTCGGGCGAGCAATTTAACCGAGGGTATCTGTTAATACAGACAAAGTATCTCAAAGACAATAAAGCAGTTTCGACAACTCATAAATTAATTGTTTTGTTTCTAGACTCTCCTAAGCTTGATTCCAAAACATCCAGCAATCCTAGCATCTTAAACACCTGTCACATACGTTAAAATAAAGGTCAATACACATAGTGTAAAGGTGAGCATACAAGTTTAATAGCATAATAGTAGCGAAAGCGAGTTATGCATAACCAACATGTAACATGTATAAAGTGAAGCAAATAGGTTATCGGCAATGAAATATGCACAGACGTGACTGCGAGTTGTAGAGTGCGCAACACATATCACCACTGTGACATGTGAAGAAATACCCTTAGCAACCCCCGTCCACGACAGGTGCTGAGTCCAAACTATAGTACTATCGTTGCTAAGGTGTCAGGTAACAATCACTGTGTAAACATAACATACAAGCTGTTAGGATCGGAGGCTCTCATGATTGTGTTTGTTTGTTGAAAATGAATGATTTCATGAATATGAAAACATGTTAGGTGCAGCGGAAATGAAAACAAACTTTGTAAACACAATCAAATGGAGAAAATAGTTTGATAAACAATTGCTTCTCATAGAGTCAAAAGATTTACACATCAAAGCAAAAGATTACAGACATGCTTACAAACTAAGCTCCCCCTCAGCCTGATGCCCCAAGGTTGGATTGCACAAGATGAAAGGATTAGACATGAGAAGGAGAACCAGCTCAGTCAATCAAATGTAACAGTGCAGGGTACTGTTACATTTATAGGCAATCCAAACCACTGAGGTATTTCAGCTGACGTCACCAAGAAAGCGACATCTAACAAACCTGTATCTACTGTCCTTACACAAACACTGATGTCTAACAACTGATTGTAATTAAAATACAAATTATGAGGAAACAACTGCTTCACGTTCCACTATTGTAGCCTAAGCCCTGATGCTTAACAACAGCATCAGTGCTTTCTTCAAAGGTGATCAGTCCTTGAATGAGCAGTGTTTGTGTCTTCAGCAGCACTTAAGAGACAGCAGTAGATAGAGCAACAGAGTTTGTCTTCAGCAGTCTTTAGGGTTACATCAGCGTTTGGATCATTAGTAGTTCTTTTGAGCAGTACTTAAGGTTTATCAGCTGATAGATAACCACTGTCAAGGGGAAAGCTAAGTGTAAACTGCTGCTTATTGTGAATCCTCTGTTGTGACCTGGTTTTGGCTTTACATTATCTGTTCCTCTGGTAGGGTTCAATCCCAACACAAGCATTCATCGAATAACACGTATACCATGTAGAGCAGTTAGCGTATAAAAGTGTTTGCGTTGTGTGATTGATGTGATTTGATATAAGTAATGTATGTAACACCCAAAAGTGCTTAAAGCAAAAATGGGATCGAGTATACTCATAGATTGTGTTTAGTAAATAAACACTCTCTTGGATTGAAGGGAGTACTGAGAGATTAGCCTGAACACAGTACGATAGTATGAGCGTTGATCGGTGCGTAAAACGAGGCAAGTGACTGTGGGACTGATTGTCATCCGATCGGATGACCTTCCGGACGGATGGTCATCCGGACGGATGGCCATTCGCTAGGAGGGTCACTCGTCTGGGATGGATGTGTTTGTGTATGATGGAACTTTGAAGTTTTCGTTGTTGCATTTGAAAAGACTTGGAATGTCTCTACCCTTCAGGTCGTCCGGTCAGACGGTGGCATGTAGCCTATGAGTGAGGAGAATCTTCTTTTTGAAGGATCTTCTTCTGTATAGAATTGCCTCATCTCATTTTTGATAGCTTCAAGTTCCAGTGGATGTTGTGCAGCATTAGGATCATGTATACCCTCTTCGGCAGGAATTGGCCTTCTTTTTCTGTTGAAGAGCTTTGGTTGTGATGTAAGAGAGGTGAGAGCAGTGGTGGATAACTGACTAACAGCTGTTGTGACAACTGGTGTCTCAACATCTGTTGTCATTACAACTGCTGATATGTCAGCAGTTGTCTTCTGCTTTTGAGCAGGGGATGGAAGTGGTGAGGTAGTTGTTGATGGTGGTGAATCATCATCTGTTATGAGATTCCTTCTCCTTTTTAATGAAGAAGGGGCAGATGATGTTTTGGGTGGATCAGTGGTTGTAGATTGTATGGCAGTGGATTGTGGTTGACTGACAGTGGTTGAAACAACTGGTGCTTCAACCGCTGCTGTCATTACAACAGATGTTGTAACATCTGTTGTCTTCTATTTTATAACAGGAAGCAGTGGTGATTGTATGATTGTAGATGATGGTGGTGGAGTAGTAGTTGTAGTGGTGTGTGGTGAAGATGTGTGTGTTAATGTCATGTCAGCTATGTGGCTACTGACAGCAGTTTTTGTAACTACTGCTGTATCAGCTGTTTGGTTAACAGGTGTTGAGACCTGCTTTTCTTTTTCTTTTTCCTTTTTCAGGCTCAACATGTAGGCCATGCTCTATTCCCTTCTTCTTTGCTTGTTTCATTATCTCCCCCTTTTTGGCATTATCTGCAGGGAGGTCATCAACGAATAGTAGAGTAGAAGGTGCTTTGCCAGTGACAGTTTGGATACTAGCCTTAATAGCCTTGATATCTGCTTGAGTGTCCTTGAACCTTGATTCCATCATGTTTGACAACATTTGTACTTGAATAGCATGCTTTTGATCAGCCATTTGTTGCTGTTTTTCAAGCATGGGTTGGAAAATATTCCAAAGCTCATTTGCAGCAGGTGCTTGAGCAGGAACAGCAGTGGCTTGTGCTTTCTGAGCTTTTAAAATCTCTTGCACCATCACCTTTATTTCAGCAACTGATTCTTCAAGTTTGTCAACTCTGTCCGTCAATTCCTGATATCTTGAATCATCACCTACTTTAGTAGGATCATCTGAATCCCCACCAGCAGTGGTTATATCAATGTGTGTCTTAGGAACAAAGTCCCAAAAATCACCCATTGATGCCCCTTGTTCTTGGTACTGGGGACTTCTTTCTTCAGCACTCGACAAACCTTTGATGGTACCAGTAGTTAGATCTAACTCACTGATGGTTGTCGAAGTTTCCATGGAAGAAATTGCCTTCAAGGGAGTCTGATTAATGAAACAACTGGCCAACTGGAGACCTGTTGATC
Source organism: Helianthus tuberosus (assembly GCA_030545235.1). Lineage (NCBI taxonomy): Eukaryota > Viridiplantae > Streptophyta > Magnoliopsida > Asterales > Asteraceae > Helianthus > Helianthus tuberosus. Next base: position 181,118,419 of record CM060411.1, read on the forward strand.
CACCAGTTGTAGTTGCTGCTCCACTTGAACTACCACCGAGAGTTACTTGTAACTCAGGGGGTGTAACCTCCTCAATTGTTGCTGGGATAGCAGGAATAGTAGCATCAGACCTAGTCACTTGTGGAAGTATGCTCTCAGTGATAGGTATTAGAGAGGAACTGGTTTGTGTCTGAGCTATATTAGCTGCATGCAACAAAGGTAGCATGGTTTGTGGTAATATGATTGGTGAGGGGATGGGAGTTGAAAGAGACATGTCCTTGGGATCAGGACTGAGGAAGATGGATCCGAGTGGATTCAGAGCTTCATAATTTGGTGTCCCTGTGATTACAACCTGATCCTTTTGTGAGGATGCAGGAGGAGTTTTAGGCATGGGTTGAGATATTTCTTCCAACTGCTATGAGGAAGTAGCAGCAGTGGTTTGTGGTGACATTTGTGTTGTCACAGGCATTTCCTCTGGGATCTCATCTTCCAGAGTTGCCTTTGTTTTGGGTTTGGTGGGTTTTCTGGATGTTTTTCTTTTGGTCTTTTTGGTTATGTCAGGTGTGGGTTTCAAAGCAGTGGTTTTGTTACTTTGATCACCTGGAGCAGTGGGCTCAGCAGCTGATACCTGAGGAGCAGTTGTAACTACTAAAGTCTGCTCAGTTACCCCTGCTTTTGTTTTTATTGGTGCCATCATCCTTGAAAATGTTTCTTTTGTTAAGCTTTTTATTTGACAATGAACACCTTGTTTGAGCAAATTTACATTTTTCTTTTCAAATTTTTGTTCAAAATAATAACTCAAAAATCTTGGAAAAAGTAAAAATGCTTTACTTTCAACGTTTTTCACCATGTCATTAAAAATCTCCTGGGAGTAGTTATAGTCTTCATTTTTCAAAATAGCGTAACCCAGGCTTTGAATTTTTAATGGTATTTCGTTAAAAGATGTTGTTTTATTTGAAGCACACATCAAGAGTGTGTGAAATAAAAACCTGGGTGCAGGTGGAAAATAACCCTTTTGAAGGGTATCTACCTTTGGTTCCTCTGCATAACCCCTTTTCAGAAAATCAGTTTTTAACTCGTTTTTGTCAAAAGAAGTTTTACCGTTCTGATCATCGAGTATGAAGACTTCTGATATCGATTGTGGTGTGATTTTGATCGCTTTTCCCTGTATCGAGGAGTTAATGGCTATGACTTTATCGTCTGGTTTTTCAAGTGTCGCCTTTTTCCAAAACTCTCTCTGGGTTTGCAGATATATGGGAGCATTTACTGTCAACAAAGTTTTGTACTTTGATCCAGTTATTGCATCAATGATGGAGTCGAAGGTGTGGTTGTCTTTGGGTTTTGTGAGTAAACCCAAATAGTTGTGAGATTGTTTGAATGGTATTTCGATGGTTTCTTCAGCCGTTTGAGCGGCTTCAGTTGAAGGTGGTGGTGATGTGGGTTTTGATTTTGATTTTCCTTTTGACTTCGTCATTTTGATGAAGAAGAATCGGAGAGTGATTTTGGAGGTTTTGAGAAGAAGGGTTGGAAACTGCTATGAGAAGAGAATTTTGGAATTCAATTCGACAGTGTAAAACCCTGTTTGGGGGTTTAGGGCAGAGTTTTATTTAGGGAAAAAGTGTTCGCTGATGTGGCAGCGGTTATTACGATCTGAGGGCTAAAAAACTGACCACGTGTCAAACACTGATGAAGTAGATGAAATATCGAGAACAGTTGTTTTAAGGTCCACTGATGTATCAAGCATCAGTGGTTACAACGGTAAAAATTATGAGTAGTGGATGATTTTTACTATCAGTGGATAGCATATCAGTGGATAAGACACTGATTTTGAGCATCAGTGCTTTTCAAGAAAATGAAGGATCAGTGGTTAACTTTCAGCAGTGGACAGTGTTTAGAAAACAGACATTGGAACAAAACAGTGGTTAGGGTAAATGGTGCAGATTTGATGGACAAATATTTCAGCAACAGTTTTGATAATTTTCATTCAAGGTTTTACCACATGTCAGTTTTGATGGACAGTGGTTTAGTACCCTTGTGATGAAAACTTTTTGCTAAGACCACTCATTTTCGTTTTATATTTAATTAAAACATGAGTACCCTAGTAATTCAGGCACAATTAGCAATCAACATTTGAGCAAACCTGAGTATGACATGATCTTGACAAATTTACCATTTCCTTTTGACCCATTTCTGAGGACGATAATACCAACAAAAATAAGGTATTACATCCTGACAGGAACTGAAACTATTGCCAACAAAAACAAGCAAAAGTTTCAAAAATATTATTCTTAAAAAAAATGAACAATATATCCTGGTTATTTGAGACAATCCTTTGAACAACAAAAAAATGGTTAAAGGATTTTCTGAGAACAGTATCAAAAAGGATCTGGTATATTTCCAAAAGAAAACATAATCATATTATTCTCAAGTTGCTGAAAAATGGTCAGTGGTTTTACAGCAGTGGTAGGAAGTATTGAAAACATTTTGACCACTGTTTGATACCATTTTCTCTGTCAGTTGATTACAAACATGAGGACACATGAATGAGTTTTTGGATATTTGTCTTGTCCTCTTTGAAGTTCATTCATCGGAATCAAAACCTTTACTGAACAGATGAATGCACATAGTTGCTTAATGACCATTATTACCCTTAATTTTGACTCATAAGTGTTTTATGTTTATACTCTTTTCTTTTAACATCAAAAGTTTTGAGATAAACACACTTTAGAGTTTTTGTGAATTTTCTTCTTCCCTTTTTACCCTTCCCAATCATAAGTATTGAAATACTTACGGAGAGGTATTTATTGAAGGAATACTTGTTCCAGAATCATTTTGCATTAATATTTTGAGAGATTTGGTCACTTTTGCAAATGCTTATGCCAACCCCTTCATTACTTATGATTTGGACATTTTTGACTCCTGCTTTTCTTAATGAGTTTTGACAAAGTTGATTTCGTCCTTTTGAGGATCTCAACCTGTTTTCAACACATAAGATCAAATGACTAAAGTTTTAATTTCCCTCTTTTTGTGTTAGCAAAACATCAATGTTTTTATGAACATAGGTTTTGTTAATATGAGGTTCATACTTTAGTATTTGTGAGAAACATCACAGATTACACATCAACAATTGAAATTAACTTAGAAAATAAGAAGTATTCTCATAGTTTAACAGATATTGTTTTCAGATCTAGAAACCATGAGTGTTTTGTGTATAACTTCACTGGTTGTGTGAAATTTGTGTGTCGTATGACATCTTGGTTGATGTACAGAGTTTTTGAATAACCATTTTGATCATGATTTACTCGTTACTCTGTTTTTCAACTAAATACAACCAACCTTAGTATCAATGAATTTTGAGCCGAACTGTTATGTCAAATTGACTGTTAGATCAAATTTGACTGTCCGAGCTCTGATACCAATTGTTAGGATCGGAGGCTCTCATGATTGTGTTTGTTTGTTGAAAATGAATGATTTCATGAATATGAAAACATGTTAGGTGCAGCGAAAATGAAAACAAACTTTGTAAACACAATCAAATGGAGAAAATAGTTTGATAAACAATTGCTTCTCATAGAGTCAAAAGATTTACACATCAAAGCAAAAGATTACAGACATGCTTACAAACTAAGCTCCCCCTCAGCCTGATGCCCCAAGGTTGGATTGCACAAGATGAAAGGATTAGACATGAGAAGGAGAACCAGCTCAGTCAATCAAATGTAACAGTGCAGGGTACTGTTACATTTATAGGCAATCCAAACCACTGAGGTATTTCAGCTGACGTCACCAAGAAAGCGACATCTAACAGCCTAACAAACCTGTATCTACTGTCCTTACACAAACACTGATGTCTAACAACTGATTGTAATTAAAATACAAATTATGAGGAAACAACTGCTTCACGTTCCACTATTGTAGCCTAAGCCCTGATGCTTAACAACAGCATCAGTGCTTTCTTCAAAGGTGATCAGTCCTTGAATGAGCAGTGTTTGTGTCTTCAGCAGCACTTAAGAGACAGCAGTAGATAGAGCAACAGAGTTTGTCTTCAGCAGTCTTTAGGGTTACATCAGCGTTTGGATCATCAATAGTTCTTTTGAGCAGTACTTAAGGTTTATCAGCTGATAGATAACCACTGTCAAGGGGAAAGCTAAGTGTAAACTGCTGCTTATTGTGAATCCTCTGTTGTGACTTGGTTTTGGCTTTACATTATCTGTTCCTCTGGTATGGTTCAATCCCAACACAAGCATTCATCGAATAACACGTATACCATGTAGAGCGGTTAGCGTATAAAAGTGTTTGCGTTGTGTGATTGATGTGATTTGATATAAGTAATGTATGTAACACCCAAAAGTGCTTAAAGCAAAAATGGGATCGAGTATACTCATAGATTGTGTTTAGTAAATAAACACTCTCTTGGATTGAAGGGAGTACTGAGAGATTAGCCTGAACACAGTACGATAGTATGAGCGTTGATCGGTGCGTAAAACGAGGCAAGTGACTGTGGGACTGATTGTCATCCGATCGGATGACCTTCCGGACGGATGGTCATCCGGACGGATGGCCATTCACTAGGAGGGTCACTCGTCTGGGATGGATGTGTTTGTGTATGATGGAACTTTGAAGTTTTCGTTGTTGCATTTGAAAAGACTTGGAATGTCTCTACCCTTCAGGTCGTCCGGTCAGACGGTCATCCGGACGGATGGCCGTCCGCTCGGATGGCAACCCGAGTGGAGACCTTATTCTTTTGAACTTTTGAAATTATTTTAAGTGTTTAACAACACAAGTCCCTGGGACGGATAGCCATTCTATCGGTTTTATGTGGGAAGTTGAGATTATTGAAGAAAAGTTTGAAACACTTCGATTTTGTTTAGATTTAGAAGAAATCAGAGTTTAAACATTGTAGAAATCACTTAGATCTGAGTTGTTCTTGGTGGTATGAAGCCACACTTTGAAGTTCATGAGAACCCCTGATGACATCACTCTAGAACAGCCCAAACCAGCCGATTTCATGGTGAAAAGTTAAGATTTGTTGGTGAAAATGATGAAGAAGTGTGTGTAGATGATAGAAGTACAAGATTTGGGTTGAAAACTTACAAGAATCGCGAGAAATCGAGATAAAATAGGGCTGGAACGTGTTGGTCGGAGGAGGAGCTGTCACATCAATGATTATTGATGTGACAGGTGCTATTTATAGGCAAAAAGAGGAGAAAGGCGGTGTAGATGACGGATCGGAGGGCAACTCGATCGGATGGTCATCATCCGGACGGATGACCATGCGATCGAATGGTCATTCGATCGGATGGGTTTTGTGAGTTGGTTTTCGGTGTTTCGTTTCGTGCGTTGAGCGTTGCGACGCGATGCGAGTAAGCGATGCGATAGTATGACACATTAATTACACAAGTAACCTAACTAACAGTCATAACCCTAAACATACCCATTCTGCGTTTCGTGTTGCGTTGTGATAGAGTTGCGATTGCGTTTGCGATTAACATCCAAAACAAATATAAACATGCACAAGTAACATATAATAGCACACACACGTAAAACAATATCCATAACCTGAAATTCGAGTTGCGATGCAACAGCGATGAGATAGGGATAAATCGATTAGCGATTAACTGCGATCATTAGCATTTACTCCACATAATACAACTAAAGTAACATAACCTAGAGTATTGATTACAAGTCAAGGAGTACAATCAATGATTAAGCAAGGAGTGACAGATCGCATTTAGCAATCTTTTCTTCCTTTGATTTTGACTTTGACTTCAAGGGTTATTACAAACACAATGAACGATGAATATATTTAATTGAAATATATTATTAATTATAATACAATGCAATGAGTTCGTCATATATTACAACTAAAAAAAATAACTTTTTAATAATTTATTAAAGAAATTTACCATTTTTAATAATTAACTAATTAACGATTCCAAATAATGTCAACCCATGTAATACACGTGTAATAATTAATTAAAAAAGTTTAAAATTTTTCTGTTTTTGATATTCAACCTTTGTAATATACGTGTTTCCAATGAATGTTACGTATCACTCACTTATATATTAGTAAAAACATACTAATCTACTTATTTATTTAGCAATCTCATAATAATTATAAGAAACAAATTAACGATATTATATTTCTTAAAACTCTTTGTTTACGATAATATTTATTTATTTAACCCATGTAATACACCGGATTCTAACCTAATTCTCCTATATATTAATAAATGTATGAAATGAACAGTGTTTTATTATTTTAACATTATAATTCTCCAATAATTGTTATCTTCTTTGCTTTTTAGGTTTGATAAGTTTGGTGTTAACCGGTACTTGTATCGAAAGTACTGGTTCGTTATCGGTACATGAAGGTAAAAACCAGCACCAGTCTAGTACATAAAACGCCAAAAGTCGGTACCGGATTGAGTTTAATAATCTTTTAGTTCAAGAAATTTGGTATTACTACCAGTATCAATTGCTCATATCTGATCACGGGTACCGTACGAACAACAACAGTATCGTACAACTTTTTTTTTAGTTTCAGGGGTAGGGATGAGCTTGGTGCCAACTGATACCGAATCGGTATTGGTACCGAAAATACCGGTTACGGTATCGGTATATGAAGGTTAAAACCGGTAGCGAACCGGTACCAGGAATGCCAAACCTCAGTACCGAACTGGTACTTAGGATCTTTCGGTTCAGGAAATTCGGTACCGGTACCCATTACTATTGCTCATCTCTGACTACGGGTTTCTACCGAACATCATTACCATACAACTTTTTTAGTTGATTTTCTTTCGGTTATTTTTTAGTGTTTTTTTCTATATTTTCTTTTTATTCTTCTCAGCGATTCCGTGTGCAACGCGCTCGTAGTGATTTCAAACACATATAAACATAAACTAAATAACAAAACAAGTTCGCCGCAACGAGGCGACGTTTTTATAACTAGTTATTAAAAAAAAACTACATATTTTAACATTTAGGTTAGATAAATAGGGTTAGGATATAATAGGAAGTTTTTTTTGCTAGGAATGCTAGGAAGTAATCTTGACCATCAATTGATTTAATCAATTGCTAAGATTAAATGAGTGAAATTGAAGAGAAAAAAGAGGCGTGTGGGTTTGTGTAAGGACATTCTAGTCAATCCAGGACAATAGTTTCTCTCCCTCCCAATTCCCCTCCATTTTTTAAACGTTAATAACTTTTTCGTACGACATTATTTTTTTATAAAAATTGAACCAAAAAAACGAGCATTTTTTTATCTTTAAAACGAGTATACTATTGCTATATTTTCGAAAACCAGTTGCGTAAAACGCAATGGAAAAAAAACGTAAAAAATGACTTTTTTCTAACATGCAATGCACCAGAAACACAAAGAAATGTCTTATTTTTAAAATGCAAGGGACAAAAAACACAAAAAATGTCTTATTTCTAAAACACAATAGCCTAAAAACACAAAAGAAAGTGTACTTTCTAAAACGCAATGGACTGAAAACACATAAAATGTGTTTTACCTAAAACGCAATGCACAAAAGACACAAAGAAATGTCTTATTTCTAAAACACAATGGCCAGAAAACACTTAAAAATGTCTTTTTTCTAAAACGCAATGGACTGAAAACACAAAAAAATGTGTTTTACCTAAAACGCAATGGACTAAAAACACTTCAAAATGTGTTTGTCTAAAACGCAATGGCCTAAAAACAGAAAAGAAAATGTTCTCTCTAAAACGAAATGGACTGAAAACACAAAAAAATGTGTTTTACCTAAAACGCAATGGACTAAAAACACTTCAAAAATGTGTTTTTTTTTTCTAAAACGCAATGGCCTAAAAATAGAAAAGAAAATGTCCTCTCTAAAATGCAATGGACTGAAAACACATAAAAATGTGTTTTACCTAAAACGCAATGACTAAAAACACTTCAAAAATGTGTTTTCTGAAAAGAAATGGACAGAAAACACATAAAAATGTCTTATTCTAAAACGCAATGGCCTAAAAAAACAAAGAAAGTGTTCTCTCTGAACCTTGGACCCCGTCAGGGGCTGCCGCCCCTTGGACCCTGCTCCCAGGGTGCTGCCCCCGGACCCCCACCAAGATCGTAAAATGCAATGACTTAATTCAAAAACCCAGATCGTAAAAATGCAATTAAAAAATTTCTTACATAGAACGAAGCCGATTTCTTTAGCTTTCTTCACCGATTGACGAAATTTGAATGTTTGAAACACTTATCAGCGATCGAATCGAACGAATCGAGTGATTCGCTTCAAAATCACAGGAAAAAATGAGATATTGTATAAAATTAAACTGGGTTTCTTTAAAAAAAGTTGAAGAACACATTGATTGGGTGTTTGAATCATTGATTGGTGACGAAAATCGCACTATAATATAGTGATTATTGAGATAGAAAGTGAAGAAAATGTTGAAGATTGTGGGTTTTGAAAATGGTGGGTTTTGAAGTTACAGAGAGAAGAAGAAGGGAGAAGATTATGTAAAATTGACTAAAACACCATTCCTCTTTATTTTAAATTTTGCCACATGTCATAATTTTATTGCTTCCTATAAACTTCCTATTTGATCCTCACCCTAGATAAATAATAGAATATATAAATGAACAGCAATCAGTTTTGAAAGGCAGCGAGGGGAGTGGCAAATAAGCCCAAAATAAACGATGAATGCGATTGTTTTAGGAAACTAAATCGACAATCGGGCTTTATTATATTTCTACAATTTTAATCAATATCGCTAATTCCCTACAATCATTTCTGCTTCAGTTTGGTTTAATAATTGATGTTGATTAAATCTTATGCTTCAGTTGTGTTGTTCAATTAATTATTGATTTACTTATTTCCTGCACTCAGATGTCATTCTTTTTGCACAACTAGTAAAGAACCCCGCGCTTCGCGGCGGGTAACTGTCATTCATTATCATATTCATAATGATAGTTCTTAAAACAACATAAAACTCGCAAAGAAAAGTCACTAAAAGCAAACAAAATGAAGTCTTAAACCTATTTCGTATTTACTGGTCACTACTATACCGATAATCACCGATACCAATGCTACTCCTAGGTTTGATCCTTTGTCCCTTGATTTTACCTAACTTGAGTCGTAACCAAATAAACTGCAATACAACATGACACATTTAGCACCTTCGTTAGTTGATTAATTATAAGATCAACAATAACTATAAGTAAGCATGAAGAAATGGTCATTCCATAGAACACTTACATAGAACATGCATGTATCATAAGTATGATACCATGAAGTTTCTCATTTTGTAAAGCTGCAAGTCAAATACAACATTCAAAAAGATATATGATATCAATAATATTTGTGTAATTTAACTTAAATGAATACTATCAGTATGTACTAAATTATAATTATTCGAAAAAATACAATTTTAAGAACTCCCCTATCATACATGAAAACTTATATAATTAAACGCAAATTGCATAAAAATTCAAGTGTACTAATATAAGATGCAGCTTAAATAACTAAGCCTCTCTCAGTGCCAAGAGTAACAATTGTATTCTTTGGGTAACTAAATGCAAAAATGTATTGTGAACCTTCACACAAATGAAACGAGGCCACTGACCACTCCGAACTGAAGTATCTTGGCAGACCCAACCGTGATGTGAACCCTGTATTGAAAAATCACCTGCTCCCATTTTTATATCCAAATTGACCCATTTGATCATTTGTTAATTCCTGAGTTTTCATGCTAATAAGAGTGATAACTATAGCATCAATCTCATCTACATAAAAATAAGAGCCTGCACAATAAAGACCTGTATTAGATTTAGGACTTACTGTTGGTAATCAAAATCTTCTTACTTTGTAGCCCATTACAAACATAATCACTATCACCTATAGAACTTTTATTTGGAAATATTTATAATAAAAGTTTCAAAGGGGAAGGAAAAACAAACCTTCTTACCTTTGTAGCCCTCGTTTCCATCATGAGTCTTGACTGCAGTCGAGGGTACGTCTCCCTTCCCTAAAAAAACCCATTTAGGGCATGTTTGGGTAAGCTTTTAGAAACAACTTATTGACTTATTGGCTTCTTGGAAAAGTCAGGATTTTGTGACTTATTGACTTATTGGCTTTTTCTCCTCACATACACCCTCTTTGCCAAACATCATTTTAGAGCTTATGACTTTTCAAAAAGCCAATAAGTCAATAAGTTGTTTCAAAAAGCTTACCCAAACATGCCCTTAGTTAGAAACATGTAAATTTTGTCACAAAACCTAATAAAAACCCAATAGTATATTGTTAGAAAATACATTTCATGTAATCAAATGAAACCAAAGATTTGTAGTCGAACACATTTTGTTAATGTTCATCTTTAAACTATTTAATTGAGTTAATCAGACCCTTAAAGCTATGTAACTCAAATCCCCAAAATGAAAAGCATTCAGTTGGGATTAAGAAGCTGAAATCAACTTCAAACCAACACATGGGTGTTGGTAATCTTCTTAAATCGATCAAACAAAATGCAACAAACCAAATTTCCAGCAACTAAATTCTTAGAAATTTTAATTTTGTGAACGAATACCTAAACAAAGTTGACGACTAAGAAACCCAAGACCTTAGGTATAGTGACAATCAAATTGAACCAACCAAAACACACAACATAATGATTTGTAGAATCTAACCTCTGTCAACCTCAATTTGGCTAAATCACGAATATGGAAGTCAATTTGTCAATTTGTCGTCACACACACTATCGTAAACGAAGCAATAGGTCCGAACTTACCACACTGTCGGTACCTTGGTGTTTGCCGATCTACACCAAAACGGGACATGCACAACATGTCTGACTCGCTGGAATTCTGCTGGAACCCTAGGCGCTATGGTCTGCTTCGCTTTGAGTCAATAATCACCATTAACCTCTAGTATCAACGACACTCGTCGTCGCCGGAACAGGGGGCAGAAGAGAGATGGTCACTGGAACAGGCTGGCGTCGTTTCGATTATCTCTCTCTCTCTCTCTTTCTTCTTCTCTTTACCGTTACTGATCCCCTCCCTCGCTATGTTGGACAAAAAGAAAAAGTGGCAGTACCGTAAATATGATTCAAAACTTGGTCAAATGGTGTACTGTTCCTAAGATCATTCATCTTTTGTTATTATATAAAATGTCAAGGGATGGCATTTAGTATATGTTAGTTGTAAATAGTTGAAGGACCTAGTTGTTAACTAGAGGTCCCTACATGCAATTATAGGTGTCCTTGCATATAATTATAGGTGTACCCTCATATAAATAGTTATTACTTTTTGGTCCCTCTTTCTCCCTATATATAGAGGGCTCCTCATTTTTATATACACTTAGAGCATTCACATCCAAGGCATCATATTGTGAGTGTGGGTTTTTAAAATGTAAAGAGTATAAAAAGTGGTTGTGAGTGGAGGAGAGAGAAAATATTATTGTTCATCTGTATATTTGGGGGGACACTGTTCACCCACTATAATTTTTTAATATATATTGAAAGTGGTTGTGAGTGAAGGAGAGAGAAAAATGTAATATATATTGAAAAGGAGAGAGAAAAAGTATTTATTTTTAGTGGAAATATATTGATATAGGAGTTGTTTTTTAGTGGAATGTATGTATATTTTTAGTGGATTGGATGTGAATGCTCTTAGGGGGTGTTTGTTTTTTCAGAAAAACCTCTTCTAACCTCTTATGTCTGCGCTGCACAGACCACGCGCAGACGTTTAGCTCTGCAGACCATTTGTTTTTTAGAAGACATTTCATTAAAAAATGTCTTCAAACCCCTGCGCTTCCTCTTCCCCACACAGACATGGTCCAATGTCTTCACACCTCTTCCAACCCTCTCTCCATCCCTCTCCTCCTAATCTCAAATCCCGGTCACCAGCCCCCACACCAAATCCTTCACTGTTCATCATCACCAACTACAAAATCAAATCTCAGTTTACCTTGTTTGGTTTTTGAATTGAATTTAATATTGGTGAGGAAGGTTTTGAGATCTGGTGGAATGATTAGGAAATCAAAATGTGTTAATGGCTAGGCAGGAAGTCTACTACTATCTAGTTCACATTGCACGTCAACACCATTTTTAAGAAAGAAACCCTAAACCTTTAATATATCTCTTATTGTTTATCGAACCACTGTATGTGAGATCTGGATCTGGATACATCCATCTTCATCTCTTCGATCTCCGTCTATAATAATAATAACACACTGAAATCTGTGCTGTTTGTATGACTGATTTGATGTTGCCGGAGGAGATGTGATGACAGATCTGATGATGTCGCCGGAGGAGATTTGATGACAGATCTGATGAGGGTGGGTGTAGATGATGTCGCCGGAGGAGACAACTTTGATAACGGATTTGATGAAGATAACATATTCCGATGAGGATGATGGATTCGATGGCAGATTTGATGACAGATCTGATGAGGGTGGGTGATCGAGGAGTGGTGGTGGTGGAGAAACGTTGAGCAGGGGAAGAGGTAAAGAGGTGAGATAACCAAACACTCTTTTTATTACACTTCGCAGACATTTGGTCCACCTCTTCTCGTGCACAAGTTTGTAGATGTGGTCCGCAGACTGCAGACCTTTTACATCTGAAAAAACAAACACCACCTTAATCATATTCAAGTTCAAATTTTCTTTCCATTTCATACCAGTTTCATTTACATGGTATCGGTTGAGACTTGCTTAACAACCGTAAGTGTTGCGGTTGGGGGTGTGGGTGTATGAAAAAAAACTAGAGCTTGTATGGTTGGGTCACTGGTTGGGAAAAGATAATGATGATGATTATGAGTATAGGGTTTTCATAGTGGTAAGAGGCATGGTATATCTGATGTGGATATGAGAGCAAGCAATGAGAACTTAGATTGATCTATCTCGTGGTAAATTATTTATTTTCCTTAAATTTTGTTGTTAGCGTGCATTTGTACGAATGCAATGATAGATGCTAATTTACTCTTTGCTAAATTAAACCCTCATAAACATAATTTTAGTAGGTAAACGAAACCTATTTTTCATAAGGAAACATTATGATATGAATTTTTACAAAGTTTCTTGCTAGGAGTTATGTAAATAAAAGATTTTTTTTTAACTAAGATCCTCCCATGTACATTTTTTTTGTGGAATTGAAGTAGGATCTGAGTTTGATTTGTCGGTTAGACGAAGTAGATGTGATTTGGGAGATCTTAGTCGGTGTAGTTAGGCATGGGCAAGGTTGGAGAACTAGCTAGTCGGCCGGTGAAGTGGGACTGGCGACAACTCGGGGTTTAGTTGGAATTAATCGGATCGGGTATTTTATATGTAATTTTTAGTTTTATGTATACATATATATACACATTTTAAGTAGCTAGGTCAACTCTTACTCAACTCATTTTTTTAAGCATACAAGATTAATGGTTGGAATTCACATGGTTTGGTTGAAATTGGCAGGAATTTAGAGGTCCTGGCCTGAATCACCGATTTTTGGCCGGCCGACTAGCGATTAATGGACTGCTTAGCGAAAAATTACTCAGTTACTGGCCGATTAGCGATTAATTTCCGACTAGTCACGATTTTTACAACCTTGGCATGGGACGAAGGATTTGATTTTTGGAGGTGACTTCTTGATGAAGCAAGATATGTATATATAAAACTGAAGTTAACAATAATAATAAGCTAAAGTTCTTTTTTGGACGACAATGGAGGCTATTTGGAAGAAGAAATGGGGATACATACATATTGTGAGGAAGGAGTAGACTCGTAACATCTTGATTTCATGCAAGTTGTTGTAAATTTTGGGTGCAACTTGTAAATGAGCGAAACTTAGTTTTAAAAACCTTTGGAAACAAGTTATTATAAAAGTATAGTTGGAGGACCTAGATGTAAAAATGCTTTTCATTCTTGATTCTCCAACGAACTCAAAACGATAACATTGTGTACAACTGTGATCAAAATGACGGGTTTCGTATTAGTGTAACGAATTCTTCTTGACTCAGAACGATAAAAGAGTATACCGCCGGGTTTAGTTTGGATCAAAATGACGTATAAGGGTTACGATAAACTTGGAGGAGAGTAATGTTTTCGCTTCTTCATCGATCTCAGGTTCGTAGTAATTTATTGATGGTTTTGACGAGATCTAATTTTAATTGTTGACGAATCTAACATATTGATTTAGGGTCTCTTGCTCCATTGTTTGGTTTCTGATTCCCTTTAAAAGATGTTGGTAGGGCAGGAAAGTAACCTAACTGGGAGGGGTAGATTTTCTTCTTCAGATCGTTTTCATGTCTCTAGCAAACCCTCATTAGATGTTATTTCTCCCCTCTATATAGGTATTTCCCAAGCTTAATTCATCACTTTCCATGATTGAAGTTAATATTTTATAATTTTTGATAACTAGTGTTGCAGCACTGGACAAAAATACATATACACTGGATCTGCAGATGGTCACATTTATGTTTATGATCTGGTAACTTTTAGCTTATGTTTGTGAATCTTTTTCAGTTGTTTTTTAATGGTTATTAAATCTACACTATTTTTCCACAATGGGACTTGAACTCTAGACCATGTAGGAAGGGCACCAATATCAACTTGGTACCACTTGCTTTCAAAATATTATTCTTTTTCTTTCAGGTGACTAAAGAACTGGTTGCGAAACTCAGACATGGCAATGTTGTAAGTGATTGCAGTTGGCATCCTTTTGATCATATGCTTGGCAGCTCATCATGGAAAGGGGTTATTGCTAAATGGGAGTTTGGAGAAACAAACAGATTGGGAGCTCAGTGAAACAAAAGATTCTATTGCCAAACCGTTGGTTATTAACACGCTCGTTATACGATAAACAAAAGATTCTATTGCCAAACCGTTGGTTATTAACACACTCGTTATACGTACATATATGATGAGGCTATGTGGATGGTATAATTTTGGTGGCGTGTATGTCACGGACGCTTTTTTTGTTCACTTTGAATGCCATAGCATGAGTTTTATATGCAAATTTGTTTTATTTTAGATGATAAAAACTACCCATGTTAGTGCTTTTACAAATTTGAAATTTCACTTGATTAAATTCGTGACATGTTCAAAGGATATCAAGTCTTTACTGTAACATTTTTTTATTTTAAATTATCATCGATTTGTTTCCAAGTTAATGAATGTTGCGGACATTTTGAAGGTGCCGGAGACCCAATCGTTGACTAAGAAAGCGAAACACGTCTTGAGAGGCATTGTGTATACGACTATGTGGGTTATTTGGAATGAGCGCAATAATCGCATCTTTAATAACAAGCATCGAAGGCCGATAGAGATCGTTGAGACTATTAAGTTTACGACTTTCTTTTGGATTTGTAATAGGTCTAGATGGAAAGATGTAGATTGGTCTAGTTGGCATTTGTTTCCCTTGGATTGAGTTGTTTTTCTCGTTGGGTTGCTAGTTGGTCCTTGTTTTGAGGACCATTGTGCGTTGTTTTGAATGAAATTTTCTTTTCAAAAAAAAAAAAAACCCATTTATTGCCGGTGTCCCCTGGAGTAATGGAAATGATCTTAAGAGTACCTTTATGAAATCAGCTTCATTAACTTTAGAATTTGACAAGGTACACATTTTATCGTTTTCCCATAGGTTTGTAACTTAGTTATCATATAATCCAAAACCACCACATCTAAAACTATTGGCTGTTAATCACAAAATAGAAATAAACTATCATTATTAAATACTAAAAATCATATTAATTACATTTAAGAAAAAAACAAAATTATATATATATATTAAACCCATTAAGTCTAACCAACTTTCGAATCCATCTCCACCGTTAGATCTTGCTGAAACTAAATCCAGGCCGTTTAAACTCCATTTTTTAACTGCTTTTGTGGCAGTTGCCAGCGGTTAATCTGCTTCTAGAGCAGTTATCAGCAGTTAATCTGCAGTTTTAAGTAGGTTACCAAATAACTCCCCACTCTCCCCTCTTTGTCCATATTTGAGGGTTATCAATCTTGCGGTTTAAGTAGGTTATAAATGGTTTCTTGCTTCCATCCCCACATCCTACCTCTAATGGACAACCTCAAGAACGCATATCAGATTTCTCACCATCACCATCGCACTCCCTCATTTGGCATCCCAAATCTTGCATCACAGATATCCTATTTTCTTGATTTTGCTCCTAATAAAAGCGGTATCATCTCGATCTTTCTCTCTCTGTTCATACTTTTGACTCCAGATGCTAACATAATGGATTTTTAGGGTTTCTTTTAGTTATTCGGCATCATGGATTCTTCTTCGAGATCAGAATTTGATTATTTGTTCAAGCTATTGATGATTCCGGGATTCAGCCTTTGGTAAGAGCAATCTTTTTTTTTGAGCCTTATGTATAGTGAATTTGCTTTTATGATGTTTTTAACGGGATCTGAAATTGATTTGATTAAAAGCCAGAGAGCATTCATTTGGGTTACACCAAAATTGTAAAATTTAGTGTTAGCGTTGCTAAATATGCGTCATTTTCTTTATGCAGGTTGTTTAATTTCGTCGGCGGTAACCTGCGTATAATCTGCTGATATTTAGGTTCTGTTCACACATCGCTTACAAGGTAAATTAGCTCAGTGATGGTATAGTTTCATATTTATAGCTTGATGTTTGATTATAAGATTAGGTCGGGTTTATAATATGTATCGATTCCGTCCGTTCCAATTGGTTTTGCTGAAAAATTGATGTGTTCTTTTTATGTATTTTTACATGTACCACGAATTCTGGTAAAAATATTCGATAAATTTCCAACAGTTTTTATTTTATTTCCTTTCCTTTCCAGGAAATTGGGACATTTTTTTCCTGAATTCTTCCCATGTGTGTTCTACAGGAGGCACATCATTTCATGGTAAACTTATGTTGTTTAAGTTGTCATAATTTCATGGTAAACTTATGTTTTTTTTTGCAGAGGCATGTTATTTCTCTTGATGGACCAGTGGTGACTGCATTAGGCTATGGGGATGAGCTTGCAGTTATCACACACTCTTCTCCATCCCTCCATTCGAATGAGCAAATGCTAACATTTGATATTCTTTACCTCCCTCGAAAGGTGAGTTCGTTGGTCAATTACCTTAAGAAATCTGCTAATTGAAATTTTTTACCCTGATTTATCTAAGTTTTAAATGATTGTCTGATCTGGAGTGCATGGCAGCAGCCATCTTTTAATATTTAAACTGTTCTCACAAACATTGGGCTATTATTGAGTGAACTACCTTCCATGATGATAGACTAATTTGTGAAGCTGTGAGTGAGTATTCATCATATAATTTGTTTCTATATAGACATAGTGATATGTAAAATACTGATCATTGTATATGTTTGTTGCAATGTGTAGAAAAGGAAGTATAAATACAACAAACAAGTTTTAGACCAAAAAGCAAGATCATTGATCGAAAAATATGTTGGATCTGGTGCTTGTCCAAATAATGGTGGGATTCAATTTGTCACATATGTAATCATGGTATGTATGTGTTGCTTGAAAAGCAGGTGATGAACTAATGATCTCAGGGATCGAGCAAGTCAATTACAATGAGATTTGCCCTGTTTTGTTGGTTCGAACTGGCCAACCTAATTTAGGTGTTATGTGTACAAATCATATTTTTTTGTGTCACCATTGTTGATATTACAATCTAAAAAAATTCGTTTTGTCACCACTTTCTTGGTTTTATTTAGAAAATTCGGGGGTGGAGCTATACTCGGTGTAGTTTTTAAATAGCTTTACTTATCTTCTGTCTGTTGCAAAATACTCCACATCAAATCAAATCATAGTTACTGCTTGGCTCAAGTGGGTTCCACAGGAACCCGTGAAAACACCAGTGGGGTGAAACTTAAATAAAAATGGCAGATGCAATAGCAATCGATACAGGTTGCTTGGTGTTTTTTGCAGGCAAACCTTTTTCATCCTTAGCAGGTACTTTTGAAATTCTATTATTTTTGCTGCACGTTTTTAACTATTAATTTATTGCATTTATCTTCTCTTGCTACATAGGGATAGTATTTTTTTTGTTGCCATTTCACTGTTCTTTATGATAAAACCACAACTTTTTGTGTTACTATTGTTGATATCACAATCTACAGACATGATATTTGTTCTGATAAGGGTTGTTAAATGGGGCAATGGGGCAAAACATGGAAAATATAGATGGTATGAAAATGGGTCAAACGGGCACAATAAGAATATGGTTGTTCTCTTAACCTCTTGTCTTGTAAGGTGATTACAATATGCAAATTTTCATACTACTTTGTAAAAATGTTGTGGTGTTATTAATCTTGCCATATTTACTTATTGCAGATTGAGGGATTTCCAATTGTGGGTGCAAAAAATAATTAATTTGATGGTGAGCGATTACTTTCATAATGGCAGTGGGAATATAATGCTTATACAACAAATAAGATAGAATTTTGATTTCTTAGGTCAAATGGAAATGCCATTTTTGGTATGATATCTATAATTTCAAGATAAATATGACAACTGGAACTTTGACATGTGAGGAGAGGAAGCAACTGGCATGAAAGAGATGCAAAGAAGGCAAAGTATGTTGAATTAAAAAAAAATCATATATAATGAATTCACTTTGAGGTGTATTTTTGTTGGAATCATATGTAAGTTGACTTTATTTTGTTTTAAAAACATTAAAAACTAGATTGGATAAAATGATATGGAATTCTACTCTTTAACACCGCTGAATGGTTAAAATGTATTATAATAGCTAAAACTGTTTTCTTTTATGACTAAAACTAGTATTAAGCCCCCGCGTTGCGGCGAAAGCGTAAAACCGTGCCAAGTAGCAACAATGCCACAACACTATCAGCGACCACCGACATTGGAAAAGTTTGTAAAAACAAAATAAATAAAAAAGGGAAAAAATAAAACCGAACGAAAAGCAGACGTAAAATCATTGAACCACACACACCCGTTGCGAGTTTTAATCGGTTAATGCGAATAAATTAGTTCGAAACGTAAAACATATATGAAATAACTAAGTTGATGCAGGACCCACGTGTCACAACGAACATGTCAAACGAGAAGAAATACGCGCCTTGCGACGAGCCTGTCAAACGGAAAAAAATAGACGAAAAAACGTTGCATCTCACACGCACGTTGCGGCGTGTAAACTCATAAAATTTAGAATGAAACGTAAAAGAAAACTTGCGAAAGATGAAAAGTATGGGGGACCGACGTTGAAAGTCAAAAAGTTAGATATAAGATATTCATATTAATTCAAGAGATATTAATAATTTATTAGATATTAGATATATACTAATAATGTTATTTTTATTGTTAACGTGTTAATATATAGAATATATAGTTTAGTTATCAATATTATTAATACTTAAATTAATTCAAATTTAATATTAACTTATTAGATATAGTAAGACGATAAGATTTTAAATTAGTTCAATAACTTTTTTTTCTTATTAAATATACTAATAATATTATTAATATTTAATAAGTTGAAGGAGAATATGCCATGTGTCATTATTTGGAGTCTTTTATTATATGTTAGAGGGTTAGGATCAAATACAAAGGAAAAAATAAATAAGAAGGGTAAGAAGGATTCTAGTCCATTGATCTTAGATTTGGATGGTTGAGATTAGTTGTAGGGAAAAGAAAATAATAGAAGGGCATAAAGGGAATCTTATATTTATGAATTTTCTCTCTCCACATGCAAGGCACATGCCAATTCCCCAAAAGATTTAAAGCGTCCATAACTTTTTCACACGGCATTTTTTTTTAAAAAAAATTCACCATAATAACGAGCGTTTTTTTATCTTTAATATGAGTACCATATTATCATATAAAAATAAAATAAAAAAAATTATTTTTACTGGGTTTTTTTTGCATTGTGTTAAAATTTTCAGGTCATTGTGTCTTTTAACTGGGTTTTGGTCAGTAGAGTTTCTATACATTGTGTTATTATCAAAACCTATAACACAATGTTAATTTGGGTTCTATCCATTGCATTTTTATAAGAACCTATAACACAATATATGACATAATGAAGTTGGTGTTATATCTGGGTTTTCTATAAATTGTGTTATTAGTTCAGGTCATTGTGTTTAATATGTTATTCATTGTGTTTTAATATGTTGTCCATTGTGTTTTAATAATTTGTTCAATTTTTTTATTATCTTTGTTCATTGTGTTTTAGTTTGTTGTGTATTGTGTTTTTAGTTTGTTTTCCATTGTGTCTTTTATCTGTTGTCATTAATTGTGTTTTTATTTAGTCTGATACTTATTGTGTTATATGTTATCGCCATTGTGTTATACGTTATGGTCATTGTGTTTTAGTATGTTGTCCATTGTGTCTTTATCTGTTGTCATTAATTGTGTTTTTGATCTACTTTACGTTGTGTTTTACATCATGCTCATTGTGTTATTATCAAAACCTATAACACAATGTTAATTTGGGTTTTATCCATTGCGTTTTTATAAGAACCTATAACACAATATATGACACAATGAAGATGATGTTATATTTGGGTTTTCTATAAATTGTGTTATTACTTCAGGTCATTGTGTTTAATATGTTATTCATTGTGTTTTAATATGTTGTCCATTGTGTTTTAATAATTTGTTCAATTTTTTTATTATCTTTGTTCATTGTGTTTTAGTTTGTTGTGTATTGTGTTTTTAGTTTGTTTTCCATTGTGTCTTCATCTGTTCTCCATTGTGTCTTTTATCTGTTGTCATTAATTGTGTCTTTTATCTATTGTCATCAATTGTGTTTTTATTTAGTCTGATACTTATTGTGTTATATGTTATCGTCATTGTGTTATACGTTATGGTCATTGTGTTTTAATATGTTGTCCATTGTGTCTTTATCTGTTGTCTTTGATTGTGTTTTTTTTATCTACTTTACATTGTGTTTTACATCATGTCCATTGTGTAATATGCAACTGGGTTTTTGAATTTTTTTTGAAAAATATAACAATATGGTACTCATATTAAAGATAAAAAAACACTCAATTTTATGGTATATTTTTTTTTTAAAAACAAATGATGTATAAAAAAGTTACGGACGTTTAAAAATTAGGGGGGAAATAACATGTGACTTGCATGTGCATATTCTCTTTCCTCTTATAGACAAAATTACCCTTTCCATTTAATTCCTCCTAGGACACTTGTCATTCTCTGGTGGCTTCTTACCATTCTTATTTTTAAATACTTTGTATTATAACTCAACCCGTATGTTAGATATTAAAGTGTATAATTATGATTTTTGAATCAAATAAAAATTTTAGTCAAAGTGACCTAAATTGTGATTGAATTAATTAATTAAATTGATCAACAATAGCTTAACATTTTTTGTGGACGGGAAATATTGAGTTAAAGTGGAAAAGCAGCAAACGGGTTGGTGCATGTTAAAAGTCAATCAATTCATTATGCATCAAGCGGTTGGCTATGCAAGTCATATGTGTTAACTTGGTGAGGATTGAGTCAATAAACCACGTTCGAATGTTAATAAACATTCCACCCATATTGATGTATTTTACCACATATGTGTTTGGTCTACCGTTTACTTTTGTATTAAAATGACACTATTTTATGTCTTCGTCCTCTATCAATTTTACTTTTTATCATTTTGTAGTTGTAAATGGCTCACGTTCGTTTTTCCTTTTATGAATTAAAAGATGGGCACCATGCATCAACTCAACAACAAGTCGAAAATATGCTATCTTTGAGGTTAAAGAGAACAATCCAAAAGCCGAAAAAATTGAGGCAGTAAAACACGTTTGATTGTTATAACACTTTCCCCCAGTGCTGCCTACCATTTACTTTTGCATTAAAATGACAGTATTTCATGTTTTATCTCTCTATCAGTTTTATTTTATACTGTTTGTGGTTGTACACCGTTCATGTAGGTTTTCCTTTTATAAATTAAAAATGGTGCTTTTGTTTATAATGTTCTTTAGACTTGTGTTCACCTAACGTGGGTGTTTGGGATTGTTTATTTTGAGCTGCTTTTAAGTTTTTGACTTCTTAAAAGTTAATATGTCATTTTTGTAGTGTTTGGATAATGTGTTTTGAGATTGCGTTTCAGTGGTTTGAAAAGAAGAAAAAGAAAAGTTCGATGGTTGTAATATTTTCAAATAGAAGATGGAAAAGAGGAAAAGGGGAAGCAAACCGAAACACCATCAATATACATTTCCTTTGTTTGTTACCTTAGCGTAACCCGTCCAACGGACGGGTATTAAACTAGTTAAAGTATTAGAACAACTCTACTGTTGTGTGATTCATGCCCTTTTAATATTTAATCAAAGTAAAAAAAAAATAGAAATATTCTGGATGATCATATGTTCATTGACTTTCTATAACTGGTAGGGCATACTTTTTAAAAATAAATATAACCCTTTTTTACATTATCTTGACACAAATAGTACTGATTATTAAAATAATACATGATGAAATTTTCACTTAATTTATAGGTTGTTACCGCATTTAGTTGGTTCAAGTAATCTCACTTTGTATTGAAAAAGGATAACACGAATTTGGTCTAATATATGAGTTGAGGTGATTGGTGTTATTTGGTTTTTTTTTCTTCTCGTTTTTTCTTATTTTGTTTCTTTGTCATTTTCCTGGGTTTTCTTTTGGTGTTCCTAACATCTTGCTAGTTTCTTTTGGTGATATGAAATTCACTTTTGCTGTAAAAAAACTAAACATAATTTCTTCAGATTGCATGATCTTGATACTTAATGCTGATAATAGGTAACACGTATAAGACATGATTAGACCTATTTATTAAAAATACATCATGTGATTTTTTACTTTTTTAAAAATAATTAAAATTAGAAGGTTATGATCCATCATTTATCTTTCTTGATACATAAAACATACAACCGTGTTACAGACATTGATATAAAATTGTTAAACGAGTTTGTAGTCGTGTTTAAAACTTGTGTTGTTAAACCTACTAAGACACAATGTATTGATAATTAACCGACTATTATAATAGATCATTAAATAGGTTATTATACTAGTGGCAGTTTTAAATTTTAATATATGTATAAATCAAACAATGTACTTTTATAGTTCAAATTAAACCTATGGTTTAGAATCCTTAGATTGTTTATGAAAAGATGTGTGTAGAAGAAACCACGTATATTAATCAATAAATCAGTGGAACTTAAGTGTTTTGTTTTCAAAACCTAATTTATATCCTAATTTACATCATCAAAACCCACGAAAATTTATATCCTAACCACGAAAATTTATATCCTAATTTACGTCATCAAAACCCATTTCATTTTGATGATTTCAAGTTCATCTTCATACTAAAACTTCACCAAATGAAATCATGGTTGCAAAAATCGTTAGGCGCCCACTTGTTGGATTTGAGAATACTCGGCTTAGGTGGAGATTACTCAGGGAGCAATTTGCCTAGGCGAACAATACTCGGACCTCGACAGCCTACTTTGTAGCGAGTACTCGGTGAGTACTTGGAACCTAGGCGGGACTTTTACAACCATGAATGAAATAATGCAACTTGCGTTATGATTAGCAAGCCTAGATGGTCAAGAATTAGAGTTCATGCAGAGATTTTGCTTCCAGTTTCACTTCTAATTTGCAAGATTTGTGAATTTAGTTCTTAAGGTTTTTCTCTCGTCCTCTCTCTCAAAACATGCTACATACACACACACACAAAATCTTGCCCTTTTCTTTTGCTCATTCTTTTATTAACTATCCCACGTGCACACATTTAGTCCATACAGTTTTATTGGGTAGTTTATTTGGCCACAACCTTCCTACTTCTTTCTAAAACACTATGATACTTAACTTGGTTAGTTAATTATAGTAACTGCATCTCATGCTGTGATACTTGTTGAAATTTGTGGAAATAGCATTTTTTATAAAAATAGGAAAATGAATTTTTTTCCTATTTTGGACTGGAAATAAATATAATAAAATGAGCGGGTTTTATGTATTTATTTGTGGGTTTGTGTTCTATGTCGGAAAAGCTTCGCAACGAACCAAACCACGTCCAAAACGGAGCTAAGATGAATGAGATATCGATGCTCAAAGTTTGGTGTTTGAAACTTGAATACTGAAAAAGTGGGAAAGTGGCACATTGTCCCACATAGAAGGAGTGATGAAACTTAAATGGGTATTTAAGAGGGAACTCTTCATCCTTATTGTTTCATGTAAGCACACACTAAGTGTACTCGCGAAGTGTGCGGAGCACCCTAACTCGCGCGCCCGCGCGCGCGTGGCGTGGGTGATGAGGCGCAATGTGGCGCTTTGATGGCGCACTTGGCAGTCATGCGCGTACGCGCGCGAGTACATGTGGCATGATGGTGCGCACTCGCGCATGGAGCATGGGTACTGAAGTGACGTGCGCGGTGCACCAAAGTGAGCCAAAACGGCGCGACTGTGTGGCGTGCTCGTAGAGGCCCACATGTGACGTGGCGCACGCGCGCAGGGGATTGAGCCAAGATGGCGCACACGCGCATGACAGTGAGCCAAAATGGCGCACGCGCGCATGAGCATGCAGACTAGCGCGCGCAAGGGCGCGCGCGCACCAGTCTGCCTTGCGCGCGCGCGCCTGTAGAAGCTTCCAGTAGTTAATGTCAGTGCAGTTACATTTCAGCATTTGAAACTGACGAGTCAATGCCTTTGACTGAGAATTAAATAACGAATTAAAGTTCATTGAAGACGTTTAATGCAGTTTAATTCTCCCATTTAATTCTTTTTTAGTTTCGAGTTCAGATCTACTGTATAAATAGGAGGCTCCTTCAGCAGATTCAAGACACCAAAAATTCACAGCAACATACAATCTTCTTCTGAATTCTTCATCATCTTCTAGCATTCAAGGTACACCTTCGGGTTGGAGTCAAGACCGGCAGTGCAACTGCTTTAGCTGTTGTATCCTGGAAACAAACGTGTTCTCCTGGGAGACACGAAATTTGTTTTAAGGGACCCGTGTTCAACACGATCCTCAGCTGTGAACAGTGTTTCTGTTCGGATTTTCTGTTATTGTTTTTCTTTTATTTCAGTTGTATTTGTATCTTTTCAGTTTCATTATGTACTAGTTCTGGTAATTCAAGTTAACACGAATTTTTATTTACTTTTGCACGAACGGATTCCTACAATCTTAAAACAAAATTTTAAAATACCGTTCGTGTAAGACACAAACAATTCTGCTGGGATTCTAAATTTTTTTTCTCATAGTAGGTTGTGTTTTAAAAAGGTTTTTTCTCTGTTTTGATTCAAAGTAAATTTTGTTCTTCTACTCCTTCTTTGTCTTTGGGTTCTAAGATCTTCTGTTGTAGTCTTCAAAGTTGGACTTAGAAGCTACACGGTTGATTTTGTTACTCATCGATTCTGTTAATAAAATAATAAATCAGCACATTTATTATTCTAACAGATTTATTAACTTAGTTTTGTGGAATTTTTCAGAATGTTGACTAAAAATACCAACGTCAACGTAGTTGTCGGTACCCCTGCCAACACTGTGGGAGCGTCCACAGTGGAAAATCATGCTAAACGACCCGAGAAGTTCTCGGGTTTCCACTTCAAGAGGTGGCAACAGAAGATGTTCTTCTATTTGACCACCATGAACCTTGCGAGGTTCTTGACTGAAACCGCTCCCAAACCTGCGGAAGGGGAGACCGACGCTCAGGCTCTGAGCGCGGTAGAGGCTTGGAAGCACTCGGATTTCATATGTCGAGGCTATGTACTCAACGGTCTCTCGGATGCGCTGTATAATGTGTACTATAATATCAAGACTTCCAATGAATTTTGGGAGTCTTTGGATAAAAAGTACAAAACGGAGGATGCGGAAACAAAGAAATTTGTCGTCGCCTGTTTCTTGGACTACAAAATGGTTGATAACAAGACTGTTATGAACCAAGTCCAAGAGTTACAGATTATACTTCATGACATCCACGCTGAGGGAATGGTACTTAGCGAGACATTTCAAGTGGCAGCCATGATTGAGAAATTGCCTCCTTCGTGGGTAGAATTAAAAAACTACCTAAAGCACAAACGAAAGGAAATGACGATTGAGGAACTTGTCATCCGTCTTCGTATATTAACAACAAGGGGACAGCAAAGGTTAACAACCTTGGACCGAAAAAGGGGGCTGTGAAAAAGAAGCTTACGCCTTTCCAAGGTACTTGTTACAACTGTAACGAGACGGGGCATCGTGCTAACCAATGCAAGAAGCCTAACGTGAGCGTGCGCACATGGTTGATGAGGATGGTATGCCTCTAATCGCAATGATAACCGAGGAAGCAGCTATGATTGAAGAAGTCAACGCGATGGGTGAAAACCCAAAAGGATGGTTCGTTGACACGGGTGCAACCCGCCATGTTTGTGGAGACAAGGATCTTTTCTCTACATTCAAGGAAGCAACGGGTGAAGAAAAGCTTTATATGGGAAAATAAAGCTACCGCCAGCATCAAGGGTGAAGGCACTGTCATTTTGAAGAAAACTTCAGGCAAGGAGCTTACCTTGACCAAAGTGCTCTATGTCTTAGAGATCAGGAAGAATCTCGTGTCGGGATGGATGCTCAACAAGTTTGGATTTCGTCTAGTGTTTGAATCGGACAAGTTTGTTCTTTCTAGACGTGGTATTTTTATCGGAAAGGGTTATGCCCTTAATGGAATGTTTAAAATGAATGTAATGGTTGTAAACCAAAACAAAAGTTTGAATGAAATTTCTACTTCTACTTACATGATTGAGTCTTCTAATGTTTGGCATGGTAGACTAGGACATGTAAATTTTAATTCATTAAGACGTTTAATTAAATTAAATTTGATACCAACATTCCATATCGAGTCCAATTACAAATGTGAGACGTGTGTAGAATCCAAACTTACAAGATCATCGTCTAAATCGGTTGAACGAATAACCAAACCCCTTGATTTAATTCATACCGATGTGTGTGATTTAAAAGCGGTTCCCACGCGTGGAGGAAATAAGTACTTCATCACGTTTATTGAGGATTGTACTAAATATTGCTATGTGTATTTACTTAAGAGTAAAGATGAAGCAATAGAAAAGTTTATCTTGTACAAAAACGAAGTTGAGAATCAACTTAAAAAGAAAATAAAATCTTTGAGAAGCGATCGAGGAGGTGAATATGTTGCAACTTTTGCGGATTTATGCGCAAAAAAGTGGCATTGTACATGAGTGTACACCTCCTTATTCTCCACAATCAAATGGCGTTGCGGAACGAAAGAACCGCACATTGAAAGAAATGATGAATGCCATGTTGATCAGTTTGGGAGTGAACCGAGAAATGTGGGGGGACGCCATTCTCTCAGCAAACTATCTTTTGAACAAGTTACCCTTGAAAAATAAGGACGAAACTCCATATGAGTTATGGAGAAAAAGGAAGCCTTCGTACAAATACTTGAAAGTGTGGGGGTGCCTAGCTAAGGTGACTGTACCACCTCCTAAGGCTCTTAGGATAGGACCCAAAACGGTTGATTGCATTTTCATAGGATATGCACATCAAAGTAGTGCACATCGTTTTCTTGTACATGAGTCCAAGAATCCCGATGTACACAAACACACTATCATAGAAGCAAATTCTAACATCGTCTCATATTTTGAGAATGTGTTTCCTATGTTAGGACAAACACATGCGACTTCATCAACAGTGGCTGATGAAGCAGGTCCAAGTTCATCTACGAGGATAGATGAAAGACATGAACGACCTGAGGTCGAGGAGGGTGAGCTTAGATGAAGTAA
The DNA here is from genome assembly GCA_030545235.1 of Helianthus tuberosus. Classification (NCBI taxonomy): domain Eukaryota; kingdom Viridiplantae; phylum Streptophyta; class Magnoliopsida; order Asterales; family Asteraceae; genus Helianthus; species Helianthus tuberosus. Next base: position 181,146,077 of record CM060411.1, read on the forward strand.
ACGACAAAGATTTGAAAAATCCTTTGGTCCAGACTTCATGAGCTATATGGTTGAGGGTGAGCCCAATACCTACCGCGAAGCGGTTACATCCACAGAAGGACCTCAATGGCAAGAAGCAATTAAGAATGAAATTGATTCTATATTGCAAAATCATACTTGGGAGTTAGTAGATCTTCCTCCAGGTCGTAAACCACTTGGATATCGTTGGATATTCAAAAGGAAGATGAAAGCTGACGGAAGTATTGATAAATACAAGGCAAGGTTAGTGATCAAAGGATTTAGACAAAAGAAGGGTCTAGACAACTTTGATACTTACTCGCCTGTGACGCGAATAACCTCTATACGATTGGTTCTTGCAATTGCGGCTCCAAGAAATTTGGAAGTTCACCAAATGAATGTAAAGACCGCATTTCTAAATGGCTATTTAGAAGAAGAAATTTACATGGAACAACCTGAGGGTTTTTCCGCCCCAGGAAATAAGGGCAAAGTATGTAAATTGATCAAGTCTTTGTATGGCTTGAAGCAAGCTCCAAAACAATGGCACCAAAAGTTTGATCATGTCATGATTGACAATGGTTTCAAAATAAATGAGTGCGACAAGTGTGTTTATTTTGAAGACACACCTAGGGGTTATGTGATTCTATGTCTTTTTGTAGATGATATGCTTATCATTGGGAGTGATAATAACATGATCAACTCAACGAAAGACATGTTGAAAGCGAGGTTTGACATGAAAGACATGGGTCTCGCGGATGTGATTCTTGGAGTAAAAATCACTAGAACCCAAAATGGTCTTGTGTTGAGTCAATCTCACTACGTGGACAAGATCCTTGGGAAATTCAATTCAGACGATACGAGTATAGATCGAACTCCAATTGATAATACCCAACTCCTAAGGAAAAATAGAGGCGAGAGTGTTTCTCAGTTAGAGTACTCAAGGATCATTGGTAGTCTTATGTATCTAATGACATGTACTAGACCTAACTTAGCATATGCTGTGAGCAGGCTAAGTAGATACACCAGTAATCCGAGCGAGGATCATTGAAAAGCTATCACAAGGGTGCTTAGATACATAAGATACACAAGAGACTATGGTTTGCATTATACCCGTGATCCAGCAGTGATCGAAGGATACACTGACGCGAACTGGATATCGGATATAAAAGATCATAGATCGACAAGTGGATATGTGTTTACACTTGCGGGAGCAGCTATAGCTTGGAAGTCTTCCAAGCAAACAGTTATAGCTAGATCCACGATGGAATCCGAATTCGTCGCTTTAGATAAAAGCGGGGAAGAGGCGGAGTGGCTACAAAAATTTGTGGAAGATATTCCAAGATGGCCAAAGCCGTTGACGGCGATTTGCATACATTGTGACAATCAGTCAGCGCTTGTTAGAGCACAAAGTGCGATGTACAATGGCAGATCAAGGCATATTCGACGTAGACACAACACGGTACGACAACTTATCTCAACGGGTGTTATCTCAGTTGACTATGTGAGGTCAAAGGAGAACATTGCGGACCTGTTAACAAAATGCTCAAGCAAAGATAAGGTGTATAAGTCGTCAAGAGGAATGGGACTAAAGCCCATAGAAGAAGGGAATATGAGTGAAACCTAACGTAGTTGACTTCAGATCCCAAGATCTAGGTTCAATAGGCCAACTTAATCATAAACCCAAAGGGAGTCACTGTGGGGGGTGCCCAAAAATTTCAATAAAGGGAGTTTTATACTCCCTAGTCCATTCCAATCAGTGACATGAAGAAAAGGCTAAGCATGTTGAGGTTAAGGATGTTGAGTAAATCCAAATTAACCATGATGCTTTTAATGATTAAGAGGAATCACCTATGTTAGAGAGAAGTGGGGTCGCTTCGAATGGATTTGTGGGGAGGCGCAAATCCTAGAGCTCTCGCAGAACCAGGAAAGTGTTCCATGACCATAAAAAGACATAACAATGAGGACTTGACTCGACTAGGGAGAGTATTGTGTGAATGTATATTGTCGCCTACATAAATGGGGGATTGTTCAAAGACACCGCGTCTACAAGACCCTAGGAGGCTAAGTATGCTTCACAAAAGAAGGTTCAAAGGTTACACCTACCTATCTTGCAATACTCAACTGTTTAACGTGTATCATTGAAACTTGATAGATCGATTTCTATTCATGTGGGGGATTGTTGGAAATTTGTGGAAATAGCATTTTTCACAAACATAGGAAAATGATTTTTTCCTATTTTGGACTGGAAATAAATATAATAAAATGAGCGGGTTTTATGTATTTATTTGTGGGTTTGTGTTCTATGTCGGAAGAGCTTCGCAACGAACTAAACCACGTCCAAAACGAAGCTAAGATGAATGAGATATCGATTTGAAACTTGAATGCTGAAAAAGTGGGAAAGTGGCACCTTGTCCCACATAGGAGGAGTGATGAAACTTAAAGGGGTATTTAAGTAGGAACTCTCCATCCTTATTGTTTCATGGAAGCACACACTAAGTGTACTCGCGAAGGGTGCGGAGCACCCTAACTCACACTCGCACACGCACGCGCGCGTGTGGCGTGGGCGATGAGGCGCAATGTGGCGCTTTGATGGCGCACTTTGCACTTCGCATCGCCCCTTGAGAGCCGCCTTTGTATTTTTGACCGCGTGCGCGTGGTGTAACACAAGGGTTGCAAGGATCAGGTGGTTTGGTGACGTGGCAGTCATGCGCGTACGCGCGCGAGTACACGTGGCATGATGGGGCGCGCACGCACCAGTCTGCCTTGCGCGCGCGCGCCCGTTGAAGCTTCCAGTAGTTAATGCCAGTGAAGTTACATTTCAGCATTTTAAACTGACGAGTCAATGCCTTTGACTGAGAATTAAATGACGAATTAAAGTGCATTGAAGATGTTTAATGCAATTTAATTCTCCCATTTAATTCTTTTTCAGTTTCGAGTCCAGATCTGCTGTATAAATAGGAGGCTCCTTCAGCAGATTAAAGACACCGAAAATTCACAGCAACATACAATTTTCTTCTGAATTCTTCATCATCTTCTAGCATTCAAGGTACACCTTCGGGTTGGAGTCAAGACCGGCAGTGCAACTACTTTAGCTGTTGTATCTTGGAAACAAACGTGTTCTCCTGGGAGACACGAAATTTGTTTTAAGGGACCCGTGTTCAACACGATCCTCAGCTGTGAACAATGTTTATGTTCGGATTTTCTGTTCTTGTTTTTCTTTTATTTCAGTTGCATTTGTATCTTTTCAGTTTCATTCTGTACTAGTTCTGGTAATTCAAGTTAATAAGAATTTTTATTTACTTTTGCACGAATGGATTCCTACAATACTTAAATGCACATAATAGTCAAATATAGTTTTTTTTACATAATCATTCCAAAATCATCCTAGAGTGTAGGATTGTCAGTTTTATAGTGTTTTTATCGATGCTTTGGTTTTATTCTAACTTGTAATATTTTGATTGAGATTGTGCAAATTGATTGTTAGTATTGTTTTGAACTCGTAATTGTTAAGGTTTTCTTACACAATTGACATTGAGAGATGATTATTACTATTAGTTTTAATTCATTCTAGGGTTTGTTTGTTGTTCTTGTTTTATAGAATACGAAGTTGTCTTTGATTCATATACTGAAGTTTTCTTGCACCATTTGCGTATGCTAGATGATTGTTGATGTCTACAATCAGGGTTTCAAATTAACAAACTCAAGAAATTATTTTGCGTTTCATAAAACAATCAAACCAAGTAAGATAGCTATTTACAAATCTAAAACCTAGGTGTGATTCTTTCTTAAATATTGTTTACAAATCCATGTTAATTACCATTTTGATAATCCGAGATCATAATTGAAATTGTTAGCTTGTTCCACAAAAACAATTGGAATCATACCATAGATTCCCACTTTCAAATTACAAACTTTTGATATAATAAGCAAACTTCATAACCCATTTTAATCAACTAAAGTCCAACCACTGACCATAAACTCTTCATGGTTCGACACCCTACTTTCCTTAACTAGTTTAAGGTGATTAAGAACAAACATTTTAACTACATCTTTGACCAGTCCTTCGACAATAGATCAGCTGATTCTGTCAAATATCGTCACTTATTAGGGGATCTTTAATATGAAACTTTATCCAGACCAACCATTACCTTTGCAGTGAACAAAGTCTGTCAACATATTAATGCCCCACCGAGAACCACTATTCAACATAACTTTAGGTTCTCAACTACAAGCCTTTACTAGTGCTCATTGGCATGGCTCCACACTACGGGCCTTCTCAGATGTTGAATGCCAATTATGCATAACCTTATGCAAATCCAGTTAGCCATAAATTGTGGACTTACATTTGTAATCTAAGCTCATGGTTCAACTTGTATTCAACTCGTGGCTCGATATGTTAGCCTTTTTTTTATCCATCTTTCTAGGTTTGATGTAATCTAAGCTCATGGTTCAACTTGTATTCAACTCGTGGCTCGATATGTTAGCCGTTTTTATCCATCTTTCTAGTTTTGATGATTTTGCATACATAGGTTTATATATACTTTTCTTAGATAATAGGTTAACGGTAGTATTAAATTAGACAAGTTCCATTAAAACTTTATACTACAAATATGAGAATGGACTTGTGCACTTTAAGTTGCAGTTTGTGCCATTTATTTATTTAATAAATAATAATGTCTTATTCGAGCAACATTAGGCTCTTTCTTACCTTGAAAACTTAATGTATTTTTTTACTAACTAACTAATTGATAAATGAGTTACAAGCCGGTAATACTGTAGTTTTCATAAGACAAAATAAGCTTTATTTTATTTTTTATTACCACATTCACAGTCCCTCACAAGTAAACAAAAGGTACGTGTCGTTAGTGAGAAATATACAAATTATCTCATAATCAATCAACTCATGATGCATGTGAGTGTGAGAGTTTAAAAATGCCACACAAGTGCATGCATATCAACGTTCCTCGAATATGGATTCGTTCAGGACTAGAGAAACGTGTTGAACTCAAAACCTTGGTTGATAAAAGCACTCGAAAGCCATTGCCTCAGATTTGCCAAGTTTATGTCAAATCCGTATGCGGTAACCTACATATTTATACACGTAAAAACTAATTAGTTACAGTATTTGTAATGATTATACGAAGATTGTTCAAAAGTACTCAATTGGACTGGTTGTGGGTTCGAAAGGAATGATTATACGAAGATGTCGGCATACTGATAGGAGGCTGGAACATGAAGGACGCGAACCTGACCGAGTTGAACCTTTTCCCGAACGAAATGAATGTCAAGTTCAACATGTTTGGTACGTTGATGTTGGACTGGGATATCTGACAAGTAAACTGCGGAGATATTGTCACAATACACTACAGTGGCTCGTGTGATTGGGACCCGGAGTTCTAGAAGAAGATTGCGTAGCCAACTGGTTTCAGCGACGGCATTTGCAACACCGCGATATTCTGCTTCGGCACTTGAGCGAGAAACTGTAGGCTGCCGTTTTGAAGACCATGAGATGAGGTTGTTGCCAAGGAACACACAATACCCCGATGTAGAACGTCTGGAGTCGGGGCAACCAGCCCAGTCAGCATCAGAGTAGGCGACTAGCGATGATGGTGATGAAATAGAGAGGCACAGACCATGATCCAAGGTGCCTTTTATGTACCGAAGAATGCGTTTCAAGAACGCAAAGTGTGGTTCTTGAGGAGAATGCATGAATAAGCAGACTTGTTGAACTGCATATGAGATATCGGGCCGAGTAAAAGTTAAATATTGAAGTGCTCCGGCCAAGCTTCGGTACAGAGACCTTGAGTGTCGACTGGGGTCGTGTAAGGTTTACAATCTGTCATATTGGCCCGATGTAAGATATCACGTGCATATTGAGATTGGGACAGAAATAAACCTTGAGTGTCTCATTTCACAGATATGCCAAGAAAATGATGGAGTGTGCCTAAATCTGTCATTGCAAATTCCAGAGATAATAGACTGATGATGTTCTTGAGGAAATCATTTGAGGAGGCGGTTAAGATAATATCATCGACATATAGTAATAAATATGCCGTATGTTGTCCTTGTCGAAAAACAAACAAGGAGCTGTCGCAAACACTACCTTTGAAACCATGAGAAACAATAAACTTCGAGAAGTGTTGAAACCATGCACGAGGTGCTTGTTTGAGTCCGTATAAGGATTTGCGAAGCGACAAACATGATCTGGTTTGGTAGCATCATAGAACCCCGGTGGTTGGTACATATACACAGTCTCCTCAAGATTGCCATGTAAAAAGGCATTTTTAACATCAAGTTGATTTATAGGCCACTGATTATGAAGAGCAATGGATAAAACTGTACGGATGGTTGCCGGTTTTACTACCGGGCTAAAAGTATCTTGACAATCGATGCCAACCGTTTGAGACTTTCCATTGACCACAAGTCTCGCCTTGTACCTCTCAAGACTACCATCCTGTTGAAATTTGTACCGAAATAGCCACATGCAACGAATAATAGGATGTGTGGGGGGTCGAGGAACCAGTTCCCAAGTTTCATTATTTATTAATGCTTCATACTCAAGTTGCATAGCCCGTTGCCAATTAGGATTAGTAAGAGCCTTAAGGTGGGATGTGGGAAAAGGTGAAATGTTTTCGGGTGTGGAGGCCGATAGGTTATATTTCTGGTTTGGTTTGTGGATTCCAGCTTTACCCTTAGTAGTCATGTTATGTGTGTTATTTGTAGGGGGTGGGGGTGGTGGTGGCTGCACGGGATTGGGTGTAGGGTGGGGTGTGACGGTTGGTGATGGTTGGTTTGAGGACTGTGGGCGGAGGGATGGATGTGGGCTGGATTGGTTTGGCGGGGCGGTGGTAGGGTGAGGTGTGGGCTGGGTTGGGCTATTGTGTGGTCCAGTGGAGGATGTTGGGCTAAGGTGTGGGCCGGTAGTTGGGCTTGGTCCAGTAGGCGAAGGGAAATGGTATGGGAGGTCGGGTGGTTGGTCATCATCCAAAAAGGAGTAATTAGAGGGTTGTTGTAAAGTAGAAAATGGAAAGGAGCTTTCATCAAACTCAACATGACGAGAAATATGGACTTTACCTGTTGAAGGATCTAGACAACGATAACCTCTAAAATTAGGCGGGTAGCCAAGAAAAATGCACCGGATGGATCGGGGGTTCAATTTGTTGGATTCGGTGGCAGAAAAATTTGGGTAACAGGCACACCCGAACACCCGTAGGTGATCGTATAGAGGATGACAAAGGTATAAGGCAAATGTGGGAGTGTTGTAGTTTAAGCGGGTGGTGGGGAGAATGTTGTGAAGGTAAGTGGCGGTGTGAAGTGCCTCAACCCAAAAGGTGGAAGGAATATGTGCATGGGTGAGGAGTGCTCGTATGATATCATTGAGGCGACGTATCATTCGCTCGGAGCGACCGTTTTGTTGGGAGGTTTGTGGGCATGAGAAACGAAAAGTGAAACCATTTGATGTTGCAAAGTTATGAAAGGCATGGTTGTCAAATTCTCCCCCTAAGTCACATTGAAAAGCTTTAATGTTTTTGTGAAATTGGGTTTGTATATGTTTATGGAATTTAACGAAAGTGGGAAAAGTTTCCGATTTGAATTTAAGTGGGTAAAGAGATGGGGCAGTAAGGCCGAAGCCAGGAGGTGGGTTAGGATGTTGAGGCGGTTGTTGTGAAGCAGTGGTATTCGGTCTAGACCAAGTGGGCTGCCAAGGGCTTTGGGCCGGATAGGGGCAATGTGGTAGGGAGGCCCACCAGGGGTTGTTTGGGTAGTTATTTGGGTTGTAAGTGGACTGTTGGGTATGGGCCGAATGTGGAGCAGAATATGTGTTGTGATAGTAGTTTGGTTGAGAGGAATAGAGACCGCGTCCGCGTCCCCAAAAAGAGTTGCGGTCACGACCTCTTCCCCTGGTTGGGTTACGGGTTTCATAGGTTTGGCCAGGGTGATATGGTTGTGGTGGGGGTGGGTTCTGGTTGTTTGTGGGATTGGTGGGGTTTCTCGGTTGTGGAGTATGGGCTGTGAGAGCCGCTTGTCTAGCGGCTTGGCGCCTTTGTTCGCGCTCAATCATTTCCCGTGCATCATCCCACGATTTGTCGGCTTGAATAATAAAAGACGCTACTGTGTCGTATTCTTGGGGAAGACCAGTAACCATTTGTAACACAAGGCGAGAGTCACTTACCGGGTGATCGACGTCATTTAGTTGCTCCGCAAGGTCCTTCATCTGCTGGAAATAAGCATTCAAGGAAGAACAAGATGCCATGGTGGTAGTGGTGAAAGCATGTTCAAGAGTGGCCGCACGAGCGTTTTTGTTGTTGAGAAAAATAGTGTGTAAACGATCCCAAGCTTGTTGGGTCGTGCAATCGGTGTCAATGACCCGTTTGAGATAAGAATCGGATAAAGTGCCATATATCCATTGAAGGACAATGGCGTCAATCTTGGACCACGCCTCGTACTTCGGATCGGATTTAGCAGGAGGGCCAGAACCATCAATGTGGTTGAGCACGTCATACCCGTGGGCATGAAGACGGAAAAGTTTGACCCAGTCGGAGTATGTTACCTTGTCGCCATCGAGCGTACGAAACTTGTTTTGAATGTTCGTTACGGAGTAAACAGGGTGAAGGGTCCTTGCTGGTGGGTTATCGGTAGCAGCCTGTTGTGGTGCTCCTTGATCGGCCACGGCAGAAGACAAAAAAATGAAGGTGAAAAAAAAAATGAAAGGTGGCGAAAAAGTAATCAGAGGGTATGCTCTGATACCATATTGATTTGAATATTACTATGATTGTCTTTACACGTACATCATGCAAATATATAAAGAACGTGCAAATATATAAAGAACGAGGGTCCTACCTAACCTCATAATTATGCTCCTTCCTATTTTCTCTCTCTACAATTATATGGAATGTGAATATTATAAATACAGACATAAATAATGGACCGGGAGTGTGAATAGACTAATACTGATAACAACAATGCTCATCAAATTTTACCTTAAGAGAGTTGTATAACAAGATATGAAGTTAAACTTACATCTAACGTGAATGTCAAGACAAAATCATCATCAACGGTCGATAAATTCGAGCTTTGGACATGAAAGCTCGTGATTGACTCGAGTGCTCGATGAAGTGAAGCCGCAACACTGCGTCCTTTGTTACAAATGAGTCTTACATAGTATCCTTTCTCCTCAACTAGAAACATGTCCAACTGAACCTCGTACAAAAAGCATAAAACTAGGGTTGGATGCATATGACTAATTAATTTCTTACGTAGCACACAATGTTGTTTCCCTTCTAACCTTTGATATCTTCCTCCGTGTCGGAAGTTGGTGTGAAACGTAAACCTTTTCCGAATTCTGGTATGATGATGCTTTTAGGGCTTTAGTCGCTTCAATTGTTGCAATCTCAGCCCTTAAATTCTTCGATTGTGTTTGAAGATCTTGAATGTATCGTGCTGCATCTCCAACGATCGAAGCTTTATCCATCTGCGATTGAAATATTTAAGAATTTGAACATTTTAAAATTATATCACAGTAATTAGTATCTTACAATAAACCCTAACTATATTTACAAAAATGTTATATGATACTTACAATAAACGCTAACTAATATATTTTGTTAAAATGCTAACTAATATATTTTGTTAAAATATTTTATGATACATACAATAAACCCTAACTAATATATTCTAAGGTAAGAAAGCAAAAAAAAAAAAAAAAAAAAAAGATTTTTATTTATTAGTATAGGAAGATTTAATTATGTAATAGTAACCTTGGTTATATTGGGTACCAACGAACGCAACGCGTAGAGCTTCTCCTTCATTCCGCTTTTCTCGCCATTGCCGGTGCTCTTTGTAGTTTCCGCTTTATCGTTTGGTACGGACTCAGACGAATCATCATCGCAGAAAGCCTTCATATCCTCCATTCCCTGGTTCCAAACCAGACCCGATTTCGGATCCATCATCTCATAACCGCCAAAGTCAGCACTGGCAGCAAGAACATCATCATTGTGACTATGGAGTGGCTGCACAACCGGCAGCTCCGTACAGGAGTTGGTAAAGTGATTGTATCCGTAGTCTAAATAGTAACTTTCAGTCGGATCTGTTGCAGGCTCGCTTCGGTTGGCGCTAATGAGTGTATCGAAATCAGTTTCTTCTGGCATGAAATCGGGTTGGAACATGTTGAAGTTTCCCCCATTGAAATGGCTGAATGAGTACTCAAAAGAGTCCATTTTTTTTAGCTTGGTAAGGTGATGGAGGTGGTGAACAAACACAAACTAAAATGCATGCATTAAACATTTTAACAAAGATGTATATATAATAGAGATTGTTGTGTAAACGGAATCATTTAGAAAGCATCTGCAGTTGGTTTAGTTAAAGAAATTAAGAGCTGATTGGTGCATTGACATTGACATCTTGTAATTAAATGATGGAGACAATGGAAGAATAAGTCTCATTTTTATAAATTATGATACGGTAGAAAATACAGTATAAGATCAAAGGATAAGATCTCGGTTATCATGTAGTTTTTACCGTCGTGTTATATTTTATATACGACTGCGAACAAAAATACTTGCAAACACAGGGAAGCTTAAACAAGTTCTAAGAAACAACTAGAAGCTAATTTAATAAACGAGTTTAAGCCCGGACTATAAATTATTATTATTACTATATATATTACTACCATATATTAATAAATATTATATTATATTATTATTATTATATTGTCCTATATATCAATAAATGAAGCAAATGAACAGTATAATAAAATATTATAAATATTATATCAGTTTTTTATAGTTTTATTTATAGTCATTGTTATCTTCTTTACTTTTTAAGTCTGATAAGATTGGTGTCAACCAATACTTGTATCGAAAATACCGTTACGGTCCGGTTCATTATCGGTACATGAAGATAAAAATCGGCACCAGCCTGATATAGAAAACGCCAACAGTCGGTACCGGATTGAGTTTGAAAATGTTTTAGTTCGGGAAATTCGGTACTGCTACACAGTACCATTTGCTCATCACTGATCACGGGTGCCGTAAAAACAACAAAGGTATCGTACAACTTTTTCTTGTTGGTTTTCTTCAACTTTTAATGATTTCTTGTTTTTTAGTTTCAGGGATAGGGATGACCTCGGTGGCAACCGATACTGAAAATACCGGTTACAATACTGGTATATGAAGGTAAAAATCGGTAGCGAACCGGTACCAGGAACGCCAAAAGTCGGTACCGAATTGGTACTTAGGATCATTCGGTTCGGGAAATTCGGTACCGGCACCCAGTACTATTTGCCCATCTCTGATCACGGGTTTCATACGAACAACATCATTAACATACAACTTTTTTGGTTGATTTTCTTTCGATTATTTTTTACTATTTTTTACATTTTCTTTTTAATCTTGTTAGTGGTTCCGTGTGCAACGCGCTCGTAGTGATTTCAAAACACATGTAAACATAGACTAAATAACTAAAGAAGATCGCCGCAACGCGGCGAGTGAGATAAACCTAGTTCATTTTAAAAATTTAATACGTTAAAAATCAATATTTTTTTTTAATTTTTTGTCGGAGCTTTTTCTTAGAAATACATGTAGACAAGGGCGGAACCAATGTAGAATGAGCCATAGCACGAGCTACAGCTCAACCCTGTATTCGTATTCACAGTGTATTTTTTTTGGTTTTATACATAGCATACCCGAAAACATATACGAGCAGGGGAGGCTTAGATGGTGTGCGGGGAGCAGGGCCGGCCCTGAGAATTCGTGTACCCTGTTCGAGCTCAAAAAAATGTGCTCTTAGGCCTTAATGAAATTGGGTATTTGGCTCACTAATGGTCTAAACCTAATGCCAAAGGGGTTAATAACTAATCTAAACCATAAGAATAGTTTTGGAAGGGGGCCTATGTTGGTGTTTGTATGGATGTACCCGATTAAAAAAATATTTTACATATACATATCGGTTTTTTTTTTCATAAAAAACGTGTCCCTCGAAATCGGACCCTGGCCGGTGGTTCTCCCCGCCCACCCCCAGGGCCGGCCATGGCGGGAAGAACTTCCGCTCAGGGCCCGTGATTTCACATGGCATATGGTTCAAGTAAAGTTCATTTACAAATCATTTTTTATGGTTTAGACTTTAGAATTTAGCCCACTAGGTTATATGAGCCCATTACTAATTGAAAACGAACTCTAAGATAATATAAATTGTGAAGAGTTGATCCATCAATTTGCTATGAAGAATGCAAACAGGGTTGCACGAATAACTGGTTAGCTATTAGTTTATTAGTTATTACGGTATGCAATATAACTCATTTGAATACTATAATTTTCTTATTTTTTTCGTAACTGCATTGTTTTTCGAATACTACGATTTTGTCATTTTCGTAATTGAATTGTTTATCGTTAAGGCAAAAGAGCACATTTTTCGAGTTCGAACAGGGTACATGAATTCTGAGAGACGCCACTGTATACGAGGATACCACTAAGAGAAAAATATGAAATTTGATATTATTCATTAAGCCCAAAACCTGTTTAGTAACAAAGCCCAAATAATTAGTTTTATGATAATTAAGCCCAAATTGTAATAACTAATAAAGCCCATATAATAGAATAAGTGATCTTGTGCGTCTTATGATTGAAATGGAAACACATAGTTCTTGTCCTTTGGTTTATCGGGTAGTGAAGTTAGCTTTGGTTTTACCGGTTGCAACCGTAACCGTTGAAAGATGTTTTTCAAAATTGAAGATTATCAAGACAGATTTACGCAATTGAATGGGTCCGGAATTTTTGAACAATGCCATATTGTGCGGTCGAAAAGGTTTTTTTTTATAGTAAAAGATGATGATGTAATGGAACGATTTCAAGCTATGAAAAAAAAAGAAGAGGCCAAAACTATTAAGTATTTATTTATTTTCGTTTTTTTTAATATTGTATGATTGCACGGTAAAAAAATGGGATACCCCTGATTTAATGGGCTAGTTCCGCCACTGCCACTGTCTCCCATCATCGCCTTCTCACCATACCTCATTAGTAGCTACAGTCGAACACTCTACTACCCTAACAACTCGGAGCGACGACTAAGATGACCTCACACCACCTCCTAGCGGTGGCGCAAGTTGTAGGGGTCTAAACCTTTGTATGTCATCATAAAATGCAACTTTAGGGCTTGATATGTCAAAAGACTTCTTTTTAGGTTGAATGAGTTAATTTAGAGGCTCTTTGTTTACCTCTTAATGGGGCTCTTAATGGTTCAGAGCTCTTACTGTTCAGTGCTCAATAGTTTAAACTGTTTGTTTCGCGAGCAGATGTCTAAATGGTTCAGACATTTGCCTCTGAATGGTTAAGCATTGTACTGAGTCTGAATGGTTAAGACCTCTAATCTAAATTGGTCAGATATTTGCCTCTGAATGGTTAAGCATTATACTGGCTCTTAATGGTTCAGATCTCTTACTGGTTCAGCACTTAATGGTTCAGACCTCTTACTGGTTCAGAACTTAACCATTCAAAAGTTGCCAAACAGCCCCTTACTCTTTCTTCTATTACTTAATTGAATCAAACAAAAATCGAGCCATAGAGACGGCATTTAATCGGTTCCCGCAATGGCAACAAGAAACCAGTTATGATTGTTGACAACAAAAACAAACCGATGGTTGCAAATTCGCAGTTGAACGTGGTGGTCGGAACAACAAAATTGATCGAAATTTGGAAGAATAAAATTGAACCCCAAACATCTCTTCCTTTCTCTTCCCTTTTTTCTTTTCTTTCAAAAAATCTCTAAAACACAAACTTTTTTTTCTTTCCTTCTACTTCTCTAAAAATAATCTCTAGAACACAACCAAGTTTTTCTTTCCTTCCACTTTCTCTTCCTTTTTGAGACAATTGCATATTTCCTTTTGAAAAACTTCTTAATTGCATATTTATCCAAGTTAAAAATAAAATTGCACATATCTCCTTCCTTAACTAATAAAATTGCAAATTTACCCATTTTGATTTATTTTATTAAAATTATATTATATAATGAATATATTACCCTTACTTTTACTAAACTTAAAAAAATTACATATTTATCCATTTTTACTAGTTTTGTGGCGTTTTCATATAATAAATATGTTACCTTTACTTTTACTAAAACTTAATAAAATTACATATTTATCCATTTTTACTAGTTTTTGTGGCAATTTCATAATATTTTTGTTGTGTTTTTTGTTTTGCTAGTTAGTTTTTTTGATCGTTTTTTTTTTTGCCATATTTACCAAGTAATTTGTTTTGTGTTTCTCTTTTTTGATTATTAAACGTATGTTAATATGTATATTTATAAATCAACCCAAAATCAAAAAACCAGTGTTATAAAATCACACCATTGCCCATTTTTTTTTTAACATAAACTTTCATTAACACAAGTACGCGTCCTCAAAACAAGGACGCCCACAAAAACTTACAAACAATACAACGTGTCTTTCACCCAATCATTCCAAACCACATCTTTGAACCTAGTACGATGTTTAAACCAAAAGAAAGAAGTAACCTTCACCGAAGCCACCATATCCAAAACCCGAGGCTGCAAACTTTGAAAAACTTTCTTGTTGCGCTCCTTCCAGATAACCCAACAAGCAATCATCAAAATACCTCTTAAGGTCTTCCTCTTCCACTTGGAATCCACAACAGCCCCGTCCATCTCAAGCACATCCTTGATCGAGCTCACCGAAAACCCAGGAAGCTTGCACCACTTCCGAACGCTGCACCAAACACCGAATGAAACACCACAATCAATGAATAAATGCTGTACCGTCTCGATCCCTGTATCACACAACGGGCACGCTCGATTCAAAATAAAAACGTTTCTCTTAACCAAAGCTTCATGTGTCGGAACCATTAATATTTCTACACAAATTTTGCAATATATCTTTATTTAAGAAGAAAATATTTAAAAATTAAAGAAGAAAAATAAAGCATGTCATTATGCAAAAAAAACTAACTAGAGAAATATAAAAAAACAAACAACAAAGGAAAAGCCAAAAAAAAAAAAATAGTAAGAAATGGATAAATATGTAATTTTTTAAATTTTTAGTAAAAATAAGGGTAAAATGGTTATTATATAAGTTATTTTTAATAACATAAATCAAAATAGGTAAATTTACAATTTTATTAATCAAGGAAAGTGATATATACAATTTTAATGTTAAGTTGGGTAAGTATGCAATTAAGAAGTTTTTCAAGTTGGGTAAATATGTTACCCTTACTTTTACTAAACACAATGACCATAACCTACAATATACTGTATAGAAAACCCACCGGTTAAAAAACAGAATAATGAGAACCAATAACACAATGTATAGAAAACCCAAATATAACACCATCTTCATTGTAATCATTGTGTTATACGTTTTGATAAAAACACAATGGATAGAACACAAATAAACATTGTGTTATAAGTTTTAATAATAACATAATGTATAGACACCCTAGTAAAACATAATGATCAAATCACAGTTGAAAAACACAATGACCGAAACTTTTAACACAAAGCAAAGAAAACCCAGTAAAAATGGAATTTTTTATTTGATTTTTATATAGAAATAGCATACTCATATTCACTATTTTTTTTTTCTCTAAAACCAATCTTAGCCCTCCAAATCTAAAATTAATGGACTAATTTTTTTCTTATCCATCTTATTTATTTTGCGCTTATGTATATTTGATACTAGTGCTAGTAAGTAATTTTTTCTTTACTAAAGTAATTTAAGTTATTTTAACTATAAAACCATTCAAGCTTTAATATTATTTTATTTTTATAGTTTTTATATATATTAAAAGTTATAATTGATAAAAAGGTATCCTTAAGTGTAACAACCCGACTTTTCAGATCATTACCTGTCACTGTCATTTCTTTCGAAAACGTTTGTACTCTTGGGATTCGATTAACGCTATGGATTAAACTATCTTTTCAACGCATATTACAACGCTTATTATAACGTTTACCACTTAAACGGATTTTATCACAATCTATATCGCTTGCTTATAACGCTTGTTACTTAAGCGCTATCGCAACGCAAACTCAACACAAACTCGAAACGCGGACTGTTTATATTACGTGTGTTAATTGTGTGATTACTTGTTTAGAATGTTATGTGGTTATCAACGCAACGCTTATACGCACAAACGCTCATTCGCAACTCGATTAAACGCAATGCAACGCTCAACAAACGAACCAAAGTTGGAAAACTAACATACGTAAACCCGGCCGCCCGGATGGACATCAGCCCGGATGACCATTCGTCCGAATGGAGCCATCCGGACATCGCAAGGAAATCGTGCCGAAGTTGTTTATTTCGAAAAGATGATCCGTTTCTCTCTTTCAAACGATGATCAATTATGTGTTTATGGCGAAGTATCCTCGAAAGAATTGAAACTTATGTCGTGTATTCAAGTAAGCAAGTATCTCCGCAAGGAATACTTGGTTTTCTTAGCCCACATTGTAGTAGCAGAGAAGGAAAAGAAGCAATGAAAAAGGTACTTGTGGTTCTTGATTTTCCTAATGTCTTCCCTGACGATTTACTTGGTCTACCCCCTACTCGTGATATCGACTTCCGTATCGACCTTATCCCTGAAGCTAACCCTGTCGCGAAAGCTCCCTATCGCCTCGCACACTCCGAAATGCGTGAACTTTCTAGCCAACTTCAGGAGTTACTTGACAAAGGCTTCATACGCCCTAGCACATCTCCTTGGGGCGCACCCGTCCTTTTCGTTAAAAAGAAGGATGGATCGTTTCGAATGTGCATCGATTATAGGGAACTAAACAAGCTTACTATCAAGAATCGTTACCCTCTACCCCGAATCGACGATTTGTTTGATCAACTGCAAGGCGCTACCTATTTCTCTAAAATCGATTTACGTTCTGGTTATCATCAGCTGCGTATCCAAGAGCAAGACATTCCGAAAACCGCTTTCCGTACCCGTTATGGCCATTACAAATTCGTAGTCATGCCCTTTGGTCTCACAAACGCACCCGCGCTCTTCATGGATTTGATGAACCGTGTGTGTAAACCATTCCTTGATCGCTTCGTTATTGTATTTATCGACGATATCCTCATCAACTCGAAGTCAAGAGCCGAACATGCGCAGCATCTTCGTTTAGTTCTCGAGCTTCTCCAAGGAAATCGCCTCTACGCCAAGTTCTCTAGTGTGAATTTTGGCTTGAGGAGGTTCAGTTCCTCTGTCACATCATCAACAGTCAAGGAATTCATGTCGACCCCGCGAAGATCGAAGATGTTAAGAGTTGGATTACACCGAAAACCCCGTCTGAAGTTCGTTTTTTTCTTGGATTGGCATGCTATTACCGTTGTTTTATCGTCGATTTCTCTAAAATCGTTGTTCCTCTCACTACCTTAATGCATAAAGACAAGACTTTTGTTTGGGGAACCGAATAAGAGGATGCCTTTCAAACTCTAAAGCGTATGCTTTGCAACGCGCCCGTACTCGCACTCCCCGACGAAAACGATGACTTTGTTGTGTATTACGATGCCTCTAACCTAGGTCTTGGTTGTGTTCTTATGCAACGAGACAAGGTTTGTTAGGATCTGAGTTTGGTTTTGATTGTGTTTGACGTTTGAATTAAAATGAAGATGAATGAGTTGTGCAGCGGAATTAAGATGGAAGCAAACTTTTCACAATCAAACAGGAGAATTGCTTTTACCATACAAGTTTAACATTGAACCTAAAGATTGAATTTAATTTCAACAACGATTACAATATGCAAGTATGCAACAAACTCCCCCTCAGCCTGAGCTCATAGTATTTGTTCGTGCAGGAAGAAGATAGTGAAAGAGCTGAATAGAACAGTGCATGGTACTGTTCTATTTATAGGCACGAGCAAACCACTGAAGCATCTAAGCTGACGTCACCATGAAAGTGACATCTAACCTCCTAACAAACTCTAACCTCTGATCTATACAACCTCTGCTATGCTAACTACTGCTATTACATTTCATTACATAAAGATAACTAAACTACTGCTGCATCCTTCCACTGATGTGAACCCAGCAGTACTTGTCATGATCAGCAGAGCTTGACTCAAGGCAGTAGATTGAGTAGCAGAGTTTTAATCTTCCATCGGTCTTTTACTTGATCAGCAGTTTGTAGGTCAGCAGTTTGTACGATTAGTAGATAGGAGGTCAGCAGATGTTGAAACCACCTTCAAGGGGAGAGACTTGTATACATAACATCTGCTTATTCTGGATCCACTGCTCTGATCCAGTTTTGGCTTTAATTATCTGTTCCTTTGGTAGGGTTCAATCCCAACAATCAACCCTTGGAACAGATAATGCCAAAACTCTTCATTATTGTGGAACTTTATTGCCTCATCAACAGTTCCCTTATCTGACCTTTAAGTTGTAACTCAAAGTCTAGGGCATCTGTGTCATCTTCATCCCTACTAAGTGGAAGATCAAGGAGATCCTGCATATCTTCAAGACTTAGGCCAAGTGCTTGTTCCCTTGTTATTTTCTTCACTTCTCCACTAGACTTGAACAAAGTCAGTACATGGGTCTGTTTGTCAGTTTCCCACTTTAGTACTTTTGAGTCTGGTGGGTTTCTTGGGAGATTTTTATTAGATGAGGTGTTTGGAGATGCTGGCCTATTGATGACTGTCTGAGCAGTACTTGCAGGTTGATTCAGGCCAAGAGTTTCAGCTATCATTTCTTTGATACCTTCTTTTACAAACTCATCTCCTGCCATTAATTCATCCACTGTTTCAGTACCCAACTGTTTTTGTTGTCTTCTTTTAAAGATGGTTGCACCAGCTGGAGCAGTGGATCTCCTGACTTGCAGCTTTGATGGTCTTTTTGAAACCTCTGCTTCAGGATAATCAGGCTTTTGTGGAGCAGTTGGATCTGTCTTTCTTAATATCTCCAAACTCTTGTAGGTAGCCCTGACTTTATCTTCTTTCCATCTCAACACTTGATTCAAAGACCCATAATCAGCAGCAGCTAATTCCTCTTTCATTCTCCTCAGCTCTACCCTTTTATCAAGTACATTCTTTTTGAATTTTGCCCAATCTGGAGGAGTGTGTTTGACCTTCTTATTTATCATTTCTTGAATCCTGGCTGCTTCTCTTTCAAGCTTAGGAATGGTCCACTCCTTGTACATATACTTTTCTCCCTTGTACTTCTTGGTTGCCATGATGCTTTCAATGTAGTCTTTTCTTAGAGTTTCATCTGCTCTCTCGGAGATTTGTTGACAAACATTTTTTGCAAATTGCTCTAAGGATCTGACTTGATTAAATAGAAACTGGTAATGCCTTTGAATTTCTTTGTCAGATTTTCCTTGAGAGTTTCTTTTGGAGATATCATCTGCCTGTTTAGCCTTAACTTTCAAATATTCTTCAATGTTGTTAGGCCTTGGATATCCTTCAACTGATGGCAACTTCCTTTTAGCAGGGTCATTCTCATAATAGAAGGATTTGATCTCTTCTCTAACTGCTTCAAGTTCTAGAGGAAACTGGACACCTGCAGGAGTGATGACATGGATTGATTGTTGAACTGGAGCTGATGAGAGAGGAACAGGCTTTTGTATTGAAACAAGTGATAGAGATTTTAAAGATGTTGGTGGTGGTGATGGAGAATCATCATCTGATATGAAAATCCTTCTCCTTTTTATTGTAGGATCAGTGGTGGTGTTTTGAGTGGCAGTGATTTGTGATTGACTAACAGCTGTTGAAACAACTGGTGTTTCAACCACTGTTGTCATTACAACAGATGTTGTAACATCTGTTGTCTTCTGCTTTTTGGTAGGAGGCGATGGTGGTGATGTTGTTTTTAGTGGTGATGGTGGTGGTGGTGGTGGTAAGGCAGTGATTATGGTGTGTGTTGAAGTGGTGTGTGTTGAAGTGATAGCAGATGTTGAAACAACTGGAGTACCAGCAGATGTTGATACAGCAGAAGTTACAACAACTGTTTGGGTGGAGGTTTGATGTTGGGGGCTTTTGGATGATGGTTTTGGAGTATGCTTTTTGAGTCTGGATGGTGTGGACTTGGGTTCCCTCACTTTTCTAGTGAGATTTCTTTTTGGCACAAGATTTTGAACATCCTTTGGCTCAGAACAACCCTGCGCATTCAGCTCCATGTAATCTTTTTTCTCCTCATTCCATCTTGATATATCCTTTGCCTCTCTATCCCTTTTTACACTTGCTATAGCTTCATCAAGTGCATTTTGGGTAACATCAACCTTTTTGCTACCATCTGGCAAAGGAATTTTTCTGGTCATAGCATCTCTTTCTGGTTCAATGTAGAGACCATCATCTATTCCTTTCTTTTTCCACTCCTGAATTTTCTCCCCCTTTTTGGCATTATCTGGGGGTAATTGATCAATAAAGAGAACAGTTGGAGGAACAGTGCCAGTGGTTTTCAATATGTGGGCCTTGAGAGCCTTGATGTCTGCTTGTGTGTTTTTGAACCTAGACTCCATTGTGTTTCTCAGCTCTTGTACATGTATTGCATGTTGCTGATCAGCCATGTATTTTTGTTGTTGGAGAAAATGTTGAAATGGATTCCAGAGCTCATTTGTAGCAGGTGCTTGTGGTGGAGCAGGTGCTTGAGGTGGAACAGCAGTGGATTGCACCTTTTGTACTTTTAACAACTGTTGCAGCATTTCTTTGATTTCTGCAACCGAAGTATCCAGTTTTTCAACACGTTTCGTCAATTCCAGGTACTTTAAACCATCACCCAATTTAATGGGATCATCTGATTTCCCACTAGCAGTGGTTTTATCAATGGTTGAGGTAGGGAGTGTACTCCAAACATTAACCACTGATGACCCCTTTTTCTTGGCACTAGGGTCTTCTTCCTTCAACACTTGACAACCTTTTGATGTTGCCAGTGGTTAAAACAAATCCACTGGTGGATGTCAGAGGTGCTATGGAAGGAATTGCCTCCAAGGAAGTCTTATTGATGTAACCATTGTCCAAGTGCAAACCAGTGGGTTCAACACTTGTAGTGGCTGCTTCACTTGGATTACCACCAAGAGTTACTTGTAACTCAAGAGGTGTAGCCTCCTCAGGTGTAACAACTCTCATCAAAAGTTATATTTATTTAATTAAATTGACCAATAGGAAACCCTAATTAAGAAACCCAAGTGGTTCTGAACAAACCCTAAAATTTTCAGAACAATTGGAATCAGGATTAGGGCCCCTAAAACTAAGGGGGGTAAACCCTAGTTAGAGTTATCTACTTAAAACGCTGTCAAAAATTCGAAATAACACGAAATCGACTCAGCAGGCCTATACTAGTGACAAGGCTACCCTAGGGTAGATTGGTACCCTAGGCGTGTCGCGACAGAATCCAGGACATCTTCCGCGACACGCGGGAGATGTCAATTTCACGTATAAATACAAGGGCTTGGGACTGGATTCTGGGCGCTTGAACGACATTAAAATTCCAATTCTACGCTGAGATATCATAGAAATACTTTCAAAACACACACTGATCACGAAGTGTTGACGCAATTCAGGGTAATAACTCGATCGCTGCTACGATTCAATGTCCGATCGATTAAACTATCCAATGGATGTTTAAGTGCTGCCCACATTAGGGTTTATGCTTTGTCATTAATCGTGATTCCGATGGATGTTTAAGTGATTACACTTTGTCATTCGTTGTGAATCCGATGGATGTTTAAGTATCGCACTTTGTCATTCGATGTGAAGGTTTTAATCTCGTGAGTTATCGTAAATGCTGTATTAAGTTACTAACCTAGTTTGTGTGCATTATTATTTAAACTAGGTTATCAAGGCAAATCAGTAGGCTAAGCTCTGTTCATAATTAAATCTGCAATGTGAGTCATTCTCTTTTTATCAAATTACTTTTGAAATCATGTTTATTTTCAAAGGTTATAATTACAGTGATTAAGTTTATGTAATCACCAAGTTACAGCCGGTATGTGGGGTTTTGTATACATTACTTGATAACCGTCACTATTGGACAACGAGTTAGCCAATGAGTGATATGACCATAGTCACAGACACCATCGGGCGAAGAGGCTACCGATGGATGTTCGAGTGACAAGTACTGTGGGTAGTTGGTTTGATATCTGTAAACATTGTAATCTCTCTTAATACTGTAAATTATAACAAATGTGTCATTTTAGTAAATAGAATGATTCACTCAGTATTTCCCGCTGACAAAACCTTTTTAAAACATGTTTCAGGTGATCTGTTATGATTCAGGAAAAGTGCCGCGAAGCACTATCAGCTTAAGGAAGTGGCTCAGTATAAAATAAAGAAACATGTTTTGTAAAATAAAAGATTTCCTTGTGAAATCTCAAGATTGTAAATTATCGGGGTTTATCCCGAATTGTGAAATAAAATAATCGGGAAATATTTCAGTTTTAAAAAGATCCTGAAGAAACTTCCGCTGTTAATTAAATACCACTGGAATTTCTGTCCCGCGGCTCCTGAAGCGGGTCAAACCGGGTCGGGGGCCGTGACAGAAATAAGGTGGTATCAGAGCCACTGATTTAAGTCTATTAAGTATTTAGAAATACTTTTACTGATTGCCAATTATGTATTTTAATAACTGATTATTTGTTAGTTTCAGTATGGGTAAACAAAAGCTATCAAATATCTATCTTAAATTAGATAGGTCAGCCAATGAGAAGGGAAGTTCGTCCCGAACAAATCAGCCTGTAATTCCTGATGAAGGAATATTTGTACGAAGAGCCCAATATGAGGAACCACTTTCTCCAAGTAAAAGAAGTCTGATTATTAGGAAAAGTAAAGAGAAAATAAAGAAAGCCCGAGAGAAGAAAGTTAAACAGGAAACCCAGGAATTAATCAGTAAATCACCTTGGGAGGATAAGTTAGATGAGAAATGGGCAGATCTGTATATGCTAGCCACAGTAGCAGGAAATGCAAATCTCTAAATATTTTAACTTAAGTTTTAGCACCTTATTCCCTACAATCCAGAAACCTTATGCAGTAAATAAATAAATTTACAATAAACCCTAGTATATTTTCTAGTTATCGTTGTAATAAATTAGTACACAGTATGCAATAATATTTAAAAGGTTAATTATGAAATTTGTTATAAGATTTTAACTTGGTATTTTATGCATTTTTGCATATATGCTACATCAGCATGAGTGAGCTATCTGAAGCCCTTCAGAACCTCAATCTTTACCCGGTGAATATAGAAGTTTCCAAGGAATTCACTGGTTACTTCGCTGATAAAGAAGAACCCATGGAATTTCAATCCAAACCACTGGCAAAACCTAAACCCAAGAAAAGAAGCAGATTTGTGGGCTGGAGGCGTGTACGTAGGAAAAAGCCAGCAACAAGAAAAGTTACCAAAACTGAAGATCCAAAAGACAAAGGGAAAGGGGTAGAAATTGAAGAAAATGTTAATCAAGTAGAGATAGAAGCTGAGAAGAGTTTTAAGCAAACAGAAAGAGAAGTCGGAGAAAGTTCTAGACAGAAACAGAAAATGACTCCCTGGGAAGTTTTAGATAATAAATTAGTAATGAGTGACCTCATCGGACCTGCCGATGGAAACCTTGAACCAGCTAATCCAAACCTTATATTTACTGAAGAAGATCTTTTCAGCTACCCACTAGAAGCTCCAATCCTAATCAATCTGGAACCTGCTATTCCAGATCCTATTGTCCAACCTCAACCAATACCAGTAGAATTAGATGAATGGTGGACAACTGATTGGCAATACCAAAATCTTTTAAACAACCCTGATACATTTTTCCCACAAGTTGACCCAGAACCTCCACTATACCCAACTATGAGCCCGGAGAATCTGGCTGAACTTCGTCTTTGGGGAGAAGAGTTAATTGATGCAGGAAATAGGATTAGGGATGTTGGAGAAAGAGTTACTTGGAAGTATGATGAAAGGGAGCGTCGTTTTTAAGAAATTAACTGATCAGAAAATGGGAGTTTGCAGGAATATGTGTTAATAAATAATCATAAGAACCAGTATGTGTAAAAACTTAACAATAAAACGTTGTATGATAACCGTGTGTACGATGCATAATATAATATATAGAAATGAAACTTGGAAAATCGATAACTTTGGGTATACATGTTAATGTGATTATGTGCAAACTGTTTTATTATATTTATGCTAATTATTTATATAAAATTTATTATCAGATGGCAAACATTGGTAACGAACCAGTAAATGAGGTTAATCAGTCTGAGCAACATCCAGGAGATCAATATATGACTAGGCAAGATATCGAAAATATTGTTGCTCAAGGGATAGCTAATGTTATTCCAGCATTCGTTGCTGCTATAAAGAATCCAATTGAACCGCAACAAGTCGTTCCTAGTAAACGTAATTCTGAAGATAACTTCAGTAATAGTATAAACGGAGGCAATGATCATATTAATCTTAATGATGAACTGTATCAGGCTCCATTTCCTAAGAAAATGAAAGCTGCAACGCCTGGTTGCACTTTCAAAGAATTTCTTGCTTGTAAACCCACAGAATTTGCAGGCAATGAAGGAGCAACTGCATCACTGTGTTGGTTAGAGAAAACCGAAGCAGTCATTGCAATAAGTAAATGTGCTAAAGATGATCAGGTCATGTACGCATCAAATCTTTTCAAAGAAGGAGCACTTGAATGGTGGAACATTGTGTTACAATCAAAAGGAAGAATAATAGCTTATGCTATGAATTGGGAAGAATTTAAAAATATTGTAGAAAGAAAATTCTGCCCTGAATATGAAAAGAAACAAATGGCAAACAAGTTCTTAAACCATCAGATGATGGGTGTAGATTGTCGCGGTTATACTTCGACATTCTTTGAATATGCTAGAGTGGTACCAACGCTGGCTTCGCCAGAACCGGTACTCATTTCTCGCTACATTTGGGGATTGATTAGTGAAATCCGCAACATCATTAAAGCTGCGAGACCTCGCACTATTGACGATGCTGTGGAATTAGCTAATACCCTAACCGATGAATTGGTACGCACCCAAGATGAAAACAGGAAGAATGAATTAGCTCAGAAAATTACCCAATGATTTCGTACGGGTAATAATAACAGCTTCAAAAGAAGAGGAACAGGGCAATCTTCAAATCCGCCATTCTGCAGGAATTGCAGAAAGAAGCATTTTGGAAGATGTAGTGTAACCTGTAATTTTTGTAAAATGGTAGGACATCGTGAAGAAAATTGCAGGAAGAAAAACATAATTTGCTATAATTGTGGAGAAAAGGGACATGTTAAACCAGAATGTCCTAAATTGGCAAAACCAGCAGATAACAAAGGCAAGATAGCCGATGGAGCTACTAAGAAGAATGTTCGAGCATTTCAGCTGACCACTCAAGAAGCAGAAATCATTCCGGATGTGATAGCCGGTACGTTCTTAGTCCACAACGTATATGCCAAAGTATTATTTGACTCTGGTGCAAACCAAAGTTTTATTAATACTTCATTCTGCCAAGCTCTTAATATACCCTTAACCACCATTAGGCAGATTTTTACAGTCGAAACGGCAGACAGAAATTCAGTTAAAATAGATAAAGTTTTGCAGGAAGAAAATATAGAACTTTTAGGACATAAATTCTCTGCAAAACTGTTGCCAATGAAATTAGCTGAATTTGATGTTGTATTAGGAATGGATTGGTTAGTAGCCAACCATGCTAGGATCCTTTGTGATCAGAATTCCATAGAAATTCAATCACCCACCGGAGAAGTAATCAAGATTACAGGAGATAAACCACGTAAGCCCATGAAGTTCATATCAGTAATGAAAGTTGCTAATTATGAACGAAAACAAGGAATAGAATATATGATTTCAGTAATCTTTAGTACTAAGGGTAAAGAACTTAAGGAAATTCCAGTAGTCTTAGAATATCCAGATATATTCCCAGAAGATTTACCGGGATTACCTCCAGATAGGAGAATTTAGGATTCATCTAATTCCAGGAACTACACCGATAGCCAAGGCACCTTATCGGTTAGCACCTACAGAAATGTTAGAACTGAAAAAGCAATTAGATGAATTACTAAGTAAAGGTTTTATACAACCTAGCTCATCCCCTTGGGGAGCGCCAGTGTTGTTTGTAAAGAAAAAGGATGTTTCAATGAGAATGTGTATCGATTATAGAGAATTGAATAAGGTTACAATTAAGAATCGATATCCATTACCTAGAATTGATGATCTGTTTGATCAACTTCAAGGAGCTAGATATTTTTCTAAGATAGATTTACGCTCCGGATATCATCAATTGAAGGTACAAGAAGAAGACATACCTAAGACTGCTTTCAGAACTAGGTATGGTCATTACGAGTTTACAGTCATGCCCTTTAGGTTAACGAATGCACCTGCTGCATTCATGGACATGATGAATAGGATATGTAAACCGTATTTGGATAAATTTGTAATTGTCTTCATAGATGATATACTTATTTATTCCAAAAGTCAGACAGAGCATTATGAACACCTTCATGCACTCTTAACTTTGTTAAGAAAAGAAAAGCTTTATGCCAAATTCTCAAAGTGTGAATTTTGGTTGCAAGAAGTTCAATTCCTAGGACACATGGTGAATCACGAAGGTATTCATGTAGATCCTGCTAAGATAGAGGCAATTACCAAATGGAAGGTTCCACAAACAGCAATGGAAATTAGAAGTTTTATAGGTTTAGCTGGGTATTATAGACGGTTTATTAAGGATTTTTCCAAGATAGCTGTACCATTAACTAAGCTAACCTGTAAAGCAGTTAAGTTTGATTGGGGACCTAAACAAGAAGAAGCCTTTAGAATTTTGAAACATAAATTAACCAATGCTCCAATCTTAGCCTTACCAGAAGGAACTGAAGATTTTGAAGTATATTGTGATGCTTCAAAACTAGGATTTGGATGTGTGCTTATGCAACGCAAGAAGGTAATTGCGTATGCTTCAAGACAGTTGAAAAAGCACGAAGAAAATTATACGACTCACAATTTAGAATTAGGAGCCGTAATTTTTGCCCTTAAGATTTGGAGACATTATCTTTACGGAAGTAAATTTACTGTCTACACAGACCACAAAAGTTTAAGATATATATTTGGGCAAAAAGAGTTAAACATGAGGCAAAGGAGATGGATGGAAATCCTAAGTGACTACGACTGTGATATTCAGTATCACGAAGGAAAGGCAAATGTAGTTGCAGATGCCTTAAGTCGTAAGTATTATGAGAAACAACGACGGGTTCGTGCTCTCAGATTAAATCTACAAATAGATTTAATTGAACAATTGAAGAATGTTCAAACTACAGCAATCAAGGATGATGCTGAAGGAATAAAAGGACGAATAAAGGAATTAGAGCAAGGAGCTGATGGAATTTGGAGATTCCACAAAAGCAGAATTTGGGTACCTAAGCAAGGAGAATTAAGAAATAAGATTTTAGAAGAAGCCCATAAGTCAAGGTATACAATTCATCCAGGAAACAATAAGATGTACCAAGATTTAAGAAAGAACTTTTGGTGGATAGGAATGAAAAAGGATATAGCACAATATGTTTCTAAATGTCTCACTTGTTCACAAGTTAAGGCAGAACATCAGAAACCCTCAGGTCTACTACAGCAATTAGAAATGCCTGTATGGAAATGGGAACTTATAACAATGGATTTTGTTACTAAGTTACCCAAAACCTTAAAAGGTAATGATGCGATTTGGGTAATTGTGGATCGATTAACCAAATCAGCTCACTTTTTACCAATGAAAGAAACCTTTAGTATGGAAAGGTTAGCAAAATTGTATGTAGATGAAGTTGTATCCTTACATGGAGTTCCACTCTCCATTGTTTCGGATAGGGATAGTCATTTTACTTCTCATTTCTGGAAAAGTTTCCAGCAAGCTATGGGAACTCGATTAAATCTGAGCACTGCATATCATCCCCAAACAGACGGACAAAGTGAAAGGACGATCCAAACTCTAGAAGACATGCTCAGAGCATGTGTAATAGATTTTGGTGGAAATTGGGATGATCACTTACCATTAATTGAATTCTCCTATAACAATAGTTATCATTCAAGTATTGAAACTGCCCCATTTGAAGCACTATATGGAAGAAAGTGCAGAACCCCAGTTTGTTGGGCAGAAATAGGAGAAAGTCAATTATCAGGTCCTGAAATAGTGCAAGAGACGACTGATAAGATTACTCAAATCAAGGAAAGACTGAAGATGGCTCGTGATCGTCAAAAGAGTTATGCAGATAATAGGCTCAAGCCACTTGAATTCCAAGTGGGAGACAAAGTATTATTGAAAGTTTCTCCTTGGAAAGGAGTTGTTAGGTTCGGTAAGAAAGGCAAGTTAAGTCCAAGGTACGTAGGACCATTTTCAGTGATCCAACGTATAGGACCAGTTGCTTATCGTTTACAACTACCAGAAGAATTATCTGGAGTACATGATGTATTTCATGTATCTAATCTCAAGAAATGCTTATCAGATGAATCACTGGTAGTACCTCTTCGAGATATAGAGGTAAACGAAAAGTTAAAATTTGTTGAGAAACCTCTTCAAATTGAGGATCGAAAGATCAAGTTTCTCAAACACAAACGATTAGTTTTAGTCAAAGTCCGATGGGATTCAAAGAGAGGAGCTGAATATACTTGGGAGTTGGAATCCAAAATGAAGCGAATGTATCCTCACTTATTCCAGTAAATCTCGAGGACGGGATTTTTATTAAGGTGGGGAGAATGTAACAACTCTCATCAAAAGTTATATTTATTTAATTAAATTGACCAATAGGAAACCCTAATTAAGAAACCCAAGTGGTTCTGAACAAACCCTAAAATTTTCAGAACAATTGGAATTAGGATTAGGGCCCCTAAACCTAAGGGGGGTAAACCCTAGTTAGAGTTATCTACTTAAAACGCCGTCAAAAATTCGAAATAACACGAAATCGACTCAGCAGGCCTATACTAGTGACAAGGCTACCCTAGGGTAGATTGGTACCCTAGGCGTGTCGCGACAGAATCCAGGACATCTTCCGCGACACGCGGGAGATGTCAATTTCACGTATAAATACAGGGGCTTGGGACTGGATTCTGGGCGCTTGAACGACGTTAAAATTCCAATTCTACGCGGAGATATCATAGAAATACTTTCAAAACACACACTGATCACGAAGTGTTGACGCAATTCAGGGTAATAACTCGATCGCTTCTACGATTCAATGTCCGATTGATTAAACTATCCAATGGATGTTTAAGTGCTGCCCACATTAGGGTTTATGCTTTGTCATTAATCGTGATTCCGATGGATGTTTAAGTGATTACACTTTGTCATTCGTTGTGAATCCGATGGATGTTTAAGTATCGCATTTTGTCATTCGATGTGAAGGTTTTAATCTCGTGAGTTATCATAAATGCTGTATTAAGTTACTAACCTAGTTTGTGTGCATTATTATTTAAACTAGGTTATCAAGGCAAATCAGTAGGCTAAGCTCTGTTCATAATTAAATCTGCAATGTGAGTCATTCTCTTTTTATCAAATTACTTTTGAAATCATGTTTACTTTCAAAGGTTATAATTACAGTGATTAAGTTTATGTAATCACCAAGTTACAGCCGGTATGTGGGGTTTTGTATACATTACTTGATAACCGTCACTATTGGACAACGAGTTAGCCAATGAGTGATATGACCATAGTCACAGACACCATCGGGCGAAGAGGCTACCGATGGATGTTCGAGTGACAAGTACTGTGGGTAGTTGGTTTGATATCTGTAAACATTGTAATCTCTCTTAATACTGTAAATTATAACAAATGTGTCATTTTAGTAAATAGAATGATTCACTCAGTATTTCCCGCTGACAAAACCTTTTTAAAACATGTTTCAGGTGATCTGTTATGATTCAGGAAAAGTGCCGCGAAGCACTATCAGCTTAAGAAAGTGGCTCAGTATAAAATAAAGAAACATGTTTTGTAAAATAAAAGATTTCCTTGTGAAATCTCAAGATTGTAAATTATCGGGGTTTATCCCGAATAGTGAAATAAAATAATCGGGAAATATTACAGTTTTAAAAGGATCCTGAAGAAACTTCCGCTGTTAATTAAATACCATTGGAATTTCTGTCCCGCGGCTCCTGAAGCGGGTCAAACCGGGTCGGGGGGCCGTGACAGAAATAAGGTGGTATCAGAGCCACTGATTTAAGTCTATTAAATATTTAGAAATACTTTTACTGATTGCCAATTATGTGTTTTAATAACTGATTATTTGTTAGTTTCAGTATGGGTAAACAAAAGCTATCAAATATCTATCTTAAATTAGATAGGTCAGCCAATGAGAAGGGAAGTTCGTCCCGAACAAATCAGCCTGTAATTCCTAATGAAGGAATATTTGTACGAAAAGCCCAATATAAGGAACCACTTTCTCCAAGTAAAAGAAGTCTGATTATTAGGAAAAGTAAAGAGAAAATAAAGAAAGCCCGAGAGAAGAAAGTTAAACAGGAAACCTAGGAATTAATCAGTAAATCACCTTGGGAGGATAAGTTAGATGAGAAATGGGCAGATCTGTATATGCTAGCCACAGTAGCAGGAAATGCAAATCTCTAAATATTTTAACTTAAGTTTTAGCACCTTATTCCCTACAATCCAGAAATCTTATGCAGTAAATAAATAAATTTACAATAAACCCTAGTATGTTTTCTAGTTATCGTTGTAATAAATTAGTACGCAGTATGCAATAATATTTAAAAGGTTAATTATGAAATTTGTTATAAGATTTTAACTTAGTATTTTATGCATTTTTGCATATATGCTACATCAGCATGAGTGAGCTATCTGAAGCCCTTCAGAACCTCAATCTTTACCCGGTGAATATAGAAGTTTCCAAGGAATTCACTACTTACTTCGCTGATAAAGAAGAACCCATGGAATTTCAATCCAAACCACTGGCAAAACCTAAACCCAAGAAAAGAAGCAGATTTGTGGGCTGGAGGCGTGTACGTAGGAAAAAGCCAGCAACAAGAAAAGTTACCAAAACTGAAGATCCAAAAGACAAAGGGAAATGGGTAGAAATTGAAGAAAATGTTAATCAAGTAGAGATAGAAGCTGAGAAGAGTTTTAAGCAAACAGAAAGAGAAGTCGGAGAAAGTTCTAGACAGAAACAGAAAATGACTCCCTGGGAAGTTTTAGATAATAAATTAGTAATGAGTGACCTCATCGGACCTGCCGATGGAAACCTTGAACCAGCTAATCCAAACCTTATATTTACTGAAGAAGATATTTTCAGCTACCCACTAGAAGCTCCAATCCCAATCAATCTGGAACCTGCTATTCCAGATCCTATTGTCCAACCTCAACCAATACCAGTAGAATTAGATGAATGGTGGACAACTGATTGGCAATACCAAAATCTTTTAAACAACCCTGATACATTTTTCCCACAAGTTGACCCAGAACCTCCACTATACCCAACTATGAGCCCGGAGAATCTGGCTGAACTTCGTCTTTGGGGAGAAGAGTTAATTGATGCAGGAAATAGGATTAGGGATGTTGGAGAAAGAGTTACTTGGAAGTATGATGAAAAGGAGCGTCGTTTTTAAGAAATTAACTGATCAGAAAATGGGAGTTTGCAGGAATATGTGTTAATAAATAATCATAAGAACCAGTATGTGTAAAAACTTAACAATAAAACGTTGTATGATAACCGTGTGTACGATGCATAATATAATATATAGAAATGAAACTTGGAAAATCGATAACTTTGGGTATACATGTTAATGTGATTATGTGCAAACTGTTTTATTATATTTATGCTAATTATTTATATAAAATTTATTATCAGATGGCAAACATTGGTAACGAACCAGTAAATGAGGTTAATCAGTCTGAGCAACATCCAGGAGATCAATATATGACTAGGCAAGATATCGAAAATATTGTTGCTCAAGGGATAGCTAATGTTATTCCAGCATTCGTTGCTGCTATAAAGAATCCAATTGAACCGCAACAAGTCGTTCCTAGTAAACGTAATTCTGAAGATAACTTCAGTAATAGTATAAACGGAGGCAATGATCATATTAATCTTAATGATGAACTGTATCAGGCTCCATTTCCTAAGAAAATGAAAGCTGCAACGCCTGGTTGCACTTTCAAAGAATTTCTTGCTTGTAAACCCACAGAATTTGCAGGCAATGAAGGAGCAACTGCATCACTGCGTTGGTTAGAGAAAACCGAAGCAGTCATTGCAATAAGTAAATGTGCTAAAGATGATCAGGTCATGTACGCATCAAATCTTTTCAAAGAAGGAGCACTTGAATGGTGGAACATTGTGTTACAATCAAAAGGAAGAATAATAGCTTATGCTATGAATTGGGAAGAATTTAAAAATATTGTAGAAAGAAAATTCTGCCCTGAATATGAAAAGAAACAAATGGCAAACAAGTTCTTAAACCATCAGATGATGGGTGTAGATTGTCGCGGTTATACTTCGACATTCTTTGAATATGCTAGAGTGGTACCAACGCTGGCTTCGCCAGAACCGGTACTCATTTCTCGCTACATTTGGGGATTGATTAGTGAAATCCGCAACATCATTAAAGCTGCGAGACCTCGCACTATTGACGATGCTGTGGAATTAGCTAATACCCTAACCGATGAATTGGTACGCACCCAAGATGAAAACAGGAAGAATGAATTAGCTCAGAAAATTACCCAATGATTTCGTACGGGTAATAATAACAGCTTCAAAAGAAGAGGAACAGGGCAATCTTCAAATCCGCCATTCTGCAGGAATTGCAGAAAGAAGCATTTTGGAAGATGTAGTGTAACCTGTAATTTTTGTAAAATGGTAGGACATCGTGAAGAAAATTGCAGGATGAAAAACATAATTTGCTATAATTGTGGAGAAAAGGGACATGTTAAACCAGAATGTCCTAAATTGGCAAAACCAGCAGATAACAAAGGCAAGATAGCCGATGGAGCTACTAAGAAGAATGTTCGAGCATTTCAGCTGACCACTCAAGAAGCAGAAATCATTCCGGATGTGATAGCCGGTACGTTCTTAGTCCACAACGTATACGCCAAAGTATTATTTGACTCTGGTGCAAACCAAAGTTTTATTAATACTTCATTCTGCCAAGCTCTTAATATACCCTTAACCACCATTAGGCAGATTTTTACAGTCGAAACGGCAGACAGAAATTCAGTTAAAATAGATAAAGTTTTGCAGGAAGAAAATATAGAACTTTTAGTACATAAATTCTCTGCAAAACTGTTGCCAATGAAATTAGCTGAATTTGATGTTGTATTAGGAATGGATTGGTTAGTAGCCAACCATGCTAGGATCCTTTGTGATCAGAATTCCATAGAAATTCAATCACCCACCGGAGAAGTAATCAAGATTACAGGAGATAAACCACGTAAGCCCATGAAGTTCATATCAGTAATGAAAGTTGCTAATTATGAACGAAAACAAGGAATAGAATATATGATTTCAGTAATCTTTAGTACTAAGTGTAAAGAACTTAAGGAAATTCCAGTAGTCTTAGAATATCCAGATATATTCCCAGAAGATTTACCGGGATTACCTCCAGATAGGAGAATTTAGGATTCATCTAATTCCAGGAACTACACCGATAGCCAAGGCACCTTATCGGTTAGCACCTACAGAAATGTTAGAACTGAAAAAGCAATTAGATGAATTACTAAGTAAAGGTTTTATACAACCTAGCTCATCCCCTTGGGGAGCGCCAGTGTTGTTTGTAAAGAAAAAGGATGTTTCAATGAGAATGTGTATCGATTATAGAGAATTGAATAAGGTTACAATTAAGAATCGATATCCATTACCTAGAATTGATGATCTGTTTGATCAACTTCAAGGAGCTAGATATTTTTCTAAGATAGATTTACGCTCCGGATATCATCAATTGAAGGTACAAGAAGAAGACATACCTAAGACTGCTTTCAGAACTAGGTATGGTCATTACGAGTTTACAGTCATGCCCTTTAGGTTAACGAATGCACCTGCTGCATTCATGGACATGATGAATAGGATATGTAAACCGTATTTGGATAAATTTGTAATTGTCTTCATAGATGATATACTTATTTATTCCAAAAGTCAGACAGAGCATTATGAACACCTTCATGCACTCTTAACTTTGTTAAGAAAAGAAAAGCTTTATGCCAAATTCTCAAAGTGTGAATTTTGGTTGCAAGAAGTTCAATTCCTAGGACACATGGTGAATCACGAAGGTATTCATGTAGATCCTGCTAAGATAGAGGCAATTACCAAATGGAAGGTTCCACAAACAGCAATGGAAATTAGAAGTTTTATAGGTTTAGCTGGGTATTATAGACGGTTTATTAAGGATTTTTCCAAGATAGCTGTACCATTAACTAAGCTAACCTGTAAAGCAGTTAAGTTTGATTGGGGACCTAAACAAGAAGAAGCCTTTAGAATTTTGAAACATAAATTAACCAATGCTCCAATCTTAGCCTTACCAGAAGGAACTGAAGATTTTGAAGTATATTGTGATGCTTCAAAACTAGGATTTGGATGTGTGCTTATGCAACGCAAGAAGGTAATTGCGTATGCTTCAAGACAGTTGAAAAAGCACGAAGAAAATTATACGACTCACAATTTAGAATTAGGAGCCGTAATTTTTGCCCTTAAGATTTGGAGACATTATCTTTACGGAAGTAAATTTACTGTCTACACAGACCACAAAAGTTTAAGATATATATTTGGGCAAAAAGAGTTAAACATGAGGCAAAGGAGATGGATGGAAATCCTAAGTGACTACGACTGTGATATTCAGTATCACGAAGGAAAGGCAAATGTAGTTGCAGATGCCTTAAGTCGTAAGTATTATGAGAAACAACGACGGGTTCGTGCTCTCAGATTAAATCTACAAATAGATTTAATTGAACAATTGAAGAATGTTCAAACTACAGCAATCAAGGATGATGCTGAAGGAATAAAAGGACGAATAAAGGAATTAGAGCAAGGAGCTGATGGAATTTGGAGATTCCACA
Source organism: Helianthus tuberosus (assembly GCA_030545235.1). Classification (NCBI taxonomy): domain Eukaryota; kingdom Viridiplantae; phylum Streptophyta; class Magnoliopsida; order Asterales; family Asteraceae; genus Helianthus; species Helianthus tuberosus. The sequence goes on from CM060411.1 coordinate 181,181,028, forward strand.
AAAGCAGAATTTGGGTACCTAAGCAAGGAGAATTAAGAAATAAGATTTTAGAAGAAGCCCATAAGTCAAGGTATACAATTCATCCAGGAAACAATAAGATGTACCAAGATTTAAGAAAGAACTTTTGGTGGATAGGAATGAAAAAGGATATAGCACAATATGTTTCTAAATGTCTCACTTGTTCACAAGTTAAGGCAGAACATCAGAAACCCTCAGGTCTACTACAGCAATTAGAAATGCCTGTATGGAAATGGGAACTTATAACAATGGATTTTGTTACTAAGTTACCCAAAACCTTAAAAGGTAATGATGCGATTTGGGTAATTGTGGATCGATTAACCAAATCAGCTCACTTTTTACCAATGAAAGAAACCTTTAGTATGGAAAGGTTAGCAAAATTGTATGTAGATGAAGTTGTATCCTTACATGGAGTTCCACTCTCCATTGTTTCGGATAGGGATAGTCATTTTACTTCTCATTTCTGGAAAAGTTTCCAGCAAGCTATGGGAACTCGATTAAATCTGAGCACTGCATATCATCCCCAAACAGACGGACAAAGTGAAAGGACGATCCAAACTCTAGAAGACATGCTCAGAGCATGTGTAATAGATTTTGGTGGAAATTGGGATGATCACTTACCATTAATTGAATTCTCCTATAACAATAGTTATCATTCAAGTATTGAAACTGCCCCATTTGAAGCACTATATGGAAGAAAGTGCAGAACCCCAGTTTGTTGGGCAGAAATAGGAGAAAGTCAATTATCAGGTCCTGAAATAGTGCAAGAGACGACTGATAAGATTACTCAAATCAAGGAAAGACTGAAGATGGCTCGTGATCGTCAAAAGAGTTATGCAGATAATAGGCTCAAGCCACTTGAATTCCAAGTGGGAGACAAAGTATTATTGAAAGTTTCTCCTTGGAAAGGAGTTGTTAGGTTCGGTAAGAAAGGCAAGTTAAGTCCAAGGTACGTAGGACCATTTTCAGTGATCCAACGTATAGGACCAGTTGCTTATCGTTTACAACTACCAGAAGAATTATCTGGAGTACATGATGTATTTCATGTATCTAATCTCAAGAAATGCTTATCAGATGAATCACTGGTAGTACCTCTTCGAGATATAGAGGTAAACGAAAAGTTAAAATTTGTTGAGAAACCTCTTCAAATTGAGGATCGAAAGATCAAGTTTCTCAAACACAAACGATTAGTTTTAGTCAAAGTCCGATGGGATTCAAAGAGAGGAGCTGAATATACTTGGGAGCTGGAATCCAAAATGAAGCGAAAGTATCCTCACTTATTCCAGTAAATCTCGAGGACGAGATTTTTATTAAGGTGGGGAGAATGTAACAACACTCATCAAAAGTTATATTTATTTAATTAAATTGACCAATAGGAAACCCTAATTAAGAAACCCAAGTGGTTCTGAACAAACCCTAAAATTTTCAGAACAATTGGAATTAGGATTAGGGCCCCTAAACCTAAGGGGGGTAAACCCTAGTTAGAGTTATCTACTTAAAACGCCGTCAAAAATTCGAAATAACACGAAATCGACTCAGCAGGCCTATACTAGTGACAAGGCTACCCTAGGGTAGATTGGTACCCTAGGCGTGTCGCGACAGAATCCAGGACATCTTCCGCGACACGCGGGAGATGTCAATTTCACGTATAAATACAGGGGCTTGGGACTGGATTCTGGGCGCTTGAACGACGTTAAAATTCCAATTCTACGCGGAGATATCATAGAAATACTTTCAAAACACACACTGATCACGAAGTGTTGACGCAATTCAGGGTAATAACTCGATCGCTGCTACGATGCAATGTCCGATTGATTAAACTATCCAATGGATGTTTAAGTGCTGCCCACATTAGGGTTTATGCTTTGTCATTAATCGTGATTCCGATGGATGTTTAAGTGATTACACTTTGTCATTCGTTGTGAATCCGATGGATGTTTAAGTATCGCACTTTGTCATTCGATGTGAAGGTTTTAATCTCGTGAGTTATCATAAATGCTGTATTAAGTTACTAACCTAGTTTGTGTGCATTATTATTTAAACTAGGTTATCAAGGCAAATCAGTAGGCTAAGCTCTGTTCATAATTAAATCTGCAATGTGAGTCATTCTCTTTTTATCAAATTACTTTTGAAATCATGTTTACTTTCAAAGGTTATAATTACAGTGATTAAGTTTATGTAATCACCAAGTTACAGCCGGTATGTGGGGTTTTGTATACATTACTTGATAACCGTCACTATTGGACAACGAGTTAGCCAATGAGTGATATGACCATAGTCACAGACACCATCGGGCGAAGAGGCTACCGATGGATGTTCGAGTGACAAGTACTGTGGGTAGTTGGTTTGATATCTGTAAACATTGTAATCTCTCTTAATACTGTAAATTATAACAAATGTGTCATTTTAGTAAATAGAATGATTCACTCAGTATTTCCCGCTGACAAAACCTTTTTAAAACATGTTTCAGGTGATCTGTTATGATTCAGGAAAAGTGCCGCGAAGCACTATCAGCTTAAGGAAGTGGCTCAGTATAAAATAAAGAAACATGTTTTGTAAAATAAAAGATTTCCTTGTGAAATCTCAAGATTGTAAATTATCGAGGTTTATCCCGAATTGTGAAATAAAATAATCGGGAAATATTTCAGTTTTAAAAAGATCCTGAAGAAACTTCCGCTGTTAATTAAATACCACTGGAATTTCTGTCCCGCGGCTCCTGAAGCGGGTCAAACCGGGTCGGGGGCCGTGACAGAAATAAGGTGGTATCAGAGCCACTGATTTAAGTCTATTAAGTATTTAGAAATACTTTTACTGATTGCCAATTATGTATTTTAATAACTGATTATTTGTTAGTTTCAGTATGGGTAAACAAAAGCTATGCAAATCTCTAAATATTTTAACTTAAGTTTTAGCACCTTATTCCCTACAATCCAGAAACCTTATGCAGTAAATAAATAAATTTACAATAAACCCTAGTATGTTTTCTAGTTATCGTTGTAATAAATTAGTACGCAGTATGCAATAATATTTAAAAGGTTAATTATGAAATTTGTTATAAGATTTTAACTTAGTATTTTATGCATTTTTGCATATATGCTACATCAGCATGAGTGAGCTATATGAAGCCCTTCAGAACCTCAATCTTTACCCGGTGAATATAGAAGTTTCCAAGGAATTCACTGGTTACTTCGCTGATAAAGAAGAACCCATGGAATTTCAATCCAAACCACTGGCAAAACCTAAACCCAAGAAAAGAAGCAGATTTGTGGGCTGGAGGCGTGTACGTAGGAAAAAGCTAGCAACAAGAAAAGTTACCAAAACTGAAGATCCAAAAGACAAAGGGAAAGGGGTAGAAATTGAAGAAAATGTTAATCAAGTAGAGATAGAAGCTGAGAAGAGTTTTAAGCAAACAGAAAGAGAAGTCGGAGAAAGTTCTAGACAGAAACAGAAAATGACTCCCTGGGAAGTTTTAGATAATAAATTAGTAATGAGTGACCTCATCGGACCTGCCGATGGAAACCTTGAACCAGCTAATCCAAACCATATATTTACTGAAGAAGATCTTTTCAGCTACCCACTAGAAGCTCCAATCCCAATCAATCTGGAACCTGCTATTCCAGATCCTATTGTCCAACCTCAACCAATACCAGTAGAATTAGATGAATGGTGGACAACTGATTGGCAATACCAAAATCTTTTAAACAACCCTGATACATTTTTCCCACAAGTTGACCCAGAACCTCCACTATACCCAACTATGAGCCCGGAGAATCCGGCTGAACTTCGTCTTTGGAGAGAAGAGTTAATTGATGCAGGAAATAGGATTAGGGATGTTGGAGAAAAAGTTACTTGGAAGTATGATGAAAGGGAGCGTCGTTTTTAAGAAATTAACTGATCAGAAAATGGGAGTTTGTAGGAATATGTGTTAATAAATAATCATAAGAACCAGTATGTGTAAAAACTTAACAATAAAACGTTGTATGATAACCGTGTGTACGATGCATAATATAATATATAGAAATGAAACTTGGAAAATCGATAACTTTGGGTATACATGTTAATGTGATTATGTGCAAACTGTTTTATTATATTTATATTTATACTAATTATTTATATAAAATTTATTATCAGATGGCAAACATTGGTAACGAACCAGTAAATGAGGTTAATCAGTCTGAGCAACATCCAGGAGATCAATATATGACTAGGCAAGATATCGAAAATATTGTTGCTCAAGGGATAGCTAATGCTATTCCAGCATTCGTTGCTGCTATAAAGAATCCAATTGAACCGCAACAAGTCGTTCCTAGTAAACGTAATTCTGAAGATAACTTCAGTAATAGTATAAACGGAGGCAATGATCATATTAATCTTAATGATGAACTGCATCAAGCTCCATTTCCTAAGAAAATGAAAGCTGCAACGCCTGGTTGCACTTTCAAATATGAAAAGGAACAAACATGCTATGAATTGGGAAGAATTTAAAAATATTGTAGAAAGAAAATTCTGCCCTGAATATGAAAAGGAACAAATGGCAAACAAGTTCTTAAACCATCGGATGATGGGTGTAGATTGTCGCGGTTATACTTCGACATTCTTTGAATATGCTAGAGTGGTACCAACGCTGGCTTCGCCAGAACCGGTACTCATTTCTCGCTACATTTGGGGATTGATTAGTGAAATCCGCAACATCTTCGAGACCTCGCACTATTGACGATGCTGTGGAATTAGCTAATACCCTAACTGATGAATTGGTACGCACCCAAGATGAAAACAGGAAGAAGGAATTAGCTCAGAAAATTACCCAATGATTTCATACGGGTAATGATAACAGCTTCAAAAGAAGAGGAACAGGGCAATCTTCAAATCCGCCATTCTGCAGGAATTGCAGAAAGAAGCATTTTGGAAGATGTAGTGTAACCTGTAATTTTTGTAAAATGGTAGGACATCGTGAAGAAAATTGCAGGAAGAAAAACATAATTTGCTATAATTGTGGAGAAAATGGACATGTTAAACCAGAATGTCCTAAATTGGCAAAACCAGCTGATAACAAAGGCAAGATAGCCGATGGAGCTATTAAGAAGAATGTTCGAGCATTTCAGCTGACCACTCAAGAAGCAGAAATCATTCCGGATGTGATAGCCGGTACGTTCTTAGTCCACAACGTATATGCCAAAGTATTATTTGACTCTGGTGCAAACCAAAGTTTTATTAATACTTCATTCTGCCAAGCTCTTAATATACCTTTAACCACCATTAGGCAGATTTTTAAAGTCGGAACGGCAGACGAAAATTCAGTTAAAATAGATAAAGTTTTGCAGGAAGAAAATATAGAACTTTTAGGACATAAATTCTCTGCAAAACTGTTGCCAATGAAATTAGCTGAATTTGATGTTGTATTAGGAATGGATTGGTTAGTAGCCAACCATGCTAGGATCCTTTGTGATCAGAATTCCATAGAAATTCAATCACCCACCGGAGAAGTAATCAAGATTACAGGAGATAAACCACGTAAGCCCATGAAGTTCATATCAGTAATGAAAGTTGCTAATTATGAATGAAAACAAGGAATAGTATATATGACATCGTTGCCTTGTTTGTCAAGGGTTACATTTTTCCAAAACTCCCTTTGGGTTTGCAGGTAAATGGGTGCATCTGCTGTAAGCAAAGTTTTGTACTTTGACGCAGACTTGAGATCAATGATGGAATCAAAAGCCTCGGTGGTGCCGGGTTTTGTGAGAAGACCCAGAAGGTTGTGAGAAGGTTTGTGTGGAATTTCAGTGGGTTTGGCCTTTTGAGAGACCTCTTTTGAAGATGATTTGGAAATGGGTTTTGCAGAGGACTTCAATTTTGTCATTTTGGAGATGATGATCGAAGAAGGTTGTGAAGAAGTTTGAGAAAAACTGCTTTGAGAATAGAATTTTTAAGAATTCAATTCGACAGTAAAACCATGTTTGGGTGTTGAAAAAGGGGTTTTATGGGGAAAAAGTGAATGCTGACGTGGCAGCGATTACAAAAGGTCTGACCGCTATGTACTGTCAACGTGCCAACCCCTGATGAAATAAAGGACAATACTTTTATGAAAACTACTGATGAAAGGCAGTGGTTACAACGGGAACAAATGGAAGCAGTGGGTGATTTTCACTATCAGTAGATAGTACATCAGTGGATAAAACACTGATTTTGAGCATCAGTGCTTATCAAGAAAATGAGAGAACAGGGGATGGCTTTCAGCAGTGGACAGACTTTGAAGTGGAGCAGACTTTTGAACAAACAGTGGTTATGGCAGACTTTTAAGAATTTAATGAAAACCATTTTTAGCTATTTTTAAGGATGGATTTTTGATTTTCTGAAAACATTTTAATGCTTTTATTCATAGAAAAACAAGATTTTGCTTGTTATTCCATGTTTAGCATGCCAATCCTAGAGACCAAGCTTTCAAAGGTGGATGTATCTAATGCGTTTGTGAGCACATCTGCCAGCTGGTCTTTAGTTGGAACATGATGCAGAGAAATCAAACCTTTTTCATAGCAATCCTTCACAAAGTGATGTCTAATGTCGATATGTTTGGTGGTTGAGTGGGAAACTGGATTTTTGATGATATTTTCTGCTGCCTGGCTATCCAACATGAGTGGTGTCTTTAAGGCAGTGATACCAAAATCCAATAACTGATTTTCTGCTGCCTGGCTATCCAACATGAGTGGTGTCTTTAAGGCAGTGATTCCCATTAGCTGGATACCAGATACCAAGTGTGGGAGCACTTTTTATGTATCTGAATATCCTTTTTACAGCAATAAGGTTGGATTTTCTAGGGGCTGATTGACTTCTTGCATAAACACATGTTGCAAACATGATGTCTGGCCTAGATGCAGTTAGATACAGCAAAGACCCAATCATGCTTCTATATAGAGTTTGGTCAATCAGCTCATCCTTTTCATCAGACATGACAAGCTTATTTGTTGCCATGGGTGTGCTGCATGGTTTACAATTATTCATATCAAATTTGTTTAAAAGTTCTTTAGCATATTTGCTTTGATGAATGAAAGTTCCATTTTGCATTTGCTGAACTTGGAGACCAAGAAAGCATTGCTGCTCACCCATTACACTCATTTCAAACTCAACTGTCATGAGTTGCATGAACTCTTCACACATTGTATTACATGTGCTTCCAAAAATAATGTCATCCACATAAATTTGGACAATCATTAAATCCTTTCCTCTCCATTTTAGAAACAGTGTTTTATCAATGGTACCTCTTTTGAAACCATTTGAGAGTAGAAATGTGGAAAGAGTTTCATACCAAGCTCTAGGTGCTTGTTTCAGGCCATACAAGGCTTTGTTTAACCTGTAGACATGATCTGGATAAAATGGATCTTCAAAGCCTGGAGGTTGACAAACATACACCTCTTCTTGAATTGTACCATAGGGAAAGCACTTTTGATATCCATTTGAAACACCTTCATGTTGTGGTTGACAACAAAGGCCAGGAACAGTCTTATAGCTTCCAATCTTGCTACATGGGCAAAAGTTTCATCATAGTCAATCCCCTCTTCCTGTCTGTAACCTTGAACCACAAGCCTGGCTTTATTCTTGACAACAATGCCCCTTTCATCAGTTTTGTTTTTGAAGACCCACTTTGTGCCGATGGGACTTACATCTTTTGGCAGTGGTACAAGCTCCCAAACTTGTTGTCTTTTAAACTGTTGGAGCTCCTCTTGCATGGCTTCTACCCAGCTGTTGTCTTTCAGTGCCTCTTGGTACTTGACTGACTGATGGAGTGATAGAAAGCCAGCAAAAAGACAAATGTTTTGGGTTTGGCTTCTTGTGAGCACCCCTTCATTGATGTTGCCAATGATTTGGTCAGGTGGATGAGATCTCAAGAAGATTAAATCTCCTTGGTATGGTATGATGGCATTTGTTGGTGAAGGCTGCAGATGTGTATCATCTGAGCTAACCACTGCTGGTGACTTTGATGGTCCAGCAGTGGCTTCAAAAGGTGGTGGAATAGGAGGAAAAGATGTGGACACATGCTGACTTTGATCCACTTTTTGAGGAATTTTATCAACAGTGCTTGATGATGTGGAAGCAGTGGTTAAGGGGCTACTTTGGTCAACAACTGTTGAGGTAGCAGTGGTTGAGCTTTGACAGCTGTTTTGAACATCTGCTGCTCTTCCCATTTTGACAGACTTTTGAGGGATGATGATTTCATACCCATAGTCTGGTGTTGAATCCTGTAAAGGACCAGCACTGTTAGTCTTGGCAGCAGTATTTTCAAAAGTGAATTTATCAAGATCAAACAAATCAGCAGGATTTGCTGGGATTTTCATTGATGAAAGTTCATTGAACTTTACATTCAAGGTCTTCTCCACTGCTTTGGTCCGTGTATTAAACACTTTGTAGGCCTTGGTAGTGGTTGAGTATCCCAGGTGATAAGCACAATCTACTTTGGCTGCAAATTTTGATATGGAATCTTTTAAATTTAAAATAAAGCATGGGCAACCAAATACTTTGAAATATGAGATCAGTGGTTTTGATTTTATACAGAATTTCATAAGCAGTCTTTTGTGCCTGAGGTTTATTAAAACTCTGTTTTGGACATAGCAAGCAGTGTTTACTGCCTCTGCCCAAAAAGTTAATGGCAAACCTGAATCAGCAAGCATGGTTCTGGCAGCCTCAATCAAAGTTCTGTTCTTTCTTTCAACTATCCCATTTTGCTCTGGTGTTCTAGGGATCCTGTACTGCCTTACAATCCCTTTCTTCACACTGAAGGCATCCAACTCCTTATTTTTGAATTCTGTGCCATTGTCACTCCTGAAGACTTTTACTGGAAGGTCAAATTGCTTTTCAACCTGTGTCACAAAGTCTTGGAAAATGCCTGCAGTCTCATCTTTTGAGTGTAAAAAGAAAGTCCATGTAAACCTAGAGAAGTCATCAATAATAACCAAACAATATCTCTTCTTCTTGAGACTCATGACTTGAACTGGGCCAAACAAATCTATGTGCAGCATTTGCAAACACTGGGTTATTTTGGACTCTTCAATGGACTTAAAAGAGCTTTTATGCTGTTTTCCTTTTAAACAGGAAACACAATGCTCAGGACATGAAAACAATTTTTGTGGTAAGCCTCTTACAAGGCCATTTTTTGAAATTTCAGTGATTGTCTTGAGATTTGTGTGCCCCAGTCTTCTGTGCCAAAGTTCTGTCTCTTTGTTAGAGGCAGCAGAGAACAGACAGGCATCAGTTCTGGGACACTCTTTTGACATATCAACAACATAAACATTGCCACTTCTTTGAGCAACAAGTTTTGTTTTTCCAGTTTTGATTATTGCTTCAATCTTTTCAACCATTTCTGGTCCAACAATCCTACAACACTCCTTTGTGAAGAATGACCCATACCCCTTATCACTCATTTGTGAAACACTCAGGAGGTTGAATTTCAGATTGTCTATCAGATTGGCATTTTCAAATTTTACATTTCCAGACTGTACTGTACCAGACCCCAGAACTTTCCCTTTACTATTATTCCCAAAGGATATATCACCCCTCCATGGATTTTGAAATCTTTGAGTAGGGCTTTACATCCTATCATGTGCCTGGAGCCTCCACTATCTACATACCAAAGGCTATCTAAGCATGCAGAAGCTCCCTTGGCAGCAGCCATCATGGCCCAATCACATTGATGATCCTCTTCATCATCAGCTCTTACTTCTTTCTCACCTGCTCTCTTTTCTTCCTTGTCTTCTTTGGACCAGGGGTCGGACAGTGGTTCAATCAGGGTTTCTGAATTTTCTCCCAGCAGTAGTTCACCAGCAATTGCAGTAACCACTGCTTCAGTCACTTTATCCACTGTTTCATCACTTAGCTGTTCACCTTCAGTTTCTATCCCTTCTAGTATTGACTCTAATGCCATCAAACAAAATTCATCATTAGAAGGATCTTTAAAAGCATTGAGTGCAAAATTTTCATCACCAAGCTCATCAGGCATGCTGCTCCAGTCAACAAAACCTTGGGTGAAAAAGCTTTGTTGATCTGGTTGTACCACTGTTGGAGCAGCTTGTTGAGGTGCAACAGGTTGCACTGGTGCCTGAGGGACAGGGGTTTGAACATACTGAATTTGTGGAACAGTTGTTTGAACATAATGCACAGGCACAGGGGTTGCAGCATAGTGGGCAGTGTTAACATGGCTAGCAGGGGTATATTGGGTATAGTGCACAGTGCTTTGGTGTTGTGGTCTAGGATTTGAGCTGGGATGAGTGACTATTGGACCAGTGGTTTGACTCCTGCATTCCCTAGCAAAATGACCTAGCCTATTGCACTTATAGCACTTAATTTTTGACTTATCCAACCCCACTTTTAAATTCCCATGTAACCCTGGGAATTTTCTCCCTGTTCTTTTATAGAATTTGCTTGTTCTTACACTAAGCAAAGACAATTGATGCAAAATGTCCATTTCTTCTAAATCAGTGGGATCAAAGTGTTGTAAATCATTGAGTTCAAAACACAAGTTATCTGACATCTGGTTTTCACAATTTGCAGTAAAAGCATAATTGGCAGAGTGAGAATCAGGGTTGTTAAAATTTCTACCAGTAGTTATATCAATAAAGTGATCATAACCCTGATCCTTACTACTGCTACCAGATTCTTCATGGCCAAACAGAGCTGTGCTGCCAAATGAATAATCATCAGCAACTTTGCCAGACTCTTGCAACTTCTTTTTCTGGTTTAACTCCCTTTCATAGGTCAGTAGTCTATCATGAAGTTGGGTCAGGGTCAGATCTTTGAACTCAGCTGAGTTTCTAGTCACAAATGCAATTGTGTCCCATTTATCAGGTAGTGATCTAAGAAACCTACTATTTTGTGTTGATTTTGGAATTTCAACTTTAACAAGCCTTAGCTCACTGATGAGACGACTAAAACTTTCAAACTGTTGGGTCAATGATTCACCCTTAATGTGACAGAAGGTTTCATACTGCTGATTCAGAATTTACCTATTGTTTTCAATAACTTCTTCAGTTCCCCCAAACTGTTCCTTCAATGCATCCCATAACTCTTTGGCACTGTTTCAATGTAACAGTCCAGCATAGATCTCATTGGGTAATGCAGATGCTATGATGCTAAATGCTTTGGCATCGAGTTCGAACTTTTGAAAATCAGTTTCAGTATAGTTTTCAGCTGGTTTAGGAACGAACTTCTTTGCATCCTCAGCACTTGGCACCATAGGAACATGGGGACCAAAAACAACAGACCGCCAACATCCAGTGTTCTGTTGAGCAAGGATGTGACCCATCCTTCTCTCCCAGATGTTGTATTCATTACATTTAAGCATGCGTGGTTTGAAAAGAGAGCCAATGTTATTCTTATCATCTTGTGATTATGATGTCATCCTGGTTGTTTTACAGGCACTGATTAATCAACTTTGATGGTGATTAAACCTTGCTCTGTTTTTCAACAAAACGAACAAACTATCAGTATCAACGATTATGAGCTGAACTATTTATGTCAAAATGATTGTTAAATCAAATTTGACTGTCCAAGCTCTGATACCAATTGTTAGGATCTGAGTTTAGTTTTGATTGTGTTTTACGTTTGAATTAAAATGAAGATGAATGAGTTGTGCAGCGGAATTAAGATGGAAGCAAACTTTTCACAATCAAATAGGAGAATTGCTTTTAACATACAAGTTTAACATTGAACCAAAAGATTGAATTTAATTTCAACAACGATTACAATATGCAAGTATGCAACAAACTCCCCCTCAGCCTGAGCTCACAGTATTTGTTCGTGCAGGAAGAAGATAGTGAAAGAGCTGAATAGAACAGTGAATGGTACTGTTCTATTTATAGGCACGAGCAAACCACTGAAGCATCTAAGCTGACATCACCATGAAAGTGACATCTAACCTCCTAACAAACTCTAACCTCTGATCTATACAACCTCTGCTATGCTAACTACTGCTATTACATTTCATTACACAAAGATAACTAAACTACTGCTGCATCCTTCCACTGATGTGAACCCAGCAGTACTTGTCATGATCAGCAGAGCTTGACTCAAGGCAGTAGATTGAGCAGCAGAGTTTTAATCTTCCATCAGTCTTTTACTTGATCAACAGTTTGTAGGTCAGCAGTTTGTACGATCAGTAGATAGGAGGTCAGTAGATGTTGAAACCACTTTCAAGGGGAGAGACTTGTATACATAACATCTGCTTATTCTGGATCCACTGCTCTGATCCAGTTTTGGCTTTAATTATCTGTTCCTTTGGTAGGGTTCAATCCCAACAAGGTTATTGCGTATGCGTCTCGCCAACTCAAAGTCCACGAGAAGAACTACACAACCCACGATCTCAAACTCAGTGCAGTTGTTTTTGCGTTAAAGATTTGGCGGCACTACCTTTATGGTACCAAGTGTACAGTCTTCACCGACCATAAGAGCCTACGAGACATCCTGAACCAGAAATAGCTAAATATGCGCCAGTGCAGATGGGTTGAACTTCTCAACGACGACGATTGTGAGATATGCTATCCCCCAGGCAAAGCACATGTCGTGGCCGATGCTCTCAGTCGACGAAGCTATGTGTATAGCGTTCGTTACGTTCAAGCCTATAATGATCTCGAAACCCTCATTCGTGACGTGCGACACGTTTGTTTTCTTGAGAATACCTTGAGAGAAGAAAGGATACTTGGTACCGAAACCGGTTGGTAAGCAAATCTAATGGCATCCTTCACTATCTTGACCGCATTTGGATACCTAGTCGCAATAACCTCAGGGAGATATTGATTACTGAAGCTCACAAGTCCCGATATTCCATTCACCCCGGTGCCAACAAGATGTACCAGGACCTTCATTCCAGGTATTGGTGGCCGGGAATGAAGAAGGATATCGCTCTCTACGTTTCGAAATGCCTAAGTTGCTCAAAAGTTAAGGCCGAGCATCAATGACCCTCTGGCTTACTCGAACAACCCGAGATCCCGATGTGGAAATGGTAGAGTATTGTTATGGACTTAATTACGCAACTCCCTCGTACTCCTTCAGGTCACGATAGCATTTGGGTTATTGTTGATCATCTTACAAAATCTGCTCACTTCTTACCGATACGAGAAGACTACAAGGTTGAACGATTAGCACGATCTATACCGACAAAGTCATTTTTCGACACAGGACGCCTCGTGTGTCGCAACCCCTGATCCCAAATCCCCGGGAACTGGCGGCCGCGAGCCAGTTTCGGTGATATCGCGTGTTTGTCTAATTTGGCAGCGGAATTTTCATCAGGACCGTAGTTAGGAAATATTAGATCAGAGTAAAATACCACATTTTCATAACATTAAACACATGGGATAAAACCCAAGTTTGCAGTACACACATTTTCATAGGAATAAATCATATTTTATTTAATAAAACATCTATTTTATTTTAGGTAACTTTATTGCCACTTTTCCAAGCCTTCAGTGCTGTACAGCTGGCTTCTATTTGGCTTTCACAGTTTGTTACCTGAAACGCGTTTTAAAAACATTTGTCAGTGGGAAATATTGGTGAGTGAATCCCAGTTTAATCAAGTTTAAAAAAAATCCACTGTATAGTATTGATGGCGATCTCGCAATTACATTTGTTTCCAAGTTATATCAATTAACATCCATGGTACTGTCAGACCCGACTTGTGGAAATGTTACTCCTTGACCAGGTGGTAACAAATTTTGTATACAAAACCCCAACATACTCATGATAATTGTATTCTTACAAATACTCAATAACTGCTTAATATATAATTAATCGTATGAGGTTTTGTAAAAACAATTTACAAAAAGGTTTAAAAAAAGCGGATCAACTCACATTGCTGTCTTAGATATTCTGTAAGGGTTTCCTAGTGACAATCTATAATTTACACAGAAGCACACGTGTTAGTATAATAACCCATTTTAACATTAGTAATACTCTCCCCGAGACGGCATTCCAACGACTACGTCGGGCAGAACCACGACGGCCGTTACGGAACTCTAGATCAATCGGGCATCGTATCTAATACGTATCCAGGGGTTATAATACTTACAATGGAGCAGAACTTCACTATTTAGGAGGTATAATACCCGTATAATAAGCCTATTATTCAGAATTTAGAGAAAGAAAACGTTTTTGAATAATTCTCGACTGAAGTCCGATGGCCTGCTTATATAGGGCTTCACTTCAGCTTTTACGCGGCCCGCGTAAATGTTAATAAGGGGCAATGCGGCCTGCGTTGAACCCGGTCAACGTCATAGCTTGGCTGGGTCATCAGGTAGGCTTGCCGGGTGTTGGGCCACGTGGCGGCCCAGGGCCGTGCCAGGTTTTAAGTTGACGCGGCCGCGTCAGGGTTGGGGTGGGGTTTACGCGGCCCGCCTCAGCCCAAAATTTCAATTTTTAATTATTTTAATACTATTTAGGGTATTCGGGGCCCGTTTTCACGTATGGGGTGTATTTTTGAACATATTGGGATATTTTAAAATATATTAGGGTGTCGGAAAATATTCGAGGGTGTCGGTTTAATTGAGGATTGTTATATCCTCCCCACCTTGTTTTAGAGCTCGTCCACGAGATCTACTGAAACAAGTGTGGATACTTCCTTTGCATTTCTGATTCGAGCTCCCATGTATACTCAGGTCCTCTTTTGGAGTCCCACTTCACTTTGACCAGAACTAATCTCTTGTGCGTGAGATTCTTGACTTTCCTGTCTTCAATCTGTAGAGGCCTTTCTACAAACTTGAGTTGTTCATTTACCTCTATATCCTTAAGTGGTATTACTAGTGATTCATTAGCTAAACACTTTTTGAGATTAGATACATGAAATACATCATGTATTCCTGCTATTTCCTCTGACAGTTATAGCTGATAGGCTACAGGTCCTATTCTTCTAATAATCTCAAAAGGTCCAATATACCTGGGATTTAGCTTTCCTCTTTTGATGAATCTTACTACTCCTTTCCAAGGAGAGACCTTCAACAATACTCTATCTCCTACTTGAAATTCCAACGGTTTTCGTCTGTTGTCTGCATAGCTTTTCTGTCGATCACGTGCTGCTTTCAGTCGTTCATTGACTTGAATAATCTTGTCAGTTGTTTCATGCACTATCTCAGGTCTAGATAGTTGCTTTTCCCCAATTTTTGCCCAACAGACTGGGGTTCGGCACTTTCGTCCATAAAGTGCTTCGAATGGTGCAACATTTATACTCTTGTGATAGCTATTATTATAGGAAAATTCTATTAAAGGTAAGTGATCATCCCAATTACCTCCGAAATCAATTACACAAGCTCTAAGCATGTCCTCCATTGTTTGAATTGTCCTTTCGCTTTGTCCGTCCGTTTGAGGATGATAAGTTGTGCTTAGATTTAACTTGGTTTCCTTTGCTTTTTGGAAACTTGACCAAAAATGAGAGGTAAAACAACTGTCCCTATCAGAAACAATTGATAAAGGTCTTCCATGTAATGAAACTATTTCATTTACATATAATTTGGCTAGCTGTTCCATACTGAAGGTTTCTTTCATTGGTAGGAAATGAGCTGACTTGGTTAGCCTATCTACAATCACCCAGATTGTATTATTACCTTTCCTTGTTTTGGGTAATTTGGTAACAAAATCCATTCTTATCAATTCCCATTTCCACACTGGCATTTCTAGCTGTTGTAACAAACCTGAGGGTTTCTGGTGTTCAGCTTTAACTTGCGAACAGGTTAAACATTTAGAAACATAGGCTGCTATGTCCTTTTTCATTCCTATCAACCAATTTTTTTTCTTAAATCTTGATACATTTTATCATTTCCTGGATGCATCGTATACTTACACTTATGGGCTTCTTCTAATATGCGATGACGTAGGTTTCCTAATTTAGGTATCCACATTCTCTTTTCATGGAATCTCCAAATTCCATATGTTCCTTGTTCTAATTACTTAATCATTCCTTTTAGTTTTTCAGTATCTTCCTTGATTACTGATTCTTGTGCCTTTTTAATTTGTTCATTTAAATCTACTTGCAGATTTAATTTAAGAGAACGTACCCTTTTTGGCTTTTCATGATACTTTCGGCTTCAAGCATCTGCCACTAAATTTGTTTTTCCTTCATGATACTGGATATCACAATCATAATCACTAAGCATCTCCATCCTGTGTCTTTGTCTCATATTCAACTCTTTTTGACCGAAAACATACCTTAAACTTTTATGATCCGTAAATATGGTAAACTTACTACCATAAAGGTAATGTCTCCAAATCTTAAGGGCAAAAATTATAGCTCCTAATTCTAGATCATGGGTTGAATAATTCTCTTCATGATTCTTAAGTTGCCTAGACGCATATGTTATAACCTTTTGGCGTTGCATTAATACACATCCATAACCTAGTTTGGAAGCGTCACAATAGACTATACAGTCTTCAGTTCCTTCTGGTAACGCTAGTATGGGTACATGGGTTAATCTTTGCTTAAGAATTCTAAATGATTCTTCTTGCTTTTGTCCCCATTCAAACTTAATGGATTTACAGGTTAACTTAGTTAAAGGAATGGCTATTCTAGAGAAATCTCGAATAAATCTTCTATAATAACCGGCCAATCCTAAGAAAGTTCTAACCTCGGTTGGTGATTCAGGGGTCTTCCATTTAGTTATTGCCTTGATTTTTGTGGGATCCACATGAATTCCTTCATGGTTCACTAAGTGTCCAAGAAACTGCATCTGCTCTAACCAAAATTCACATTTTGAAAACTTAGCATAAAGTTTTTCCTTTCTTAGTAAACTTAGAAGTGTGTGCAAATGTTTTATATGTTCCTCTTTACTCTTAGAGTAAATTAGAATATCATCTATGAAGACAATTATGAATTTATCCAAATGTGGCTTACATATTCGGTTCATCATGTCCATAAATGCGGCTGGGCCATTGGTTAAACCAAATGGCATGACAGTAAATTCATAATGGCCATACCTCGTTCTAAATGCGGTCTTAGGAATATCCTCTTCATGTACCTTTAATTGATGATATCCTGATCTTAAATCGAGTTTAGAGAAAAATCGAGCTCCTTGCAGTTGATCGAATAGATCATCGATCCTTGGTAATGGGTACCGATTCTTAATCGTGACCTTGTTTAATTCACGGTAATCAATGCACATACGCATCGATCCGTCCTTCTTTTTAATTAATAAAATTGGCGCTCCCCATGGCGATGAGCTCGGCTGTATGAATCCTTTTTTCCAGTAATTCATCTAATTATTTCTTCAGTTCTTGCATTTCTGCGGGTGCCAATCGGTAAGGTGCTATGGCAATTGGTGTTGTTCCTGGTAGTAGATGAATTCTGAATTCAACTTCTCTATCCGGCGGTAGTCCTGGTAATTCCTCTGGGAATATATCTGAAAACTGAGATACTACTGGAATGTCTTTTAGTTCTTTTCCTTTAGTGTTAGTGATTATGGAAATAAAATACACTAATGATCCTTTTCTTATATAACTTGCAGTTTTCATTACAGAGATGAATTTTGTGGATCTAGATGGTTTATCTCCTTTAATTGTGATCTTTTCACCTTTTGGTGAATTTACTTGGATTGACTTTTGATCACATAAAATACTGGCTTTATTGGCCATTAACCAATCCATTCCTAAAACAACATCGAACCCTTCCAGATTCATTGGGTAAAGATTCGCAATAAACTTTTGATTTAAAATTTCTATTCTTGCTCCCTGCAAGATTTCAGAAATCCTGACAGTTTCTCCATTAGCTGTCTCTACTAGACATTCTTGTGGTAGTTTAGTTAATGATTGATTTAGAAGTTTGCAAAATGAAGTATTAATAAAACTTTGGTTTGCACCAGAGTCAAATAATACTTTAGCAAAAACATAATTAACTAAAAACGTACCGGTTCACGTCCGGAATCATCTTAGCTTCATCGGCAGTCAGAACGAATGCTCTAGCATTTTTAGTGTTCCTGTTGTTCGCAGTTGGAGCCAATTTCGGACAGTTTGGCATGATATGACCTTTTTCTCCACAATTGAAGCACAGTCCATTACTGGATTTCCTCCTGCAATCTTTTTCCTTGTGTCCTGGCATCTTGCAGAAATTGCAAATAGTGGAGCATTTTCCCGAATGCTTTTTCTTGTGGATCTTGTAGAATGGTGTAGAGGTAGAACCCATATTCCTACGTTTGTAATTCCCAGAACGGAATTCTTGGGTAAGCCTTTGGGTTAGGTTTTTCCTCTGGTCTTCTTCTCTTGTATGTACTAATTCATCAGTCAAGGTGTTTGTTAGTTCTACTGCTTCTTCGATGGTTTGGGGTCTAGCTGCCTTGACTACATGTCTAATCTCACCAATTAATCCCCAGATATATCGGGAGATTAGTACCGGCTCTGGTGATGCAAGGGTAGGTACTATTCTAGCATATTCAAAGAATAACTTTGTGTACCCCTTACTATCCACTCCATTCATCATAAGATTTAGGAATTTGTTTGCTATTTGTTCCTTATCATTAGGAGGGCAGAATTTCCTTTCTACCATGTTCCTAAATTCTTCCCATTCCATATTGTATACCCTATCACTTCCTTTTGACTGGAGGATAGTGTTCCACCATTCTAAGGCTGAATTCTTAAATAAATTAGAAGCAAATATTATTTGTCTTCTTCCGCACATTTGCTTATTTTCAGAACAGCCTCAGTCTTTTCTATCCAGCGTAGAGCTGCAATAGGTTCTTCATTGCCCGAGAATTCTATTGGTTTACAAGACCAGAATTCTTTGTAAGAACAACCGTAAGGCACGGTTCTTCTTCTTTTGGGAATGGGCACTTGAAGTACAGGGCCATTGTTCACGCTGTGTTCTGGTTCAATTGGTCGCTTACTGCTATGTTTACTTTTATTATTCGCTTCTTGAACCGTTTGAAGAATAAATGGCATTGCATCTATAATTCCTTGTGCCACTATGTGTTGGACGGCACTATTGTCCATTTGGTTCCCATTGTTATTGACGCTTGGATTCTCATTAACCAAATTAATGTTACTCGGGTTATCGTTATTCAGATTTCCTTGATTTTCTTCATCGGCCATCTGAATTTTAAACATTTATCACATATTAATATCACAAAATAATATTTTAATATAGCAAATCACATGACACGCATTTTGGGCAAAAGCGTCGATCATTGCGACTTTACTCTATTCATATATTATGCATCTATTACACACCAGTACTGAAATTAAAAATTACAATACCAACTGAAATGAAATTACACCAATAATAGTATGCATCCGTACACACATATTTTATTTTATTTTTATTATTATTTTATTATTATTATTATTATTATTATTACTATTACCGTCTCCACCAACACATCTATGGATATGGATTCATCCAGAAATCCATATTGCGCTCGTCATACTTCCAGACGAGTAGCTCTCCCACCTGTCTCATTCGTTCACTACTCTCTAAAATTTCCTCACCAAATGTCCTAAGTTCTTGTACGTTTTTTGCACTCATTGGGGGTGCAGGTTCTAGGACTGGGTTTGGAATCTGGGGTGCGGGTTCCTGGTATGGAGGTGTAGGTGCCTAGAATCGGTAAGGATCTTCTAAAATCTCCCTAATGTATTCATCATGGTAATAGGGATCTAAAGGATCCAAACCTAGGTAGGCTCCTATGTTTAGCATGGGCATGTCTTCATGTATCGGGTAACGTTGCACATAGTCCCTATTGTCGTCCCACCAGGGGTCGTAATTTGGGTCTAGGGGATTTGGTGCTGGTACCCTAGGTATTTCTTCCGGATTGAAGTCATGCATTTCTACTTGGTTTTCAGGGTTTTCTATCTCCATGGGTTGGTCAGGGATTGGTAGTTGTGGTTGGGGTGCTATCATTTGTTCTAAATTAGGGTCAGCTGCAGTGGTTGCTAGGATGTGGATGTTGGCTATACCCCTATTGATCATGTCTTGGGCATAGGCGTCTGTTTCTCTTTTGGCTGCTGCTAGTGCTCTCTGATCTTGTAACTTTTTCATACGTTTTCTACGCTCGTGTGCCCCTCCACTGAACCATCCCCTCTTTTTCTGAGGAAATGGCTCTTCTGACTGAGCCTTAAACACAAAGATTCCTTCTTCCGTATCAGCAGAATACCCCGAGAAGGCAGGCTGAGAAGAGGAGGTGCCTTCGCTTCTAGGCGAACCAGACAATTGACGATACGCGTCAGATGGTCCTTGGTCGCTCATACTGTAAACTAACAAATAGTCAAATAACACATAACAATAAATACAGTTATGCATGTATTCCCGTAATTTATTTCCTAACAATTTGAATTTTGATGTCAGCAGAACACTTCTGTGGCTGAATCAGTGGCTTAGCTCTGATATCACCTTCTGTCGCAACCCCCGATCCCAAATCCCCGGGAACGGGCGGCCGCGAGCCAGTTTCGGTGGTATCGCGTGTTTGTCTAATTTGGCTGCAAAATTTTCATCAGGACCGTAGTTAGGAAATATTAGATCAGAGTAAAATACCACATTTTCATAATATTAAACACATGGGATAAAACCCAAGTTTGCAGTACACACATTTTCATAGGAATAAATCCTATTTTATTTAATAGAAACATCTATTTTATTTTAGGTAACTTTATTGCCACTTTTCCAAGCCTTCAGTGCTGTCCAGCTGCCTTCTATTTAGCTTTCACAGTTTGTTACCTGAAACGCGTTTTAAAAATATTTGTCAGTGGGAAATACTGGTGAGTGAATCCCAGTTTAATCAAGTTTAAAAAAAATCCATTGTATAGTATTGAGGGCGATCTCGCAATTACATTGTTTCCAAGTTATATCAATTAACATCCATGGTACCGTCAGACCCGACTTGTGGAAATGTTACTCCTTGACCAGGTGGTAACAAATTTGGTATACAAAACTCCAACATACTCATGATAATTGTATTCTTACAAATACTCAATAACCGCTTAATATATAATTAATCGTATGAGGTTTTGTAAAAACAATTTACAAAAAGGTTTACAAAAAGCGGACCAACTCACATTGTTGTCTTAGATATTCTGTAAGGGTTTCCTGGTGACAATCTATAATTTACACAAAAGCACACGTGTTAGTATAATAACCCATTTTAACATTAGTAATACTCTCCCTGAGACGACATTCCAACGACTACGTCGGGCAGAACCACGACAGCCGTTACAGAACCCTAGATCAATCGGGCAGCGTATCTAATACGTATCCAAGGGTTATAATACTTACAACGGAGTAGAACTTCATATTTAGGAGGTATAATACCCGTATAATAGCCTGTTATTCAGAATTTAGAGAAAGAAAACGTTTTTGAACGATTCTCGACTGAAGTCCGATGGCCTGCTTATATAGGGCTTCACTTCAGCTTTTACGCGGCCCGCGTAAATGTTAATAAGGGGCTACGCGGCCCGCGTTGAACCCGGTCAACGTCGTAGCTTGGCTGGGTCATCAGGTAGGCTTGCCGGGTGTTGGGCCATGTGGTGGCCCAGGGCCGTGCCAGGTTTTAAGTTGACGCTGCCCGCGTCAGGGTTGGGTGGGGTTTACGCGGCCCGCCTCAGCCCAAAATTTCAATTTTTAATTATTTTTAATACTGTTTAGGGTATTCGGGGCCCGTTTTCACGTAAGGGGTGTATTTTTGAACATCTTGGGATATTTTAAAATATATTAGGGTGTCGGAAAATATTCGAGGGTGTCGGTTTAATTGAGGATTGTTATATCGTGGCATCATCTCTGACGGTGATGGTCGTTTTACCTCGCGTATCTGGGAGACATTCCAAGCCGCTCTCGGTGCAACTCTCAATCTCAGTACCGCATTCCATCCCCAGACCGACGGTCAGACTGAACGCACGATCCGCACCCTTGAAGACATGCTTCGTTCATGCATTATAGATTTTGGTGGTAATTGGGATTCGCATTTACCCTCAGTAGAATTCTCGTACAATAACAGTTATCATGCTAGTATTCAAATGGCACCTTTTGAGGCATTATATGGGAGAAAATGTCGATCGCCTATTGTATGGCACGAGATCGGAGACGCTCAGAACACCGGTCCCGAGTTACTACAAGAAACAACTGGCAAGATCCTCCAGATACAAAACAATCTCTTGAAAGCCGGAGTCATCAAAAGAGTTACGATGATAAACGCCGCAAGCCCCTTGATTATGAAGTTAGGGATCACGTACTTCTAAAGGTTTCACCTTGGAAGGGCGTGATCCGATTCGGCAAGAAAGGAAAGCTAGCGCCATGATACGTGGGTCCCTTCAAGATTCTAGAGAGAATTGGCAAAGTGGCCTACCGACTCAAATTACCGAAGGAACTCAGCAACGTACATCCGACTTTCCACGTCTCAAACCTCAAGAAGTGCCTAGCTGAATAAAATCTTCACGTGCCTCTCAAAGATTTTCAAGTGAACGAGACTCCGCACTTTGTGGAAAAGCCAGTAGAAATCATGGACCGAGAAACCAAGAAACTTCGACGCTCTCGCATTCCCATAGTGAAGGTTCGCTGGGAAGGAAAACGCGGCGCCGAGTTCACCTGGGAACTCGAAAGTGATATAAAAGCTAAATATCCGCAACTCTTTGTTACACCTGCTCCTTAATTTCGAGAAGAAATTTCATAAAGTAGGTGTCGCAACCCCCGGCCCCTATTTCCTGGGAATGGGCGACCGCGAACTCAGATTTAGTGGTATCGGTATTTTTATCATTTTGGCAGCGGAATTTACATCAGGTCCGTAGTTAGGAAATATTTTATCAGAGTAAAATACCACATTTTTATAATAATAAACACATGGGTAAAACCCAAGTTTCCATTACAATCATGTTTATAGGGATAAACCCTATTTTATTTAAATAAAACATCTTCTTTATTTAGGTAACTTTTATAGCCACATTTTCAAAGCCTTCAGTGCTGTCCAGCTGGCTTCTATTTGGCTTTCACATTTTGTTACCTGAAACGCGTTTAAAAATATTTTGTCAGTGGGAAATACTGGTGAGTGAATCCCAGTTTAATCCAAATAGGTTTTATCATTTCACAGTATTGAGAGCGATTACAATGTTTATATCTACACAATTACTCATTCAGTACTGTCAATGCTGACTGGTGGGTCATATTACTCATTGGCTATCTCCTTGTGCAATAGTAACGTGTTCCACATTTTGTATACAAAACCCCAAAATACCGACAGTAATTGAAGAATTAAAAAGACTCAATCACTGCTGAATATATTTTAAAACAATTAAGGTTTTGTAAAAATAGTTTGGAAAAAGGTTTACAAAAAGGAGATTACTCACATTGCTATTTTAGGTTTTTCCTTTGTGATTTTCTGGTTATAATCTATTAATTTAAACAATGCACACGCGTTAGTATAATAACCCAATTTACATTAGTTATACCCTCCCCGAGACAGAACTCCAACGACTACGTCGGGCAGACTCTCGACAGCCGTTACGGGGCACTAGATCAATCGGGCAGCGTATCTAATATGTAACCGGGGGTTAAAATACTTACAACAAGGCAGAGCTTCACTAATTAGGGGGTATAATGCCCGATATAATTCTATTACTTCAGAAATTTGAGAGAGAGATCGAGATATGAACGAGTTGGGACTGAAGGCCAATGCCTTCTATTTATAGTGTCTGATCGACACTTTGTAGCGCCCCGCGAAGGTTTCAGCAAAGGGCTTCGCAGCCCGCGAGGACTTGTAGACTAGGTCCTAGCTTTCCTGAGTTGAACCGTAGCTTCCACACGCGTCACGACACGTGGCACCTCAGGGTGCGGCCTGGTGGTTTAGTTGTCGCGCCCCGCGTAAGCCGAAGGCAAAGTCTTCACGGCCCGCGAGCGCCACAAGAATTTTAATTTTATTTTATTTTTATAAAATTAAAGGTATATATGGTCAAATCTTGTATACGGGGTGTATTTTAGAACGTATGGGGATGTTCAAATAATTTTAGGAGTGTCAGAAATATTTAAGGAGAGTTGTTATAGTAGGGGAGGCTGTAACAACCCGACTTTTCGGATTGTTACCTGTCACTGTCATTTCTTACGAAAACGCTTATACTCTTGGGATTCGATTAACGCTATGGGTTAAACTATCTTTTATCACAAAAACGCATTTTATCACAATCTATATCGCTTGCTTATAACGCTTGTTACTTAAGCGCTATCGCAACGCAAACTCGAAACGCGGACTGTTTATATTATGTGTGTTAATTGTGTGATTACTTGTTTAGAATGTTATGTGGTTATCAACGCAACGCTTACACGCTCATTTGCAACTCGATTAAATGCAACGCAATGCAACGCTCAACAAACGAACCAAAGTTGGAAAACTAACATACGCAAACTCGGCCACCCGGATGACCATCCATCCGGATGGAGCCATTCGGACACCGCCACTCGCCACCGACTTAACCTACACCCTCCTCTATAAATACCCGCCGTACACCCTAATTTCAACACTTTAACACCCCCCATCCGCTCCCAAGCTCTCAGACGCGATTCAAGGCTTTCTTGTAAGCATTTTCTCTCAAATCTCCGTCAATCCTCATCACTATTTACTTCTACTCCATCTTCTTCATCAAAATCACACACACAGTTAAATTATTTCCTGAAATCACTGGTTTTGGACCTCTCAAAGGTAGTTTCCACTCGTTTTGCATAGGCAAATTGTTGTGGAGCATCATTTAATCGAGATGGGTTCAAAATCTAAAGGATTTTCACACTTTTCAACTTAGTTATGAAAGATTTCAACACTTTTTCAACTTATTTTGGACTTTTCTTTGGTTTCTACACAGTTTTGATGGAATCGGGACTTAGTCAGACTCTCGACTCGTTCCCTAGTCAAAAGCCAGCTTGAAAACTGATTTCCACTGAAGGGATGGAACCCATTCGTCCGGATGATCTGACCCTGATAATGCCTGTTGTTTAAATTTATGTTGCCATAATTGTTAAATGCTTTTCCCAATTTTCGCAAACAACCACAAACTATCTGAATGGCCATCCGTCCGGATGACCATCCGTCCGGATGGGACTCATCCGCTCGGATAGACTGTTGAACACTTAACCCACTTTTACCCCACTCGACATTCTGATTACAACCATTCAGCCCTGAGGAAGACTTATTGTCGCAATCCCCGCCCCCTTATCTGTCCCGGGAACGGCCGACCGCGAACACCAGTGTCGGTGGTATCATTTGTTTATCAATTTGGTAGTGGAAATTTCATCAGCACCGTAGTTAGGAAATGTTTATCAGAGTAAAACCACCATATTTTATATTAATAATCACATGGGCAAAACCCAAGTTTTTTATTACAACATGTTTATAGGGATAAACCCTATTTTATTGAATTTAAAACATCGTCTTTTAGGTAACTTTTATAGCCACATTTTTTCAAGCCGTCAGTACTCTCCAGCTGGCTTTCTTCTAATTGGCTGTTACATTTTGTTACCTGAAACGTGTTGGGATTGAACCCTATCAGAGGAACAGATACTAAAAGCCAAAACTGGATTAGAGCAGTGGATCGAGAATAAGCAGCTGTTTGCACTAATACTTTCCCCTTGACAGTGGCTCTAACATCTGATGCACTAAAGTACTGCACTTACAAACAACTGCTGCTCTTAAAGACTGATGATGTTAAAGTACTGAAGCCCTATCTACTGTTGTTTCCTAAGTACTGCTGAAGACCAAAGTGCTGCTCATTCAAGGACTGATCACCTTTGAAGAAAGCACTGATGTTCTACATCGAACATCAGTGCTTAGACTACAATAGTGGAAAGTGAAGCAGTAGTTCACCCATGTTTTGTATTTTAAATCAGTTGTTTAGTCATCAGTAGTTGTATGCAACAGTACTTATAGGTTGTTAGTTTGTTAGATGTCGCTTTCATGGTGACGTCAGCTTAGATGCTTCAGTGGTTTGATTTGCCTATAAATGGAACAGTACCCTGTACTGTTACATTTGATTGAATGAGTGAGTTCTTTTCCTCCAATCCTTTCATCTTGTGCAATCAACCAGGGAGCATCAGGCTGAAGGGGAGTTTAGTTTGTAAGCATGCATTGTAATATTTTGATTTGATTTTGTAATCTTTCGACTAATGGAATGCATGTGTTTATCTAAACTATTTTCCTCTTTGATTATGTTTACAAAGTTTGTGTTCATTTTCGCTGCATAAATCATTGAATCATGTTCATTCATTATTCATCTATTACAAACAAACACAATCATGAGAGCCTCCGATCCTAACAATTGGTATCAGAGCTTGGACAATCAAATTCGATCTAACAATCAATTTGACATAACAGTTCAGCTCAAAATTCATTGATGCTAAGGTTGATCATATTTTGTTGAAAAACAGAGTAACGAGTGAATACATTCAAAGTTGCTATTTAAAAACTCTGTAAAACAACCAAGATGTCATAAGACACACAAACTTCTAATAACCAATGATGTCATGCATAAACCACCTATAGTTTTCAGATCTGAAAATATGTCTGATAACTAGGGTATAATCATTTTCTTTACAAAATTGATTTCAAATGTTATTTTGAAGCTTGTGTTGTTTCTATCTTAAACTGCTAAAGTGTTTTACCTCTTGTTGACACAAATCTATGTTTAGACAAAATATTAGTGTTTGTGTTAACATAAAAAGGAGGGAAATTAAAACTTTAGTTATTAGATCTTATGTGTTGAAAAACGGGTTGAGAATCCTGTTAAAAAGGATCAAATCAACTTTGTTAAAAAATGCATTAAGAAAATCAGGTGTTAAGACAGACTAAATCATATGTAATGTGAGATTTGACATAAGCATGTGCAAAAATGTCCAAGTCTCTCCAAACATTGCTGTAAAATGATTCTGGTCAAAGTATTTCTTCAATAAAAACCTCCCAGTGAGTATTTCAGTACTTATGAATGGGAAGGGTAAAAAGGGAAGAAGAAAAATCACAAAAACTCAAAAGTGTGTTTATCTCAAAACTTTTGAAGTCAAAAGAAAAGAGTATAAATGAAAAACACTTAAGAGTCTAAAAAAAATTGGGTGAACAATGGTTATCAAGAAACTGTGTGCATTCATTAATTCAGGAAGGTTCAGGTAAAAATAGTATCACCAGTGATTAAATTTACAAGAGGACTAGACAAGTTTTTCAGAAACATCACATAGTAATTAAGTCTAGAACAGGATTTTCAAAACTTATGTGTACATGTCTCCTCATTTTTGCAATCAATTAACAAGGAGTGGTCTCAAACAGTGGTTATTACAATGTATTTCAAATCACTGACCAATTTCATAAAACTTGAGAGTGATGTGATTACGAGTTTAATTGGAAAATATACCAGATCCTTTTTGGTGCTGTTTTCAGAAAAAACTTTTAATTATTTTTCTTGAAAAGGGTTTTCTCAAATAAAACAGGATATATTATTCTTTATTTTTTCTTAAGAGTGATATATTTTGTACTTTTACTTGTTTTTTATAGCAAAAGTTTCAAACTCCTGTCAGGATGAAGAACCATCATTTTTTTTTTTGTGATACTATCCTTGAAAATGGATCAAAAGGAAATGGTACAAGTGTCAAGGTCATGTCAAAGTCAAGTTTGTTTTTTAACACAGATCAAAGATTGATTGCTAATAGACCTTAAAATACTTGGGGTACTCATGTTCTAATTCAAATATTATGACACAAAATGAGTACTCTTAGTAAAGAGCTTCCCATCATATGGGGTACTAAACCATTGTCAGTAATTTATAAAAGCTTCAAAACTTGTAATTGACATGTGGCAAAACCTTGAATGCAAATTCCCATAAAAGTTGCTGACATAATAGCCTTCAGGTTACCCTATCATTGCATTATCCCTAACCACTGTTGATAAAACTCCATCAAAACTGGATAAATATCAATATTGTGAGATAACATCTTCATCCATTCCTCTACATTCCTTTTCAAACAGTTGTTGGATCATTAAAGTCACCAACATTAGCTCAGATGATTCACATCTGCAGCCTCAATTTTGTAATAAGTCTTTTTGGTTCAAACCTCTGCTTTGGTAAATGTTGTCCACTGCTGAAAGTCAATCCCTGTTCTCTAATTTTCATGGTAATCACTGTTGTTTAAAATCAGTGTTTTATCCACTGATGAAGCTATCCACTGGTAGTTAAAATCATCCATTGTCTTCACTTTGACCGTTGTAACCACTGATATTTGCTTAATCAATGGTTTCCTAAACAACTGTCCTTCATTTTTCATCTTTTCATCAGGAGTTGGCACGTGGACAGTACATAGCGGTCAGATCTTTTGTAACCGCTGCCACGTCAGCATTCACTTTTTCTCTATAAAGCCCCCCTTCAAAACCCCAAACAGGGTTTTACTGTTGAATTGAATTCTTAAAAATTCCTTTCTCAAAGCAGTTCTCATCTCATTTCCTCAAATTTCTTCACAACCCTCTTCAATCATCTTCTCCAAAATGTCAAAATCGAAGTCATCTGCAACACCCACTTCAAATTCTTCTCGTAAAAAGGCCGCTCAAAAGGCTACACCAATTGAAATCCCATACAAATCACCACACAATTATCTGGGTCTTCTTACAAAACCAGGCACCACCGATGCTTTCGATTCCATCATTGACATCATGTCTGCATCAAAGTACAAAACTTTGTTAACAGCAGATGCTCCAATTTACTTTGACACCCAAAGAGAGTTTTGGAAGAATATTACCCTTGACAAACAAGGCGAGGATGTCATAGCCATTAACTCTTCTCTAATGGGTAAACCTGTCAAAATCACACCACAATCCATCTCGGAAGTCTTTGAACTCAATGATCAAAAAGGTAAAACTTCTTTTCCTAAAAATGAGTTAAAAACTGATTTCCTTGAAAGGGGTATGCAGAACAAATTAAAAAGGATACCTTATAAAAAGGTAATTTTCCACCTGCAACAAGATTTTTGTTCCATACTCTGCTTATGTGTGTTTCAAACAAAACAACTTCTTTTAATGAGATACCATTAAAGATTCGAAACCTGGGATATGCTATTCTTCAAGATGAAAATTTCAATTACTCCCAGGAAATCTTTAATGATTTGGTTAAAAATGTTGATAAAAAGCCATTTTTACTTTTTCCAAGATTTCTAAGATATTATTTTGAAAAGAAATTTGGTAAGGATGATGCTTCTGCAATAAAACAAGGTGCATCTTTTCAAATAAACAGCTTAACTGCTGAAACTTTTACAAGAATGTCAACACCTTGCAAAACACAAGCAGAGGTGCCTGAGCAAACTTTAGCAGCTACCACTGCTCCTCAGGAATCTGCTGCTGAGCCCACTGCTCAAGGTGATCAAGGCAGCAAAACAACTGCTTTGAAACCCACACCTACAATTACCAAAAAGCCAAAGCAAAAGAAAACTCAAAAACCCTCCAAACCTATCAAAAAGGCAACTCTGGAGGATGAGATACCAGAGCAACTGCCAGTGACAGCACAAAAGTCACAAGAAATCACTACTGCTACTTCCTCACAGCAGTTGGTACAAATATCTCAACTCATGGCAGAAACTCCTCCTGCTTCTTCTAAAAAAGAACAGGTTGTACAAATAGGGACACCACAATATGATGCTCTGGAATCACTTGCTTCCATCATCCACAGCACAATGCCCGGGGCAAATTCTCTTTCTACACCCAACCTCACCTCCACAATTCCCCACCTACAAAATTATTGTTGGATGCTATTGATTTGAACCAGGCACAAACTAGTCCTTCTCACTCACCTGCCAATGAGAACATACTCCAATAAGTGACTAGGTCTGATGTATCATTCATTGCTAACCCACCAACAAGACCTGAGGAGGTTACACCCCTTGAGTTATAAGTAACTCTTGGTGGTAATCCAAGTGAAGCAGCCACTACAAGTGCTGAACCCACTGGTTTGCATTTGGACAGTGGTTACATCAATAAGACTTCCTTGGAGGCAATTCCT
This sequence comes from Helianthus tuberosus, assembly GCA_030545235.1. NCBI lineage: Eukaryota > Viridiplantae > Streptophyta > Magnoliopsida > Asterales > Asteraceae > Helianthus > Helianthus tuberosus. Next base: position 181,210,983 of record CM060411.1, read on the forward strand.
TCTATAACACCTCTGATAACCACTAGTGAGTTTGTTTTGACCACTGGTACCATCAAAAGGTTATCAAGTGTTGAGGGAAGAAGTCCCCAGTACCAAGAAAAAGGGGCATCAGTGGATGATTATTGGAATACATTCCCTAAGTCAACCACTGTTAGTGGGAAATCAGATGATCCCATTAAATTGGGTGATGGTTTAAAGTACCTAGAATTGACAGATAGAGTTGAAAAACTGGATACCTCTGTTGCAGAAATCAAAGAAATGTTGCAACAGTTGTTGAAAGTTCAAAAGGTGCAACCCACTACTGTTCCAACTCAAGCATCTGCTCCACCACAAGCACCTGCTACAAATGAGTTTTGGAGTTTATTTCAACCCCTGCTCCAACAACAAAGTTTATTCCAACATTTGTCAGTGGGAAATACTGGTGAGTGAATCCCAGTTTAATCAAGAAAAGTTTGATCCTTTAACAGTATTGAGAGCTATCACATTGTTTATTTCTACACAATTACTCATACAGTATTGCCAATCCTGACTGGTGGGTCATATTACACATTGGCTAACTCTTTGTCCAATGGTAACGTGTTCCACATTTTGTATACAAAACCCCAACATACCGGCAGTAATTGAAGAACTACAAAGACTCAATCACTGCTTAATCACATTGTAAAACATTTAAGGTTTTGTAAAAACAATTTACAAAAAGGAGATTACTTACATTGCTGTCTTAGATTTCTTCAAAGGTTTCCTGGTGATTTATCTATAATTTACACAAATGTACATATGTTAGTATAATAACCCTTTATTTATATTAATGATACCCTCCCCGAGACGGCATTCCAACGACTACGTCGGGCAGAACCACGACAGTCGTTAGGGAACCCTGGATCAATCGGGCAGCGTATCTAATACGTAACCGGGATTATAATACTTACAACGGAGTAGAACTTCGTTAATTAGGGGGTATTATACTCGAGATTATGCCTACTATTCAGAAATTGAGAGAAAGAAAAGAAATGTGAGCGACGGAAACTGAATGCCCAAGCTCCCACTTTATAGGGCCTGAAATTGGTTTCCTCGCGGCCCGCTTACGGTGAGGCCAGGGTTTACGCGGCCCGCGTAGTAGGGTAAGTAGGCCCTAGGGCTGGCCAGTCAGCGCACTAGCTCCGCCACGATGATGACACGTGGCAGCACTGGGGGTCGCCTGATCTTGTAGCTGTCGCGGCCCATGTAAGGTCAAGGGGTGGCTTACGCGCCCCGCGAGAGACCCATAAATTTTGTTTTTAATTAATTTTTAATGACATTTCATATTTTAGGCTCGGTTTTCACATACGGGGTGTATTTTAAGACATATAGGGGTATTTAAAAATATATTAGGGTGTCAGAAAAATTCAGGAGGGTTGTTATATCCTCCTCTTCTTGTGTTAGAGCTCGTCCTCGAGGTCTACTGGAACAAGTGTGGATATTTCCTTTGCATTTCTGATTCAAGCTCCCATGTGTATTCTGGTCCTCTCTTGGAGTCCCACTTCACTTTGACCAGAACTAATCTCTTGTGCTTGAGGTTCTTAACTTTCCTATCTTCAATTTGTAGAGGCCTCTCTACAAATTTTAACTGCTCATTTACCTCTATATCTTTAAGAGGTACTACGAGTGATTCATCAGCTAAACACTTCTTGAGATTAGATACATGAAATACATCATGTATTCCTGCCATTTCCTCTGGCAGTTGTAGCTGATAGGCTAGAGGTCCTATTCTTCTAATAATCTTAAAAGGTCCAACATACCTAGGGCTTAGCTTTCCCGTTTTTATGAATCTTACCACTCCTTTCCAAGGAGAGACTTTTAATAACACTTTATCTCCAACTTGAAATTCCAATGGCTTTCGTCTGTTATCAGCATAACTCTTTTTTCGATCACGTGCTGCTTTCAGTCGTTCCTTGACTTGAATAATTTTGTCTGTTGTTTCTTGTACTATCTCAGGTCCAGATAGTTGCTTTTCTCCAACTTCTTCCCAACAGACTGTAGTTCGGCACTTTCGTCCATAAAGTGCTTCAAATGGTGCAGCATTGATACTTGTGTGATAACTATTATTATAAGAAAATTCTATCAATGGTAAATGATCGTCCCAATTACCTTCGAAATCAATTACACAAGCTCTGAGCATATCTTCCATTGTCTGAATTGTCCTTTCACTTTGTCCGTCCGTTTAAGGATGATAAGCGGTGCTTAGATTCAACTTGGTTCCCATTGCTTTTTGGAAACTTGTCCAAAAATGAGAGGTAAAACGACTATCTCTGTCAGAAACAATTGATAGAGGAATTCCATGTAAAGAAACTACTTCATTTACATACAATTTAGCTAATTGTTCCATATCAAAAGTTTCCTTCGTCGGTAGGAAATGAGCTGACTTGGTTAGCCTATCTACAATCACCCAGATTGTATCATTACTTTTCCTAGTTTTGGGTAATTTAGTAACAAAATCCATTGTTATTAATTCCTATTTCCAAACTGGCATTTCTAACTGTTGCAATAAACCTGAAGGTTTCTTATGTTCATCTTTGACTTGTGAACATGTTAGACACTTGGCAACATATGCTGCTATATCCTTTTTCATTCCTATCCATCAGAAATTCTTTCTTAAGTGCTGATACATCTTATCACTTCCAGGATGCATTGTATACTTAGACTTATGGGCTTCTTCTAATATATGGTGGCGTATGTTTCCTAGTTTAGGTATCCACATCCTTTTCTTATGGAATCTCCAAATTCCATCTATTCCTTGTTCTAATTCCTTAATCATTCCTTTCAACTTTTCAGTATCATCCTTGATTACTGATTCTTGTGCCTTTTTAATCTGTTCACTTAAATCTATTTGTAGATTTAATTTAAGTGAACGTACACTTTTTGGCTTTTCATGATACTTTCGGCTTAAAGCATCAGCAACTACATTTGCCTTTCCTGCATGATACTGGATATCACAATCATAAACACTAAGCATCTCCATCCAGCGTCTTTGTCTCATATTTAATTCCTTTTGCCCGAAGACATACCTTAAACTCTTATGGTCTGTGAAAACAGTAAACTTACTACCATAAAGGTAATGTCTCCAAATCTTAAGGGCGAAAATTAGAGCTCCTAATTCTAAATCATGAGTTGAATCAACACACATCCATAACCTAACTTAGAAGCGTCACAATAGATTACAAAATCTTTAGTTCCTTCTGGTAATGCCAGTGTTGTAAAAGTGCTAGGCGGTCTCTAGTCGGCCGACTGGGGAGTTGGGAGTAATCGGAGTACTCGGAGAGTACTCGGGAGTACGCGGACATGGTAACTATAAAGAAAATTAATTGTTATATATTATACATATGTTAAAATAAGCATAATTCATGTCAACTGAGTATAATTTAAAATGAAACATGTTTTAAGTTCAAATATTCTGAATACAAGTCCGAGTAGTCCAAGTACAAGGCCGAGTAGTCCGAGTACAAGGCCGAGTAGGCCGATTTTGACCGATTTTGACTAATTAAAAGTCAACAAACCACGTTGACCGCCTAGACCGACTAGGCCGACTCTTTCTGACTACGTCCGACTAGGCGCCGACTAGGCCGACTAGGCGCCGAGTTTGACCGAGGCCGACTAATTGAGTCCGCCTAGGAGGAAGTCGCCTCGGAGGGGTTCCGAGGACCGAGTACTCGCCGAGTACTCGGCCTTGGAATCCGACTTTTACAACACTGGGTAACGCTAGTATGGGTGCATGGGTTAATCTTTGCATAAGGATTCTAAAGGCTTCTTCTTGTTTTGGTCCCCATTCAAACTTAACGGATTTACAGGTTAACATAGTTAAGGGAATGGCTATTCTAGAAAAATCTCGAATAAACCTTCTATAATAACCAGCCAATCCTAAGAAACTTCTAACCTCGGTTGGTGACTCAGGGGTTTTCCATATGGTAATCGCCTCGATCTTGGTGGGATCTACATGAATTCCTTCATGATCAATCAGGTGTCCAAGAAATTGTACATGTTCTAACCAAAACTCACACTTCGAAAACTTAGCATAAAGCTTTTCTTTTCTCAATAAAATTAGAAGTGCGTGCAAATGCTTTGCATGTTCCTCTTTACTCTTAGAGTAAATGAGAATATCATCTATAAAGACAATTATGAATTTATCCAAATATGGCTTACATATTCGATTCATCATGTCCATGAATGCAGCTGGGGCATTGGTTAAACCAAATGGCATGACAGTAAATTCATAATGGCCATACCTCGTTCTGAAGGAGGTCTTAGGAATGTCCTCTTCCTGTACCTTTAATTGATGATATCCTGACCTTAAATTGATTTTTGAGAAAAATCGTGCTCCTTGCAACTGATCAAACAGATCATCGATTCTTGGTAATGGATACCGATTCTTAATCGTGACCTTGTTCAATTCACGGTAGTCAATGCACATACACATTGATCCGGCCTTCTTTTTAACGAATAAGATTGGAGCTCCCCATGGGGATGAACTTGGTTGTATGAATCATTTCTCTAACAATTCATCTAATTGTTTCTTTAGTTCCTCCATTTCTGCGGGTGCCAATCGGTAAGATGCTTTGGCAATTGGTGCGGTCCCTGGTATTAAATGGATTCTGAATTCAACTTCCCTATCTGGAGGTTGCCCTGGTAGCTCTTCTGGAAATATATCTGAAAACTGGGATACTACTAGAATATCCTTTAATTATTTTCCTTTAGTGTTAGTGATTTTGGAAATCAAATACACTAATGACCATTTTCTTATGTAACTTGTTGTTTTCATCACAGAGATGAACTTTGTGGATTTAAGGGTTTTATTTCCTTTAATTGTGATCTTTTCACCCCTTGGTGAATTTACTTGGATTGACTTTTGATCACATAAAATATTCGCTTTATTGGCTATCAACCAATCCATTCCTAATACAACATCAAATCCTGTCAGATTCATGGGGTAAAGATTTGCAATAAATTTCTAATTTAAAATTTCTATTCTTGCACCCTTGCACCCTGCAAGATTTCAAAAATTTTAATGGTTTCCCCATTTGCTGTCTCTACTAGACATTCTTGTAGGAGTTTAGTTAATGGTTGATTGAGTAATTTGCAAAATGAAGTATTAATAAAACTTTGGTTTGCACCAGAGTCAAATAATAATTTAGCAAAAACATCATTAACTAAAAACGTACCAGGGATCATATCCGGGATCATCATTGCTTCTTCTGCAGTAAGAACAAATGCTCTAGCATTTTTGGTGTTCTTGTTATTTGCAGCTGGAGCTAGCTTTGGACAGTTTGGCTTGATGTGACCTTGTTCTCCATAGTTGTAGCATATCCTGTTGCTAATATTTTTCCTGCAATCTTCCTCCTTGTGTCCCGATATTTTGCAAAAGTTACAATATATGGAGCATCTTCCTGAATGCTTCCTTTTGCAATACTTACACTAGGGTGCAGAGGTAGAGCCTACATTTTTCCCACGGTTAGAATTTCCAGAACAGAATTCTTGGGTAAGCTTTTGGGTTAGGTTCCTCCTTTTATCCTCTTCTCGCGTATGGATTAATTCATCTGTCAAGGTATTTGCTAGTTCTACAGCTTCTTCTATGGTTTGGGGTCTAGCTACCTTGACTACATGTCTTATCTCCCCAATTAATCCCCAGATATAACGGGAGATTAATACCGGTTCAGGTGAAGCAAGGGTTGGCAGATGCAAACATTATCTTGTCCACTTCCGCACATTTACTTATTCTTAAGACTGCCTCAGTCTTTTCTATCCAGCGTAGAGATGCAACGGCCCCTTCATTACCCGAGAATTCCATTGATTTACAAGACCGGAATTCTTTGTAAGAACAACCGTAAGACACGATTCTTCTTCTTTTGGGAATGGGCACTTGAAGTACGGGTCCATTGTTCACGTTGTGTTCAGGTTCAAAGGGTCGCTTGCTATCATGTTTACTTTTATTTTCTGCTTCCCTAACCGTTTGAATAATATATGGCATCGCATCTATTATTCTGTGTGCCACTACGTGTTGGATGACACTGTTGTCCACTTGGTTTCCATTGTTATCATTGTTCGGATTATCGTTATTCAGATTATTATCATTCTGGTTTTCCGGATTATTATCTAGATTCTCTTGATCACTTGGTCGGCCATCTGAATTTTAAACATTTACCACATATTAATATCACAAGATAATATCTTAATACGATCAATCACATGACACACATTTTGATCAAAAACGTCGAGCATTGCGACCTTACTCTTTCTTATCTATTATACATCTACTACAAACTAATACTGAAAATTTGAAATTACAATACTACTATGCATCGCTAACCACAAAGTGGTCTATACTACAACATATTATATATATATATATATATATATATGTATATATATATATATATATTTACCAACTCCACCATCCCCTTCACTGGTCCGGATTCATCCAGTAATCCATATTGCGCTCGTCATATTTCCAGACGAGTCACTCTCCTACCTGCCTCATCCTCTCACTACTCTCTAAGATCTCTTCTCTGAAAGTTCGGAGCTCATGCACATTTTCTGCACTCATTGGGGGTGCAGGTGCTAGTACTGGGTCTGGGTACTGGGGCATGGGATTCTCCTGAGGGTACGGATTCTCTAAGATCTCCCTAATATATTCATCGTTGTCATAGTAGGGATCTAGAGGGTCCAGACCTGGATAGGCTACTAAGTTCGGCATGGTTTCGTCGTTTAGGTGATAGCGTGGCACATAATCCCTATAATCATCGAACCATGGATCATAATCTGGGTCTAAGGGATTAGGGGCTGGTATCCTAGGTATCTCCTCAAGGGTTGAAATCATGCATTTCTACTTGATTTTCGAGGTTGTTTTCTATCTCCATTGGCTGAGTGGGGAACAAAGGTAAGGGTTGTGGGGCTACTAATTATTCCAGATTTGGGTCGGCAGCAGTTGTGGCTAGGATATGAAAATTGGCTAAGCTCCTATTAAGCATATCCTGTGTATGGGCATCTGACTCTCGCTTAGCGGCTGCTAGGACTCTTTGCTGTTGCAACTTTCTCATTCTTTTCCTACGCTCAAATGCTCCCTTACTGAACCATCCTCTCTTTTTCTGAGGGAATGGCTCTTCAGACTGAGCCTTAAGACAAACATCCCTTCTTCCTGATCAGCTGAATACCTAGAGAGGGTAGGCTGGGAAGAAGTACCTTTACTCCTAGGTGACTCGGACAACTGACGATACACGTCTGAGGGTCCTTGATCACTCATACTGTAAAATAACAAATAGTCAAATAACACATAACAATAAAATACAAATATGCACGTATTTCCATAATTTATTTCCTAACACTTTAAATAATATCTTGATGTCAGCAGAACACTTCTATGGCTGAATCAGTGGCTTAGCTCTGATACCACCTTCTGTCGCAACCCCCACCCCCTTATCTGTCCCGGGAACGGGCGGCCGCGAACACCAGTGTCGGTGGTATCATTTGTTTATCAATTTGGCAGCGGAAATTTCATTAGGACCGTAGTTAGGAAATGTTTATCAGAGTAAAACCACCATATTTTATATTAATAATCACATGGCCAAGTTTCTTATTACAATATGTTTATAGGGATAAACCCTATTTTATTGAATTTAAAACATCGTCTTTTAGGTAACTTTTATAGCCACATTTTTCTAAGCCGTCAGTGCTCTCCAGCTGACTTTCTTCTAATTGACTGTTACATTTTGTTACCTGAAACGCGTTTTAAAAACATTTGTCAGTGGAAAATACTGGTGAGTGAATCCCAGTTTAATCAAGAAAAGTTTGATCCTTTAACAGTATTGAGAGCTATCACATTGTTTATTTCTACACAATTACTCATTCAGTATTGCCAATCCTGACTGGTGGGTCATATTACACATTGGCTAACTCTTTGTCCAATGGTAACGTGTTCCACATTTTGTATACAAAACCCCAACATACCGGCAGTAATTGAAGAACTACAAAGACTCAATCACTGCTTAATCGCATTGTAAAACATTTAAGGTTTTGTAAAAACAATTTACAAAAAGGAGATTACTCACATTGCTGTCTTAGATTTCTTCTAAGGTTTCCTGGTGATTTATCTATAATTTACACAAATGTACATATGTTAGTATAATAACCCTTTATTTATATTAACGATACCCTCCCCGAGACGGCATTCCAACGACTACGTCGGGCAGAACCACGACAGTCGTTACGGAACCCTGGATCAATCGGGCAGCGTATCTAATACGTAACCGGGGTTATAATACTTACAACGGAGCAGAACTTCGTTAATTAGGAGGTATTATACTCGAGATTATGCCTACTATTCAGAAATTTAGAGAAAGAACAGAAATGTGAGCGACGGAAACTGAAAGCCCGAGCTCCCACTTTATAGGGCCTGAAATTGGTTTCATCGCGGCCCGCGTAAAGTGAGGCCAAGGTTTACGCGGCCCGCGTAGTAGGGTAAGTAGGCCCTAGGGTTGGCCAGTCAGCGCACTAGCTCCGCCACGATGATAACACGTGGCCGCACCGGGGGTCGCCTGATCTTGTAGCTGTCGCGGCCCGCGTAAGGTTAAGGGGTGGCTTACGCGCCCCGCGAGAGACCCATAAATTTTGTTTTTAATTAATTTTTAATGACATTTCATATTTTGGGCTCGGTTTTCACATACGGGGTGTATTTTAAGACATATAGGGGTATTTAAAAATATATTAGGGTATTAGAAAAATTCAGGAGGGTTGTTATACTTATACTTCTGTTTCTGTGCACAGGCTGACCTGACACGCTCCATTCAATCCAATCCAGATTGTGTTTACTTGCTAAACACACACTGTGAGTACACTCGAACCCATTTTCGTTTAATGCACTTTTGGGTGTTACATACATTCTATATCAAAACACAACACACAACGCAAACACTTTATAAACGCTAACCGCTCCTGCATGCTATACATGATTTGTTGAATGCTTGTTACTATGCTTATACAGTGTTACACTAGACCACCTCTAGCAACGATGGTACTATAGTTTGGACTCAACACCTGTGTGACTGGGGTTGCTAGGGATCACATTACTTTACTTCACGTGTTCGCTTCAGTGAACATGTGTCGCGAATACTCTACAACGTAGTCTCGTGGTTAGGTTGTAATTATTGTTGATAGTTACATGCTTCGCCCGTTACGTGTTACATGCTGGTTTTGCGTAAACGCTTTTCATACTATTATCTATGCAAACATGTATACTCACATTTACTTTATGTATTGACTTTTATTTTAACGTATGTGACAGATTAATTGGATGTTATGCTGCAACAAGTTAGGAAGTCTAGAAACTCACCAAATAAATCTGAGTTGTCGGGATGGAATTTGTTTTTGAGACTGAATATCTGTAATGACTGTTTTGCTTTATTTGTTTAATAATATGGGATATTGAACCTAAAAAAATATCGTCATTAATAGTTGTTATGGATTCTCATGAACAATCTGTTTCGCTCAGTGTCACATCCTGATGATTCCGCTATCGGTTGGGGTGTGACATTAAGTTAATTTGTTTTTAAAGGGATTATTAAAAGTGATAATTGATAAATAAGTATCCTTAAGTTAATTTGTTTTCAAAGGGATTAAAAAGAAATTATATCACCTAACACTAACTAAGTTGTTTAAGTTCCTTTTAACTACAAATCCACTCAAGTTTCAATAATATTTTATTGTGATCTTTTTTATATAAATTTTAAAAGTGAAAATGAGACATATAAAATCCTTATTTATTTTATTACTATATATTACTAAACGAATTGAAATAAATAGTGATTTTATTATTATAATAATATATAGTTTTTTTAATACTTTTATTATTTTAATATTATAATAATTATTATTTTCTTTACTTTTTAACTTTAATCATTTTTTTAATATCAGGGGTAGGGATAAGGTTGGTCTCCACCGGTATCGAAGCAGTATTGGTATCGAAAATACCGGTACGGTCCTGTTCGGTATCAGTACATGAAGGTAAAAACCGACACTAATACATAAAACACCAAAAGTTGGTGCCAAATTGATATTGGAAATCTTTTGGTTCGGGAAATTCAGTGCTGCTACCCGGTACCATTTGCTCATCCCTGATCACGGTTACTGTACGAACAACGGTATCGTACAACTTTTTTTTGTTGATTTTCTTCAACTTTTAATTTTTTTCTTTATTTAGTTTCAGGGGTAGGGATGAGCTCGGTGTCAACCGATACAGAATCGGTACTGATACCGAAAATACCGGTTACGGTACTGGTATATGAAGGTAAAACACGGTAGTGAACCGGTACCAGGAATGCCAAAAGTCGGTACCCGCGAATTGGTACTTAAGATCTTTCGGTTCGGCAAATTTGGTACCGGTACCCAGAATAATTTGCTCATCTATGACCACGAGTTTTATACGAACAACATCGTTACCGTACAACTTTTTTATTGATTTTCTTTCGGTTATCTTTTAGTGTTTTTTCTACATTTTCTTTTTATTCTTGTCAGCAGTTTTAAACCTTGTTCGCAACACGTTCGTAGTGATTTCAAAACACATGTAAACACAGACTAAATAACAAAATAAATTCGCCGCAACGCGGCGAACTGCTTTAAACCTTGTTTTTATAATAAATAAAAAAGAAAATCTACACCTAATTTTAACTAAGTTTTTCATTATTCCGTTAAAGTAATTTAAATTCTTTTAGCTACAAAAATCACTCATTTTTCAATATTATTTTAATGTTATATTTTTTATATAAATTTTAAAACTAAATTAATGATCAAAATAAAACATATGAAAGTTAGTTATTTTGCCATGATTATTATTATTAAGTTTAACCTACGAGGCAGTCCTGATGAAAAAAGTTACTATATTATTATCAAGTTTTGTTACATGTGCTTCACGGCAGAGCCTTGAGTATGTTATTTATATGTTTTGACGTTTCCTATGTGGTAAACCAATAATTAAGTCAAGCAAAACTGCTGCCATATTCGATCATGTAAGACCCTTTGTGCATAACCAAGAAATAGGATCCTAATTAAGTAATTAAACACGAATATAGTTGCAACTTGCAAGGGAAGGAGGAAGAAACCCCTTCTCGTATATATGAAATTATATTTTGGAGAAAAATAACCCTTACATTCATTAAATGCCGTATCAAATTTAACTTTTTTGCCGAGTAGGATTTCCAACAAAATGTCACTCCCTTGATTACATCACGTTGTCATTCAAAAAGTTTTCATCTCGCCAGAAGGCAGTGTGGGAGTGCCTGAAGGGTCCTCATGCTCAGGATATTTTGACTGTTGTGCCAATTGAGGGGCTGAGACAATGTATGTCAGCGGTAGAATACAGAGCAATCCTTAAACACCGGCTGATGATCCCTATGTACCCAGAAGATGAAACCTGCCCGATATGTCGTAAAGCTTGTATGGATAAATACGGAGAGCACGCAGTGCATTGTAAAGAGCTCCCTGGGTTCAAATATCGGCATGACTGGGTGCGAGATGTTTTGTGGGACATCCTGAGAAGAGCTGGGATTTCGGCTAAGAAAGAGGCTCCTGTGAATTTCCTTACAGACCCTATGGAAGGGAGATCTACTCTGCGACCAGCGGATCTTCTCGTCTTTGGTTGGGCTAGGGGGAAACATGCTTGTGTAGACCTCACAGGGGTTTCCCCTCTGGTTGGTTTAAGGGAAAACGGGTTTGTAGCTGGACAAACAGCAACAAAGGCAGAATTGAAGAAAGTTGATAAGCACGCTAAAGCTTGTGCAGAGAACCAACATGTTTTTGTCCCTTTTGCCTTTGACACATTTGGCTCCCTAGCCCCAGAAGCTATCCAATTCCTGACCAGGGTCCAACGGGTCATCCACAACAATTGCTCAGCCTCAGGGGGACGGGGTTTTGTCTTTGGTAGATTAGGGTTTGCAATTCAGAAAGGGGTGGCGGCGCAGCTTGTTGCCCGTCTACCTTCTGTTTTGATATAACTTGACAAGTATGAATTATAAATTTGATAAATTCTAAAAAAAAAAATAAAAAAATTTCTCAAAAGAAACAGCCCAATATAAATAACAACAGTAATAGTAGTAACAGTTTAATTTAGGGTGTAAGTGTGTAGATAGTTTGAGCCTTATAATAAACTTCAGTAATCTTTTAGTAGCTAATTCTTACTCCCTGTGTTACTTATAAAATGCATTCTTTTTAGCTCTTATGAGGCTTGAACCCTAACCTATATATTGGGAAACACCAACAGCCACACCACAATAGTACTTAAAACTAAAAGTAGAAAAAGAAAATGGAGACCAAGTGTATTGTTGAAAAGTCAAAATAAGTGGTGATTAAATTAAGTTGTTATCTAAAAAAAAGTTATAAATATTAAATAATAAAGTGGGATAAGTAAAGGAAGATGAGATGCACATTGTTGGTTGGACCTTAAGCATAGAAAGTAGCAAATCTAGAATAATAAAAGTACGTGAGAGGAAAGTGTGCTGCAAATTTTTATATTAACAATTTCAAAACAATCAAATAACTCATATTGATCTGTGATTATTACAACTAGAAAATGTAAGTGACTTCATTTAAAAAATGTTCAAGCTAGATTACTAATACAGATTTTCTTATATATTATTTTTATATAAAACCATTTTAAAAGTCTATTACATTTTTTCTTTAATCTTAGTCTAGGGACGTGTTTTTGTATCTTCTTGACTTCTTTGTGTTCACCGTCATTTATCCGTAAATGCATTATTATTAATATGACTGAATTGAAAGTATATTTTATATATTCATATCTTTATTTTTAATTTACATGATCGGGTTCTACATTAATTATTATATCAAAATCTTTTATCATATTTTGTATCAATACATCGTTATTATTATAAATATAAACCAATACCACTTCTACAGATAGTATCAGTAATTTAACATTATATACTGGTGTTGAAAATATGAAACAATATACTTTTAGATTCGTTATTAGTGAGTTCAAGATATATGGTTCCTCTTCTGGTCACTAGTAATTTCACCTGAATTCCTTAGTCAATGGTACTGTGTCTAGAAAATAATAAAAATAATTATAATCTTAATCTTCTAACTTTCCACTCTAAAATATCAACAGATATGATGGTATTAATTTAAGTGATATTTCAGTACATATGTTTTAATTAATAAAAGTAAACCATAGGCTCGAATTTACTTCTTACATGCAATTTAAGTCATAAAATATATTATGTAAAGTATTAGAGTTTCACAAATGATGAGCATAAATGAGACGTGGATAGTTTTAGCCGGTCTAAACTCTAGCTTAACTTGTTTAATTTATGAAGTTTAAGCTCGGCTCCTTTCAAGTTTGATTTCTTAATCTCAAGCCCGGCTTATGAGTTATTTTCCTAACTCGAAGTCGACTTGTTTATTTCATTAAGTATTTAAAATAGAGTAAATTACTTTTGAGTCCCTGTGTTTGGTTTTAACTATTTGAGTCTAAAATCAAAAAGTTTAATGTCTTGAGTTCCTAATCACTCATTTTACAACGTTTTGAGTCCAATTTTTAACACTTCTACTTTTAATTTTAATTTTGGACTCAAGTGATTAAAACCACTAAAATACATGGACTCAAAACGTTATAAAATAAGTGGTTAGGGACTCAGGGTATTAATTTTTTTTGATTTTGGACTCAAGTGGTTAAAACCATTAAAACTTAAAAAGTAATTTACTCTTTAAAGTATACATATATATGCATATATTCATAATTATAATTTGGTATACAATACAGTATATTATTAATTTGTTATTTTATTATATATGTAAGAATAATTATATGAAATTAAAGTTAATATATAATTATATATGTAATAAAGTCGTTTAAGCTTGCTAGCTTAATCAAACTGCATATATATAACTCATTTATTAATAAGCTTCAAGTTATGCTTTTGTTCGCTTGTAACTTGTAAGGAAGATTCTACAAATTTCAACCTTGCATGAATTTGTACATAGCAGTGTTGTAGTAATCGCTAGTTGTATGATTACTTGGGGATTTATGGAGATTAATCGAAGATTAATCGGCGTCTAGTCGAGATTTTTACGACCATGATATATAGACAGAGCTACAGTGGCGAGTTGATTGCATAAAAATAAGTTAGAAGCTTGGGGGGGCAATATTGTTACGGCTTGACTATGTTTGGTTTGCATCCAATTCATCCTCTCTGACTATTTGAATATACTTAAAAATATATTTTTTTTCACTAAAATTTATTCCAACCACCTAACATGTGTGATTATGTCGCTTTTAGAAATTGTATACAAAAAATACGTCTCATCATTTCCATGTGTTAAGATTCTAATAAAAAGTAACGACTTTTATTAAAAAAAAAAAAACAAAAAAAAAACACTGATTTAGAATCCTCCTAAAAGTTACTTAACAGTAATAAGGGCATAACTAATAACCGAAGATAGATCTTATCCAAACTATGATCTTATAGTGTATTATAAAATGAGGCATATTCCTCAATTAAAGATGTCAATGTCAATGCATCGATCAGCTCTTAATTCTTTATAACAAGACAGACAGCAGATGCTTTCTCCTTGATTCCATTTACACAACAATCTCTATTATATATACATACATCTTTGTTCAAATGTTAGTGCATGTATTTTAGTTTGTGTTAGTTCACCACCACCACCATTATCTTATCAAGCTTACAAAAATGGATGATAGCCATTTCAATGCAGGCAACAACTTCAACATGTTCCAACCCGATTTCATGCCAGAAACCGATTTAGAAAGCCTCATTTCGGCCATTCGTGGCGAAACTACAGATCCAATTCAAAGTTTCTGTTTAGCCTATGAAGGCAATCACTTTACCAGCTCTTGTATGGAGCTGCCACACGTGCAGCCGCCGTACAGCCACAATGATGATGTTGTGATTGCTGCGGGTGCTGACTTTGGTGGTTATGATATGATGGATGGTCTGATTTGGAACCAGGAAATGGAGGATATGAAGGTTTTTGGCGATGATGATTCGTCTGAGACTGCCACAACTGGTAAACCAGAAACCATGAAGCGAACCAGTGGTAGCGCAAAGGGTGATCGGACAAGGACTTTGATTTCTGAGCGGAAGAGGAGAAGCGGAATGAAGGAGAAGCTCTATGCGTTACGTTCGTTAGTACCCAATATCACCAAGGTATTTATTGTCAGATATAATAAATTAGTTAGGGTTGGCAACGCTTGCTCCTACTTTATTACACCAATATTATAATTATTATTTGGCGATAATATTAGATATAATATATTAGTTAGGATTTGTTGTAATTATCTGATAATTACTATAAGATATAATATTTAAGTGATACAATATATAAGTTTAAGTTTATTGTAACAATGTGTGTAGTATCATCTATAACGTTCAAATTCTTAAATATTTCAATCGCAGATGGATAAAGCTTCGATTGTTGGAGATGCAGCACGATACATTCAAGATCTTCAAACACAATCGAGAAACTTAAGGGCTGAGATTGCAACAATTGAAGCAACCAAAACTCTAAAAGCGACATCATCCCAGAATCCGAATAAGGTTCATGTTTCTAACCAATTTCCGACATTGAAGAAGATATCAAAGGTAATTACAAGGAAAACATTGTTTATTAAGTAAGAAATTAATCATATGCATCCAACCCTAATGTTACTAGGTTTGTTTGTTTGTTTGGATCGTTCAACCCTAAATTTGTGTTTGTTTTTACGTGATTTAGTTGGACATGTTTCAAGTTGAGGAGAAAGGATACTATGTAAGACTCGTTTGCAACAAAGGACGAGGTGTTGCGGCTTCACTTCATCGAGCACTCGAGTCAATCACGAGCTTTCAGGTCCAAAGTTCGAATTTATCTACCGTTGATGATGATTTTGTCTTGGCATTCACGTTAAATGTAAGTTTAACTTGTATCTTGTTGTAAAACCTTTTTAGGTTAAACTTTATAAGTAATTAGTTGTTTTCATAAACAAATCGGATTAGTTAGGCCAGGATACACCTACACAACTCTACACAACTGGTCTGGTTGAATACACTTGAATAGTGTCGACATGTCAACCTGCCAAAGTATTAATTAGTGTTTACGTGTATGAATTTGTAGGTTATGGCATGCGGATTTGACATAAACTTGCCAAATTTGAAGCTATGGCTTTCAAGTGCTTTCATCAACCAAGGTTTCGAATTCAACACATTTCAATCACCCTGAATCCATTCGAGACAATGTGACATTTTAAAACGCTCATGCGCATATGAATCATGAGTTGTTTTTGAGCATATGTTACAATAAAAATGTATTTATGTCTCACTAATGACATGTAACTTTTGTTTACTAGTGATGGTTTATGGATGTAATAAAACATAAGATAAATCTTGTGTTGTCTTTGTAAAAGTTACACTACTTATAACTTGCTTGTAAGGCTATCGGGTATGGGGATGGTGGTTTGGGTCATGGATTGCCACGTAGGACCATGGAACCATCGTTATATCACCCCCTGTGCAAATCATGGTGGTTCGCATGGTTTAATCCATTGCAACCATAACCCTCTTTCAATTAATTAGAGGATTTTGAATGGTAGGGGAAGATAGTAGATGATACTGAGGGTCATGGTTCAAACATATAGGGTAGTAGAGTAGGTTGGTGGACGAGAGTGAGGTGAAATGGCGCTATCGTGGAGGGTGGTGGTGGTCATTTGAGTCATGACCACGCCACATAGCCCAACTCATTTGTCCATTAGTTAGTTAAAAAAAATACAAGTAAATTCAGTTCGAACTAATTAGCTCAATAAGTTTCCAAACTAATATTGGCAAAAGCAAAGCCTTTAAACACCTTAGTTTAGGAGGAGGAGGAGGTATTAGGTTCAAGTCTCATAGATTGACATATATTAAAAGAAATTTGCCAATTAAAAAAAAATCCAAGCTAACAAGAGGCCAAATGTTGCTTGTTTACTTTCTATTATAGAAGGCTGCAAGTTATTAAATTTAATACTACTATTAACCTATAATTATATAAGGAGTGTACAACTTAAACATATAAAATTATCAAAATTAGAAAGAAAAAAACTAACTTACCAAGCCGCGAGTTAAATACAAGTTGAACAGTGAGCTTAAAATCATCAACTTGTATTGTAACTGTCACTTTATGGGTATTATACTATTATAATATGTGATTGTAACTATACTGATAATTTGTCTATGTATATAGTAATAGATGTGCCCAATTATGTAAATAGAGAAACTATATTCATTTATTTTATCATTAGAATCATAAGTTGGCGAATGTATGATTGGTATGGATGTCATGGAAAGCAGCATGCTAGAACACAACTTTCTGTTTTGTACTGCGGCATTATTATAATGCTTAAACATAGCAATTTAACTAACATATTTTTTTTAGAATGACGGGTACAACAACAAACGATCGAACCGCTGCTATCCGTCGACAGGATAGCACCAACACCCCACTCTGGCCAGTGGGTTGTCTTAACAGGGCCCACAAAGGTATCAGAGTTTGGCTAGGCATCCCCCGAGAAAATCGCAGACAGTCGTTGAACCGGTAAACCGGAGCGACCCAACACTATTTTAACTTGATATGGACGACTTATTTTAACTTGATAGTCAACTAGCCAAGCGAGAGAATGTTGCAATTATATAAAATTGTATAGCATTGTAACTTTCCCATATGTTAGTTTAGTTATCAAATTATAATTTTTTTTAATGAAAAGACTTTTTTCATTCTATCGTCAGTGGGATTTGAACTCAAAACTTCACTCTTCCAAACTTAGGTATTTAAAGGTTTTATCTTTACCAACGGACCACTTCCCCATTCGTAATTATCAAATTAAAATAATTAGCCAATAGGTCTTTATATATTAGTTGATATTATTTACACATGTAGAAAGCGAATTATTGTTAGTCTACAAACCCTTTGATAACTAGGATAGTAAGTAATAGTCAATAATTAGCCGAACATGTACGAATTATTTCCAATCAAAGTTTTACAGTGAACATCGTTATAAATATATTTATTATTAATGTGGTTATCAACGCCTAAAATAGATTAGGCTTGTTCCACAAGTTTTCCTCTATTATATAGGGAAAAGATCAAATAGGAAGTTAATTTTGGCTAGGAAGGATAGGAAGCAATAGGATTATGACATGTGGCAAATTTTAAAATAAAGAGAAAGGGTATTTTAGTCAATCTCATCATTTCTTCTTCCTTCTTCTCCTCAGTTACTTCAAAACCCACCATTTTCAAAACCCACCATCTCCAACCTTTTCTTCACTTACTATCTCAATAATCACTACATTATAGTGTGATTTTCGTCATCAATCAATGATTCAACCACCCGATCAACGTGTTCTTCAGCTTTTTTCGAAGAAAACCCAGTTTAATTTCATTCAAAATCTCGTTTTTTTCTGGTGATTTTGAAGATAATCACTCGATTTGTTCGATTCAATCGCTGATAAGTGTTTCTATCATTTCAAATTTCGTCAATTGATGAAGAAACCGGCTTCAATTCATGTAAGAAATTCTTTAATTTCTTTTTCACGATCTGGGTTTTTATTTAGTCATTGCGTTTTACGATCTTGGCGGGGGTCCGGGGGCGGCAGCCCCTGGTAGCGGGGTCCCAGGGGCGGCAGCCGCTGGCAGGGTCCAAGGGGCAGAGCCCCTGGCTGGGGTTGACAATTCAGAGACTGGCTCAGAAAAATGCATCAGAAAAATTAATTTTCCAGAAATTGGCTCATTTCGAAGACAATAATTCGTAGACAATTCAGACAGTTCACAGACAATTCACATACAGTTCAGAAACAGTTTTATGTGTCCATTGCGTTTTAGAAATAAGAGAGTTTTATGTGTTTTCTGGCTATTGCGTTTTAGAAAAAACACATTTTTAAGTATATCTTTAGTCATTGCGTTTTAGGTAAAAACACATTTTTGAAGTGTTTTTAGTTATTGCGTTTTAGGTAAAACACATTTTTAGGTGTTTTCGGTCCATTGCGTTTTACAGAGAACACTTTCTTTTGTTTTTTTAGGTCATTGCGTTTTAGAAATGAGACATTTTTAAGTGTTTTCTGGCCATTGCGTTTTACAAATAAAACATTTCTTTGTGTTTTCTGGCCATTGCGTTTTACAAATAAGACATGTCTTTGTGTTTTTTGTGCATTGCGTTTTAGGTAAAACACTTTTTTATGTGTTTTCAGTCCATTGCGTTTTAGAAATAAGACATTTCTTTGTGTTTTCTGGCCATTGCATTTTACAAATAAGTCATTTCTTTGTGTTTTTTGTGCATTGCGTTTTAGAAAAATGTCATTTTTTAGGTTTTTTTTTCATTGCGTTTTACGTAACTGGTGGTTTTTGGTGCATTGCGTTTTACACAACTGGGTTTAAATTTTTTTTTAAATATAGCAATAGTATACTCGTTTTAAAGATAAAAAAACGCTCGTTTTTTTGGTGCAATTTTTATAAAAAAATAATGTCGTATGAAAGAGTTATTAACGTTTAAAAAATGGGGGGGAATTGGAGGAGAGAGAAACTATTGGCTTGGATTGACTAGAATGCCCTTGAACAAACTCACGCGCCTCTTTTCTTCCTTTCAATTTCCCTGATTTAATCTTAGCCCTTGATTAACTTAATGGATGGTCAAGATCACTTCCTAGCCTTCCTAGCCAAATAAACTTCCTATTGTATCTCCACCCATATTATATATAGGAGTAAACTGCAATTTTACACCCTGAGGTTAGGGGTCATTGGCACTCCTACCTCCCCTAAGGAAATAATTGCAAAATTACACCCCACTGTTAACCCTTATGTCGCAACCTTACCCCCCGGCGTCAAAGTCAATAACAGATCTGTTAACTCTAAGTTGAAATGACTATATTACCCTTCCATCTTACCCCCCAACATTCGTGTTAAGTCGCACAATTACCCCCCAATGGTAAATTACTAATTTGTCCTTTGTTATTACCCTCTGTACTTTGTGTTAAGACACAACATTACCCCCTGCAACCACTGCCACCGCCGTTCACCACCACTGCCACCTCCAGCCACCACCCTCAACCACCTCCAGCCACCACCCTCCAACACTCTCAACCAGGTACCAACACTGCCACCGCCATTAACCTCTCCAGATCCAAATCTCACCCTTCCACCTTTCATTACACATAAAGTATATGAAATTGTTATTTTTCCACTAAAATGAACACAAAGCCTTAAATATATCATATTCTGCCTTTCTCAGTGGTTTATGTTTAATATTATTACAAGAAAAATAGATATACCAGACCATGTTTTTTTAGTTTTAATTTTATATCTGAAAGTTGAATACTATAGATTGTGAGATGAGTTTTTTTAGTTTTAATTTGAACCTCATCGTTATCTTCATCCTTTTTACCTTTGCTTCCTCTGCAACCCAATGCATACTACAAATATTACACAACAGGTTTTGTTGTATGCAAGAATCCAACTTTTAGAGCTATACTGGCCCTTTCAGGTAAAATATACTTCTTTAAGCTTGAAGTAAAATAACAAAAGGCATACCAATTTCACAAATTAAACAGCTAAAATCAATCCATGTATAATCTAACTGTCTCTTTTCTAAGAGCTAGGGAAAGTGGAATCAACAAATTAATGTATGCGGACTACATTTAAACTCTAATATCATCGAGATAATAAATCAAATGAGAAACAAAATTACAATAACAAACATCAACAGACCTCACATCTTCCTACAAGCGTATTAATCTCCTACAACAGGGTATCATCTTTGATACCAGACCATGTTTGTGACGGTAAAGCCAGTAAAAGTGCGGTAAGAACATCATTGCTAGATGGAACCCATCAGACCCAAGAACCCCATAAGGGTTTGCTTCATTTCTTGATAACCCATCAACAAATGATTCAAATCTGAACTGGGTTTGAAGAAAAATTGAATCTTGATTTGTGGGTGTTTCAGATTGGGGAAAACCCATATGATTATTGTGATCGGAATTTGTGTTAGATGGGTTGTTGCCGGCAGAGGACGGTAGTAGAGGGCGGCTGAGATCGGTGGCAGCTGCTGTTGTTCTTAAGATTTATCAATTTGGGTGGAAAAATAATCAGAATCCGGCACCAGTCAGTCACCACTAGCGAAGAATATTATCAATTTGGGATGTGCAGGCGTTGTTGCTGCTGCTGTTCTTGAGATTTCTGTGGAGGTGATGATGATTTAAGATTTCATTTTTTGAAAACCCTAATATGAAGGAGAAGAAATGCAGTACAGTTATTTGAAGAAGATAATAATTTGACTTTATAATAATAATAATAATAATAATAATAATAAATAATAATATAGGGTAAGATTACCAATATACCCCTGCCTATAACAGTCAACTAACTGTTGACTGACGGCGAGGAGTAAGGTTGCGACATAAGGGTTAACAGTGGGGTGTAATTTTGCAATTATTTCCTTAGGGGGGGTAGGAGTGCCAATGACCCCTAACCTCAGGGTGTAAAATTGCAGTTTACTCTATATATAGTCTCTTGTATCTCTTCTAATTTACACCTCAATCAATAAGATCAATCTCTTTCTCAATATTGTTCTTTATGTTCCTTTTGTTATTAGGCTAGTTTTACAACACATTATTAGCACGATTTCGCTCGTTGTTTTCCTTATATCGTTTTTTTAGTCTACAAATCCCTCTTGGGTTTTGTTGCTTCATGACAACAGAAAACATTGGGACATTGGCCACCGACATCACAAACTAGTAGCATTAGCATTGCACTGCTTCCATGACCTCACACGATTGTTTCAATCGGCAAAGATATCCTGACATCCCTGTTTCGATGCGCAACCACGACTATCTTACGAAATCAGGTACTATACGGAACCATTAATCTTTGTCTATGCATGCATGTTTATGTTTTAAAAATATTGTGGAACTATATATAATCTTGTTATCATCTCCGGCGACTGGAGCTCGTAACCAAAATCTATAAACGAAGAAAATGATTTAAATAATTGTTTTTTTTATATTAATCTATTAAAACATTAATTAACGAAACGTTTCGTACTTCAATCAATGTGTGGGGGAGATGTAAACAAGAACTCTTTAATATCGGGTTGAAGAACAAAAGGTTAGCCTTTGTTTTAATTAAATTTTCCTATACACGGGGACGACTATTCTGTTTGTTATTATTTTGTTTTAGTCACAACGGCGGATCTTGTCCGTTGAACGTGCCAGGGCCGAAAGACATGGGCACTAAAAAAAGCCCGGGCTTGCCCCGGGCCAAACATAGTATATATAAAAAATTTCGATCGAAATGCGGAAAATTAAAACTACAGCCGAAAAACTTGCCCGGGCCGTGGCCCTGCCAGAACTCTTCTAAGATCCGCCCATGGTCACAAGCTATGATTTTAACTATTTATCCTTAAAAGATAATTTTATTCCAGATTATCAACATTAAATCTGGGCGCAAAACAAAAATTATTGATATATTTCAATTATTATTCCTACATTAACTTGTATAGTTGACTATAACTTTCATATAATGTTTTTGTTGGGAAATGAATTTTTGGTTTGGATTTATATTTAATTATCGTCTAATGTTAATGTTAATGTTAATGCGGTATGATAAAGTACGAGTCATGATATCATATATCCAACCAATTGATCAATTTGATTCTGATTATATGATAGTTAGGAGAAATATTTGGTTCTATTTTTTCTACAATAAATTATTGTTTGTATTTTTTTTTTGATAAAACAATACATTTAATAAAAATAATAAAGGATATTTAGATATTTGTGATCACAAATTCCGGTATGAAAATAATTTATTTATAGGAAAGGAGGGTTAGGATATAATAGGAAGTTTATTTGGCTAAGAAGGCTAGGAAGTGATCTTGACCATCCATTTAGTTAATCAAGGGCTAAGATTAAATGATAGAAATTGTTTAGTGGCATTCTAGTCAATCCAAGACAATAGTTTCTCTCTCCTCCAATTCTCCCATATTTTTTAAACGTTAATAACTCTTTTATACGACATTATTTTTTATAAAAATTGCACCAAAAAAACGAGCTTTTTTTTATCTTTAAAACGAGTATACTATTGCTATATTTTCGAAAAAAAAATTTGAAAACCCAGTTGCGTAAAACGCAATGGAAAAAAAACCTAAAAAATGGCATTTTTTCTAAAACGCAATGCACAAAAAACATAAAGAAATGTCTTATTTGTAAAACGCAATGGCCAGAAAACACAAAGAAATGTGTTATTTCTAAAACGCAATAGCTTAAAAACACAAAAGAAAGTTTACTTTCTAAAACGCAATGGACTGAAAACACATAAAAATGTGTTTTACCTAAAACGCAATGCACAAAAAACACAAAGAAATGTCTTATTTCTAAAACGCAATGGCCAGAAAACACTTAAAATGTCTATTTTCTAAAACGCAATGGACTGAAAACACATAAAAATTTGTTTTACCTAAAACGCAATGCACCAAAAACATAAAGAAATGTCTTATTTATAAAACGCAATGTCCAGAAAACACTTAAAAATGTCTCCTTTCTAAAACGCAATGGCCTAAAAAAACAAAAGAAAGTGTTCTCTCTAAAACGCAATGGACTGAAAACACCTAAAAATGTGTTTTACCTAAAACACAATGACTAAAAACACTTCAAAAATGTGTTTTTCTAAAACGCATTGGCCAGAAAACACATAAAAATGTCTTAGTTCTAAAACGCAATGGCCTAAAAATGTCTGTGAATTGTCTGAACCAGGAAGTAGGAGATCAAAAGGTTGTCTACGAATGCAGTTTTCCAGAGGCAAATTACAGAAAATTAAATTTTCTGATGCAGCTCAACCCCAGCCAGGGGCTCTGCCCCTTGGACCCCGCCAGGGGCTGCCGCCCCTGGGACCCTACTACCAGGGGCGCTGCCCCCGGACCCCCGCCAAGATCGTAAAATGCAATGACTAAATCAAAAACCCAGATCATAAAAATGAAATTAAATAATTTCTTACATGGATCGAAGTCGGTTTCTTCAACGATTAATGAAATTTGAATGATAGAAACACTTATCAGCGATCGAATCGAACGGATCGAGTGATTATCTTCAAAATCACAGGAAAAAACGAGATTTTGTATGAAATTAAACTGGGTTTTCTTCAAAAAAGCTGAAGAACACGTTGATCGGGTGTTTGAATCGTTGATTGGTGATGAAAATCGCACTATAATGTAGTGATTATTAAGATAGAAAGTGAAGAAATGGTTGAAGATGGTGGGTTTTAAAGTTATTGGGGAGAAGAATGAAGAAGAAAGGATAAGATTGACTAAAATACCCTTCCTCTTTATTTTAAATTTTGCCACATGTCCTAATCATATTGCTTCATATCCTTCCTAGCCAAAATAAACTTCCTATTTGATCCTCACCTTCAATTTGTATTGAGCAAATCACTAGTATATGTTAATATATGTTGGCTATGGAAAAGCTATTATTTTGAATATCCTTCATGATTTATTTTGATTACAAATATTATTTATTTAATTGACATATGAGCATAAGGATGAACTTTTGTTCATATATAAAATAAATATTATAGTTTATTAAATTAAACCAAAGAGATTATTTTTAACCGATAACTACAATCGATTTCAATTTGTGTTGTTTTGATATCTATTTTATTGATATGATATATTACATGTGTGGTCAGGATTGTGATAATATTTGCATACAAATCAACTATATTTGTTTAGCGCATGAAAAAATATTGATTTCGTTTGCTTTGTATGACTTCGTTATATTAAACAAATTAACGGTGATTTTCAATTTAGGAAGAGGGTTATAGACTATTGAGTAGTTTTCTTATAAAGGATATAGAATTCAGTATAGTTGTTTAACTTATATTATTTCACAAAAAAAAATATTTGATTTGCAAAGAAAATTGCATTCCAATATAGATGTATGCTTTTTATGTCTTTAGTTATCTTTTTACTATTAATTAAGACATATAATTTCATGTAATCGTTTATTATATTTAAGTTTTATCCTTTATGAAACAATAAAAACAAAGTCACGTGGTTAATGTATGTTCATGTTTTAAAACAGAGTAACAAAGATTTGTATGTAAAATATCTTTGTGATTGATTATATCGTGATAAGTTATTACATATATTATATGCGTTTGGTTATTAGTGATGAAAGGTTCCTTATTTCATCAAGGCCAAAAGGCTTATTCTATCTCGTATATATGTGGTGACATGCTATTACCTCATGTAGTGTACAATTTGACTCTATGGTATATCTTGTATTATATATGTTATTGGTTATAATATAGATATTATTGAATAGAATAACTAAACCAAAATTGTGGTTTATTTTTAAAGTTGTAGTTTATGATAGAGTATATATATATATATATATATATATATATATATATATACACATACTTATACATTACACCCGAAGTGTCATACTCTTGAATCTCATTATGAAGTTATTAAAGGTCGTAAAAAGCTAGACCAATAATCTAATATGACCCAGACTTCTAATTACTTCTCTATTAGTGTTATAAAAATTCCAAAAAGAAGATTATTTACAAGGGAAGTCGGATAAAACAGTTTTTCATTTGTCACACCTCAAATATTCTCATTAAGTAGCAATATTATTAAAAGAATATGAAAGGTTTGAAGTGACTTTATATCCGTATGTCCGAGAAAATAGTGAAAATCACGAAACCTATTTGGTTCTACTCCATTCCTTGAAGTGAATGTGACTATATATTGATCGTCGTGATCATGGACATAATTGAGAAATTTGTAATAGTCATATTAATAATGAGATTGGCCATCTGAATTGCTATGATAACCAAGTTAACAATGAGATCAACTATCATAATCTCAAATTATGTGAGTGATTATATGAGAACAAAATGTGTAAAGGATAAAAGTTATATAACGTGATAGTTTGCAATGATAATGCGTTGTTCTCTCGCATAATGCAATTAATACACATACGATCCCATAAACCAGAAGTTTATGTATCATGATTATTTACTTAATTGACATGATCGGTTTAACCACACCGAGTCAATGATGATGTAAAATTCTTGAAGAACCAGAAGATTCTTCTTGATAATTAAACATGTAATGTTTACTCTTAAGGGAAATTACATATTTGCCAAATAAAGTAGGGTGTGTTTCCCTAAATATTCTTGAAATTGTTAGAGGATATGAACATCCCAACATGATACCATTTAGTGTTTTAAATCGATGCATCGTCTAAATGGTTATCAAATCCACAACCTGAAGTTTGTTTGATTGTGGCTTAGCTAATGTGATAGCAAACATATTATCCAGATTAGTATATTTATTTGGTAATAATCAATTTGATTCCCAAGTTTTTAACGATCATTAGAATAAGTGTTATTGTTGAGATGATTTCTAAACGTCTACTATTGATTACAAAGCCAATGATCATCAGAGGAGCAAAAGTTCATTTAGGTGCATGTAATTTTACATATAGTACCATTAATTCACATCAAGCCAATAAGTTATAGTTCTCCCCATACAGTTGGTTTTTGGTCAGGAACCAAAGATGTCTCATCAAAGATTTTGGTTGTGTGACATATATTGAAACGCATCCACCACACCTCACAAAGATGGGACTTCTAAAAAGTTTGAAAATATGTTGGGTATAAATAATCGTCTATTATTGAATACTTAAAGCCATTAGTGAGAAATTTGTTTATGGCTCATTGTTTTTCACTTTAGTGAATGAATGTTCCCAACATTAGGGGGAGATAACAAGCAGTTGGAAAGTGAAAAGTGGAATGAATTATCATGTCATCTTGATCCTTAGACTAGAAACGATGAACCAGAAGTTCAAAGGATAATTCATTTACCAATATTAAAGAACAAATTACCAGACAAGTTAACTGACCTAAATAGAGTGACTAAGTAAGTCACATAATCAACTGCTTATGCTACAGTTATATTTGTGTCCCAAGAGGACAACCACATAGTTTGTAATAAGTCTATTGCACGCCTAAAGCGTGGTAGACTAGTTGATTCCAATAATAAAATTCCTCGAAAATTGGAGCAATTAATTAAGATGGTTAAGTCGATGTTATAGTAATAATATCTCCTGAAGAGACAGTAGACATGATGGTTCAAGAAGAACCTCATGTACCTGAAAATAAAGAGATCTCGATAAGTTGTATCATGTCTAAGATATGTATGGAATCGAAACAAAATTGACGTCGTTATACTTTTGTATATAATATAGCGCTTGAAATGATGAAATGACGAGGATCAAGATTTAATATTTGCCTATGAATGAAAATACATAAATGATTGGCCAAAATGGAAAGACGCAAAGTATGGCAAATTTAAATTCTCTAATGAAATGGAAAGTTTTCGGACCAACAGTCCATACAACCCATGATTGATTATAATGAGACACATTCTCTAGTGCTGGATGTAATGACTTTCCAGTATTTTATTAGTCTGGTAATATAAAGAGATAATTGATATGCGTCTTATGAATGTTGTGTATCACTTGATACTAAAAGTTTACATGAAAGTCCCTCAAGGATTTGAATTATCAAAAATCATGTAAAATGAGTTCTCGAGAACGATATGATCGTTGTATACAAATTCATATTTGAATACGTTGAATGTAATTGGAACTCATGATGAGTATCGTAAAGCATTTAAGTGCTTATAAGGTTAGTTGAAATATCTTAAGGATGTAATTCTTGTGCATCAATAACTATACATAGAAAACTTGTGCCTGGTTATTATGGCATCTTAATGTACAATGTATAAACATGGTACAATATGTCTTAAATATTAAAGACAATCTTGCATATGATATAGAAATCAATGAGGAGGTATATGTACTAGAACTCCTAAACAGTGAATGCACATACATTGTTTTTCAAAGTTGAAAGAAGTATGTATATGATTGCAAATGCATGAAGCATTGATTTCAAGTCCTCAAGAATGTATCTTTATAAAGTTAAAGATAGTATTAACTAAAATAGTCAAGTTGAGTGTTGTACAACTCATGATATATTCTGATAAATAGCAATATAAGTTTGATAATATTATCCATCTTTATCAAATGTTCTTTCTTAAAAGTTCACGATAATCACAATTTATAGTGATGATGTCTGAGGATCGTCAAGAGAAACTAGCGAGCTTTTAGAAGGGGAATTTTTTTAATGACCTTAGCACAGTCTAATTATTAATTGACTTGTAGTTCGAGTGTATTTGCAATCATACTTTTATTCATCTATCAAACTACATCTAGAAGATGTTGGTGGGACATTTTAGTGTGTAGAGAGCTCAACCTTATAGTATGTTAAAGGTTGTTCAGACACTTTTTATAAGAAATGATTATTATCATCTCCTACCAAAGTAGAGATTCTCATTTCAAAAGTATCATGGCTAAAGTGCAATTGTGAATTAACTTAACTTTCTAGCTATGCACGATAATATATATTTTTTATTTGAATTTATCAACATGATATAACACATGTCCAATGATGAGACATTTGAATGGTAAAGCAGATATGTCAATACCCTAAAGGTAAGAATGATATGTGTCAATATTTTACTAACCCATGAAAGCTAGTTCTGTTAGTCTTGTAGATATAAAGAATGTAACACAAATAGTCTTGGATCTTATGGTATTTGTTCGCAAGAGAAAGCACTAGAAGTCTCACAAGAAGATTTTACAACATTACTCAATATAAAGGATTGCACTTCAAGGCATCAAACGACAAATCATTGTATAAAAGTTTTGAGCAACTTTCGAGGACGATGGACACACTTTATTTAAAGGATACATATTATAATGAGGGGGAGATTTATTCAAGTTGCACTCTTTTTCCCTTAACTAAGTTTTATCCCAATGAGTTTTCTTAGTAAAGTTTTTAATGAGGCAACATACCTGATCCATAAGTATCAGGAGGAGATAATGCGCATTACACGCTGCACTCTTTTTCCCTTAGCTATGGTTTTGTCCCACCGGGTTTTCCTAGCAAGTTTTTAACGACAGCATCAAGCGTATTATGTTGATAACCAAGGGGGAGTGTTATGAATATATTTATTATTAATGTGGTTATCAACACCTAAAATAGATTAGGCTTGTTCCACAAGTTTTCCTCTACTATATATAGTCTCTTGTATCTATTGTAATTTACACCTCAATCAATAAGATCAATCTCTTTCTCTATATTGTTCTTTATGTTCCTTTTGCTATTAGGCTAGTTTTACAACAAACATAACCATTTTTTTTTCAACACCAATAATAAAGTTGAAATTACCTTTAATAAGTTGTTTTAGCCAAATCAAACTAAAAATATATATATTTACATTCAAAAACCAAAGTTTAGGTTCTTCTACAAAGGATCAAAATCTTAAAGAGTGTGAGAAGGCATAAGAGATTGACATGTGACAATAACTAAAATTAAGATTATAGCTTATAAGAGTAAATTAAACAATTATTCAATTATGATAAAAATACCATGTAATATTTCTTATATGCAAAATATTACACCATATACCCCTTCTTAATAAAAATAAAACACTACTAATAAAGCACCACATAATGAACCATATGTTATCTATTAGATAAACAGAACAAAAAACACCATGAGCTAAAAATACTCAGTTGAAATGTAATCTTTTATATGACAATACAGTACTCATATTAAATATTAAAAAATGTTTGTTATTATGGTCTAATTAAAAAACCAATGACGTATAAAAAGTTATTGACGTTTAAAAAAGATTAACAAAGTTGCATGTGTATTTTTGAATTTAAGACATGCCGAATTTACATTTATACCCCTAAGTCACTAAATCAATCACTAAAAGTAAAAAACACGATTTACCAGGATGCATCAAGATTATCCATCTAAAATTACAACACAATTGTCCATACCACTTCTTAGACTTCTTAGAAAAAACACCATTTGTAGATTAGCTCTACCCAAAAACCCCATAACATCTGATGAACCAATTCAATTAGTCAGTAGAAGGTCTCTCTTGATAGACTTGCAGACACCAGAATATAGTGATGTGGTTGTACATTATTTTAGTTAATTCGTATTTGTTTTTATATGTTTTTGTTTGTACTTAGTTGTATGTGGTTTTACAGGTGTTCATGTGCGCAGATGAAGCAAAAACGAGCTAAAACGTTAAAGAAACAAGCAATGGAATTGGAAAAGGATATTAAAAAATATGAGATGACAGAGAACTAAATTACTAAAACATAGGCGAAAACGTGAAGAAAACGTAGTTGAAACAAAGAAGTTATGAAGAAAACTGTTTTCTAGAAACTATAACGCGTCACGTCACACAAGGAATCCTATATAACGCGTCACGCGGCGCGAGGGGAGTGTCAGATCCAGCGCAAAAACATATATTTTAACCCTATTTAAGCACCCCATTAACCCTAATACGAACAAAACTTATCCCAGACGAATTTAAGAGGTTCCATAGGTGATTTTGGGTGGAAAGAAGGTGTCGGGATCGATTTGACATTATGGGTTCATGATTTTCACTCTAGAAAATAGTTGGTTCGTTATTTATCTTTAACTTTGTGTTTTTGATATGTTTGAACATGTTTGCTCTATGTTGATGAACTTGTTATTGTTTTGGATGATGATTCTTGGCTAAACATTGTTACTATCTAGTTTTTTAGATGAATATTTGTTGATGATTGGTTTTTGGATGGTTTTGGTGTCACACCCCAACCGATGACGGAAACATCGGGGCATGGCACTGAGTGAAACAGATTGTCAAGAGAAATTCCATAACGACTAAATTACCAAATAGTTAATATTATGTCCCATACCATAACCCATTAAGTAATCTAATTATTATAGACATAGATATTCTCAAAACAAACATGTTCCGACAACTCAGATTCAAATAAATAAATTGTCTTTGTTTCGAGACTCCATCCTACTTGATTCCACAAAAGCAGATAAAGCACAGCATCCTAAGCACTTGTCACATACGTTAAAATAAAGGTCAATACACATAGTGTAAAGGTGAGCATACAAGTTTGATATAGCATAATAGAGTTTGAAATAGTTTACACATAACCAGCATGTAACATGTAAGGTGCGAAGCTAGTAGGTTATCGACAATGAAATATGCACATACTAGACTGCGAGTTGTAGAATGCGCAACACATGTCACCACAGCGACATGTGAGAGGTAACCTTAACAACCGTGTCCACGATAGGTGCTGAGTCCAAACAAATAGTACTATCGTTGCTAAGGCTTCAGGCAACAATCACTGTGTTAACATAACATACAAGCATTCATCGAGTAACACGTATCATGTAGTAACAGTCAGCGTATAAATAGTGTTTGCATTGTGTGATAGATGTGATTTAGAATAAGTAACGTATATAACACCCAAAAGTGCGTAAAGCAAAAAAGGGATCGAGTATACTCACAGATTGTGCTTAGCAAGTAAATACTCTCTTGGATTGAAGGGAGCGCTGAGAGATTAGCCTGAACAGTTAACGATAGCATAAACGATGAGCGGCGCGTAAAACGGTGAAAGTGACCAAGTATCGGATGGTAATCCGATCGGATGGCAATCCGATCAGATGGCCAGTCGATCGGATGTTAATCCGTTTGGATGGTTATCCGATCGGATGGCCATTCGATTGGATTGACATTCGTTTGGTAAGGATGTGCTTGTGTATGATGGCTTTGAAGTTTTCATTGTAGCATTTTGAAAACAGAGAAGTATCTCTACCCTTCAGGTCGATCGATCGAACGACAGTTCGATCGGATAGCGATCTGATTGGCAGGACACTTAGTGAGAACAATTTCACAGCAGGATTGTCACTCGATCGGATTGCTATCTTATCGGGTGGCAATCTGTTAGTTACTGATGATCTTTGAAATTTTGAAAATGGTTAAGTGTCGAAGTTCCAAACGTCACATGGTCGGATGGTCGTTCGATCAGATGGCTGTCTGATCGGACGGCAATCCGTTCAGTGTTCAGAGCCTTGAAAGTTGAAAATGAAAGTTTAAGTGTGGAACCAAGTGCAAGCCGATCGGATGGCTGTCTGATCGGATGGCAATCCGATGGGACGGCAATCCGATCGGACGGCAATCCGTCCCAACGGCCTGATCGTCTTGGTACTTGATTTATTTGAAGGTTTTGCAGTTTTGATCGAGACGGTGTGATAACGTGCTAGATAATAGGAACCCCTTCTTGACCCAAGTGATCCGATCGAACAGGAATCACCCTAGTCCGACCAGTTCACGGTTCGATACGGTTGTTCGTGTTTAACCCGAAATCAGTTGTCTCTTAGATAGAATTCAGATCTTGAACTAACACATCACTAAGAAAGAGTAGAAAATCAGAACGAGCTCCGATTCTATCGGTTTTGAGTGCCTTGAGTGTAAAAGAGTTGAAAGAAAGGTGGAAACCTTTTTTCAATCCTTTTAACCATGAATATGTGTCGATCTATGCGAAAACATTGATTATTCATGTGGAAATCCTTCAGATCTAAGTTGTTCTTGGTGGAATGAAGCCAAACATTGAAGTTCATAAGAACTCCATGATGACATCACCCTAGAACACCTCAAATCCGGTGATTTCATGGTTAAAAGTTAAGATTCTAAGGTGAAAAAGATGAAGGATTTGTTAGTGCATGCGTCTGTCGATTTCGTCTTGTATCGAGTCTTGCATTGTTCATGGCACGAAGATCAAGAAAACAAGACATAAAGTTATTTTCGCTTGAAGAGTGCTAATTCTGCTTGGATGCTTAATTCCGTTTGAACATGTAATCTCGTTTGGACATGTAATTTCGTTTGTAATAGTAATTTCTCTTGAGTGAGTAATTTCGCTTGAGTCTGTTTCAAGCGGAATTACTAAGTCTATAAATAGGTGATATTCTGTTTCATTTGAAACGGGATTAGAAAGTGTATTTCCGACGGCGAAGCTCTGTCGAAGTGTCTACAGAACTGTAATCGTATCAGAATCAATATACAAGACAGTTTAAAGTGATATCTAGCTGAATTCAACTCATCATGTCTGTTTCTGCCTTTCATTTTGAGTAGAACACCTCTGATCGACTCATTTCGGCTCCGACAACGATCCTAAAATTGGTATCAGAGCACAGGAGGAGGAGTTCTACAATTTTCAGCTTGATTTCATCTCATTTTCTTACTTCTACACCTTCTTTTCTTAATTGGATAAGTTTTACCGGTTAAAATGGCCTGAATTTTTCACAACATAAGCGTAATCCTGTTTTAACAAAGCCTTGAGAGAATTAGACCAAAATTCACCTTAAAAGTAACAAAAATGGACTAAAACTCTAATTTCGTTTAAACGTGTTGTCTAATTCCGCTTGAAAAGTTGAGGCCATTTCAAACGAAATAACTAATTCCATTTGAATTCCATATAATTTCGCTTGAGAGGTGTTATTCCGTTTGAAACATTTCAAGCGAAATCAGTGATTTCGCTTCAGTGTACTATTTCGCTTGAAACCTTAATTTCGTTTGAAGTTGTTTGTGCAGATTAATTTTGTTTGAAGTGTTAAGCAGGGTAATTTCACTTGGAAGTTAATCTCGCTTGAAATTGTCTGGTTTGAGAAATTTATTACTGAATCATGAGTGAAGAATTTTACAACGCATTTGCAACATCCCCGACTACTCCAGCTACCATTGCTCAAAACATGAACTTGGAAAATGAGACTGGAACTACGCAAAAACCCCCGAAGCTAATGAGCATTGAGGAGTATTACGGTTGGAAAGATTGGTTTGAGAACTGGGTTCAAGCGAATCATTTGAGATCTTGGGAGTGTATTTTGAAGAAATATGTATTACCACGTACTGATCTGCAAGTTGAGAAAACAATTTCTGAATTCACTGATAAAGAACGAGACAAGTACAAAGCTGAAAAGATGATGATCAGTCTACTTCAGCAAGCTATTAAAGAAGATATCTTTATATTGCTTCAGCATGACAAAACTTCAAAATCAATTTGGGATGCTCTTAAAATTAAATTTGAGGGAAGTGAGAAGATGATCAAAACTAAAAAGGCTTTACTTAAGAAAGAATTTAATCTATTCACAAGTCTGCCAGGGGAAGATACAAAGAAATTGATTGAAAGATATTGCCATTTAGCGCGATCTATGTCTTTGTTAAGCATAACCAAAGAACGAGAGGAATGGGTCGACAAATTAGCTGATGCTTTACCTCAGAAAGAGTGGGGTACATTTTTTATGATCTTAAAGAACACCGGAGAATATGATGGTTTGACAATTTCTCAGTTCATCGAGAAGATTGAAGGTCAAGATCTTGAACAGCAAAAGATTGCGAGGATGAATAATCCGAGTGGTCAACAAGATGTGAAAATGTATTACAAAGGCAGTGTTCAAGAGGTTGAAATGAGTCCGAAAATCCAAACTGCTTTTAGTGCTAGGAATTCATCTGGAACTTTTGAACAAAATCAAAATAGCAGCAGTGTTTTTTCTTTATACCCGAGTGTTAATCCAAAGAGTTCAACTTCAAGTTTTCACTCTCAAAGTTCAAAAAGTGGAAATGGTTGTGTGATACAGTGTAACATTGATCTAGTTCTGATTATTTGATTGATAGAATTTTAGGGACATTTTAGGGACATGTTTAATAATCAGTAACAAAGATTATTATTCTTTCACATTTCCAAAATTCTCGTTTTATGGTCAAAAGGGCATTATGGTCAACATTAGGCAATTAACGGGAACGCGTAAACGAATCGGACCATCAACGAATCAATCACAGAGGGTTATACTATCATGCAACCCAATCCTAATGAAGATCTAAGGCATTTCTAAACCCATGTAAATCGGTGAATTAAGTCTTCTGAGCACAAGACCTTAGACTGTAAGAAAATCAAGGATGCTACGTGCTATAGCTGCAACGAGAAAGGGCACATTAAGCCATGCCATGAAACCAGAAGAAGGTAAAAAGACCAACGCTAGGGTCTTCAGAATGGATGCTAAGGAAGCAGTGCAGGATGATAACGTGATAACAGGTACCTTTCTTATAAATGATGTTTACGCAAGAGTGCTATTCGATTCAGGAGCTGATAAATCATTTGTAGATAATAAGTTTTGTAAGCTGCTGAATTTACCTGTTCAGACCCTAAGTGTGAAATATGAGGTGGAATTGGTAGATGACACCTTAGAAACTGCCTCAACCGTGTTAGATGGATGTTTCATATCCATTAGGAACCACTATTTTCCTTTGTCCATACTTCCTTTGAAGTTAGCCGGTTTTGACATAGTTCTAGGCATGGACTGGTTATCTCATAACCAGGCCCAGATTGTCTACAATAAGAAGGAAGTGGTTATCAAGACTCCGTCTGGTGAACCACTTACCATTCAGGGAGATACCCAGTATGGACTGCCTGAGCAAGTGTCTATGCTCAAGGCCTCTATGTGTCTGAAGAAGGGTTGTGTCATCTACATGGCGCAAGTGACTATTGATGAGCCGAAACCCAAGATTGAGGATATCCTCGTCATTTCTGAATACCCTGAAGTTTTTCCTGAAGAGCTACCTGGTTTACCACCAGATAGACAAGTAGAATTCAGAATTGACATCATTCCTAAAGCAGCACCAGTAGCAAGGGCGCCTTATAGGTTGGCACCAATAGAAATGAAGGAATTAAGAACACAACTAGACGAATTGCTAGCCAAAGGTTTCATTAGACCTACTTCGTCTCCATGGGGAGAGCCAATCCTATTTGTCAAAAAGAAGGATGGATCGATGCGTCTGTGCATCGATTACCGTGAGCTTAATAAGGTAACTATCAAGAATAGGTATCCTTTGCCCAGAATCGATGACCTGTTCGATCAACTTCAAGGGGCAAGTTACTTATCTAAGATTGACTTAAGGTCAGGATATCATCAACTGAAGGTTAGAGATGAAGACGTACACAAGACTGCATTTAGGACTCGTTATGGTCATTATGAGTTCTTGGTGATGCCTTTTGGGCTCACTAATGCACCGGCCGCATTCATGGATCTCATGAATCGCGTCTGCAAGCCTTACATGGATAAATTTTTCATCGTCTTCATCGATGATATTCATATTTACTCAAAGAATCAAGCTGATTATAAGAAGCACCTCCATTGCATTCTGAAACTGCTTCATCGAGAAAAGCTCTACGCCAAATTCTCTAAGTATGAATTTTGGCTTCGTGAAGCCCAATTTCTTGGACATATGGTTAGTGAACGTGGAATCCAGGTAGATCCCGCTAAGGTTGAAGCGGTCATGAATTGGCAAGAGCCGAAAACGCCCACAGAGATTCGAAGTTTCTTGGGATTGGCAGGATATTACAGACGTTTCATTGAAATTTTTTCAAGGATTGCTGCACCCCTAACTTCTTTGACTAGGAAGAATATTAAGTTCAACTGGGGACCGAAGCAACAAGAATCCTTTGATATCCTTAAGCAGAAGCTAAGCAATGCACCTGTGTTGATTTTCCTGATGGAATAGAGGAGTTTGTGGTATACTGTGATGCATCACACACCGGTATGGGATGTGTGCTTATGCAGAAAGGCAAGGTTATTGCCAATGCTTCTCGACAGTTAAAGGTGCACGAAAAGAACTACGCCACCCATGACTTGGAATTGGGTGCCGTTGTATTTGCACTAAAACTTTGGAGGCACTACTTGTATGGAACTAAGTGTGTGATCTATTCTGATCACAAGAGCCTTCAACATCTGTTTAACCAGAAGGACTTGAACATGAGGCAGCAACGTTGGATGGAAACTTTGAATGATTATGATTGTGAGATAAGATACCATCCTGGCAAGGCAAATGTAGTTGCCGACGCCTTAAGTCGAAAGGAAAGAGTGAAGCCTATAAGGATCAATGCCAAGAGCATTGAGATAAAGAATGGTTTGAATGAAAGGTTGTTAGCTGCGCAGAAGGAAGCTGTGCTGGAAGCTAACTATCCTAAAGAAAAGCTAGGGGTAACTGAAGAACAATTATCCTATGGCAAGGACGGAATTCTGAGGTTAAATGGACGAATATGGGTTCCTGTTTATGGAGGACTTCGAGATATTATCCTCCAGGAAGCCCACAGTTCTAAATACTCCGTTCATCCTGGAGCTGACAAGATGTACCAGGATCTGAAAACAAATTTTTGGTGAATAGGCTTGAAGAAGTCTATAGCCGCCTATGTAGCTAAATGTTTGACGTGTGTACAAGTCAAAGCTGAACATCAGAAACCGTCAGGTTTGCTACAACAGCCTGAACTTCCCACGTGGAAGTGGGAAATGGTGACAATGCATTTCATCACCAAATTGCCACATACAAGGAAAGGAAATGATACTATATGGGTCATAGTAG
Organism: Helianthus tuberosus; assembly: GCA_030545235.1. Lineage (NCBI taxonomy): Eukaryota > Viridiplantae > Streptophyta > Magnoliopsida > Asterales > Asteraceae > Helianthus > Helianthus tuberosus. Next base: position 181,248,394 of record CM060411.1, read on the forward strand.
ATAGACTGACTAAGTCAGCACATTTCCTACCCATTAAGGAGACCAATAGCTCCGACATGTTAGCCCAATTATACGTGGATAAGATTGTATCTTTGCATGGCGTACCAATGTCTATTATCTCTGACAGAGATACGAGATACACATCACATTTTTGAAAAAGTTTCCAACAATCTTTGGGCACCCGCTTAAATTTTAGTACGGCTTACCATCCTCAGACGGACGGGCAAAGTGAGCGTACAATCCAAACTTTGAAAGACATGCTTCGAGCATGTGTGATTGACTTAGGTGGTAGTTGGGATAACCACCTACCATTAGTCGAGTTCTCCTATAACAATAGCTAGCATACAATCATTAAGGTTGCGCCCGTCGAAGCCTTGTACGGTAGAAAGTGCAGAACGCCCGTTTGTTGGGCGGAAGTTGGAGATGTCCAACTGACAGGTCCTGACATAGTCTTTGAAACGACAGACAAGATTGTCCAGATTCGTGACCGCCTGAAAGCTGCCAAGGATAGGCAGAAAAGTTACACAGATTTAAAGCGTAAACCTCTGAAATTCGAGGTAGGCGATAAAGTTCTACTTAAAGTATCACCCTGGAAAGGGGTAATGCGATTTGGTAAGAAGGGTAAGCTAAGCCCAAGCTATATAGGACCATTCGAGGTCATCGAATGTGTCGGATCAGTGGCTTACAAGTTAAACCTGCCTGAAGAGCTCAGTGGAATCCACAATGTATTTCACATCTGCAATCTGAAGAAATGTCTAGCTGATGAGTCACTAGTCATACCACATACAGATGTACCGATCGTAAAGGTAAAATGGGACGCCCGTAGAGGTCCCGAGTACACGTGGGAGGTAGAGTCCACAATGAAGGAAAAGTACCCTCATTTGTTTCAGTAAATCTCGAGGTCGAGATTTCTTTTAAGGGGGTGAGGATGTAACACCTCGAAATTTCATGTCCAATAATGTATTGACACGTGTCATAAGCTTTGAACGTGTGAAAGAATACTCTAGAGGGACTAAAGTTGACGAAACAAAGAAAGTATGTGAATATAAAGGTTCAAATTGTCAACAATGGATAAATATACTCTACATTAACCCTACATGATGTTTATACTCTTAAACGAATGAATCATGGATCATACGAAGCTAATTGTGAAAGAAAGTGAGAGATTACAAACTACAGGGATTAAATGTGTCGACATGTTTAAGGTATACCTCTGAGTGACCTTTTAGCAAACCCGAAGCTTTGTAACAATAAATTATGCTCACTAGAATGCATGATAAAAATTTCACCAAGTTTCGTTAATATATGAGAAAGTTATGATAAAATTCGTATGCGAGGGGTTAAAAGCGTCAACGTTGAAATTTATGACTTTCGGGAAGTCAAAAGTTAACCAAGGACTACACAAAGATTGGTTATGCCTTGGAGTCCTTGGAAATCAATTTAGAGGGCTTATAATGCAAGAAATAAAGGTAAAACAACTTTTAGAAGGACCGGGGACCAAAACTGCAATTAACAAAAACTTGTTTACCTGAACCCGACCCTCACACGGGCTGCGTAAGGCTACTGACAATCCTTACGCGGGCCGCGTGCGACTGTCAGAACTAGAAAAACATGACAGGTGCCTGTCCAGCCTTGTAACCGACTCTAATGCCTTGTTTTGCATACCATGGGCGACCCCAACTGGTTTTTAGGCACTAGGGGCACTTGTAAACATCTTGGTTCAAATCCTAGACTTGCTTGGCATGATCTTGGGAGATTAAGACCCATATAAATAGAGCACTAAGTTGCAACTTTTTGATCATTCATTCAACTTCACTTCTGATTATTTCTGGAGCACAAGAGCCCTCCCTAAGCATCACAAGTCGTGCATAGGACCTTGGTAAGTACCCTTAACCTTCCTTAATCGTGTTTTGCTTAGTTATTAGCTTAAAAGTCAAACCGTCGTAATTAAGGTTTGACTTAACGAATAATCGCTATTGGTCCACTAATTAGTCAAAGTAAAGGTAGTTATAAGTTGGTAATTATGTGGGCACTAAACCCTTTAAAGGGCACCCTCTGATTCCCGTCCTAACTAAGACTTTTGTCGGGTCAAAGTTGTTTATAAAAAGTCAACAAAATCTTAATTTTCAAATTAACGCATAATTAGCAATGTAGAAGACGTGTAACCTATTTTATCACTCATATAACTTGGTAATTAGTATAAGAACTGGTCTAAGCTTGTTCGGTCCGACAATTTTCTATTTAGGCTCGGTTCGGAACCGAAAGTCGCAAAACTTTGACTTTTGCTTTGACTTCAGTTCTGACCCGATTTAGATGGGTTTAGAAATACCTTAGAGCTTCATTAGGACCGGGTTGCATGATAGTATAACCCTATGTGATTGATTCGTTGATGGTCCGATTCGTTTACACGTTCCCGTTAATTGCCTAATTTTGGAAATTTGAAAGGACAATAATCTTTGTTACTGATTATTAAACATGTCCCTAAAATTTCACATCAATCGGAGGTCTAGATTAGGAGTTATGCTCAATAGCGTAATTATAAAGCTTTTTATTAATTAAACGGCGTAATTAGCGTAAAGCCTATCTAAACCAAATTTTTGACACCAAACCTTTTACTCACTGATGTAATATAATATTTTGGGATTTTTGAAGATTTTTTATTATTTTTATCCTAATCATAACCTAAGGTTATTGCCTTAATTCGGTAATTACCGATTTTACCCTTTTAGCTTATAAAACGAGTTTTACATACCCAATTGATACAAGGCTTTTTGCTACTGATTTCATTTGTTAAATAAAATATTTCAAACTTTATAAACTGCTTAAAAACTCAGATTTCCTATTTAAACCCGAAAATCGCTTAAACCGGTGTTAACGCGTTTTAAGCGCATAGTATGAGTTAAAACTATCTTAGACACATGAGACTAAATACCTACTGATATAACTTATTAAAATAAGTAATTTTACTTATTATTTCAGGCCCGAACATCAGAGTTATATGTAATCTCTTTTATAATCCTTAAAATGACCAAAATACCCCTATGGGGCTTAATTAGTGATTAAACTCGTTTTGGGCATAATGGAAGGTATCCTACTGATATCACAACATATTTAAGGCATATTAACTTAGGAAACCTGTTCGTAACTCATTCGGTTACCCGTTATGCGTTATTCGCGTTCGGTTCGGTTTATGTAACTAGTTTGCATAAATTAGCCGAAACGGGTCAAACCATATCATTATTATCTCAAAATCCAGAATGTGTTTAGTTTACCCATATTATACAAGTCTTCAAACTTGTCGGGTCTAAATCACATTCTATTCCGGTCTTCACTTAATCATGCGTTCGAACCGTATTTTTCCTTTAAAACTAACCGGTCTTAGCTTAGGCTTAATTAAAGACCCGTTAGGATTCTAATAGGTTATTATAAACCTTCATTCCAGAATAGGAGACCCGGTAAAAGCTACGTGCACTTGCTTGTTGTGATTATTACTTGCAAAGGTAAATACTTTTAACTTATTTTCCCTTATACGGGCTTGGGGTACGGTATATAAAATACCGCTTGGTCGGGCATTGAATCTTTAATCGTATGAAGGTTAAATTATTGAAATGACCCGTTTAAATTGTTTTGTTTGCTTAAAACCTTTGGGGGGTTAATGACCATGTCCCGGATATCCTTGGCATCAATTTACGAAATGGCCACGACCTTAGCACGCGCGTGTAGGCATACACCCGCTAGTGCATATATAAATAATGAGGTATAACCGCCGGTTATGGGAATAACCCGCCGCGGGACTATATCATGTGGTGTGTCTATTAATCTTTAACCCGGTGTTCAACCCGGGCTACTGAACGTATAAGAAACAAGTAATTCTTTTACATGTTTATATATTCAAATAATTATCCCAAGTTATAAAGAGTTTTGTGCCACGTGCATTCAAATCAATTTTATTAAACTTTCAAAATGAGTCGGTTAATTGTATTTACCAGTGTAAACTGACGTATTTTCCCAAAAAGATTAAGTGCAGGTACTACTCGAAATAGGTTGGCCTTCTCCTTAGCATCAATAAGAGTCTCGCAAGCTTGGATGCATTTCAGTCTGTTGAACAAAGTTTCTTGTTATTTGATCCACCTGTGGATTATTTTCAACTGCTTTGTGATACTTAATATTACAATTTTATTCGGTTGAAATAAATCTATCTTTTGCTTCCGCTGTGCATTTAAATATTGTGTTGTTTGACTATAATGATATCAACTACGTCGCGATACTCCCCACCGGGCCCACCGGTAATACGTGGAAATATCGGGGTGTGACATTAGCCGTAACAAACAACTGCGGGTACTTCGCCTTCATGTCGCTTTCGAGTTCCCAGGTGAACTTTGCGCCTCGTTTGCCTTCCCAGCGAACCTTCACAATGGGAATACGTGAGCGTCTGAGCACCTTGGTTTCTTGTCCCACGATCTCGACAGGCTTTTCCACGAAGTGTAATGTTTCGTCCACTTGCAAATCCTCAAGAGGGACATTTAATTCCTGGTCGGCCAAGCACTTTCTGAGGTTCGAAACGTGGAAAGTCGGGTGGACATTACTAAGTTCCTCCGGTAGTTCGAGTCTGTAGGCCACTTTCCCAATCCTTTCCATAATTTTAAAGGGTCCAACATATCGAGGCGCGAGCTTTCATTTCTTTCCGAATCTGATCAACCCCCTTCCAAGGTGCAACCTTTAGGAGTACGTGATTGCCAACGTCAAATTCAAGGGGCTTGCAGCGTCTATCGGCATAACTTTTCTGTCGGCTTCGAGCTTTCAGCAGATTGTCTCGGATTTGGAGGATTTTGTCAGTCGTTTCTTGCAACAGCTCAGGACCGGTAATTTGCGCGTCTCCGATCTCGTGCCATACAATAGGCGATCGACATCTCCTTCCGTATAATGCCTCAAATGGTGCCATTTGGATGCTAGAATGATAACTGTTATTGTACGAGAATTCGACCAAAGGTAAGTGCGCGTCCCAATTACCACCGAAATCTATGACACACGATCGGAGCATGTCTTCAAGGGTGCGAATCATTCTTTCAGTCTGACCATCGGTTTGAGGATGAAAAGCGGTACTTAGATTAAGCGTAGTACCGAGAGCAGATTGGAACGTTTCCCAAAGTCGCGAGGTAAACCGACCATCGCCGTCAGAGATGATGTCACGAGGCGTCCTGTGTCAACAAATGATCTCGTCGGTGTAGATTCGGGCTAATTTTTCTACCTTAAAGTCTTCTCGTATCGGCAGAAAATGAGCTGATTTAGTCAAACGGTCGACCACAACCCAAATGCTATCATGACCAGATTGAGTGCGCGGAAGTTTTGTTATAAAGTCCATAGCTATACTCTCCCATTTCCACATCGGAATCTCGGGTTGTACGAGTAAGCCAGAGGGTCTTTGATGCTCAGCCTTGACCTTGGAACAGGTCAGGCATTTCGAAACATAGATTGCGATATCCTTCTTCATGCCCGGCCACCAGTACTTGTAGCGCATGTCCTGGTACATTTTGTCAGCAACGGGATGAATAGAATATCGAGATTTGTGGGCTTCGTCCATCAGAAGTTGTCGTAAGTTAGTACGCTTGGGAATCCAAATTTGGTACAAATAATAAAAGATACCATTCGATTTATTCTCGAGTTGGGCGCCATCGTTTAGAATCCTTTCCTTCTTCAAAGTTCGCTCGGTAAAACAAGCATGCTGAGCGTCACGGATGAGGGTTTCGAGATGTTGCTGGGCTTAAACATTATGAACACTTAGCAGATAGCTTCGTCGGCTGAGACCGTCGACAACGACGTTTGCATTGCCTGGATGGTAACGAATCTCACAGTCGTAATCGTTGAGCAGTTCTACCCACCGGCGTTGACGCATATTCAGTTCCTTCTGGTCAAAGATATGTTGTAGGCTCCTATGATCGGTGTAGATCGTACACTTGGTACCATAAAGGTAGTGTCGCCAAATCTTTAACGCAAAAACAACTGCGCCAATCTCGAGGTCGTGTGTGGTGTAGTTCTTCTAGTGGATCTTGAGCTGTCGAGAAGCGTACGCGATAACCTTGTCTCGTTGGATGAGAACACAACCAAGACCAAGGTTCGAGGCATCGCAGTAAACTACGAAATCGTCGTTTCCGTCGGGCAGTAAGAGCACGGGAGCATTGCAAAGCATTGCTTTGAGAGTTTGAAAGGCTTCCTCTTGTTTAGTTCCCCAAACAAAAGGTTTGTCCTTATGCGTAAGAGAAGTAAGCGGCACAGCGATCTTAGAGAAACCTTCGATAAAACAGCGATAATAGCCTGCCAGTCCGAGAAAAGAACGGACTTCAGACGGATTCTTGGGTGTAACCCAACTTTTAACAGCTTCGATCTTCGCGGGGTCAACGTGGATACCTTGACTATTGACAATGTGAACCAAGAATTGGACCTCTTCCAACCAAAATTCACACTTGGAGAACTTGGCATAGAGACGGTTTCCCTAGAGCAACTCAAGAACCAAACGTAGATGCTGCGAGTGTTCGGCTTTTGACTTGGAATAGATCAGGATATCGTCGATGAATACGATTACGAAACGATCAAGGAAGGGTATGCACACTCGATTCATTAGATCCATGAAAACTACGGGGGCGTTGGTCAAACCAAAAGGCATGACAACGAACTCATAATGACTATAGCGGGTTCGAAAGCGGTTTTGGGAAAATCATCCTCTTGAATGCGTAACTGGTGATAGATTGAGTGTATATCGATCTTCGAGAAACACGTAGCACCTTGTAGCTAATCAAATAAATCATCGATTCGAGGCAAGGGATAACGATTCTTGATAGTCAGCTTATTCAACTCCCTATAATCAATGCACATCCGGAACGAACCATCATTCTTTTTGACGAAAAGGACAGGCGCGCCCCAAGGAGAGGTGATAGGGAGAATAAAGCCTTTATCAAGTAGTTCCTAGAGCTGACTCGAGAGTTCACGCATTTCAGAAGGAGCGAGGCGATAAGGCGCTTTAGCAACAGGGTTTGCTCCAGGAATGAGGTCGATTCGGAAATCGATATCACGAGCGGGTGGTAAACCGGTTAGATCATCGGGGAAAACGTTGGGAAATTCACAAACAACGGGAACGTCTTTCACTTCTGGGTTTCCTTTCTTTTCCTTCTCCGCTAATACAATGTGTGCCAAGAAAGCTTGGTACTCCTTGCGGAGATACTTGCTAGCTTGGACACACGACATGAGTTTAAGGCCTTTCGAAGGAGTTTCGCCATACACACAAAGTAGATCACTGTGTGCCAAGAAATCTTGGTATTCCTTGCGGAGATACTTGCTAGCTTGGACACACGACATGAGTTTAACGCCTTTCGAAGGAGTTTCGCCATACACACAAAGTAGATCACCATTAGAGATTGAGAAACAAATCATCTTATCAAAACAAACAACTTCAGTACGATTCTCGTGAAGAAAATCCATGCCTACTATGACGTCATAACTACCGAGTTGCATTGGAATAAGGTCGATAGGGAAGACGTGATTGTTGAGTTCGAGCGTACAATCACGTAGAACAGAATTGACGGCGACGGTTCTTCCAGTAGCAACTTCAACATCGAACGTCGAGGGGAGATGGGCGCGCTTACGATTAAGGAGCTTTTCGAATTCAAACGATACAAAACAGTTATCGGCTCCAGTATCAAATAAACACGTAGCATATATACCATTCACAAGGAACGTACCATTAACCACATTGTTACCTGCTTGAGCCTGGCGAGCGTTAATGTTGAAAGTACGTCCGTGGGCTGCTGGTTGTTGCTGCTGTTACTGAGGCTGCTGTTGTTGTGGCTCTTGCTTAACCACTCGATTGGGGCACATGTTTGCGAAGTGGTTGGGATCACCACACGCAAAGCAAGCTCTAGCATGAGCCACGGGTGCAGGAGCTGCTTGATGGCCATGAGGAGCAGTAAGTAGAGCTTGTTGAGCAGGAGCTTGACCATGAACTGGAGCTGGTGTTTGACGTGGACCTGTACGGCAGTTGGCGGTGAAGTTGCCGTACATGTTGCAATGCACACAGTATCTGCAAGCGATTCCTATAGGGTGGTGGTAGGTACAAGTAAGGCAAGCCAGGTGAGGACCAGTATACGCACGCTTTGCCGGCGGTGCGTTGGTGACTGGTGCCGCTACTTGGCGGTGTTGAGGTTGCTGTGGTGCTGGTACTGTTTGGAGCGGAGCTGCAGTGATCGCACAGTTCTTGTTGCTGGAACTGCTATTGTTCTTTTTCTTGCATCTCGAGAGCTTGGATGACTGAGGAGCGGTGGCGGTTTCAGCGGTTGAAGCAGTGGTAGCTTGATGCAGATTCTTGGGAGCTTTATCCCAGTAACTAGACTTGACTCGCTTGTCGTTGATCTCAGCAGCGAGTAGAAAAGTTTCCTCAATTTTCGTTGTCTTTGCAGCTTGAACGAAATCAGCCACGCAATTCGGAAAAGCACGGATATACTTCTTGATGGTGATTTCAGGCGTGGTAACTTGGCTAGGACAGATAATACTCAACTGCTTGAAGCGAGCAGTCAAACCAGCATTGTCACCGTATTTCTGCTTAATATGCCAGAACTTGTCCTCCAGCTTTTGGCGCTCGTGGGGAGGGCAGAACTCTTGCATCATCACGTCCTTCAACTCATCCCACGTCAGCCCGTAAGCTGCATCATTTCCTCATTTTTTTCTCTCGGCCGTCCACCAATCTAGCACTCGGGATTGGAAGACGCCAGTTGCGTTCAGAGTACGGAGATTGTCAGGACAGCCACTTTGGCGCAGGGTGACTTCGATAGAATCAAACCATTGAAACATGGCCGTAGGCCCATCTTCACCGGTAAACTCTTTCGGGCTGCAGGCTTTGAACTGCTTGAAGCTGAAAGCAGCTTTAGGAGCATCAGTCCTGGATTATTCAGACGATTTGCTAGCGTTTTCATTCAGCTCACTAGCAATCTGAGGGATAACTTTCGCCATTTGCTTAGCGACGAGAGCGTCGATGCGTTTGTCATCATGATTGCGGCGAGTAGACCGAGAATGAAATGATCCAAATGACGACATTGTCTGCAACAGAGAGCGCCATAGGATTTAAAACGTTGTTCGATTATTCCTAGTATAGTCTATCCATTCACCATAAAGCTCAGCAACACATCAAACATATAAGCATATAAGCACGTGAACACAGAAGCACATAAACATATAGAGCACAGAAGCACATAAGGCAGTCAGAACACAGAAACCATTTCTCGTTTTGCACGTATTCACCTATCCTATTTTGCACGTATTCACCCACATGTGATGACTGTGTTCCTATATCATACAAGTTTTGCGCGTTCGAGGGTAGCGATATGCGATTAGCGAGTACACAGTGAGTAGTATAGCATGCGTTTATCCACAAGTAGCAGCGATTTGTTAACGATTATGTAGTGTGTTATGTGATAAGCGGAGCAAGAAGCGTCAGATCAAAACCAATAATATCTCAAAACGCTAACAAATAAGCATAAAACCACATAAAATCCCATGTAAAATGACAAATATCAGAGTCAGCAAATTGTGGGCTCAGAATTGAAACACATAAAATCAGCGATTGCGAGCTTGAAATCGAAGATAGACTGTCTAAGGCTTGATAGACGTCGACTACCCAAAGTGATTCGACTATTCACAAAGACTTCTGGTACACACTTTGGCTTTCGGGTCTGTGCTCTTGCCTCGATTTTGGGCAAACGGCGCGTATCCTTTCAGTTACAGTGTGACTTCAAGTCGTTGGAGTCCGTCGAGGCTTTGGTGAGAGTTTTGTAAAACCAAAATAGAGCACGGAACAATTTGTCAAGGTTCGGGTTTCACCCCTGACTCAACAACTTAGTTACTGTTTTGATAAAGTAGAGAGGGAAATTTGCATCGAAGTGTGGATTTCACTCCTGATTCAATGCAAATTCTCCTATTTATGGATAAAATTGCGGTTCGAACAAGCGCGTTGGTTGAGAGTTTGCGGATTTCACACCTAATCTCAACCTAATTACTCATTCATTTTCGAAAAATAGTGCAGTGGTATGTAGTGTTCAGCGAGTGCGAGCGAGAAATAGCGAGTAAACTCGTACAAGAGCCCATACTGGGTATGCACAAGTCGGTCTGTTGGTACTGAGACTATAGACTAGGTCGTTCTAAGACATCGACCCGGACTAGGTCGAGTCTTGCCTAATTCCCTATAGTTATAGCTCTGATACCAATTTGTCACACCCCAACCGATGACGGAAACATCGGGGCATGGCACTGAGCGAAACAGATTGTCGAGATAAATTCCATAATGACTAAATTACCAAATAGTTAATATTATGTCCCATACCATAACCCATTAAGTAATCTAATTATTACAAACATAGATATTCTCAAAACAAACATGTTTCGACAACTCATATTCAAATAAATAAATTCTCTTTGTTTCTAGACTCCATCCTACTTGATTCTTCAAAAGCAGGTAAAGCACAGCATCCTAAGCACCTGTCACATACATTAAAATAAAGGTCAATACACATAGTGTAAAGGTGAGCATACAAGTTTGATATAGCATAATAGAGTTTGAAATAGTTTACGCATAACCAGCATGTAACATGTAAGGTGCGAAGCTAGTAGGTTATCGACAATGAAATATGCACAGACTAGACTACAAGTTGTAGAATGCGCAACACATATCACCACTACGACATGTGAGAGGTAACCTTAACAACCCCTATCCACGACAGGTGCTGAGTCCAAACAAATAGTACTATCGTTGCTAAGGCGTCAGGCAACAATCACTGTGTTAACATAACATACAAGCATTCATCGAGTAACACGTATCATGCAGTAACGGTCAGCGTATAAATAGTGTTTGCGTTGTGTGATAGATGAGATTTAGAATAAGTAACGTATGTAACACCCAAAAGTGCGTAAGGCAAAAAGGGATCGAGTATACTCACAGATCGTGCTTAACAAGTAAACACTCTCTTAGATTGAAGGGAGCGCTGAGAGATTAGCCTGAACAGTTAATGATAGCATAAACGATGAGCGGCGCGTAAAACGGTGAAAGTGACCAAGTATCGGATGGCAATCCGATCGGATGGCCATTCGATTGGATTGACATTCATTTGGTAAGTATGTGTTTGTGTACGATGGCTTCGAAGTTTTCGTTGTAGCATTTTGAAAACAGAGAAATATCTCTACCCTTCAGGTCGATCGATCGAATAATAGTTCGATCGGATAGCGATCCGATTGGCAGGACGCTTAGTGAGAACAAGTTCACAGCAGGATTGTCACTCGATCAGATTGCTATCCGATCGGGTGGCAATTCGTTAGTTATTTATGATCTTTGAAAATTTGAAAATGGTTAAGTGTCGAAGTTCCAAACGTCACATCGTCGGATGGTCGCTCGATCGGATGGCTGTCCGATCGGACGGCAATCCATTCAGCGTTCAGAGCCTTGAAAGTTGAAAATGAAAGTTAAAGTGTGGAACCAAGTGCAAGCCGATCGGATGGCAGTCTGATCGGATGGCAATCCGATCGGACGGCAATCCGTCCCTACGGCCTGATCGTCTTGGCACTTGATTTCTTTGAAGGTTTTGCAGTTTTGATCGAGACGGTGTGATAAAGTGCTAGACAATAGGAACATCCTTCTTGACCCAAGTGATCCGATCAAACAGGAATCAACCTAGTCCGACCAGTTCACGGTTCGAGATGGTTATTCGTGTTTAACCCGAAATCAGTTGTCTCTTGGATAGAATTCAGATCTTGAACTAACACATCACTAAGAAAGAGTAGAATATCAGAATGAGCTCCGATTCTATCGGTTTTGAGTGCCTTGAGTGTAAAAGAGTTGAAAGAAAGGTGGAAAACCTTCTTTCAATCCTTTTAACCATGAATATGTGTCGATCTATGCGAAAATATTGATTATTCATGTGGAAATCCTTCAGATCTAAGTTGTTCTTGGTGGAATGAAGCCAAACATTGAAGTTCATAAGAACTCCATGATGACATCACCCTAGAACACCTCAAATCTGGTGATTTCATGGTTAAAAGTTAAGATTCTAAGGTGAAATAGATGAAGGGTTGCATGTAGATCATAGAAGTACAAGATTTAGGTTGAAAACTTACAAGAATCGCGAGGAATCGAGAGAAATGAGAGCTTGAGTGCGGCTGGTTCGAGTGAGGAGCTGTCACATCACAAATGATGTGACAGGGGGCTATTTATAGGGTTTCTATAAAAGGAAAGTGCGCAGAGTCGGATGGCGGTCCGGTCGGATGGCGGTCCGGTCGGATGGCAGTCCGATCGAATGGCCACCCGATCGGTTGGCCACTCGATCCAGGTGTCCGGCGCGATGAGTTTTGTCGATTCGATTCGCGTGTTAAGCATTGCGATGCGATTCGAGCGAGCGATGCAATAGTATTACCCATTAGTTACACAAATAGCTTAACTACTATATCTAAAATACAATCACTATAAATAACTTGCGTTTAGCGTTTGCGATTTAGATTGCGATGCGATAGAATTGCGATTGTGATTAAACACATCAACATAAACATAACATGCACAAGTAACACATAATAGCACACACGTAAAACAATATCCATAACACATATTTCGAGTTGCGAATGCGATAGCGATAAGTCGATTAGAGATTATATAGCGATTAAACCTCGATTATAAATAGATACTCTACATAATACAACTAAAGCAAATAAATAATAGAATCGGTTACAACTCAAAGAAGTCAAAACAGTAGTTGAGCAAGGAGTGACAAATAGCAATTAGCAATCTTTTCTTCCTTTGACTTAAATCTTGACTTTGACTTTGACTTTCGAAACACGGGGTGTCACATTTGGTAACGATTTGATGATTTAATGGTTTAGTAAAGTATCTTGTTCATGAATTTAGATGTTTATGCATGCTTATTACTTATTTAGACTTTTTTCATAGTTCCACTTGTGTTTTTGTGATGGTATGTCATGTATGAATGCTAGTTAAGTCGCCTACAGTGAGTTAAATACTAGTTGAACAGTGAGCTTAAAAAGTTTTATCAGCAAGAAATACTGCCGAGTGCATCCCAATTTAATCAAAACACGATTTTATATCTTTACAGTATTGAGAGCGATTACAATGTTTATATCTACCAAATTACCACCCACGGTACTGTCAATCCTGACTTGTGGTCATGTTACTATTCACAGTATTCGTAACAAGTAATGTATACAAAACCCCAACATACCGACAGTAATTCTAGAATACATAGACTCAATCACTGCTATTATAATTTAAAACAATTGAGGTTTTGTTAAAACAGTTTGTTATAAAAAGAGAATGACTCACATTGCTAGTTAAGATAACACTATAGCTTTCTGGTGACTTCCTGGTTATAATCTATTAAAATTAAACAATGCACACGTGTTTGTAAGATAACCCAATTTACATTAGCTATACCTCGAGACATAACTCCAACGACTGAGTCAGGCAGAGCCTCGACATGCGTTACGGAGCTCAAGATCAATCGGGCATAGTAACTAATACGTAACCAGGGGTTATAATACTTACAACAAGGCAGAGCTTCGCATTTTAGGGGTATTACTCCCTAGAGTTTTAGCTTATAATATTTAGAGAGAGAAAATAAATTTTGAACGAATTCTAACTGAGCCTCTCGACTCCTTATCTAGGCTGATCACAGGGCGGCTCGCGCCCCGCTACTCCCTGTGCTTAATCCTTCGCGGCCCGCGAGAAGCCGAGGGTAGGCCCTATCTTTGGCCAGTCACGAGTGTAGGTTTGACGCGTAACAGGACACGTGGCAGCCAGAGGGCTCGCCTGGTGTCACTCTGTCACGGCCCGCGACCAGCTGGGGTTGTCACACCCCCAAAATACCACATGCGGGAACCCTCGCGAGGCGTGTGACGTACCAGGATCTAGCCACCAATCACATTGAACTCATAACAATATTTCAAATAAAACTTTCATTTATTAAAATAAGCGTTACAAAACATTATTTATTATTCAGCGGAAGCATAATACAATAGTTAAGAACTTCGTAACCCAAATGTATAAAAGCCATTAGACTTGTCTCATAATTCCATCTAACTCGACCCATGACCACTCCAGTATCCCAGACAGCAAGTTCCAAATAATTGTACCTATAGACCTGCAACCATGCAGAAAAAGTGTATCAGCATAACGCTGGCGAGATCACTAATTTGTTAACCGATCGCTACCAAGTATTGATTTATGTCTTGTTGATAATCACTCGATACCGCAGACGTCTCCTTTTTGCCCCTCCTCAATGCTCTATCAAACATAGGTCATGATTTTAAAGTTATTAGTTCATGCCCGTCCTATCCAGGTTCGTCGTGAGGGTGCCAAACCTAATAGTGCTATCAACTAATAACCCCGTTGCCCTACAAGCAACTAGTTCGGTAGTATGATGGCACTTAAGTGATAGAAAGTAGTGAGTTATCCAACATCGACATTTACTGAAAACTGCCTCATATCCCCTACAAGGATATGGGTTTGTGAAAGTCTGTTCGTTACTGAAAACTGCCTCATATCCCCTACAAGGATATGGGTTTATGAAAATCTGTTTGTTTTGTTTGCCTGTTTGATTGTCCCCACCGGATGCATGCTTGTATTGAGATTAGTGAACTCACCTTAGATTTGCTCGGTATGTTATATTACTTTGTTTCACGTTGATCAACCAAGTCCTAGTACGATTATCATTACAATCAGTTTCGCATATCCTTAAATCATGAAATCAACATTTGCATACAGTGTATATCAGTTAATAGCACATACCAATTTCAAACATATCTTAACTGGTGATTACTACCACGTGACTTCTATTACCATTCAAACACATAGCATGATATTTTGTTCACAGTGTGCGATTCAAATAACATAAGTGTGCGGCCCGATTGTATATGCGAGAAGGCCTGCAGCCCATTAGTGTTGTGTACGGCCCAATAATCCCGGCCCAACGTGAAGTGTGCGATCGCATGAAAGTGTGCGATCATGACATAGGTGTGCGACGTGCTCCTTTTGTGCGATTGGGCTTGGGTTGTGCGATCGGTATCTAGTTCATGGGCTAGTGTGTGGCCCAACAACTTGTACACCCCAGTTGAGGGTGTGCGATTCTGGGCTGCTTGTGCGACCACCCGGCAGGTGTACGACCAGCACTAGATGTGCGATTAAATTGTGTGTGGTTGGCCAAAAAAGTGTACGACGGTTACAATTTATCACCAATTTATTCTCCTGATTTCTCGCAAGCACATTTTTCAATATTCAAAATAGATCAAACAGTTACATTCTATCTTTGCACAATCAATCAATTACATAATTAATTCACTACCTTAACTTTTCAAACAGTTTCATCATCATCATCATTCGAAATCAAACCAAATAATTTCAATACTCTTTCATCATGCATTTACATTTTTAAGCAATAATAAATTACCAATTAGCAGTTACATTGCCATACGAATCAAGTACCAATCATATTATCGAATATAGCCCATCATTGAATCATGATTTCACAGTTTTTGTGGTTCACTAACAGCCCCTAACCATCGTGATTCATGGACCGAAATTATATACTTTTGTTGCTTGCTCGTGAACCATGTATCCGACAAATCGAACAACATTATTATTCAACAAGTACTCATCATCATACATTAATCAGTAGCATCATCGATTCATCACAAATCACTAATCATTAAATCAAATCGGTTTACTAGTATTCATATTAACATATAAACAAGACCCTGTATCGTGATTTGTTTTCATATGCATAGCATGACAATACTAACAAGTATCACACAACCAAGATTAACAAGAACAATCAACTCTAAACTGGAATCAGTATACTAACCGGAGGGTAGAGAGCGTGCGAGAAAGATGATCTTTCCGATCCGAAGAGGGCTTCGAGAGGATGGAGAACTGCTGTCGACTTGTGTGCTTGGAAGGGAGTTAGGGTTTTCCAAAAGATTTCTGAAGGAGCAATGTGCATACATACCCCATATACGTATATAAGGAGGATGTGCTAGGCTCGGTAATGGGCTGGGAACTACAAGAGCCCAACTGTGCGACCGTGAAGGGGGTTGTACGCCCCAACAGAAATGTGCGGCCCATTAACTTCACTTTATACTTATTAGTTAACAAACTTAAGCAAATACAATTATAAAAACCAACGTATCGTGATTTGTTAATACATAACGATATTACTAAAGTGGGTCGTAGAATTAGGTATGGCTAACCTTGGAAGTTCGGGTTGTCACATCATCCCCAACTTGAAAGAAATTTCATCCCGAAATTTGATGAGCAGTTCCGGCGAAAAGCAGTGATAGCTTAGGATGACTGTGGATTTTCCTCGGGTGCCACATCATCCCCAACTTGAAAGGGAATTTCGTCCCGAAATTCACCAGTTGCATCAGGATAGTTTCAGCAGTTTGGGATTCGGTTGTGTTTACGAACCTTGACTTCCTGTCCCTAATTTCGATAGGTTCCTTGACGAGCTGTAATTTGTCGTTAACCTTTAGTTCTTGCAACGGCATTACAAGTGTTTCATCAAATAAACACTTCTTTAGATTTAAGACAAGAAAACATCGTGAATGTTACCCAACTCATCAGGTAACTCAAGTCAATAGGGAACCTTGCCGATTCTTTTCAAAATTTTGAACGACCCAACGTAACATAAATTAAGCTTGCCGCGCTTCCCAAAATGTACCACACCCTCCCAGGGTGAGACTTTCAACATGACATGATCGCCTGCAGCGAACTCCCTGTGTTTCCTAAGCTTATCAGCTTTCCTGGCGGTTGTGCGCTGCCGCCATACGACTTCCGATCTAAACAATCTTCTCAGGAGTTTTGAGTACAAGTCCTGGACCTGTGATTAGGTTGTCACCCACCTCAGCCCTACAAAGAGATCGTCATTGTCGTCCATACAATGCCTCGAACGAAGCTGCCTGAATACTGGAATGGTAACTGTTGTAGTAGGAAAAACTCTATCAAAGGTAAATGTCCTTCCAACCTTAACTCAAGTCAATCACACATGCTCGTAGCATGTCTTCGAATGTCTGGATGGTTCGTTCACTCTGACCATCTGTTTAAGGGTGTGATAAGCAGTGCTCATATCTAGACGTGGGCCACAGGATTTATGTGCGGCCTACCCCAAATCGGGTAAAAACGCATATCACAATCAGAGGTAATAGGAGTTGGCACCCCGTGCTTAAAACCTGCCTCTCTCAGAGTAATATCCACAAGCTGCAAAGACTCGTCAGTTTCCTATATTGCAGAAAGTGTGCTGGTTACGTGAGACAATCAACGATTACCCAGGTGATATCGTTTCCGTTTCGAGTTTTAGGTAGACCAGTGACAGGATTTGTGGCAGTCTGTTCCCATTTCCATATGGGTGTTTCTGGTTGCCGACACAAACCAGAAAGTTTTCGATATTCCACCTTGACTTTCGCAAAAGTCAAACATCGTTCACATACGTTGCTATGTGGGCCTTCATGCCCGGTCATTAGTACAAGATGATTAGATCCTAATACCACCTATCAAAACCCAGATGAATAGGATATCGAGACTTGTGTGCTTCGCCCTACACAAGTCCCTAAGGTTATCGTGTTGTGGGACCTATATTTGCTCCATAGAGTGGTGAATGTTGTCCGATTTTGCTAAAAGCTGCTTCCCCATGCTCTGCATGGATTCAGCATGAAGATTCTCCTCCTTCAATGCTTCAGTTTAGGCAGAATGAATCTGATCAGGTAAGATAGAGTCGTTGGTAAGCTGCAAAGCTCGTACACTTTTAGGTTTCACAGTCGTAATCGTTCAAGAGTTCCATCCAGCAACGCCGTCGCATGCTTAACTCCTTTTGGTCAAAGATATGCTGAAGGCCCTTGTGGTCGGTCTAAACAGTGCATTTGGTACCGTACAAGTAATGCCTCCAGATATGAATTCCAAAGACCAAGGCTTCCACCCCCGGTTGTGAATCGTGCAATTCTTCTTGTAAATCTACAACGGACGAGAAACGTAAGCTATCACTTTCTCACGTCGCATCATCATGCAACCGAGACTCTGAATCGAGACAACATGGTACACTACCAGATCACCTGCACCATCGGGTAGGGACAGTATTCAGTGCATTACAGAGTTTGGTTTCAAAGCTGAAAAGGCGTTCTCCTGTTTTGTCCTCCACAAACACACAGCACCCTGCTGTGTTAAAGCGATAAAAGCTGTGCGATCTTCGAAAATCCCTTGATGATTCTGCGACGGTACTTAGTTAGACCAAGAAATTGCCGCACCTCCGAAGGACTCTTCGGTGCCGATCAATTTCTAATGGAGTGGATCTTAGTAGAATCCAAGTCTATTCCCAATTCATTGACTACGTGACCAAGAAAGTGTACTTCTCGAATCCAGAAGTCACACTTAGAAAGACTTCGCGTGGAGTTACTCCTCCCTCTGGAGCTCTAAGATAAGATACATGTGCCGCTCATGGTGTTCCTTTCTCTTGGAAATTATTCAAAAAAACCATCAACAATCACGGTTGATGAATTCGTTGAGATGAGGTTTACACAAACGATTTATGTGATCCATAAAGCTGCTGGTGTGTTAGGTAACTTGAATGATATGAACAGAAAATCGTACTGACCGTACTGTGTTCGGAATGCCGTTTTAGGAACATCCTCCTCTGGGTCTTCCATCAGATGATAGTCCGATCTTAAGTCGATTTCCAAATAGGAGCTTGACCCCTGAAGCTGGTCAAGCAGGTCGTCGATGCAAGGTAAAGGTGACGGTTTCCGACTGTCACTTGGCTGAGTTTATGGTAGTCGATACACGTACGAAAGGACTCGTCCTCCTTTTTCCACGAATAGAGCTCGGGCTCCCCAGGGCGAGAAGATAGATCAATTAAAACCCCTGTCCAGTAGTTCCTGAGGTAGATTAAACAGTTCTTGCAACCTTCCTGGTGTGAAAAAATAGGGGGTACTAGAAATCAGGGTTGCTTCTGTCGTGATACAAATCTGATATTCCACCTGACGTTTTTTTTTTGGGGGGGGGGGGGTTGAGGGTAAACCTGGAAGTTCTTCAGGCTGCGTACTGATAACCAGTGATAGTGTGGTAGGGTAGCTGAAACGCTTCTAGACTTCCATAGTCGAACTGATACTGACATTCATTGAGTTTCCACCAGGGAGAGATATACATGCGATTTTTATCTTTACAAAGGTTTCTGCTCGATGCTTGGACAACCAGTCCATACTGACGACTATATCAAAGCTTCCAAAAGTAACGAGGAAAGAGTCAATGTCGAACACGTAACCTGCAAGTTTGAGTTTGCACCCTAAGCGAACGTGTGAGACTTCAATTGGCTTGCCATCAGCCACATCTACAACGTATCTGACTTCAAGAGGTATCGGGGTTGAACAGAACAGAGACGAAGTGATTAATTACCAAAAACGTACAGACCACCATGTTGCTATTATACCTGGCGTCGCCCACGCCAATCCTAAATGCTCTTCCACGAGCACCACTTCCAGTGTCGTTGTTATCGTTACGAGGATTCCCAACACCGTCATTGTTCCCTTGGTCGTTGACGTCTTGACTTAACAACGGCCAATCCTTGTCAAAGTCACCTTCATTTCCATACTGAAGGTTATGATTGTGAATACCTTGTTGTCACCGTGGCTATCGCCACTAATGTTGTTGCTTTGTGAACAGATCTCTGCGATCTTTCACCAAAAGAATCCACATGTCTGCATTTCTTGACATATCCTAGGATACTGTCCAAAGCGCTAGAAATTACACATCCCATACTCTGATCGATTGTCAGTGGTTATGCCCTGAGTGATTCACTAGGGTTGGCTCCCAAAGGTTGCTGACTAGGGTTAGAGACTCGATTGAAGTCAGTTTACGAGTGTTCGTTGTCGGTGAGCAGGGTCGTCCTAATACTCGGGTAGGTAATGTATCACGCTCATCCTCTTGTCCATCGGTCTTGCTAGGTGATTGAATAATACACGGTGTGTTGCTAGAGAATTGCAGAGGTGACCATACTTCAGGATTTGAGGCGTCAATTCGTTGAGTTCAAGTATACGAGAAAGGTGAGAAAAATATAGACTAAACATTCGACGCTGCGCCATCCAACTCAGGGACATTTGTACTAACACCTCACATTCTACATGGTTCGCTAGACATTCAGATGAGTGTTCAGGTAATACTCGACAGCATCGAGCTTCGTGAAGATTCAGAGGGAAGTGAAAGGAACACGTTTGAATAGGAGGCAATCATCACAATGACCCCTATAGATTGTTTGTGTTCTCATTAGATCGAATGATAGAACAGAACCCCTTTCACACTCGCTGGGTCTCACTGGGACTCACATGCACCCCACATTATTATTATGTGTGCACCCACAATAATATTGTGATTTGAATGCTCATCTCAGTTCCTCCTAACTCATGTCAAATGGTTCCTCAAACTCAAATCTCAAACGGAGGTTGTCAAAATGACAATTCACAAAAATTAAGGATTACGACATACTAATGACGCATCATAATGTAAACAAGCAATTCATGAAATTGTGCTATAGTGACGAGTGTATGTCCGTATGCTACATTATAAACAAGTGTACACTAGTCATGTAATGTATACAACAAGTGAAAAGACGAACCTTGCAATCTGGAGCTGAGTGTCATGGTCGTATTCTCGTATTCCGAACTGTTCGGTTATCGTCCAGTTTTATAAAAAAAAATTGAAACCAAGTTCACTATAACCAGTAGCTCTGATACCAATCTATCACACCCCCAAAATACCACATGCGGGAACCCCCGCGAGGCGTGTGACGTACCAGGATCTAGCCACCAATCACATTGAACTCATAACAATATTTCAAATAAAACTTTCATTTATTAAAATAAGCGTTACATCTAATAACCCTGTTGCCCTACAAGAAACTAGTTCGGTAGTATGGTGGGACTTAAGTGATAGAAAGTAGTGAGTTATCCAACATCGACATTTACTGAAAACTGCCTCATATCCCCTACAAGGATATGGGTTTGTGAAAGTCTGTTCGTTACTGAAAACTGCCTCATATCCCCTACAAGAATATGGGTTTATGAAAATCTGATTGTTTTGTTTGCCTGTTTGATTGTCCCCACCGAACGCATGCTTGTATTGAGAGTAGTGAACTCACCTTAGATTTGCTAGGTATGTTATATTACTTTGTTTCACGTTGATCAACCAAGTCCTAGTACGATTATCATTACAATCAGTTTCGCATATCCTTTAATCACGAAATCAACATTTGCATACAGTGTACATCAGTTAATAGCACATACCAATTTCTAACATTTCTTAACTGGTGATTACTACCACGTGACTTCTATTACCATTCAAACACATAGCATGATAGTTTGCTCACAGTGTGCGATTCAAATAACATAAGTTTGCGGCCCGATTGTATGTGCGAGAAGGCCTGCAGCCCATTAGTGTTGTGTACAGCCCAATAATCTCGGCCCAACGAGAAGTGTGCGATCGCATGAAAGTGTGTATCATGACATAGGGGTGCGACGTGCTCCTTTTTGTGCGATTGGGCTTGGGTTGTGCGATCGGTATCTAGTTCATGGGCTAGTGTGTGGCCTAATAACTTGTACAGCCCAGTTGAGGGTGTGCGATTCTGGGCTGCTTGTGCGACCACCCGGCAGGTGTGCGACCAGCACTAGATGTGCGATTAAAGTGTGTATGGTTGGCCAAAAAGTTGTGCGATCTGTTACAATTTATCACCAATTTATTCTCCTGATTTCTCGTAAACACATTTTTCAATATTCAAAATAGATCAAACAGTTACATTCTATCTTTGCACAATCAATCAATTACACAATTAATTCACTACCTTAACTTTTCAAACAGTTTCATCATCATCATCATTCGAAATTAAACCAAATAATTTCAATACTCTTTCATCATGCATTTACATTTTTAAGAAATAATAAATTACCAATTAGCAGTTACATTGCCATACGAATCAAGTACTAATCATATTATCAAATATAGCCCATCATTGAATCAAGATTTCATGGTTTTTGTGGCTCACTAACAGCCCCTAACCATCTTGATTCATGGACCGAAATTATATACTCTTGTTGCTTGCTCGTGAACCATGTATCCGACAAATCGAACAGCTTTATTATTCAACAAGTACTCATCATCATATATTAATCAGTAGCATCATCGATTCATCACAAATCACTAATCATTAAATCAAATCGGTTTACTAGTATTCATATTAACATATAAACAAGACCCTGTATCGTGATTTATTTTTGTATGCATAGCATGAAAATACTAACAAGTATCACACAACCAAGATTAACAAGAACAATCAACTCTAAACTGGAATCAGTATACTAACCGGAGGGTAGGGAGTGTGCGAGAAATACGATCTTTCCGATCCGAAGAGGGCTTCGAGAGGATGGAGAACTGCTGTCGACTAGTGTGCTTGGAAGGGAGTTAGGGTTTTCCAAAAGATTTCCAAAGGAGCAATGTGCATACATACCCCATATACGTATACAAGGAGGATGTGATGGGCTCGGTAATGGGCTGGGAACTACAAGAGCCCAACTGTGCGATCGTGAAGGGGGGTGTACGCCCCAACAGAAATGTGCGGCCCATTAACATCACTTTATACTTATAAGTTAACAAACTTAAGCAAATACAATTATAAAAACCAACGTCTCGTGATTTGTTGAAACATAACGATATTACTAAAGTGGGTCGTAGAATTAGGTATGGCTAACCTTGGAAGTTCGGGTTGTCACAGGGGTTGTCTGGGTCGCGCCCCGTGAGAGCCCCAAAATTCTGTTTTATTTGATTTTTATTAATATAAAGGTATTTTAAGCTCGTTTTTCGTATACGGAGTGTATTTTGAGACGTATAGGAGTGTTTTAAGGGTTTTGGGAGAGTTGTTATATAGGCTTCCTACGAGAATTAATTTAAGAAGAACGAATGTGGATATAACCTTGGTCATGTGCCCTTTTTGCGACGAATTCGAGGAAACAGTGGAGCATTTGTTCACTACTTACTCGATGGCTATTCGGGTGTGGTCGGCTTTCAGTGTTTGGTGCAACATCCCGCCGCTATTCTTTTTTGAGTTCAAAGACATTCTCGACATACACAAGTGCATTAAGAGTGGTAAGAAGGTGGAAAAGATCATTTACGGGATGGCTATGATAGCATGCCGGTGCATATGGAAAGAAATGAACGATGTGGTTTTTAAACAGAAAAATTGTAGTCCGAAAGATATCATAGGGGAAATAAAGTCGAGAGGTTATGCTTGGGTCAAAAATAGATCTTCACGTAATTATATTAGCTGGGCGGACTGGTGTAAATACTCATTGTACATGCGGTAATTTTTTGCCATTTGCCCGTTTAGGTCGGGGGTGTTGCTGTTTGTTTGGCCTTTTGTCCGTTTGAGTCGCACGTGCATTTTAATGAAGTTTAATTTTCAAAAAAAAAAAAACAAACACCAATCAATGAGCTTTATTGAATTGTGCAAATCAAGATAACAACTGTGTGT
Organism: Helianthus tuberosus; assembly: GCA_030545235.1. Lineage (NCBI taxonomy): Eukaryota > Viridiplantae > Streptophyta > Magnoliopsida > Asterales > Asteraceae > Helianthus > Helianthus tuberosus. Next base: position 181,271,985 of record CM060411.1, read on the forward strand.
TAGACGTATTAGGTCTTGTGTAATGCAGCGCTATGTTACGCCAATGCCCACTATAGCGCCTCATAGCGTCGCCCAACACCATTACAGGGGGCGCTATGGGGTAATTTTTTCCCCTCCCGCGATGTATATCACGGCGTGACCACTCTTTCCTCACTCACACACATCATGCATGCATGCGATACAAAGCCTCATACATATATAACCCCACTACACACTCAAGTTATATAAAGCCCCTCTTTTACACAATCCGTCACTTGTCGCATAACGCCCCACAATGGGCTTTATGATTACACACGGCCTTAAAAAGTAAAACAAGTAATTTAAGAGCATTTGACAAATTATTAAATAATAATAATAATATATTGAAGAGCTAATTTATTAATCAAAATTGAACCTTATTTATAAATTTGTATTACCTTGCATTGTATATGTTTTTATAATAACAAATAAAAATTATGTGACATTGATTAATTGTGGTGTTGTAGGCAAGATATTAGGCAAATAAAAAGAATGTTTTGCATAAATTTAATAAATTTTTCTATCTGATATAGTAATGTTAAATACATTTATTGTTAACATCCCGTGTGGGGGTTTGCATCAACTCGTACACATACAAATACAAACTGTGTCCAAAAATAAACAAACACCAATCAATGAGCTTTATTGAATTCAATAAATCTTTGTGCAAATCAAGATAACAACTCCAATCGTTTCTTCTAGGAAGTTTTACAAACAGATAATAACTCAATTAATTTCTAAGTATCATGCTAAACCTTCCGACATTTACGAATAATTCACACCTTTCAAAAAAAAAAAAAAAAAGCTTTCCGCATGACCTCGACCGCAACCCAACTACTTGGTTGTAGTTTCATCGTCATTCTTCTTAGACATTTCCTTCACAGCAATAAGATATAAAGTCCCCAAGATTGGCGCCACTAGGTACGTTGATAAAATATTTTCACTCCATGATTTTAATGTTTTTTTAAAATACTCTTTTAGAAAATCTGCAAAGAGATGTATGATCTTTTTGCAGAGTTCCTGAAACCAGGGTATGATTATCTCTTTGTTCTGAAAGAGCAAATGTAGAGCACCAAGACAGAGAAATTGTAGAGCACCACCTATCACCTGACCGACAGAAGTCATAAAATCAAAACGGAAATGGCTTACAAGAGGTTTTGGAGCATCGATAGTTGATTTCTTGTTCACAGGATCCTCTTTCTGAATGAACAAGCGGATACAATTAAAATTTGACATAAAAAACAAAATCAAAATCAAGTAAACGAATAAAACACCGAATTGAATTAAAATTTTAAATGGCTTACAACGGGGAACACAAATGTTGATTTCATCAAATCCTGTTTCAGAAATTCTGGCAAGTTTTCAACAAAAAATTGGAGAGCGCCTTTGACCTGACATCAAAGTCATAAAACAAAAATTTAATAGGATAAAAATATAAAACACCCAACAGAAGTCATAAAATCAAAACTAAGATGGCTTACAATGGGGGACACAAATGGTCTTGCTTTATCATTCATTGAATCCTCTTTCTACACGAACAAGCAAATTACAATAAAATTTTGAAATAGCAGAAAAAGGGAAGAACCACCATAAAACAAGAAAATATTAATAACACATGAGATGAGATATTAACTAAGGGGCTGTTTGTTTACCTCTTAATGAGGCTCTTAACGGTTCAGACCTTTTACTGGTTCAGCACTTAATGGTTCAGACTGTTTGTTTCGTGAGAAGATATCTGAATGATTCAGACATTTGCCTCTGAATGGTTAAGTATTATACAGAGTCTGAATGGTTAAGACCTCTAATCTGAATTGGTAAGACATTTGCCTCTGAAGGGTTAAGCATTATACTGGTTCTTAATGGTTCAGACTTCTTACGGGTTCAACACTTAATGGTTCAGACCTCTTACTGGTTCAGCACTTAACCATTCAAAAGTTGCCAAACAGCCCCTAACTCATTTGTGATTTTGATTCTCGGTGAGAGTATTATGCGAACGCAAGAAAAAAAAGGTGGTTAAATGAAGAAAGAAAAGAAGAGCTTACATGATCATTGGCCGGTCGCTTGTCGCGTACATGATCATTTTCACTTGTCGGTTTGTCGCTGTAATTAAACACAAATTTAATATAACAATGAATTCAAATAAAAAAGAATAACCGCTTCATAGCTAACTTTTTGTTTTTTACAAAATTTTTAAAAATACAATAAATGTGACGTAATCTAAATAAGATTAGTCATCTAAAAAATTAAAGATCGCAATCTCTAAAGCCATTGTATATTATGACATTGATGCATATCAATGAATCAAACACTAAATCATAAATGCATTTTAAAAGATATAAATGATTACCTTGGAAGCTGGGTGAAACGCACTCGTTGCCGAACATACAGCACACCTTCAGACTCCATTGTCGGGAACCTAGTGGCACAAGCACTCGGAGATTGAGCAGCTCGTCCATCTGATGATCCACTCGAACACCGGGGGCACCCCTGAACCGGCCATCGAAAAGGACACTGTAGATGCCAATCTTCATCAGTAAACATTAATTAACGCAAACCTTAAATAAAAAGCGTATATTGGGGTGTCTTACAGAATTTTCCTTGAAAGCAATCCATTGGCCGTTCTCTTTGAGTAACTGGATAAAGGTGATGCCACTACTGTGGAGAGCTATGGTAAAAGGGGTTCGGATATTTGGGTCCAGGTCTTTGATCAGGGCAACAGCGTACCAAAAATCTCTCTGTGCATCGAATTTAGCGGTTTCCACATTGGTGGTGGAGACCACACAGGGTGGAAGCTTTTTCTTGTGAAATAACGACAGCGGTGATGTGTGCAGAGGGGAAATCAGGGGGGTAGTGCGGCAGAGACGGATAGGGGGAGGGGTAAAAAAGCGACTGTTGGTGGTGGTTGCTGCTGCTGCTATTGAAAACCCCATTGCCATCGAACACATTTCCCTTTTTCTTTCGCTGGACCTTCTTTATACTTTAACCAGCTGCGCGCTGCTATGCATGTTTAGTAAGGAATTGTAGTTAGTTGCTGTGCATTTAATATATGAAATCGATAGGGAAAAGCACACGACAATTACCAAAAGGACAATATCATCCAAATGAACCATATCCGTAGCAGCAGCGACCGCAATAGAAAATTTAGAAATTAAAGTAACTTATTATACTACCAAAATTTTATACAAATAGAGATATACCCACAAAAATGAATAGGATTTGCCAAAAATCCTTGACGATCCTGAAAAATCATAAACCTTAGCATTAGTAGATGATTTAAAAAAAAAAATTGAAGTTGGAGCACGTCATAAAAACCTTCATACACTAAGCTGTTATATCATTACAGGTCAGTCAACAATGATATACTCATAAAAGTTGTATTAATCAATCAGCAAAATTAACAAAATCTTAAATCGAGCACAGACGCATAAAAACCTTCATACACTAAGCTGAAACATAGAATCGAAAGAAATCAGGTAATCAAGTTCAAACCCTAGGTGATTTACAAGCCCACAAAATCAAATTGCATTAAATGATGGAACAATTAGCCCTAATTTTGATGATTATAAGATAGCGTTTAAAAGCTTACCTGTAATCCAAGAGGTGAGTATTCAGAAGGAAGTAGTGAAGGAAGTAGTGAGTATTCAGAAGGAAGTAGTGTTGGTTGTGATAATAGGGGTGTGGAAAAACTTAATTAACCGACCCTAGGGTATACGTTTAAAAAAAAAAAAAAAAAAAAACCGACCTAGGGTAAAAAGGAAAGAACATGGAAGTAGTGGGGGTCGAACCCATGCCTCCACCTTTAACAATCAAATGGTTACCCACTAAAACAAAAACGAACATTAATATTATACATTATAAATTAGGAACACCTTCTACTAAGAGCTTAGGGGGTTTTCTAAAAAATAATTGGTTTTATACACTATAAATTTATATACTATTTATTTGAAATATTTGTATGCATATTTGGTTGTAAGTTGAGCTTAAATAGTTGTACCTTAAGCAAATATTTGTTGTAAGTTGTGCTTAAGTGTTTGGTTGTCAGTTGTGCTTAAGTGTTTGGTTGTAAGTTGTGCTTAAATAGTTGTACCTTAAACAAATATTGGTTGTAAGTTGTGCTTAAGTGGTTGTACCTTAATCAAATACTGGTTGTAAGTTGTGCTTAAGTGGTTGTACATTAATCAAATAATGATTTCATTACCTTACCAAATTCAATCTGTTTTGTATGCATGTATGGCTGTAAATTATGCTTAAGTAGTTGTACCCTAATCAAATAATGGTTTCATTATCTTACCATATTCAATCGGTTTGATCTATTCAAAGTTGTGTTGTTTTATTTGTAAATTATTATTATTTATAATAATCTAATTAATTTAGCCAAAATCTTGTATAAATATAATTTGCAACATATTGATGCAATGGTTGTTGTAATGTATGCATCAGTGGCGGATCTAGGATCCACGCCAAGCAGTAACGTTTTATAAGAAAAGCGGTAACGAAATCGAAAAAACGTCAAATTTTTCCAAAATTTACACTAAAAACGTCAAATTTTTCCCCGCCAAGCGGGGGCGCTCCCCCGAGTAACCACATAGGTCCGCCCCTGGTATGCATTATGGTTTGTATAGTGGTATTGATATATATTATATATAGATTGCGATGAACCTGTCAAACGGGAAGAAAAAAAAAAGACGTGGGTTCATCGTAACGCGCGAGTCCTAGATCAACTTAGTTATTTTATTATGTGTTTTACGTTTCGGTTTAATTTCTTCGCATTAACACCGCAACTTCAGTCTCGGTGGTCGCTGACAGTAGTGTGGCATTAGTGCTCGCCCCCGCCGCAACGCGGTGGGTGCTTAATACTAGTTAATATTAATTATTAATATTAATATTATTAAGATTAAGATATTAAGATATTCTATATCCTAACATTTTCGAATGACATGTACAGTAGATTTATTTTTTTTTTATTTTTTATTTTTTTTGCTTTTTGACTTTTCTTTTTTTCTTTATTATTTTTCTTTAAACTTTTATCCCTTTAACTTTCAGTGTTAACAATTTTAACCTATTAACTTTCTAAAAATTTTGTAATCAAGTTTTACGTGTTTATTTTATGTACGTGTTTCTATAAATTTAAATTGATTTACGTTTAGACGTAAATTTTTCCCGTTAATAAGTTGGGTCAAATATAATATATTCCTTATGCTTATTATTATGTATATTTTCTGTTGGTTTACGTTTTGATGCAAAAATAAAATTCTATAAAAGAGCCGGTTAAAATATAATACGTTTTCATGCTTATTTTTATGTATATGTTCAAATGGTCTACGTTTTGACATAAATTTTGTTCGGAAACACGTCGAGTAAAATATAATACATTTTCATTAAACTCTATAAATTCAAGTCACTTTACGTTTCGACACCGGCACAACACGCCGTAACTATTTTCTTACGTGCTTATTTTTATGCACACGTCGGTATAACTTTAAGTTGGTTTACGATTCGACGTAAATTTTCTTCGGAAATATGTGTCAAATATAATTCGTTTTCATGCTTATTTTTATGTATGTTTTCAGTTGGTCTACGCTTTAATGCAATACAATTAGCAAGTTTTGTGGATAGTGTTTTTATCCTATTAACTTTTTTGTTTCTTTCTAGATTTTTTTTTCTGGACTTTATTATTTTTATTTTTTAGTTTTCTTTATGTTTAGTGTTTTAGTTTTAGGTTTCTTTTCATTGGAGCTATATTTAAGATAATATTCACGTTTTCATTTACAATTAATTTAAAATCAGTTCGTCCCGCTGTCCAATTTAAATTTATTTTATTGGTTTTCTGTCGATGTAAAACATGTGTCGATATTCTTTTGAGCATATTTTTTCGGTTGATGTACTGAACCAAAATAGATATCGACCGAAACCCCGCAGCGTAGCGCATGTATTCCTACTATTATTAAGATAATAGAAGGGAAATGAACAGTAGAAGGGTTCTCAGTTTCTCAAATCTACATCTGCCGGTCATCACACGTGTTTCCTTTTAGGTTTTCCACCTTTCCATGCGTCTCCATCTGCTCACCATATGGGTCGTCTCCACTGCCGCACAAGTTATGGCCGATTGGAGTGGAAGTCCACTGCCTCTTTCCGGCGAAGAAAAAGGAAACACCGGTGAGGGAAATCCATGATTGATGAAGGCGGCGGCGGTGATTTCAACTCATACGGTGACGGTGGTTTGGATTCCATATGATACAAGCTCTGTTCTGGCTGTTTTCGATTCTGACCAGGAAACACTCCTGAATCAGGTATCAAGCAAAGAACTTTACCGATTCAGATCTCGGGGTGTGTGATTTTCTATAGTAAATCATCATCTCAACATAATATCTCAGTTAAAATTCTGCGAGGTAAGTGAATTTAACCTACAAATGTTTCTGTTGATTGGTATCTAAGAAAATTGAGTGCGATGTTGGTGTTGTGTTCATGTTAGTTGAGTTTGGAGGCTGAAATGAAGAACTTTGGGCTCAACAGTAGGAAGTTTTTACCAACACCGGTGTTTCACATCTTCCTTCTTGGTAAGAAATTATGTTTAAGCTTCATTTTTTCACCCAACATGCTTTGATTTTTAATAATTAGACCTTGATGGTATAGTCTTTGGGTTTTTTTTTCAGAATCATTATCATCACTATTTGTAAGCTACTTTATTCTATTAAAACTAGGGGTTGATTACTTTAAAGGAGCAAGTAAAGTTCATGGTCTTAAAACAGGAGATTATTTTCAAAATTTAAGCTATTTAAACTCAAAGATTAAGTTGAGAAAGTTGTTTAACTTGAAGTGGTTTTAAATGTCCTCTTCATCAACCCATACGACCAGATGGGCTGGATATAAATTTAAGATTTTTTCATAAGAAAATTTGTATTACAACGGATGCTTAACGTGATTTAGCATATTAAAGGAGCAAGTAAAGTTTATGGTGTTAAAACAGGAGATTATTTTCAAAATTTAAGCTATTTAAACTCAAAGATTAAGTTGCGAAAGTTTATATGGTCAAATTGTTTAACTTGAAGTGGTTTTAAATGTCCTCTTCATCAACCCATACGACCAAATGGGTTGGATATAAATTTAAGATTTGTTCATTAGAAAATTTGTATTACAACGGTTGCTTAATGTGATTTAGCATATTTCCAAAAAAAAAATATTACATTTGACCCTAGGATTTCGTTTACCTCTGCACATTACATTATAACAAGAAGAACACAGAATTCTACTATTATTGGTATTTTTGGCCATGTTTTGCTATTTAATTGTTGTGCGTGTTTCGTTTTTTTAGTTAGCTTTATATTTTGAGTAAATTTCAAAGTTCGTCCTTTATGTATGTATAATATATCAAAGTATGTCCTTTATCTTTAATAACCTCAGAAAACATCCTTAATGTTTGCAAATCCTTACATGTTACGTCCTTTAGTCCTAATCCAGTTACTTTTCAGGGTTAAATTTGACTAACTCAGCCCCACATAAGGGTATTTTGGTCATTTTATCATAAATATTAAAATAAATAATCATCAATAACAATAAATATATACAGACTAATCTCATTCCCCAATAACATCATCATCACCAGCCATCTATCTTCCCAATCTCATTCCCCAAAACTCTCTGGGCCACCCCTACGACAACTGCAACATCGAAGGTCGACCTCCGACGACCTTGATGGAGGTGGGAATGGTGTTGACAATTCTGTTGTTGTTGAGGCCCACATATGCGGGCTACAACTTCATAAAATACAAATAGCAGAATTAGGAGGAGCTTTACCGGCTGTGTAGTCTTCACCGGAGCAGATCTCAGGCCGTCGGCCGTCGTGTTGCTCCGACGACCATCGTATTCGCCCATTGTATTCGCCTCGGTTTTCTCACCCGAAACCCCAGGCACAACATCTAGTACGGTAACCACCGAAAAACACCTCCAAAACGGAGATCTGTACATCTGAAGCTTTTCCGGCAATGTATCGAACGGATTTTGGGTAAGTATTTGACGGATTTTATGTAAGTATCATCTCAGGTTCAACATTTAACCTTGTCGCCATCATCGTTTTCTTGCAAACCCATCCCAGAACAATAGCAGTTAACCTGCAATTTATTTTTGAAAGTTTCAAGAACCATGGGTGGGGAATTTATTTTGTGGGTTTAGGAAGATGGAGCATAAGGGAAAAGCCTACATGGCAGAAGTGAAGAAGTGAGAAAAATGAAAAAAGTCGGTGGAATTTATTGTTTTTGATGATTATTTATTTTAATATTTATGATAAAATGACCAAAATACCCTTATGTGGGGCTGACTTAGTCAAATTTAACCATGAAAAGTAACTGGATTAGTGATGTGTGAAATACGTATTAATTAAATTAAACAAGTTTTAAAAATTGGAAAAACCCGTAAACCACACACTACCGGCAAGTGTACCGGTCGTAAGTAGTAAAACAAGTAAGTCCGAGTATCGAACCGTGGACACAATCTAGCGACTCTTGATACTAAACCTCTATCGACCCCTAGCCTAATAAATTGGATTTGTTTTGAGAAAAAACTATTTTTAAACTAAAAAGCAATTTAACTAAATAGATGACCAAACAGCAGCAAGCACGACAACTAGAAACTGGACTGGAACTCAAGTATGCGAAAAATAGGTTACCTAGGTAAGAATCCCTAGACTCATGAATAAAATCCTAACTTTGGTTCTGAATGAAGACTCTGCCTAACCCGATAAACCCCTGGAAGGTAAACCGAACCTGACAGTATGACAAGTGATGAAGTGCTAAAATGGACTGACTCGAGTTATCGACCACCAAGTCCCACAACTATCAGGTATAAAGTAATTTATTTACTAAAACCCTCAAATTATGAAGCAGAAATAACTAAGAACACCGAGACCCTAGAAAACTCTAGACGCGAATAAACAGATGAACCCGAGTTATCGGCCACCCAAACTGTCAAACAACGCCCAGCTAATAACCTAGCAATTCTAGATTAAATTTCTCACCTCTAGAAAAGATTGCACGTTTTAATTAATTGGTTTTAATAATTATTACACTTGAATTAGATTTCTCACCTTCAAGGTCTAGACCGAAAGATTACAACCTAGACTGACTCCTGGCTCTAAAGTATATTTCTAAGTATCTAGAGCAATGGAACCAACAAATATATTATTAAACCAATTAATACCAGCACACAAATAATTAGAATCGGGTTCAAAAATTATGACACGTAAATCATCATATTCATTCAAAACCAAAAGTTAATCATTCAAACAATCATCTAGTTCATCAACCCTAGGCAACCATAAAAAGTTTAGCTACTCATAGTAAATAAAAACGCATAAACAATGTTCAATATATTCTCATACATCATGTTTAATAATGAAAAGAACAAAGTTTTGTGTTTAAATCTAACCGGGTTGTGAACTAAACCCTCTCGATCAAAGCAGCAGTCCCTTGTTCTTTGTCTCCTTCTTGCGCCAACAGTTTTCTAATCTTGAAAACAATTGCTTTTGTCTCTTGTTGCCGTCTACCAACTGCCGCCCCCTGTGCTTTTCGTCTGATCTTGCTTTTTATGTTATGTCATGCGGCACCCCTTCTCCACGACCTGGGCTGCAAGTGATATCCAAAAGGGTGTACTTGGGCCTGGTCCCATGTATCTTCTCGCTGGCCCAATAAAAGAAAAAGTGGACGGTAGTTGTAGTTATTTTGCTGCATAAGATTCGTTGACCAAAGATTACTACCCCACCATCCTTCACAATTTATTCCTTAATGTTAAATAGTTGTGCATCAACCAAATAATAAAAAAAATGTTCAACATAAATCAATTTGGTCAACAATGCAGAACTCGGATCTTTTCCTTTCTTTTGTAACTAGTGCCATGGACTTAATTAAGTTTTAGCATTTTGTCACCAAAAGTCCCTCATCTTTAGGGAGCTATTTTTAAATAGTTTTCACTTTCTGCAATTTAGTCCCTCTAGTTTATTCGACACTCCTGCTTTGTTGTTTATTTATCCGTTTAAGCTCGTTTATTTTTCTTTTCGCACCGGGACCTGGCAAAACACAAACTACACAAATACGACTGTATTAAGACTAAAAATGACTCAAAAACTATAAAAATAAAATAAAAAATATACGGGTAAATGACGGTGTTTTTCAACACATCAAATATCCCCACACTTGACATTTTGCTTGTCCCTAAGCAAAATCCCAAGCACCATGTCCAACTTAAACACTTAACAATAACGCAAGTCTTGAACAAATTATAACGCGAACTACGAAATCATCAAACACAGCGGTTTCGCAAGACTTACAACGTTCAAAAGGTTGACGAATCATAAAATTTAAATGAAAACAGGCCTACCTAATCAAGTTTTTCTTACCTTCAAGCAATCAATTATGCACTGTCAACACCCCTCACAATGTCACTCATCTCTCGGCTAACAATATGTAATTTTGAGTGAACTCTCAAAACCAAACTATGAAGCATACTATCATAAGCTTGTACGTTAATCAGATCTCCACCTAAATGTTAAAATTCGACACGGATCAAGAGGGCTTTAATGGGTAGGTAAGGGCTAAAGGTAGGTTATTTTTATTTGGGGATAAACGGCTAAACACGAAATCACACAATAAACCGGATAAGCACGAAACAAGATACTAACATATTGGTCATTTTGACCCACAACTTTATTCTTTTTTTTTTTACTTTTTTTTTCTTCCTTTTTTCTTTTTTTTTTCTTTTTCTCACTTTGTTTTTTTTTTTTTTTTATCATTTTCAAGATAAAGATAACAATAACATAACACGATCCGGCTATCAAATTAACAATGGGTAACAAACGAATGGTTTCAGGCTCAAAGTGGTGTCTAAAGGTAATGGCAAAACGGGTCAAACACAAAGGCTACACAAATAGGGTGATCCTAATGCCTCTATCATATCCATGCCAAATCCTAACCGAAGGTCTCAAACTGTATCAAAACGCACAAGTTCTAAAGTAATGCAACAAAGTCGGTAAACACACATGAAACGAAAGTAGTGATTAAATATATACGAAACATATAAAGGCTCAAATCTCACTATCACGTGGAATATAAGGGCTACCGATATTGACAATGCACAACCAATTAACTCTCCGGCTCCATCCACTATCCTAGGCATCCCAAAACCTTTTACTCCCAAAAACCGATTCAGTCAACCTACTATCCCGCAACTTAAAGAAACGTATGCCCTCGACTCGTAAATTCAACAATTAAACCGCTTTTGACCGACGTTTTGAAAAGGTTTTTCGTTTTCTATGCGCTAAAGGATCGGGACTCGCAAAACTAACTCTTTTTTTTGTATTTTCAATTTTTTTTTTTTTGGATTTTTTAATTTTTTAAATTTTTTTAATTTTTTCAGATTTTATGACTCAAGACTCTACTAACTAAGACACTAAACGATAGTTTCCCATCCCCACACTTAAACTCTACATTGCCCTCAATGTAGGATGGAAACCGACTCAAAAACTAAAAAAAATAAGAAATAAAAACCAAGGGCATAATTGGAAAGGACTTAGCTGGTTTTACGACGCGTAAGCTCCAAAACTATCATCCAATCCCGCTCGATCGTATAGCATTCCATTCGCGATCGGCTTTAACTCTGACTGGTACACTTGGTAAATTCCTTGCAATTGGTAAGCAGCTCCAAAATCACCCGAATGGAGATTGAGTACGGGTGGTACATATCCAAACCTGCATAAACAAAAACAAGCAAAAACCAAGCAGTACCTACTCGACACAAAACACTGACTCATAAACTACTAACTTAGACTCATGGTACAAAATAAAATAAAACAAATGCGAAACACTACAAAAAATATACAATTCTACAACAAGTTATCATAACTCATGGGGGATCATAAAGATCAAACTCACCCCTGAACCTCTCACAAGGGCCTCTAAAACAATTACTCATACCGAAACCCTTCTTTCTCCAAAAGTCGCCATCAAACCAACTCGACTTATGCTCGCTCGTGGGGAATTTATACCTCGAGTTACACACTAAAATACCATCCCCACACTTAGTTTCCTTCACTCCTCCCGAACTAAACTCTCCCCATTCATCTTCCTCTACCGAACTCCAAGAACTATCTTTAAACTCAACCTTACCTTCTACAACTTCCACCTTTTCCTTAAACCTAACATGCTTTTCTTTCTTCGTATCACTCTCCATTCTAACATCTCCAATTCCCTTCAACTCTTGCCTAATTACCGAGGGCGTCCCTACCTTCTCGACATTCTTTCCATTAACATGGAATGTAACCGTGTCATCCGTGACACCAAGAGTTATCTTACCGCCATAAACGTCTATTATAGCTTTCGCGGTAGAAAGGAATGGACGACCTAAGATGAGTGAAACACAAGAGTGTCCACTAGGATCCTCGCCCATGTCTAGAACAACAAAATCAGTAGGATACACAAACTTACCTACTTTCACTAGCACGTTTTCAACTATACCTCTAGGAAATTTCACTGAACGATCAGCCAATTGAACATTCATGTAGGTCGGGGTAGGCTCTCCTAGCTTAAGCTTCTTAAACACAGAATATGGCATCACATTTATACTAGCTCCTAGGTCGGCCAAAGCAGTCCTAAACTCATAACCCTCTATCTCACAAGGAATGGTGAAACTTCCCGGATTTGGCATCTTTGTGGGAAGTTTGTTTGAGATCACCGCAGAACATTCCTCACTCAATGTAATAATAGAAAGATCCTCAATTTTCTTCTTATTGAGCAGGAGTCCCTTGAGAAACTTGGCAAATTTAGGCATTTTAGCCAAAGCCTCAAGGAAGGGAATGTCTACATGAAGCTTTTTGATCATCTCTAAAAACCCATTATATTGAGCAATTTGCTTCTTGTTCAAAAGTCTCATAGGGTATGGAGGAATGGGCTCATACACTTCAACCGGTTCTTCTACATTCTTCTCCTCTGGTTCAACCACCTTCTCAACTACCTTTTCCGTTTCTACCTCTTTCTCAACAACCCTCTCAGGTTCTATCAACTTCTCTATCTCAAACCCCTCATCAACAACTCCTGTACTCCTACCACTACGTGTGAACACGACATGTAACTGGGCATTAGGGTTAAGCTGGGTGGTGCTAGGGAATGAACCTGCGGGCCTCTCAGTCATCCTATTCGCTATCTCTCCTACGGTCCTCTCTAGACTCTGTATGGTGGACCCCTGATTCCTAAACATCAACTCAAACTCCTGGTTTTTCTTCAGCTGCTCCTGATGTCTAGCCTCACCCTGCATCACTATCGACTCTAGGAGTTTGTTAGTCCTACTCTGACTCTCCTCATTCCTCTTCAAAAACTCACTCAGCTCAGACTTAGGCTCTCCACTACTCTGTCCATCAGCAGGGGTCTGAAAGAGACTCTGACGTGGTTGGAATCCAGGGGGATTCCCGCCTCTCCAGTTCGAGGTTTGGCGTGGCTGCCATCCAGAGTTGTAACCCTGGCCTCGTCCCTGGTTCTGGACAAAACTCAACTCCTCCTCAGATCCTACAGGGCAATCTATCGTCTCATGCCCACCTCTACACACCTCACACTTAGAACTAATCTTAACCTGAATGTCCTTGACCATCTTTGTCAAGGATTCGACCTGGGCGGCTAAAGCTACGCTAGAATCTACCGTAAGAATACCTTTAGGGGCAGCAGTAATGCCCCCAAAGCCTGGCTCGGTGTAAGTACTGGTGGCTAGATCCTCCATCATCTCAAGACACTCAGCAGCTGTCTTGGTCTTCATCATGTTGCCTCCTGCTGTGGAGTCAAGCAGTCTCTTAGTTGCTTCAGAAACTCCATTATAGAATTTCTCGACAACTCTCCACTCCTCAAGCCCATGGTGTGGGCACTTGTTCAGCAGCGCCTTAAACCTATCCCAAGTCTCGTAGAAAGACTCCCCCGGCTGCTCAGTGAATGCGTAGATGAGATTTCTAAGACGAGCAGTTTTCGCAGGTGGGAAGTATTTCTGTAAGAATTTAGACTGAAGATCATTCCAAGTGGTGATAGCTCCCTGTGGAAGGGAGTCCAACCAGATAGCAGCCTGATCAGTGAGTGAGAATGGAAACAAACGAAGATGAATGGCCTCCTCAGTGACGCCTGTAAGACGGAAAGTACTACAGACCCTACCGAATCTAGTCAGATGAGCATGTGGGTCCTCGTCTCGTGAACCATGGAACTGGACCGAATGGGTAATGGTGTTGATCAAGGCGGGTGGGATGGTCCAGTTGTTCGCCTCTACAGTGGGAAGTGTGATGCTCGAGCGAACGGTGGTGGGAGCAACACTAATGTGATCAGCAACAGTCCTACGATCAGCCATAACTACTTCGGGTTCTAAATTGAATTCTACTTTTGGAACCTTAAACTTAAGCTGACGTAGGCGACGATGGAATTCGGATTCGAGCTCAGAGAATGGTGAAGTATCAGGTGGGCCCGAGGAACGTGTGTGCATATACTGAAAAGCAAGTAGAACGGCACGAATCACAAACAAGCAAGCTAAACAATTAGGCACACAGAACTAGCAAGTATCATAAGAAAGCAAACAACTATTTTTTTTTTTTTGGTTTTTATTATTTTTTTTTATTTTTTTAACTAAGAAATAAAACAAACAACTAATCTAAGAAAGCACTAAAATGGCTAAATCCCCGACTCGGGTCGTCCTCAAAAGCGCACTGTGTCCCCGGCAACGGCGCCAAAAACTTGATGTGTGAAATACGTATTAATTAAATTAAACAAGTTTTAAAAATTGGAAAAACCCGTAAACCACACACTACCGGCAAGTGTACCGGTCGTAAGTAGTAAAACAAGTAAGTCCGAGTATCGAACCGTGGACACAATCTAGCGACTCTTGATACTAAACCTCTATCGACCCCTAGCCTAATAAATTGGATTTGTTTTGAGAAAAACTATTTTTAAACTAAAAAGCAATTTAACTAAATAGATGACCAAACAGCAGCAAGCACGACAACTAGAAACTGGACTGGAACTCAAGTATGCGAAAAATAGGTTACCTAGGTAAGAATCCCTAGACTCATGAATAAAATCCTAACTTTGGTTCTGAATGAAGACTCTGCCTAACCCGATAAACCCCTGGAAGGTAAACCGAACCTGACAGTATGACAAGTGATGAAGTGCTAAAATGGACTGACTCGAGTTATCGACCACCAAGTCCCACAACTATCAGGTATAAAGTAATTTATTTACTAAAACCCTCAAATTATGAAGCAGAAATAACTAAGAACACCGAGACCCTAGAAAACTCTAGACGCGAATAAACAGATGAACCCGAGTTATCGGCCACCCAAACTGTCAAACAACGCCCAGCTAATAACCTAGCAATTCTAGATTAAATTTCTCACCTCTAGAAAAGATTGCACGTTTTAATTAATTGGTTTTAATAATTATTACACTTGAATTAGATTTCTCACCTTCAAGGTCTAGACCGAAAGATTACAACCTAGACTGACTCCTGGCTCTAAAGTATATTTCTAAGTATCTAGAGCAATGGAACCAACAAATATATTATTAAACCAATTAATACCAGCACACAAATAATTAGAATCGGGTTCAAAAATTATGACACGTAAATCATCATATTCATTCAAAACCAAAAGTTAATCATTCAAACAATCATCTAGTTCATCAACCCTAGGCAACCATAAAAAGTTTAGCTACTCATAGTAAATAAAAACGCATAAACAATGTTCAATATATTCTCATACATCATGTTTAATAATGAAAAGAACAAAGTTTTGTGTTTAAATCTAACCGGGTTGTGAACTAAACCCTCTCGATCAAAGCAGCAGTCCCTTGTTCTTTGTCTCCTTCTTGCGCCAACAGTTTTCTAATCTTGAAAACAATTGCTTTTGTCTCTTGTTGCCGTCTACCAACTGCCGCCCCCTGTGCTTTTCGTCTGATCTTGCTTTTTATGTTATGTCATGCGGCACCCCTTCTCCACGACCTGGGCTGCAAGTGATATCCAAAAGGGTGTACTTGGGCCTGGTCCCATGTATCTTCTCGCTGGCCCAATAAAAGAAAAAGTGGACGGTAGTTGTAGTTATTTTGCTGCATAAGATTCGTTGACCAAAGATTACTACCCCACCATCCTTCACAATTTATTCCTTAATGTTAAATAGTTGTGCATCAACCAAATAATAAAAAAAATGTTCAACATAAATCAATTTGGTCAACAATGCAGAACTCGGATCTTTTCCTTTCTTTTGTAACTAGTGCCATGGACTTAATTAAGTTTTAGCATTTTGTCACCAAAAGTCCCTCATCTTTAGGGAGCTATTTTTAAATAGTTTTCACTTTCTGCAATTTAGTCCCTCTAGTTTATTCGACACTCCTGCTTTGTTGTTTATTTATCCGTTTAAGCTCGTTTATTTTTCTTTTCGCACCGGGACCTGGCAAAACACAAACTACACAAATACGACTGTATTAAGACTAAAAATGACTCAAAAACTATAAAAATAAAATAAAAAATATACGGGTAAATGACGGTGTTTTTCAACACATCAATTAGGACTAAAGGACGTAACATGTAAGGATTTGCAAACATTAAGGATGTTTTCTGAGGTTATTAAAGATAAAGGACATACTTTGATATATTAGACATACATAAAGGACGAACTTTGAAATTTACTCTTTACTTGGTAATTTATTTTACTCACGAAATCCTAAAATATTATATATGATGTCAATTTTGTAAAAGTCGAATGCGACTACCGTTGATTGATTTCTTGATATCGAATTGGTTTCGTCTAAAAGAACTACATCCCCAGAGTGTAAACTAATTATGTTCAACACAGGTTCACCTTTTCCCTTACTCCGGTAGTGCTTCCTGCTTCCTGGTGGTATGACAGTTCACTAGGTAACTTAAGGTTTACGTATTGTTTTTAATTCTTCAAAATGTTTTTATATATTTAAAAGGGTTTGTTTGTTAATAGATGGTTTCGAACTTTGCAGAACTTCTGCTAGTTGTTTTTCAGGTAGAAATGTTGTCAAAGGTGAATTACAAAAGAACTATGTAAATCTTATTGGGTAATTTAAAGAACAAAAACATTTCATTAAAGTTATGGTTTTTGAATATACTCCAAATGGAACTCTTTTCGAGCACCTACACAGTAAGTTACTTGGGTCAACTTATTTGACTTTTTCATCACTTTTGTTTGATTAGAAATTAGATAATTGGATTGTATACATACCTTTTGTTTCAAAATTTTAAACTGATATATTTTTTTGCCCGTCTTAAGATCGGCGCTACAAGTCTTCAACACCGACGACTAACCGATTCATTAAACATCGCCAAACATAGGAAACAAATCCCCCACTAGGGGTGACAAGAGAAAGAACAAAGAAAATGAGAGGATACTTAGATGTCTTCACGACTTCACTAATGACAAGAAAACTACTTATTGTTATGCAAAGAACAAAGTAAGTCTTGCATGTAGTCATTTATGGTAATGATTTTACATGTAAATTATTTTTCATTTATGGTTAACTGGATCGTATTGCTATATATTTTTTTATTGTAGGACAACTGATTATGTGTTCAATGTAGTTGGCCTTTTGGTCTTTTTGCTTATGGCTATCATGCTTGATATTCTTATAACACACAATATGAGCTATCGCCGGGTAACACACTGCAAATTGTATGATTCATAGAACGTAGCATCTTATAATAGTTGTTACCGACTCAAAACTGTTGCTAGGATTTTTTTTATCACAGTTTGGGTCAGATTGCATATGGTTGTTTGTAAAATGGGTCAACTTCCCTCACTGCATCGCGTGGGCCACAGGTGAAATGGATGCAAGCAGATTAGTAAGCAAACTACCTATTTCGGTTGAGGTGCAAAAAATGGCGAGTGGGGTTAACGGGTCAGGTTGGGTTTGAAACTGAAGATCCTTAAATTTAGGTTTCGTAAAGCATAATCCTTTTAAATGCCATTGCTAGAGGTGAAATGGTGCAAGTAGTAGGTCAGTAACTAAACTTACCATTTCACTAGCGATGCAAAAATGGACGGTCCCAAGGGGTATTAACGGGTTGAGTATCAGACCAAAACTTCTTAAATCAAGGTTTTTAATGCATGTTTCCTTTTTAATACGATCTCTAGAAATGAAATGGATGCAAGCATAGTTGTTAATGGCGCATAGCGACAAATAGCGATAAGGTACCAATATGCTACATAGCGAATAGCGATATATACGGGGCACTATTTTATACATACCGATACACTTGAAAAAATAATTTATAATTTTTTATATATATAGTATATCAAAATACCCTGGTATATATGGTATTTTACATGTATATTTAACAAAAATCTAAAATCCAGCTACTTTATAGCTATAATTTAATTGTTATTTATATTTTAAAAAAAGAATAAATAAATTGTCTAATAGCTATCTATTGCTTCAACCCTAATAGCGAGCCTAGACCTATACGCTTCGTAGCGCACTAAAGTGATCGATACACTCGCTATTAACAACTATGGATTGAAACAACCCAGTAAGCAAACTTAATTCTTCACTAGGGGTGCAAAAATGGATGGTCCCTAGGGGTGTTATCGGGTCAGGTAAGGTTTCAAACTCACGATCCTTAAGTTTATGTTTTAAAGTATAATCCTTTTTAATATTATTGCTGGAGGTGAAATGGATGCCAGTGGGTCAATAAGCAAACCTAACATTTCATTAGAGGTTTAACTATGGATGGTCCCTGGCGGTGTTAACGGATCGGGTAGGGTTTCTGTAACGCCCCGCGTTTTCATACTTCCTAAATTTAGAAACCATCGTTTGTAAAACTATTTTTGGAAACTTCGTAGTCTTGAAATCGTTCTTTCATTAAAAGCGATGTAAAATCTAATACTTGGACCATAAATAAAATTCGTATTTCTTTTCACATTCTACATATTCATACATACTCATACGTCGGATTCATTGTACATCGAATCCTTATTCGTAATTCATACGCATACGGTACTTATTTGCGATACGTGTCCATGCTTGTCCTTAAATTGTTGACACTTAAAACCCCCTAATAATATGCGTATTTACAGAACGATTAATCATCTAATATGTGACATATACTTGTCACTTACAAACATATTACATACTTATACATCACACTTTTTACCTAGTTAAATCATGTTTTATTTCATATTATACCTTGTTACAAGTTAGGGGAAACATTGTTGCATATTATTACACAACTTAATTAACAAAATTACTCATTATAATGTAAAAAAATAAAAAAATAAATAAAGAAATATGGCAGCCCAAATCAACAAAAATTCAGCCCCATATGATTGAGTTTTGTGGGCTTGTTTAATGGGTTAACCCCTTCTAAACACTTCCAAAGCCCAACCCATTGAAACCCTAATCATTCCCTATAAATACCAAGTTATGTCCAGCCTCTCTACCATTTTTACAACCCTTAAACACTTCAAAAACATCTCAAAACCGAAGCTGAGTTTCCATGTTCGGCCAGATTCAGCAAGCTTCACGAAAATGGGCATAACTCCTTCATTTCTTATCCGTTTTGGTCCATTCTTTTTCCTATGTGCTTGGATTTTCCTTACCTTCGATTCCATGGGTTATTCACAGTAAATAAGTCCCTGGAACTCCGGCAAAAAGGCTCCAAAGTACACTGATTTTTTTGTGCTTTCATGAAATCTTTGTTAAACTTAACCAAACTTGAGTTTTCTCATCTCAAACCTATGTCCTAATGCTTATAACCTCATCTATGGTTAGTTAAGCTTAAAAACAAGGTTGAGACATGTTAAATCAGAGGTTAAAACCTCAAATACTTTCTGTTTTGTTAGGGTATTTCACCCACAAGTCATGTTCAAGCTTAGTTCTTGATGAATGAGTGATTATGGAACAACTTGGGTTGTCCTACATACAATCCTCACATGATTTGATGATTTCTCAAAGATTAGATTATTTATATTATTGTACTAATCCTAGTTCGTGACCTTCCTTGGTTGTTTTTACATCAAGTGAAGTGGTGAACATTCAAGGGGTTCCTAAACGGAAGCTAGTTCTTCCTACCCAATACATGACATCTATGATAACTCGAGGTGCCTAAATGAAGATCCTAATCTTCTACCTCCTACTTGAATTATTGGACTAAATAATATGTAACCTAGATATATATATACACTCATTCGAACCTTTGATGTTGAACTTGTGTTTATATGTTAAAGTAGTAGAACATCATCTAAAACCAAAACCTTGTTGTGATTCTTATGGGTGTTCAACTCATGAAAACATTATCATAACCCTTGTGGTTACCAAGTGTCATACAAGTGTTAGGTGTTGAAGATGATTATTTTCACATGTTATTCTCATATCTTATTTTTATGTTGTTTTAAACACCGAATCTCGACTCTAAGCATACTTGAACTTTAACCCTTACACATTCAATCTTTTAACCTCATCAACTCGTCAATAATTGGATAATTGGAAAGCATATGCAAACTTTGTGAGTATACTCGTATTTTCCCCCTTTTACTTTTACCACTTTTGGGGTGTAACATGTTTACTTATCAACAACTTACACATGAACATTTTGCTTAAACACATGAACATTCCTATTAACATGCTTGTATACGTGATGACTTGATACTTTAAACTTGGGTGAATCTTATGTGTTGAACTTATCATTAACTTCGTACGAGCCAAACCGTGACATATGTAGCGCTATAGGATTAACGACCCGCCACCCGTAACTTGTGGTTATGTCATGAGCATGTTGCGTTTCCTTGGTTTGATATGCTAGACACATGCCATGTTTTTACGTTTATCTTGAATCACATGCTTGCTATGAGGAATTGTTCAAAACTTATCTTTTGCTATGTACGTACCAAACTTATATACTAGCCTTTGCTTTTGCATTGAACTTTATTTTAAACATGTTACAGGTTGAGGATGATAATGCCATGAAATGAAGTAGCGTTGATACCTAGATACACATATAGACGTTTAGATTAAATACGTTGTATAAATGTCATATTTGTTGCCGTATTGTTCTTCTTGTATTTAACATGTTGTATTTCAAATTTCATGTATTGTAACATTTATTTATAAAAGAAATCAATTTATCTTTAATTCTATTGTCACAATTTAGCGTTATGTGTGATGAGCAATCTTTCTTCGTCTCACTCCGATGTTTCCGCCATCGGTTGGGGTGTGACAGATTGGTATCAGAGCCATAACTATAGGGAATTAGGGAAAGTAGGAATGCTTTAACCTAGTCTATAGTTTTAAAGCCTTATTCGTATGTTTTGCTTGAACAACTACATGATACTTTATTTGTTTCTTATTTATGCTCTTTTAAACATGTATGTCACTCATGTGTAATATTTGACATGTTATTCTTATGCATTAATGCTTGTTTTGTTATGTGTTAATACTTGTTTTATCATTGTTCGAATTCCTTATGTGTTATTCATGACGTATGTCTCTATGTGTTAATACTTGTTTCATTGTTCGATTCTTTATGTGTTACTCTAAACATATTTCTCTATGTGTTAATACATGATTTATCATTTCGTTACCCGAACACCATTCTTGATATGCTTTCTTATGTGTTTATAATTGTTTATGTATTTCCTTTGACATACACTTCCCTCATACATTTTTCTCGGTATTTCTAAATCCGAAATTACTCTTAATACACAAACGAGACGACTTCACCAAAATAGGCGTGAAACCCACAATTTGGTGAATGACTCTCAATCCTTCAACTTTTCTTTTTACACGAAATTTCCCACCAAGTTAGGAGTGAAATCCTCATCTTAATGGAGAAATTCGAATTTCAAATTCTAGTGGACCCTCGTCAAAGTGTCAAAATTAACTTTTGACCCGACGAGTACCAACCACACTTAGGAAACTAAATCGCCAAGTTAGGGGTGAAACCCACACCTTGTCGACTAGTTCCATTCTTTGATTTTCATAAATCCCGCCAAGTCTCGAAATTTCAATTGATTTGGGACATGTAGTAACCGAAAGGGTAAATATCGTTAACCGACTTGTCGGCGAGAGTGTTTCACCTATTAGGCCAAAGCATGCTCCTCAAATTCGAAAGACTTTTTCGACCACTTTGGTTAGTCAAAGTTCCGCGTTGGAACCATCCTAAATTTTAATCAAACATACGTTGTATTATTTACTTTATTAGATGCAACCTTTCAAATTCGAATTTGCTTTCGATATTTTCTTCTCACACACGCATCATACTAAATCTTTTCATACACTTATACATATGCATGATCTCATATAATTTAAATTCATACTTCTTGTAACGAAAGGTGGAGACGTATCATCGAGATAGGAGTGATTTCCTTACCTTGACGATTAACCCCACTTCCCTTTTCCTTAAAACGACCTCACCAACAAGTTCGGGATGATTCCCTTAACTAGGTGATCGTTACCAAAACGCCCCTTCAAAATATCTTATTATGCAAACTCGATCATGTTTTATATCTAAATTGGTGATCATTATTCGAAATACATACTTGTACGATTTCAAAATATATTGCCTTATCAAGCGTATTTTCTATCCTACAACCTATTTTCACCTAACTCACATACACGAGATTCTTAAACTTATCTTAAACGTTTTACTACACAAATTTCCAAACCTTACGAAATGCTACCTATCAACTTAATCGGTCCAAGGAATCTTTTGCCCACGAACTCTACATTCGACTTAATCACTAAAACGCACTCATGATATATATCATCAAACTAAAGACTTTCATTCTCAATCGGAGGATCAAACCAGCATTTCTTTTACATCTATAAGATCCTATGGATGTTGTATGATCGTTTTACCAAATACCCTTCTCAACATCAACAAATCATTTGTTAGAACTTTTAACAATCACTAAGACCTTGCTAATTTTTTTTTTCTAAAGGCCAACGTTTTCACAAGAACCTCCTAAATTCATAATTTCTTGTTTTGATGAAACAACTTACTTTCCTTTTCGAAAACCTTTTCCTACACCGATTTTCAAAACACATGGGCAGGAAGACTTCTTGGGGACCGATCATCTTTGGATTACGTAAACCCTTTTAAAACAACAGTACCATTTCCATTCCTTACAAAATGCATTATGCTTAACCAATGGGTACCTTATATCCTTTTACATGTGCAACTACATTCTACCTTTCAAACCAAGCTCAATCTAATTTTGATACGATAAACTCAACGTTTCATTTAAACAACTATACCCACGCATCGTCCTACACGTTTTAGTTGTTTTAACGCAACAATTCACTTATAATCATTCGTATTTACATACCTAACCTTTTGGACGATTTTATACACCTAAATCCGTGATGTTCCAACATACACTATATACGTAAATTTAAATATTCATACCTACACTTACATTCATGCGTTTTATGCCTATACTTATAATCGTATTCATACTTACACTCCTACATTTCATGTTTTACTTATACTCATACGTTTCATGATTTTAACTATACTCATATATCTCATGTTTTCACTTATACTCATACGTTGCGTGCTTATACATATACACATACTACTCGTACGTGTTATGTTGATACACATACTTGCGTGCTTATTCATACTTAAACTTATACTATTGCTCATACTTTCGTTTCTTACTCATACATTCGTACCTACACAAGGGCGTAATCCGAGTGATTCGCTTGCGTGGGTCCCATACATACTTAAGCATGAATTTGCTTACATACTACATTCTTACACGTGCATATTCTTAATTTTTAAATTTTGGATACCCTAATTCATACGCAACTAGTACAAGCTATGCGGATCAGGCGACAATCAATATAATCACGGGTGCACACGGGATTATAATGATTGGCTCATGAGAACCATAGAGTGTACTACTGTGTATGGTAAGACACGGAACGTAACATGACACCGAATACGGAATGGACGTAATATGGTCAAAACGTGGTGGATACGCCGCTGGTACTTCCTATATATAAGTGTTTTCACCATGTTACCAAACTCTCGTAAAACGTACCATGAGAAATTCAGTGTTTTACAGACCTTTTGGACCTAATACAACTTCACACAACTCACAAACGCATTATATCCGATTATCCATGACGAGACTTCATCCTTAACACACTACGTTCATCTATCCAACACTTATGCTATTCTCATACTGGTACTCTTTAAGAGTCATTCGTTCATTCTATACTCGTATTATTCTCCTTATCCTTTTAGTTCATACAAACCTCGTTTGCAATCAAGCTTGTTTAAACATTCGAGTCCTAACTTACCTCGCTACCTGTAAAATAGTCTTCCTATTCTGGATTCTTGTATAACTGTACTTAGTATACCTTTAAAGCTTTATTTAAAGTGCCAAACCTTCTCGTTTCACTCAATAAACAATCTTCTACAAATGTGATTTCGTTACCACATCCCATCAAAATACAAACCGTTTGTCAACATCTTCTCTCTTAATAAGTCACCTTTTAAATACGTCGCCAATTTAAGTTACTCAAAGTTGTTAGACACACTTCACTTGTATACGCACCTACATATTTTCAACTATGTCAGACACCTCAAATTATTTTAGGCAATAAACTCACTCACAAATTTACCTTGTCATTCTCCAAAGTTTTGTGCCTTTCAAAATATTTCAAAAATTTCAAGTCTCAAATTTTTACTAAAACTCTTCAAGTCTACCTCTTGAATAAATTTCGGGACGAAATTTCCTAAAGGATGGGAGACTGTAACGCCCCGCGTTTTCATACTTCCTAAATTTAGAAACCATCGTTTGTAAAACTATTTTTGGAAACTTCGTAGTCTTGAAATCGTTCTTTCATTAAAAGCGATGTAAAATCTAATACTTGGACCATAAATAAAATTCGTATTTCTTTTCACATTCTACATATTCATACATACTCATACGTCGGATTCATTGTACATCGAATCCTTATTCGTAATTCATACGCATACGGTACTTATTTGTGATACGTGTCCATGCTTGTCCTTAAATTGTTGACACTTAAAAACCCCTAATAATATGCGTATTTACACAACGATTAATCATCTAATATGTGACATATACTTGTCACTTACAAACATATTACATACTTATACATCACACTTTTTACCTAGTTAAATCATGTTTTATTTCATATTATACCTTGTTACAAGTTAGGGGAAACATTGTTGCATATTATTACACAACTTAATTAACAAAATTACTCATTATAATGTAAAAAAATAAAAAAAATAAATAAAGAAATATGGCAGCCCAAATCAACAAAAATTCAGCCCCATATGATTGAGTTTTGTGGGCTTGTTTAATGGGTTCCCTTCTAAACACTTCCAAAGCCCAACCCATTGAAACCCTAATCATTCCCTATAAATACCAACTTATGTCCAGCCTCTCTACCATTTTTACAACCCTTAAACACTTCAAAAACATCTCAAAACCGTAGCTGAGTTTCCATGTTCGGCCAGATTCAGCAAGCTTCACGAAAATGGGCATAACTCCTTCATTTCTTATCCGTTTTGGTCCATTCTTTTTCCTATGTGCTTGGATTTTCCTTACCTTCGATTCCATGGGTTTTTCACAGTAAATAAGTCCCTGAAACTCCGGCAAAAAGGCTCCAAAGTACACTGATTTTTTTGTGCTTTCATGAAATCTTTGTTAAACTTAACCAAACTTGAGTTTTCTCATCTCAAACCTATGTCCTAATGCTTATAACCTCATCTATGGTTAGTTAAGCTTAAAAACAAGGTTGAGACATGTTAAATCAGAGGTTAAAACCTCAAATACTTTCTGTTTTGTTAGGGTATTTCACCCACAAGTCATGTTCAAGCTTAGTTCTTGATGAATGAGTGATTATGGAACAACTTGGGTTGTCCTACATACAATCCTCACATGATTTGATGATTTCTCATAGATTAGATTATTTATATTATTGTACTAATCCTAGTTCGTGACCCTCCTTGGTTGTTTTTACATCAAGTGAAGTGGTGAACATTCAAGGGGTTCCTAAACGGAAGCTAGTTCTTCCTACCCCATACATGACATCTATGATAACTCGAGGTGCCTAAATGAAGATCCTAATCTTCTACCTCCTACTTGAATTATTGGACTAAATAATATGTAACCTAGATATATATATACACTCATTCGAACCTTTGATGTTGAACTTGTGTTTATATGTTAAAGTAGTAGAACATCATCTAAAACCAAAACCTTGTTGTGATTCTTATGGGTGTTCAACTCATGAAAACATTATCATAACCCTTGTGGTTACCAAGTGTCATACAAGTGTTAGGTGTTGAAGATGATTATTTTCACATGTTATTCTCATATCTTATTTTTATGTTGTTTTAAACACCGAATCTCGACTCTAAGCATACTTGAACTTTAACCCTTACACATTCAATCTTTTAACCTCATCAACTCGTCAATAATTGGATAATTGGAAAGCATATGCAAACTTTGTGAGTATACTCGTATTTTCCCCCTTTTACTTTTACCACTTTTGGGGTGTAACATGTTTACTTATCAACAACTTACACATGAACATTTTGCTTAAACACATGAACATTCCTATTAACATGCTTGTATACGTGATGACTTGATACTTTAAACTTGGGTGAATCTTATGTGTTGAACTTATCATTAACTTCGTACGAGCCAAACCGTGACATATGTAGCGCTATAGGATTAACGACCCGCCACCCGTAACTTGTGGTTATGTCATGAGCATGTTGCGTTTCCTTGGTTTGATATGCTAGACACATGCCATGTTTTTACGTTTATCTTGAATCACATGCTTGCTATGAGGAATTGTTCAAAACTTATCTTTTGCTATGTACGTACCAAACTTATATACTAGCCTTTGCTTTTGCATTGAACTTTATTTTAAACATGTTACAGGTTGAGGATGATAATGCCATGAAATGAAGTAGCGTTGATACCTAGATACACATATAGACGTTTAGATTAAATACGTTGTATAAATGTCATATTTGTTGCCGTATTGTTCTTCTTGTATTTAACATGTTGTATTTCAAATTTCATGTATTGTAACATTTATTTATAAAAGAAATCAATTTATCTTTAATTCTATTGTCACAATTTAGCGTTATGTGTGATGAGCAATCTTTCTTCGTCTCACTCCGATGTTTCCGCCATCGGTTGGGGTGTGACAGTTTCAAACTAAAGATCCTCAAATCTATGTTCTTAAAGCATAAATTCATTAATACAATTATTGGAGGTGAAATGGAACCAAACCTCTCATTTCACTAGACGAGCAAAGTATGAATGGTCCGGGGGTGTTAAAAGGATCGGGTTGGGGCAGGTTTGGTTTTTACAGCATATTCCTTTACTAAAGTACATTCCTTTTTAACCATAGTCATGTTATTTAACAGTTGAGGAAGGTAATGTACATCAACTTCACTCAATAAAATGGACTGTTTATTGAGATAGTGTTTTTTTTACTAGATAATATCATCTAACATTAACTTTTTTATAGGCTTTAGACAAGATTCGTTTGAGAGCATATTCATATTGTATCTAACAAAGCTAACAACACATTGGCCATCGTTGATAGTGGAGGTGGAACGTGAAGGCTGGCGAATAACAAAAAAAGTGAAAGCAATTACATTAATGTTGCCATGGCATTACCTTTCTCAAAGTTGGTGAACAATCTTGGTACCATTGCAAGATCTCGCCCTAAGATTTCATGGAAGCTATTATTGGCGGTGCTAATGTTAGCATGATTAGACAGTTTGATGTCGTTGAGTACAAATATGTTGGCAGCTTAATTTATATTTCACTGCATGATAGCTTGAAGGAAGTAACAATTGTTTAGGTTCAGGTGCAATAGTAAAAATTTGTGAACCATGTTGATGTCTCCATGGCGAATTCCGTGGTTACCAGTTGTTTTTTTTTTCTATTTTTTTGAGAAGTATATTTTTATCTACATCTCGATATAATTTTTTCCCTAGATCGTGTTATGATATCAAATTGAGAATGATTCGGTTTAGAGCATCAAGAAAAAACTGGTTTAACGCGCCGCAACGCGCGTGAGGTATAAAATTAGTTCATTTCAAAAAGGTGGTATGTGCTTTTTTTTAAGTAAATTACAAAAATCGTCATTTATTTTGACAATGTATCACAAAGTATGTTTTTTGTTTTTAAATAGTACAAAAAGCATACTCGATATTTGCAAACTCTTGCAAGTTATGTCATTTAGACTGTCCGCAATGCAAGAGGCTGCATTTACTACATGCATCCTAGTCATCACTGCCACATCAGCTTTTAACCCATTCTTCCCATATGCATTCTCTCTCCTCTTTTTAACTCTAACCCATCCTTCCCACATGCACCCTCTCTCCTCTATTTTTTTTAAGCTTAAAATTGAATTGGTCCACCTTCTCTCTCTGCACTTGGTTGCACTTCACTAAGTGCAAACCCCTTACTTTATTGTCCACCCCAATGCATCCTTCACAAGTGCACATGCCACGTCATTAAGTGCAACCCTCCAAAAGGAAGCATTGGAGGCAGTCTTAGCCCTAACTCAGTTAGTTTTTATGGATAAATATGACCAAGTGGACCCTACATAAGGATATTTTGATCATTTTACCATATTTACTCAAAACAAAACATTTATCTCTCTCTCCCTCTCAACTTTTGCTCCCACCATCACCTCCTGCACTCACCACCAAAACCAGTAACTCCGACGACCACCTAACCCCCCACCGCAACCAATTCCGACAACCACCGCACCACTCCCACTAGACCCTCCAGCACCATTAACACCACCATCGGATTTGATAATGGATTGGATTTGGATTTTAGGAGGTATAACATGAATTAATAAGGAGTCGGTCATGCAAGGAGGTAGGATGGTGAACATCCATTTAACCTCATTATATGTTTCAGCAAAGCACAAAATCATCAACTTTGTTGATAATTTCGGTTGGTCATCAATGTAGACTAAAATGAAAAATACATGAACTACTAAGTCTTAAAACAACCAAGTGAGCAAGCTAGATGCGTGCATCCCAAACATAGAGAGTGTTTGGGGACGTGATGTAGCCATGTCCCTTTGTTGGAAATTGCTTTGAGATTTAGTGTATGAATCTAACTAAAAGTTTGAATAAGTGAGGCAGTGGAACAAGGTTGGAGAGCCAAAGCTTCCATGGTTCACACTTTTACCAAAACACAAGTTCAACCATATTGAAGATGGTGAACTTGGATGGTATGGTTTCAACACTTGTAGGTTACAGTTAAAATATTTAAACATCAAAATACCTTTGTTTAGTCAAACACGTCTGAACATCAATTTGTCAGTTACAGTCAAATGCACAGGTTATCTATTGTCAAATACATGTTCATTCCAATCTCTAAAAACCAGTGTTCATTTAAATGCACAATTTATTGAACATCCAATACTTGTTCACTCCAATTTGTTGAACCAAAAACTGTCAAACAAAAGAAACATCCAATTCATGTTAAAACACATGTTATCTAAACACAACCATCCAATTCATGATACATGGGGTATCTAACCAAACCTTCCAATTCATGCTCAAACACATGTTTCACGTCTAAATACCATTCAATAAGTACCATTCAATTAAAATAGCAATAAGCACAGTTAAATATGATCAGTCATTCATCATTGTTAAATATCATCTGTCATACAACATTGTTCTGCCATACAACATTGTTACATACTAAACCATGGGTTGCCCGGATCTTGATGTACCGCCTAGTTACCTAGACCCTTATACCAACTAGAATTCCAAGAAAAACAAACTACATTTCATATTTAATTCAAGACACGAATCATGAAATCAAATGTTTAAAACCAAAATTGACACAATGTCGTACCGATAACGTGGAAAGTGATGAGAATCGCATCGTATTGTCTCATGTCGTCGATGATCAGGGGTTTGGATGGCCGGAACGATTGGAGGTGTGGGTCGCCGGTTGTCTTCTTCACAGCAAGAAGGTTTTTGGGGAACAAGGAGTGAAATTGTCACACCCCCAAAATCCACATGTGGAGTTTTACCGCGAGGCGTGCGACTGACCCTCAAGCCACTAATCATGTTGAACAAATATTTAAGTTATTAAAAACCCTCATAATCAACATGATTAGTGATTAATATTTAAATGTCTAAAACATAGTTTAAACCAACAGCGGAAGCTAAACGTAAAAACCCAGACATGAGTTAAAAACCACAATGTTTAATAAAATTTACAAATTTACAGTACTAACATATCAATTAGCATATCAATTGCATCCATATTCTTGGTAAACGGTTTGCACATTCATATAACATAATCATCCCACATTCATCAAACATAATCAATTAAACACAAAACAATTGTTTGGCTTTCTAGGGTTTGTATGAATCAAAGAAACAACATAACAAGTGTAATATAAACCTTACCTTAGATTGATTTAGAGTTGGTTCTTGAAAGATTGATGGATAGAAAGACCAGAAATGCAAATAATCGTGTGAGATTTGTGTGATGCCCAAAATGATTGAAGAGAAATCAACAGCCGTACAGTGAAATGATGAGGAGTGTTTAGGGTTTGTGTTTTATTATAACTTCTCTAATATCCATAACACACCTTTGATTATAAAACCTTCACATATAGCACATAACATCTAGCAACTTACAATTAAGGCATCCAATTCACGTAACTGCCAAGCACACATAAGTTTCATATAAAACCGTTTCGTTTACAATTAATATTCGTGTTAGTCATCAACGTTCAAAAGGTATCATGTGTGTGTTTCGGTAATTCCCCGAATTACCATTGTATTGTGTTCCGGTAATTCCCCGAATTACCATTGTAGACTCATTTAACTAACCCTAGTTAAATGCAGTGCTATGAATGTATGTCTAAGTTGACCGTGGTTCCTGTAATCCAAGAGGTAAGTATTTGAATTGAAAGCTCTCTGTTACAGAAGGAAGTAGTGTTTACATGGGTGCGGAAAAACTTAATTAACCGACCTATGGTGAAAAAGAAACAACATGGAACTAGTGGGGGTCGAACCCATGCCTGCACCTTTAACAATCAAATGGTCACCCACTAAAACAAAAACCAACATTCATTTCAAAAAGGTGGTAGGTGCTTTTTTTAGTAAATTACAAAAATCGTCCTTATTTTGACACTTTATTGCAAAGTGTGTACTTTGTTTTAAAAAAGTATAAAAAGTTTACTTGATATTTGCAAACCCTTGCATGTCATGTCATTTAGCCCTAACTCAGTTAGTTTCCATGGATAAATATGACCAAGTGGACCCTACATAAGGGTATTTTGATCATTTTATCTTATTTACTCAAGAGTAAATTGCCATTTTAGTCC
This sequence comes from Helianthus tuberosus, assembly GCA_030545235.1. Lineage (NCBI taxonomy): Eukaryota > Viridiplantae > Streptophyta > Magnoliopsida > Asterales > Asteraceae > Helianthus > Helianthus tuberosus. The sequence continues at coordinate 181,303,412 of CM060411.1, forward strand.
CTGAGTTTTTGTCCAAATTGTCATTTTAGTCCAAATAGTTTTTTTTCTCTTCTAGGTCCCTGACTTTTCCTTTTTCTTGCCATTTTGATCACATTACCTAACTTAGTCTAAAAACCAGGTTATAATCAGGGGTATTTTTGGCATATAATGCGGTTCGATCAATCGGTTAATTAGACTTTTTTTTTTTACTTTAACCGGTTAAGGACGCCCCAGTTGAGGTGTGCGCATATAATGTATATATGTGTGGGCCCTCGGGGGCAAAAGTGAAACTGCACCAATTTTAACGTTATTTTACTAATTTCATGAAAATAATGTTAAAAGCGACGGACGGTTAATCATGCATCATGTGGTGAAGTTGATAGCCGAAAGACAAGGGGTTACATGCACTAATCGGCCTTTGTCCCGATTGCTAAGTGTTATGTGCCTTATGTCCAAGGCTTGATGTAAAACTACTATGGAGTCAGGGGGTCTCACTGGAAGCAACCTCTCTATTCCTACGGAGTAGATGTAAGACTGTCTACATCTTACCATGCTCAAACCCTACCTTAGCTTTGCTATTGGTGGGATTTAGTGAGTATGATGATGATGATGACTTTAACCAGTTATTTTCGGTTAATAACCGTTTTTTTGCTTTTTTTTTTCTTGAATTTTTCGGTTAATCGGTCTGCCGGTTAATAACTGGTTCCTATACTGAATATCAATAACCAGTTATTTCTCATTCGGTTATTAACCTGCTACAGTTTCCGGATACGATTAATTAATAAGTTGTTTTGTGCACCTCTGATTTTTACTTGCCTTGAAACAAATTATGGAAAGAAATTTTGGTGAAGCCCAAAATGATTCATTATCCATTTATCCCTTGAGTGAATCTTTGAAGCCCTGTGTGACTGTAGACTGTGGTCCATCATTCGGCCCAGCAAAAAAGTATGGCCAAACACCTATCTATATCTATATAAATATAATAATAATATTGCCATTAGGGCACAACAACAAGAAAGAACCTGAGATTGAGATTGAGACGGCAGCAGCAGCAAGGATATTAGATCCGGACTAAAATACCATTGTCTGTCACAGGTATATATTTATCTTAAACTTCGTTGTTTAATTATTGTTTCAGTTCACTTGCTATAAAATATATTGTATGTTTGGGTGGTGTAATCTTAGTTTTGGTATTATTAACTTTGTTTATTTATTGACTCTGTGATGCATAATGATTATCAAATTGTCTTTAAAATAAACTAATTGTGATCTAAATTCGAAAATCACATCCTTATAGTGATAATGTTAAAGTTATGTTTCCATCCGTTTTTTAATCACTTAAAATGTTTTTACTCTTGTTTGTCTTCTCACAGTTTTTGTTTTTTGTTTTTTTTTTTTTTTTAACTAATGAAAAAATGATTAAGGGGCTGTTTGGATGACCATTCAGATGCTCAGTGGCGGATCTAGGATTTACGTCAAGCCGTAACGTTTTATAAATAAGCCGTAGCGAAATCGAAAAAACATCAAATTTTTCCAAAATTTACACTAAAAACGTCAAATTTTTCCGAGCCAAGCCGTAGCGGAGCCTTACCCCCGGTTAAGGCTAGGTCCGCCCCTGCAGATGCTACCTCTTAATGAGGTAACCTCAAGTCTGAATGGTTAAGAGGTAACCTCTGAATGGTAAATCATCACATGTCACATTCTTCTACCTTCTCATCGATAAAATTCTTAATGGTTCCAGTAAGAGGTAGCCTCTTAAAGACCATTCAGAGGCTATCAAACAGCCCTTAACATGAATTTTTAGGTTTTTGTGTTTTGATTGTTTGGTTAATTTCATTATTAGTTTAAGTCAATGCTAACACTTAATTTCAAGGGAATAAATAAAATAATAAAGGTAATATTAATTTAATTTGGACCTTTCCTCCCTCCTCAGCTGTTAATGATATTGATTTGTATTACATCGTGTTAAAGTTGTTTTTTTCGATGTTCACACACTTTTTTATTGCATCGTGTTCACACTTTTTTTTCAGTTCGGAAGCTTGTAAAAAGCATTATCAACATAGATTTTTCTAGCGCTCATTGTTGGAATTGGTGGTCTCAGAATTACGAAAGGTATTTTTTCTATGCTTTATTCAGTTTTTTTCACATTATGATCCATGTCGAGTATGACATATATATCGTTAAAAAACAATATTGCATTGTTAGATCTATAAAATATATTATAAAAGCTATAAACTTTTAACATTGGTGGACACTAAATTCTTTTTTAGCAGTGATTTTTAAATTTTTCTCATGACAAATCTTATTGCCAATATAGAAAGAGGATTCAATGAATGAGCGAATCCTCAAACCAAAGCTGCAAAAAAAAGATAGAAGATGTACTCATTTACATTGATCAATTTGGTTGATGAAAGAGTCAGACAAAACAGAATCAACTGGCAGAGGCAAAAGCAAATCTCGTAAAGGTTTGGGAAGCGTCAGATGAGAGTTCAAGTTCGATGAGCAAATGAAAGACATTGGGTCACTTGTTGGGTCCAGCTTGTGTAATGTTTTGGCCGTGTACCGTTTCCGGCTAGGTCACAACCGATGCAACTGTTCAAATTATTCCGGTAGGTACTTATGCATATGTAGTGTGTTGAACAAGAAGTTAAAAGGGAGGATATATAATAAAAAAATATTATTTTTAGTCCTTTATTTATTAAGTATGAAAATGGTTTCAAGCCTTCCAACATGGTTGGATCCGGTCAAATCCAACCGTGGAATAACACTTTCGTAAATCATAACCTTAGGGAGGATGCCTGATTGGGTTCTAGCATCACCATTTTGGTTCTGGACGTCAACCTTAGGGAGGATGCCTGTAGTTTATATTTGAGTTTTTTCCCAAAAGGGTGTTGGTGGAAAAGTTATTTACCAAAATAGGTGATTTGAAAAATAATTATCAAAATAGGTGTTTTGCAATGACTTTTTTCTTAAATTGGTGAGGGTGGAAAAAATATTTACCAAAATGGGTGATTTAAAAAATATTTATTAAAATAAGTGTTTTTTCTTATTTCTTTATTATTAACTAATCTATTATATTTTTTACCTTTTTTTAGTTAACCTAATATGTTTTTAAATTATTTTTCTTCAAACAATTACTCTTTATATTTTATTTACTTTTTAACTAACCAAAATATAATTTTTTTTTTCTTAACGCCTTTTTCTTTTATTTCTTTTTACATTTATATAAGCTAAATCACTCTAATATAAAGTTTACTTCTATAATTTTAGAGATGCAAACGAATACTAAAGTAACACCTTCATGTTCATTTATTTAACTTTAATCGAACACAAACATGGTTTTGTTTTTCGTATACAAGACATGTGTTCATGTTTACATTAACCGAATGAAATAAATGTTGTTCGTGACCATTAAAAAATAAGTTGATAAATAATAATAATAATAATAATAATAACAACAACAAGTATCGAGTTGGCCAATGAAATTACGAACCAATCAATCTTCGTAAATATTTTGCCCATTGGTTGTTAATTAAATTTATGTAATTTTAGGAAACACTATATTAAGGGTTTTCATTTGAATTGGTAATAAACCACCAATGAAAGATTACCCTCAAAAATATTAAATTAGAACAGTAAATGAGACGTATTAGTATTTAAAAATTAATGTGCAACTTAAGGAACATTATATGCACACAATGTAACAGGTAGCCTATGCATCAAGTATATTACGTATTTACGTTCAACTTGTTTCCCTGTGGATTTCATTTTTAGACATATTTTTCTCCAGCTTGGTTTCTTTGTGAGGTGTTTCTAAGTAGTTACTCAGATTTTATGATTACTTGTAGAACAATTTGTTATGGTTATGTATTTTTTATATAATTGAACGATTTTGATAGGTTGATTAAATAAAATAGAAGAATTATAATAGATTAATTAAAAATAAAGAAATATAGAAAAACACCCATTTTGGTAATTATTTTTCATATCACCCATTTTGGTAAATAACTTTTCCACCAACACCATTTTAGGAAAAAACTCGTTTATATTTGAATATAAGTGTGTGTTAATCTATTTTCAAAAGGGTGAATGCAACATACTATATAAAAATCAAATTAAATGGGTTAAAACATATCAAAACGTAGACTATATTTGAATTTTTTAAAATATAAAAACTAAAAAGGAAAAACGAAATTAAAGAACAAAAATAAAAAAGTTCGACCTGTCCGATTTGATAAAACCTTTACTAAATTACAGACAAAAATATGAGCCAGAGGGCGTAATATGTATGTAAACCTTATATTTATTCCTGAGGAAAGAGATGATGGTTCCCCCAACTTTAAAACAAAGACGACAACAACCAAACCAAGTAAATTTCACAAATAGTAAAGGTTTAGGGGTTGTTTGGCAACATCTGAGTGGTCAAGTGTTGAACCCGTAAGAGGTCTGAACCATTAAGTGCTGAACCAGTAAGAGGTTTGAACAATTAAGAGCCTGTATAATGCTTAACCGTTCAGAGGCAAATGTTTAACCAATTCAGATTAGAGGTCTTAATCATTCAGACTCTGTATAAATCTTAACAATTCAGATGCAAATGTCTGAACCATTCAGACATTTGTTCGTGAAACAAACAGTCTGAACCATTAAGTGATGAATCAGTAAGAGGTCTGAGCTATTAAGAGTCTTATTAAGAGGTAAATAAACAGCCCCTTAGAGAAGGTAGATTTATAATAATAAAATAAATTATTTAAAATATTTATTAAAAGGGTGTTGTAAAGGATCTACCCCTTTGCTAAATGTAATATATATTTGCTAAATGTAATATATATAATAGATTAATAGTAGTCCACATGCTTTTGGTTTATATTAACTTTGAGCATGAGTGATGTTTTTATATAGTAAAAATCCATTTGAGTTGAATATGTTGTTGCTACAGCTTTTAATCGTACATGTGTATTTTTCATACTCAATAATTATGTTTAATGTATTAAGTTGCTTTTGATGTGTTCTTAATACAAAAATGAATGTATTTATGGAACTTTTGGGAAAGCTAGTAGTTATGTAGCTCAACTCATCGCTTATTGGTGTTTAGTCCTATTCATCTTTGTGTCCTTATGCATGATCATTATATGTCATTTCAAAGATCAACCCTGACATGTTTCTTGTAGGAATCCGTTCGTGTAAATTAAATAAAAAATTCTTTTATTAACTTGAATTACAAGAATTAATCAGAAACAAAGTAAATACAATACTAATACAACTGAAAAAGAAATACAAGAACAGAAAAACACGAACAGATGAAACTGTTCTTTGGCTGAGGATCGTGTTAGACACGGGTCCCTTAAAACAAATTTCGTGTCTCCCAGGAGAACACGTTTGTTTCCAGGATACAACAGCCGCAAGTAGTTGCACTACCGGTCTAGACTCTAACCCGAAAGTATACCTTGAAGCTTGAAAGAAAAATGAAGAAATCTGCAGTGGAGAAAAAGATAGTTGGTAATTTTCGGTGTGTCAAATCTGGTGAAAGGAGCCTCCTATTTATACACCAGGTTGAACTCGAAACTGAAAAATAAATTAAATGGGAGAATTAAACTGCATTAGACGTCTTTAATGCACTTTAATTCGTCATTTAATTCTCAGTCAAACGCATTAACTTTGTCAGTTTCGAATGCTGAAACGTAACTGCACAGCATTAACTGCTGCTGGAAGCTTCTCCGCGCGCACGCGCGTAAGACACACTGATGCGCGCGCAGGTCTGCACCCTCACGCGCGGATCCATCTGGGTCCCATGCCTGCCACGTCTCTAGCCACTTGGTCCTTGCAACCCTTGTACTACACCACGCGCACGCGGTCAAAAATACAAAGGCGACTCTCAAGCGGCTCGCGGCGATGCAAAGTGCGCCATCAAAGCGCCACATTGCACCTCATCGCCCACGCAACGCGCGCGCGCGCGTGTGCGAGTGCGTGTGCGAGTTAGGGTGCTCCGCACCCTTCGCGAGTACACTAGTGAGTGCTTCCATGAAACAATAAGGATGGAGAGTTCCCACTTAAATACCCCTTTAAGTTTCATCTCTCATCCGATGTGGGACAATGTGCCACTTTCCCACATTTTCAGCATTTCAAGTTTCAAACACCAAACTTTGAGCATCGATATCTCATTCATCTTAGTTCCGTTTTGGACGTGGTTTAGTTCGTTGCGAAGCCCTTCCGACATAGAACACAAACCCACAAATAAATATATAAAACCCACTCATTTTATTATATTTATTTCTAGTCCAAAATAGGAAAAAATCATTTTCCTATATTTGTGAAAAATGCTATTTTCACACAATTTCCAACAATCCCCCACATGAATAGAAATCGATCTATCAAGTTTCAACGATACACCTTCAACAGTTGAGTATTGCAAGATAGGTAGGTGTAACCTTTGAACCTTCTTTTGTGAAGCATACTTAGCCTCCTAGGGTCTTGTAGACGCGGTGTCCTTGAACAATCCCCCATTTATGTAGGCGACAATATACATTCACACAATACCCTCCCTAGTCGAGTTAAGACCTCATGGTTGTGTCCGTTTATGGTCATGGAACACGTTCCTGGTTCTGCGAGAGCTCTAGGATTTGCGCCTCCCCACAAATCCATTCGAAGCGACCCCACTTCTCTCTAACATAGGTGATTCCTCTGAATCATTAAAAGCATCATGGTTAATATGGATTTCCTCAAAATCCTTAACCTCAACATGCTTAACCTTTCTTTCATGTCACTGATTGGAATGGACTAGGAAGTATACAACTCCCTTTATTGATTTTGGGGCACCCCCCACAGTGACTCCCTTTGGGTTTATGATTAAGTTTGCTTATTGAACCTAGATCTTGGGATCTCCAGTCAACTAGGTTAGGTTTCCCTCATATTCCCTTCATCTATGGGCTTTAGTCCCATTCCTCTTGACAACTATACACCTTATCTGTTCATAAGCCTTTTGTTAACGGGTCCGCAATGTTCTCATTTGACCTCACATAGTCAACTGAGATAACACCCGTTGAGATAAGTTGTCGTACCGTGTTGTGTCTACGTCGAATGTGCCTTGATCTGCCATTGTACATCATGTTTTGTGCTCTAGCAAGAGCAGACTGATTGTCACAATGTATGCAGATCGCCGTCAACGGCTTTGGCCATCTTGGAATATCTTCCACAAATTGACGTAGCCACTCCGCTTCTTCCCCGCTTTTATCTAAAGCGACGAATTCGGATTCCATCGTAGATCTAGCTATAACCGTTTGCTTGGAAGACTTCCAAGCTATAGCTGCGCCAGCAAGTGTAAACACATATCCACTTGTCGATCTATGATCTTTTATATCTGATATCCAGTTCGCATCAGTGAATCCTTCGATCACTGCTGGATCACGGGTATAATTCAATCCATAGTCTCTCGTGTATCTTATGTATCTAAGCACCCTCGTGATAGCTTTCCAATGATCCTCGCTCGGATTACTGGTATATCTACTTAGCCTGCTCACATCGTACGCTAAGTCGGGTCTAGTACATGTCATTAGATACATGAGACTACCAATGATCCTTGAGTATTCTAACTGGGAAACACTCTCGCCTCTATTCTTCCTTAGGCGTTGGGTATTATCAATAGGAGATCGAGCTATACTCGTATCGTCCGAATTGAATTTCCCAAGGATCTTGTCCACGTAGTGAGATTGACTCAACACAAGACCATTTTGGGTTCTAGTGATTTTTACTCCAAGAATCACATCCGCGAGACCCATGTCTTTCATGTCAAACCTCTCTTTCAACATGTCTTTCGTTGAGTTGATCATCTTATCATCACTCCCAATGATAAGCATATCATCTACATAAAGACATAAAATCACATAACCTCTTGGTGTGTCTTTAAAATAAACACACTTGTCGCACTCATTTATTTTGAAACCATTGTCAATCATGACATGATCAAACTTTTGATGCCATTGTTTTGGAGCTTGCTTCAAGCCATACAAAGACTTGACCAATTTACATACTTTACCCTTGTTTCCAGGGGCGGAAAAACCCTCAGGTTGTTCCATGTAAATTTCTTCTTCTAAATCGCCATTTAGAAATGCGGTCTTTACATCCATTTGGTGAACTTCCAAATTTCTTAGAGCCGCAATTGCAAGAACCAATCGTATAGAGGTTATTCGCGTTACAGGCGATTAAGTATCAAAGTAGTCTAGACCCTCCTTTTGTCTAAATCCTTTGATTACTAACCTTGCCTTGTATTTATCAATACTTCCATCGGCTTTCATCTTCCTTTTGAATATCCAACGATATCCAAGTGGTTTACAACCAGGTGGAAGATCTACTAACTCCCAAGTATGATTTTGCAATATAGAATCTATTTCATTCTTAATTGCTTCTTGCCATTGAGGTCCTTCCGCGGAGGTAACCGCTTCGCGGTAGGTATTGGGCTCTCCCTCAACCATATAGCTCATGAAGTCTGGACCAAAGGATTTTTCAACCCTTTGTCGTTTACTTCGTCTAAGCTCACCCTCCTCGACCTCAGGTCGTTCATGTATTTCATCTATCCTCGTAGATGAACTTGGTCCTGCTTCATCTAACCATGTAGACGTACTTGGACCTGCTTCATCAAACGCTCTTGATGAAGGCGTATGTGTTTGTCCTAACATAGGAAACACATTCTCAAAATATGAGACGACATTAGGATTTGCCTCTATGATAGTGTGTTTGTGTACATCAGGATTCTTGGACTCATGTACAAGAAAACGATGCGCATATCCAATGAAAATGCAATCCACAGTTTTGGGTCATATCCTAAGAGCCTTAGGAGGTGGTACAATCACCTTAGCTAGGCACCCCCACACTTTCAAGTATTTGTACGAAGGCTTCCTTTTTCTCCATAACTCATATGGAGTTTCGTCCCTATTTTTCAAAGGTATCTTGTTCAAAAGATAGTTTGCTGAGAGAATGGCGTCCCCCCACATTTCTCGGTTCACTCCCGAGCTTATCAACATGGCATTCATCATCTCTTTCAATGTGCGGTTCTTACGTTCCGCAACGCCATTTGATTGTGGAGAATAAGGTGGTGTACACTCATGTACAATGCCACTTTTTGCGCATAAATCCGCAAAAGGTGCAACATATGCACCTCCTCGATCGCTTCTCAAAGCTTTTATCTTCTTTTTAAGTTGATTATCAACTTCATTTTTGTACAAGATAAACTTCTCTATTGCTTCGTCTTTACTCTTGAGTAAATACACGTAGCAATATTTAGTACAATCATCAATAAACGTGATGAAGTACTTATTTCCTCCACGCGTGGGAACCGCTTTTAAATCACACACATCGGTATGAATTAAATCAAGGGGTTCGGTTATTCGTTCAACCGATTTAAACGATGATCTCGTAAGTTTGGATTCAACACATGTCTCGCATTTGTGATTGGACTCGATATGGAATGTTGGTATCAAGTTTAATTTAATTAAACGTCGTAATGAATTAAAATTTACATGTCCTAGTCTACCATGCCAAACATTAGAAGACTCAACCATGTAAGTAGAAGAAACATTTTCATTCATATTTTTGTTTTGGTTAACAACCAATACATTCATTTTGAACATTCCATTTAGGGCATAGCCCTTTCCAACAAACATTCCACGTCTAGACAAGACAAAATTGTCCGATTCAAACACTAGACGAAATCCAAACTTGTTGAGCATCCATCCCGACACGAGATTCTTTCGTATCTCTGGGACATAAAGCACATTGGTCAAGGTAAGCTCCTTGCCCGAAGTCATCTTCAAAATGACTGTGCCTTCCCCCTTGATGCTTGCGGTAGCTTTATTCCCCATATAAAGCTTTTCTTCACCCGATGCTTCCTTGAATGTAGAAAAAAGAGCCTTATCTCCACAAACATGGTTGGTTGCACCCGTGTCAACGAACCATCCTTTTGGGTTTTCACCCATCGCGTTGACTTCTTCAATCATAACCTCTTCCTCGGTTATCATTGCAATGAGAGGCATACCATCCTCATCAACCGTGTGCGCACGCTCACGCTTAGGTTTCTTGCATTGGTTAGCACGGTGCCCTGTCTTGTTACAGTTGTAACAAGTACCTTGAAAAGGCGCAGGCTTCTTTTTCACAGCCCCCTTTTTAGGTCCAAGGTTGCTAACCTTTGCTTTCCCTTTGTTGTCCTTTTTACCCTTGCCTTTCTTGCCCTTTGAGGACTCCCCAACTTCCACCATGTTTGCTTTAGCCGAAGCTTGCAAAATGGTGCCTTTTTGGGCCACCCTGTTTTCTTCTTCTATACAAATACGAAGAACAAGGTCCTCGACCGACATTTCCTTTCGCTTGTGTTTAAGATAATTCTTAAAATCCAACCAAGCAGGAGGTAATTTTTCGATCATGGCTGCCACTTGAAACGTTTCGCTGAGACCATTCCCTCAGCATGGATGTCATTTAGTATAATTTGCAATTCTTGGACTTGGTTCATAACAGACTTGTTATCAACCATTTTAAAGTCCAAGAAACGGGCGACAACAAATTTCTTTGTTCCCGCATCCTCCGTTTTGTACTTTTTCTCCAAAGACTCCCATAATTCTTTGGAAGTCTTGATACTATAGTACACATTATACAGCGCATCCGAGAGACCTTTGAGTACGTAGCCTCGACATATAAAGTCAGAGTGCTTCCACGCCTCTACCGCGCTCAGAGCCTGAGCATCGGTCTCCCCTTCCGCCGGTTGGGGAGCAGTCTCCGTTAAGAACCTCGCAAGGTTCATGGTGGTCAAGTAGAAGAACATCTTCTGTTGCCACCGCTTTAAGTGGAGACCCGAGAACTTCTCGGGTCGTTCAGGATGATTCGCCACTGTGGACGCTCCCACAGTGTTGGCAGGGGTACCGACAACAACGTTGACGTTGGTATTTTCAGTCGACATTCTGAAAAATTCCACAAAACCAAGTTAATAAATCTGTTAGAATAATAAATGTGCTGATTTATTATTTAACTAACAAAATCGATGAGTAAGAAAATCAGCCTCGTAGCTTCTAAGTCCAACTTTGAATACTACAAGAGAAGATCTTAGAACCCAAAGACAAAGAAGGAGTAGAAGAAACAGAGTTCTGTTTTGACAAAGGCGCAACTTTGAATCAAAACAGAGAAAAAAAAAACTTTTTTTAAAACACAACCTGCTGTGAGAGAAAAAAAAATTATATTCACAGCAGAGAAGTTAGTGATTCTACACGAACGGTGTTTTAAAATTTGTTTTAAGATTGTAGGAATCCGTTCGTGTAAATTAAATAAAAAATTCTTTTATTAATTTGAATTACAAGAATTAATCAGAAACAAAGTAAATACAATACTAATACAACTGAAAAAGAAATACAAGAACAGAAAAACACGAACAGATGAAACTGTTCTTTGGCTGAGGATCGTGTTAGACACGGGTCCCTTAAAACAAATTTCGTGTCTCCCAGGAGAACACGTTTGTTTCCAGGATACAACAGCCGCAAGCAGTTGCACTGCCGGTCTAGACTCTAACCCGAAAGTATACCTTGAAGCTTGAAAGAAAAATGAAGAAATCTGCAGTGGAGAAAAAGATAGCTGGTAATTTTCGGTGTGTCAAATCTGGTGAAAGGAGCCTCCTATTTATACACCAGGTTGAACTCGAAACTGAAAAATAAATTAAATGAGAGAATTAAACTGCATTAGACGTCTTTAATGCACTTTAATTCGTCATTTAATTCTCAGTCAAACGCATTAACTTTGTCAGTTTCGAATGCTGAAACGTAACTGCACAGCATTAACTGCTGCTGGAAGCTTCTCCGCGCGCACGCGCGCAAGACACACTAATGCGCGCGCAGGTCTGCACCCTCACGCGTGGTGCGTCCACTTGGCTCACTGCCATGCGCGCATGCGCCATACTCACTCAGGTCCATGCGCGCCTGCGCGCGTGTGCCACGTCACCTGTGAGCCTCTACGAGCACGCCACACAGTCGCGCCGTTTTGGCTCACTTTGGTGCGCCGCGCACGACACCTCAGTGCCCATGCACGAGTGCGCGCCACCATGCCACGTGTACTCGCGCGCGGATGCGCATGACTGCCATGTCATGCACTAGCCCGCGCGGATCCATCTGGGTCCCATGCCTGCCACGTCTCTAGCCACTTGGTCCTTGCAACCCTTGTACTCCACCACGCGCACGCGGTCAAAAATACAAAGGCGGCTCTCAAGCGGCGATGCGAAGTGCAAAGTGCGCCATCAAAGCGCCTCATTGCGCCTCATTGCCCACGCCACGAACGCGCGCGTGTGCGAGTGCGTGTGCAGGTTAGGGTGCTCCGCACCCTTCGCGAGTACACTAGTGAGTGCTTCCATGAAACAATAAGGATGGAGAGTTCCCACTTAAATACCCCTTTAAGTTTCATCTCTCATCCGATGTGGGACAAGGTGCCACTTTCCCACATTTTCAGCATTTCAAGTTTCAAACACCAAACTTTGAGCATCGATATCTCATTCATCTTAGCTCCGTTTTGGACGTGGTTTAGTTCGTTGCGAAGCCCTTCCGATATAGAACACAAACCCACAAATAAATATATAAAACCCACTCATTTTATTATATGTTTTTCTAGTCCAAAATAGGAAAAAATCATTTTCCTATATTTATGAAAAATGCTATTTTCACACAATTTCCAACATTTCTTGCTCAAAATGCCTTTTAAATTTCCTTTAATTGTTGTCCCAACTAACTTGCATGACCATGCATGTGTGACTTTAATACCAATCCAAAAAAAGAAGAAAATAAAGAGAGAGGGAGAGAGACCAGGGGCGGATGTATTATGGAACAAGGGGTAGCCTCCGCTACCGCTTGGTCGCAAAATTTTTGACGTTTTTAGTGTAAATTTTGGAAAAATTTGACGTTTTTTCGATTTCGTTACCGCTTATTTATAAAACGTTACCGCTTGGTCGGAATCCTAGATCCGCCACTGAGAGAGACCCACAGGAGAAAGTGAGGTGTTCAGTGGTGAACAACTATAAAGGATAGGCACAACAATGGTGCTACACGACAGTCATCTGTTTAGATTCGCGTACATGAATTATCTTCAACGTGGGTATAAAAAACTTATAACCTTAGTAGGTTATGGTTTAATGAAATTAGGTTAAAATATTGATTGTATGTCAGAACAAGGTTCTGTTTATACATGCACCAATGTACAACAAAGGTGCATAATCGTGCAAGAAGCACATAGTCAAGCACACACGACCGCATGAAGTGGCATAGAATAATGTCCACGAGTGTAACGGTGTTTTGATGTACGTCACGTTTTGTTTTCATCCCAAAATTATCTGCAGATGTGGGTTAAAAAGAAATCAGGAAGAAGGAGAGGTGATAAATTACCATTATACCCATCATGTGCATGTCATGTGTCTAATAATTAACCAGAGTTTAGGGTTGAGTTAGACTCAGGGCCAAAATAGTTAATTATAGAGACCATGGGGGCACGTATGTTAAAAAATCTTATTTTGGGCTGATATAGTAAAACTGATATAACCACAGGGGCCAAAAACGTAATTTACTCTTAAGAAATAAAGAAAAATAATCAACATAAATGCAACATCAAACTTCAATTATTTATACACTTTTAGTGTACGTTGTACTTATTATATATCTGTATACAAAAATAGATACACTCATGAGAATTAAACTTAGAAATCTAGGAATCTGGTATAATATCTATATTGCAACAGGTTTAGTATCATTAGTCACTCATTAATAAACAGTTAACATGAGTTTTTAACCGATTGACGTTAAAAATATGTTAAATTTTTAAAAATAACCATTGTTAACTTTTCGAAAATAACCATGCGTACGATTTAAGGACCAACTCCTCTGGTCATCCCCCATGAGTCGATGCGGCCACTCTTTGGTATCATAAATCGCTCATCATCAATCTCTCACGCATCTCTAGCCAGTATTTCTCAACCTATTTTTCTGATGAATACAACTTCCTCATATGTTTTTCCAACATAAACATAATCCATTCTATTATGTGTTTGGTACCAACAAACAACTGTTTTAAACAATGAAATTTATATTTTGTTGTGTAAGTAGTGGAATAGAAATGGATTAAATTCCCAAATTTATCAACATGATGGAACAACACATAATCTAGCAACAAAAAGCCAAAGCCTTTATCAAACCAAGTTTATAATTAGTCTAGGAAAAAGTTGATAGATAGGGTATCTAAAATGCAATTTTCGAATTAGTATCATGTAAATAGTATGACTAGATATATTTAAACAAGAATATGATAAGAAAATTACATTCAAAGGTTAGGGGGCAGTCCAACCCCAATTTTTTGGTAAATTTCTTGATTGCTCGCTTTCAAAGTTTGGTTAAATTCTCGATTGTCTTCATGCAAAAATCATGTATTTGTCACTTGATGGTTGTCACATGTTGGTACCGTTTTTATTTTTTAAAACCCACAAATGCACAATCTTCATGCAAAAATCATGTATTTCTCACTTGATGGTTGTCACATGTTCGTACCGTTTTTATCTTTTTAACCTACAAATCCACAATCATTACTACTAGGCTCATGAAATAAACTCTTTGCAATAGTTTAGATGTGAATTAAAAATCATGGAGCCTAATTCAAGACTTACGATATACAAAATAAGAAATGGTTGTCACATGTCGTATAATGAGTTTATTTATTTATTTACATGTAACATGTAATTATGATAACGATAATACTAACGAGTTTATTTACTCATCAAAACTGTAGTTTAAATAGAAATTTAGAAATCGACACCTTTGATAAAGCTAGAATTTTAAACGTTTTTTCCGGTATTCAAATCCCAAATGGCCCGTGTGTTTCTCACTTGTAGTATGCGGATGACGCTATTATTCTCGGGGAATGGTCGCCAGCTAATATTAAGAATGTGGCCCGTATCCTTCGGGTCTTTCATATTTGCTCGGGTTTTAAGATAAACAATAATAAGTCGAATATTTATGCTATTGGAGTGCATCCGGTTGCTATATCGAATATGGCGGAGATTATGGGATGTCCGGCGGGTAGTTTACCTTTCAAATATCTTGGTCTTATGGTTGGGGCCAACATGAATCGAATAATTAACTGGAAACGGGTTTATGATATTTTCGACACGCGACTGGCTAACTGGAAGGCGGGTCTCTTGTCTATCGGCGGGAGAATTACTCTCATCAAGGCTGTGTTAGAAAGCCTTCCCAATTACTACTTCTCTTTGTATAAAGCTCCGATTAAAGTTATTAAGGACTTAGAAGCAAAAATGAGGAATTTTCTATGGGGTGGAGAGGGATCGCTAAAGAAATTACAATGGGTTGCTTGGGAAAGAGTGTCGCTTCCGGTTAAGAATGGTGGTTTAGGGCTGAGTAAATTAAAAAACGTTAATACGGCTCTTTTATCCAAGTGGGGATGGAGGTTTCTAACTAAGAAGAACAAGTTGTGGAGTAGAACAATAGAGGCCTTACATAGCAATAGAATTAACGGAGACTTCATTCCGGTTAAAAAGTCCCTTGGTGGTGTGTGGTCCAACAAAGTGCAGGTTCTTAACAAAACGGTCGCTAATGGAGTCCTTTTAAAGTTACTGTTCAAAGTCTCGGTGGGCAATGGCGAGAGCATAGCTTTCTGGTTGGATAACTGGATAGGAAACAGGCCTCTCAAAGAGAGTTTTCCCAACCTCTATAAGCTCGAGGATATCAAAGATTGTAAAATCAGCAACTGTGTTGGAGACTGGAATGATGGAAACAGTTTTATTTGGAGATGGAAGAGACCGGTTTCATCGGAAGTAGAAGTCAACGAGTTGGTGGAGCTATGCACGATGTTGATGCAGGTCACCTTGAACCAAAATAGCGATAAGTGGAAATGGATGGGATCCGAAGACGGGAAAGAGGAAGAATACAATGTTAATTCGGTTAGAAGTCTTCTCGACAAATGCAGGATTCGTTCGGATACATATGTGCCAGATCGATGCAAGTGGATTCCAAAGAAATGCAACATATTCATTTGGGGAGCGGAGATGAATAGGATAGCCACTGTTGATGCACTGAATAAACATAACATTGGAGTTGGTAGCTCGGTTTGTGGGTTATTTGGAGAAGGAGAAGAAAATGTTGAACATTTGTTCACGTCATGTTTTTTTCCGTCTATGCTTTGGACGATGATCGGTAATTGGTGTAAGTGTCAACCTTTGGTGGTGTTCTCCTTTAGGGATCTCATTGAAATACATAATCATGCGGGTTTGGAAGGGAAGAAGAAAGAGGTGCTAAATGGCCTTATTAGAATTGGGTGTTGGACGATTTGGAGAATGAGAAATGAAGCGAGGTTCAAGAACAAAGAGGTAAAATTAGAGTATATTTTTGGTGAGGTCAAGAAGATGGGTTTTTTGTGGTACAAGACTAGGAATAAAGGAATAGATACGTCGTGGATGACCGGTGTAAGTTTGTAAATTTGTAATGTTGTAGTGTTGTTTTCGGTTGCCTCGGTTTGAGGCAGCTTGTGTTTTTAATGAAGTTTACTTTTCAAAAAAAAAAAAAGAAATCGAGACCTTTCATAAAATATATATTTAATGTATTCGTTTGAGGTAGGGGTGTTCATCGAATCGAATATTGAATTTTCGAATTATTCGAATCGAATTATTCAAATAATTTTTATTTTCCCTTCAATTCGTATTCGATTAAAACTTACCGAATTCGATTCGAATTCGTATTCGAATAAAAAACCCAATTCGTATTCGATTAAAAATTCGAATTCGAATAAATTTGTGGATTTATTTTTTTATTTTTACTCAAAAAACTTTCTTTGAGTAATTATTAAAAAAAATAGATAAATACTCTACTACTTAAGCGAATTCAAGTAACTACAAAAAAAAACCCTGAAATTTGTATATTTACAAAACTAGTAGGGTGCCCGCGCGATGCGGCGGGGGCGACACTTTGGATTGCGGCACTCGTTGATGGTAGTTTTCTTATTTGTATATGATAACATTATTGTGGTGGATATATGTCATAAGTGTTACACATGGGAGCCTAACACCTATAATGTCTTGCAATGTTCGATCAACTGCCTCTATCGCCTGACGTTTCGCCATCGATGCCTCATCCCATATAATTAACTTGGAGGACCTAATTAGTTGACTTATAATTCCTAAAATTTTGGGACATAGTTTACTATTTATCTACTAAATATCGTAAATTAGTATTAAATAATTCCTAAAATTTTGGGATATAGTTTACTATCTATCTACTAATATCGTAAATTAGTATTAAATAAATATCGTAAATTAGTATTAAATAATTCCTAAAATTTTGGGATATAGTTTACTATCTATCTACTAATATCGTAAATTAGTATTAAATAATTCCTAAAATTTTGGAACATAGTTTATCTTCTATCTACTAAATATCAAAGTTTTGTTTTGTTATAAAAATTAATAATAAATAATGTATAGAAAAACTGTTTTAAACATGTAAAGATTCGTTTGTTAATAAAAAATACTAAACAAATGACAAAAGTATATTAGTTCAATCGAGATGTAATTATAAGTGCAATAAAATAACACAAAACATAAACTTCAAATATAAAATAAACTTTATTATTCATGGGATAATCTAGATCAAACAAAAACAACTGAAAATGAAAAAAAAACATAAAAACACTTGATATATTTCGTCTAATTTCTCTTCTTTTTTGATCTGTTTTTCTTGTTTGTGCTCGAATCAGCAGTATCATCTAATTCATCTTCTTTCTCATCGTCCTCAGAATCATCTAAATTTATAACCTCGACCCATTTCCATTCAGAGAGTCTCTTAGATCTTTTCTTTTGATTCTCATACTTCTGATTCTTAAAAAACAAAAATTTAATAAAAAAGTTAAAAAATGATTAAATTAATTTTATAAAAAAAACAAATATTGAATAAAAAAATTTAAAAAAGATTAAATAAAATTTTAAAATTACCTCTTTACTAAATTGACGTTGAAGATTAGACTTGTATGGACTGAACATTGCACCATAAGAAATAATTTCAACACTATTATCACCATCATCCTACAATAAAACACCAAATAATAACATAACGAACTTGTTAATATGAAAGATTATAAGCGAAAATATTACTTAAAAACTAACAAAAGCTTGTTCGACAACTGAGGTGTTTAAATTGGTGTGTTGAATCTGAAAAATCAAATAAGTTAGTATTCACATAAAAGTAAATAAAAGAAAACAATTATTCATTATTGCGATATAACAAAACTTATCATAGAACCGACCTTAGATTTTTCAATATCGCATGCTTGTTTTTTAGCATCAAGTGAATTCAGAACTGGCTCCATATTTTAAATCTGTTTAGCAATAGAAATGTAGAATTGTGAGTGTTTGCTATGTATTTATAGTAGTCCATTAGGGTTTAGTTTTAGATTGGTCATCCATTTATTTAGGAAGTTTGTTGTGAGTTTTAAGTTTTTAAAATAAGATGCACATATCCTGTTTAGTTTGTTGTGGCATGTTTAATAGGAAGTTTGTTGTGAGTTTTATCTATACTATATTAAACATGCCACAACAAACTGACTCTGTACAAGTAAAATTAGGGAATATTTTAGTTTATTAATGTCGTTCAAAACAAAAAACTTGGGTAAAAAACAAATGTTAATGCACGGTAGCTAGGTAATGGTCAAAGCTGGCTGGGGTAAAAACCAAATGTTGGCTTTAATCAATTGTACATTTACGCATCGGCTATTTGTACTTTATGAACGCACGACGAAACTAAAAAAGACAACTATCGAAACGTTTAAAAAAATGTGCTGATCGTCATGGTACCTTCGGATTTTTTTTAAAACATTACGGGGTGTAAGATATCGCAGGAATACATTAAAGAATTAAAGAGGGGGGAAGTGTAACTAATTACCCATAATTATGTTAAATGTCAAGGATTTAAATGTAATAGATTGAGGGACTAAAAAATAATTATGGTTTAAAAGACCACTTTACCCTCATTCTAGGGGTTTATTTATAAATAATAGGGGAATAAGTTCTTAACTTTTGGAAATCCTTCCCTCATGTATTATAATATAGTATAGATGAAAAAACTCAAAAACTGGTTAAAACTCCAAACGCAAACTTAATACGTTGATTTGAAAATATATCCTGTGAATCAAAACCTTCTTTATCAAAGACACAATATACTAAAACAATAAGTTAACTAAATCTTAGATAGAGCATAAAATTAACTTTCAAATATCAATATAGACATCGTTGTATGATTATGATATTTTTTTCACATCATCTCCTATATCGTAAGAATTGTTGGAAATTTTGTGAAAATAGTATTTTTCACAAATATAGGAAAATGATTTTTTCCTATTTTGGACTAGAAATAAATATAATAAAATGAGCGGGTTTTATATATTTATTTGTGGGTTTGTGTTCTATGTCGGAAGAGCTTCACACCGAACTAAACCACGTCCAAAACGGAGCTAAGATGAATCAGATATCGATACTCAAAGTTTGGTGTTTGGAACTTGAATGCTGAAATAAGTGGAAAAGTGGCACCTTGTCCCACATCGGATGAGAGATGAAACTTAAAGTGGCATTTAAGTGCGAACTCTCCATCCTTATTGTTTCATGGAAGCACTCACAAGTGTACTCGCGAACTCGCACGCGCACGTGGCGTGGGCGATGAGGCGCAATGTGGCGCTTTGATGGCACACTTTGCACTTCGCATCGCCGCTTAAGAGCCGCCTTTGTATTTTTGACCGCGCACGCTTGGTGGAAGCACAAGGGTTGCAAGGACCAAGTGGTTGGTAATGTGGCATGAAGGCGCATGACGTGGCAGTCATGCGCATACGCGCGCTAGTACACATGGGCGCGCGGTGGCGCGCATGGTGCATGGCCTGATGTGACGTGCGCGGCGCACCAAAGTGAGCCAAAACGGCACGACTGTGTGGCGTGCTCGTAGAGGCTCACAGGTGACGTGGCACACGCGCGCAGGCGCGCATGGACCTGAGTGAGTATGGCGCACGCGCGCATGGCAGTGAGCCAAATGGACGCATAGCGCGTGAGGGTGCAGACCTGTGCGCGCATCAGTGTGTCTTGCACGCGCGCGCGCAGAAGCTTCCAGCTGCATTTAATGCCAGTGCAGTTACATTCAGCATTCGAAACTGACGAAGTTAATGCGTTTGACTGAGAATATAATGACGAATTAAAGTGCATTGAAGACGTTTAATGCAGTTTAATTCTCCCATTAAATTCGTTTTTCAGTTTCTTCAAGACCTGCAGTAAAAATAGGAGGTTCCTATTGCAGATTCTACACACCGAATTATATAGCTAATTCTTTCTCTCCCTCTGAATTCTACATCTTCTACAAGCATCAAGGTATACCTTCGGGTTGGAGTCAAGACCGGCAGTGCAACTGCTTGTGGCTGTTGTATCCTGGAAACAAACGTGTTCTCCTGGGAGACACGAAATTTGTTTTAAGGGACCCGTGTCTAACACGATCCTCAGCCAAGAACAGTTTCGTCTGTTCGTGTTTTTCAGTTCTTGTATTTCTATTTTTCAGTTGTAATTGTATTGTATTTATATTTCATTCTGTAATTGTTTCTATAATTCAAGTTAATTAAAGTATTTTATTTATTTTACACGAACGGATTCCTACAATCTTAAAACAAATTTTTTAAAACACCGTTCGTGTAAAATCACAAACATTTTCTGTTGTGAATTCGAACCAGTTTTGAATTCATACAGTTGTGTTTTAAAAAACAGATTTTCTTCCTGTTTTGATTCAAAGTAGCGACTTTGTCAAAACAGAATCTGCTTCTACTCCTTTCTGTCGCTGAAGTTCTAAAAATCATACTGTGGTAGTCTTCAAAGTTGGACTTAGAAGCTACACGACTGAATTTTTGAACTCCTAATAATAATAAAGTAGCGTCTTTATTATTTTGAAAACATAATTTAACTTGTTTTCTTGAAACTTTTTCAGAATGTCGACTGAAAATGTGAACACGAGCAACACTAATGTTGTCGTTAGAACCCCTGCCAACACTGTGGGAGCGTCCACAGTGGCAAATCATGCTGAACGACCCGAGAAGTTCTCGGGTCTCCACTTCAAGAGGTGGCAACAGAAGATGTTCTTCTACTTGACCACCATGAACCTTGCGAGGTTCTTGACGGAGACCGTTCCCCAACCTGCGGAAGGGGAGACCGATGCTCAGGCTCTGAGCTCGGTAGAGGCGTGGAAGCACTCCGACTTTATATGTCGAGGCTATGTTCTCAACGGTCTCTCGGATGCATTGTATAATGTGTACTATAATATCAAGACTTCCAAAGAATTATGGGAGTCCTTGGATAAAAAGTACAAAACGGAGGATGCGGGAACAAAGAAATTTGTTGTCGCCCGTTTCTTGGACTTCAAAATGGTTGATAACAAGACTGTTATGAACCAAGTCCAAGAGTTGAAAATTATACTAAATGACATCCATGCTGAGGGAATGGTACTTAGCGAAACATTTCAAGTGGCAGCCATGATCGAAAAGTTACCTCCTGCTTGGTTGGATTTTAAGAATTATCTTAAACACAAGCGAAAGGAAATGTCAGTCGAGGACCTTGTTCTTCGTCTTCGTATAGAAGAAGAAAACAGGGTGGCCCAAAAAGGCACCATTTTGCAAGCTTCGGCTAAGGTAAACATAGTGGAATTTGGGGAGTCCTCAAAGGGCAAGAAAGGCAAGGGTAAAAAGGACAACAAAGGGAAAGCAAAGGTTAACAACCTTGGACCGAAAAAGGGGGCTGTGAAAAAGAAGCCTGCGCCTTTCCAAGGTACTTGTTACAATTGTAACGAGACGGGGCACCGTGCTAACCAATGCAAGAAACCTAAGCGTGAGCGTGCGCACATGGTTGATGAGGATGGTATGCCTCTAATCGCAATGATAACCGAGGAATCGGCTATGATTGAAGAAGTCAACGCAATGGGTGAAAACCCAAAAGGATGGTTCGTTGACACGGGTGCAACCCGCCATGTTTGTGGAGACAAGGCTCTTTTCTCTACATTCAAAGAAGCTTCGGGTGAAGAAAAGCTTTATATGGGAAATAAAGCTACCCTAAGCATCAAGGGGGAAGGCACGGTCGTCTTGAAGATGACTTCGGGCAAGGAGCTTACCTTGACAAATGTGCTTTATGTCCCAGAGATACGGAAGAATCTCGTGTCGGGATGGATGTTCAACAAGTTTGGATTTCGTCTAGTGTTTGAATCGGACAATTTTGTCTTGTCTAAACGTGGAATGTTTGTTGGAAAGGGCTATGCCCTTAATGGTATGTTTAAAATGAATGTAATGGTTGTAAACCAAAACAAAAGTTTTAATGAAACTTCTACTTCTACTTACATGGTTGAGTCTTCTAATGTTTGGCATGGTAGACTAGGACATGTAAATTTTAATTCTTTACGACGTTTAATTAAATTAAACTTGATACCAACATTCCATATCGAGTCCAATCACAAATGCGAGACATGTGTTGAATCCAAACTAACGAGATCATCGTTTAAATCGGTTGAACGAATAACCGAACCCCTTGATTTAATTCATACCGATGTGTGTGATTTAAAAGCGGTTCCCACGCGTGGAGGAAATAAGTACTTCATCACGTTTATTGATGATTGTACGAAATATTGCTACGTGTATTTACTTAAGAGTAAAGACGAAGCAATAGAGAAGTTTATCTTGTACAAAAATGAAGTTGAGAATCAACTTAAAAAGCAGATAAAAGCTTTGAGAAGTGATCGAGGAGGTGAATATGTTGCACCTTTTGCGGATTTATGCGCAAAAAGTGGCATTGTACACGAGTGTACACCTCCTTATTCTCCACAATCAAATGGCGTTGCGGAACGTAAGAACCGCACATTGAAAGAAATGATGAACGCCATGTTGATAAGCTCGGGAGTGAACCGAGAAATGTGGGGGGACGCCATTCTCTCAGCAAACTATCTTTTGAACAAGATACCTTTGAAAAATAGGGACGAAACTCCATATGAGTTATGGAGAAAAAGGAAACCATCGTACAAATACTTGATTGTACCACCTCCTAAGGCTCTTAGGATAGGACCCAAAACTGTTGATTGCATTTTCATTGGATATGCACATCAAAGTAGTGCGCATCGTTTTCTTGTATATGAATCCAAGAATCCCGATGTACACAAACACACTATCATGGAGGCAAATCCTAATATCGTCTCATATTTTGAGAATGTGTTTCCTATGTTAGGACAAACACATGCGCCTTCATCAAGACCGGTTGATGAAGCAGGTCCAAGTTCGTCTACATGGTTAGATGAAGCATGACCAAGTTCGTCTACGAGGATAGATGAATGACATGAACGACCTGAGGTCGAGGAGGGTGAGCTTAGACGAAGTAAACGAAAAAGGGTTGAAAAATCCTTTGGTCCAGACTTCATGAGCTATATGGTTGAGGGTGAGCCCAATACCTACCGCGAGGCGGTTACCTCCGCAGAAGGACCTCAATGGCTAGAAGCAATTAAGAATGAAATTGATTCTATATTGCAAAATCATACTTGGGAGTTAGTAGATCTTCCACCTGGTTGTAAACCACTTGGATATCGTTGGATATTCAAAAGGAAGATAAAAGCCGATGGAAGTATTGATAAATACAAGGCAAGGTTAGTGATCAAAGGATTTAGACAAAAGGAGGGTCTAGACTACTTTGATACTTACTCGCCTATAACGCGAATAACCTCTATTCGATTGGTTCTTGCACTTGCGGCTCTAAGAAATTTGGAAGTTCACCAAATGGATGTAAAGACCGCATTTCTAAATGGCGATTTAGAAGAAGAAATTTACATGGAACAACCCGAGGGTTTTTCCGCCCCAGGAAACGAGGGCAAAGTATGTAAATTGGTCAAGTCTTTGTACGGCTTGAAGCAAGCTCCAAAACAATGGCACCAAAAATTTGATCATGTCATGATTGACAATGGTTTCAAAATAAATGAGTGCGACAAATGTGTTTATTTTAAAGACACATCAAGAGGTTATGTGATCTTATGTCTTTATGTAGATGACATGCTTATCATTGGGAGTGATGATAACATGATCAACTCAACGAAAGACATGTTGAAAGCGAGGTTTGACATGAAAGACATGGGTCTCGCGTACGTGATTCTTGGAGTAAAAATCACTAGAACCCAAAATGGTCTTGTGTTGAGTCAATCTCACTACGTGGACAAGATCCTTGGGAAATTCAATTCGGATGATACGAGTGTAGCTCGAACTCCAATTGATAATACCCAACGCCTAAGGAAGAATAGAGGCGAGAATGTTTCTCAGTTAGAGTACTCAAGGATCATTGGTAGTCTCATGTATCTAATGACATATACTAGACCTGACTTAGCATATGCTGTGAGCAGGCTAAGTAGATACACCAGCAATCCGAGCGAGGATCATTGGAAAGCTATCACGAGGGTGCTTAGATACATAAGATACATAAGAGACTATGGATTGTATTATACCCGTGATCCAGCAGTGATCGAAGGATACACTGACGCGAACTGGATATCGGATATAAAGGATCACAGATCCACAAATGGTTAAGTGTTTACACTTGCTGGCGCAGCTATAGCTTGGAAGTCTTCCAAGCAAACGGTTATAGCTAGATCCACGATGGAATCCGAATTCGTCGCTTTGAATAAAAGCGGGGAAGAGGCGGAGTGGCTAAGTCAATTTGTGGAAGATATTCCAAGATGGCCAAAGCCGTTGACGGTAATCTGCATACATTGTGACAATCAGTCTGCTCTTGCAAGAGCACAAAGCATGATGTACAATGGCAGATCAAGGCATATTAGACACAACACGGTACGACAACTTATCTCAACGGGTGTTATCTCAGTTGACTATGTGAGGTCAAATGATAACATTGCGGACCCGTTAACAAAAGGCTTAAGCACAGATAAGGTGTATAGGTTGTCAAGAGGAATGGGACTAAAGCCCATAGATGAAGGGAATATGAGGGAAACCTAACCTAGTTGACTGGAGATCCCAAGATCTAGGTTCAATAGGCAAACTTAATCATAAACCCAAAGGGAGTCACTGTGGGGGGTGCCCCAAAATCAATAAAGGGAGTTGTATACTTCCTAGTCCATTCCAATCAGTGACATGAAGGAAAGGTTAAGCATGTTGAGGTTAAGGATTTTGAGGAAATCCATATTAACCATGATGATTTTAATGATTCAGAGGAATCACCTATGTTAGAGAGAAGTGGGGTCGCTTCGAATGGATTTGTGGGGAGGCGCAAATCCTAGAGCTCTCGCAGAACCAGGAACGTGTTCCATGACCATGAACGGACACAACCATGAGGTCTTGACTCGACTAGGGAGAGTATTGTGTGAATGTATATTGTCGCCTACATAAACGGGGGATTGTTCAAGGACACCGCGTCTACAAGACCCTAGGAGGCTAAGTATGCTTCACAAAAGTAGGTTCAAAGGTTACACCTACCTATCTTGCAATGCTCAACTGTTGAACGTGTATCGTTGAAACTTGATAGATCGATTTCTATTCATGTGGGGGATTGTTGGAAATTTTGTGAAAATAGTATTTTTCACAAATATAGGAAAATGATTTTTTTCTATTTTGGACTAGAAATAAATATAATAAAATGAGCGGGTTTTATATATTTATTGGTGGGTTTGTGTTCTATGTCGGAAGAGCTTCACACCTAACTAAACCACGTCCAAAACGGAGCTAAGATGAATGAGATATCGATGCTCAAAGTTTGGTGTTTGGAACTTGAATGCTGAAATAAGTGGGAAAGTGGCACCTTGTCCCACATCGGATGAGAGATGAAACTTAAAGGGGTATTTAAGTGGGAACTCTCCATCCTTATTGTTTCATGGAAGCACTCACTAGTGTACTCGCGAAGGGTGCGGAGCACCCTAACTCGCACACGCACACGCTCGCGTGGCGTGGGCGATGAGGCTCACAGGTGACGTGACACACGCGCGCAGGCGCGCATGGACCTGAGTATGGCGCACGCGCGCATGGCAGTGAGCCAAGTGGACGCACCGCGCGTGAGGGTGCAGACCTGTGCGCGCATCAGTGTGTCTTGCGCGCGCGCGCGCAGAAGCTTACAGCTGCAGTTAATGCCAGTGCAGATACATTCAGCATTCGAAACTGACGAAGTTAATGCGTTTGACTGAGAATTTAATGACGAATTAAAGTGCATTGAAGACGTTTAATGCAGTTTAATTCTCCCATTAAATTCGTTTTTCAGTTTCTTCAAGACCTGCAGTATAAATAGGAGGTTCCTATTGCAGATTCTACACACCGAATTATATAGCTAATTCTTTCTCTCCCTCTGAATTCTACATCTTCTACAAACATCAAGGTATACCTTCGGGTTGGAGTCAAGACCGGTAGTGCAACTGCTTGCGGCTGTTGTATCCTGGAAACAAACGTGTTCTCCTGGGAGACACGAAATTTGATTTAAGGGACCCGTGTTTAACACGATCCTCAGCCATGAACAGTTTCGTCTGTTCGTGTTTTTCAGTTCTTGTATTTCTATTTTTCAGTTGTAATTGTATTGTATTTATATTTCATTCTGTAATTGTTTCTATAATTCAAGTTAATTAAAATATTTTATTTATTTTACACGAACGGATTCCTACAAGAATCTCCCTTGTAAGGTGCGTTGAAGCTATGACATTAAAATTAGTCATGAAACTACGATGGCTATGTTGCGGCATTGGAATGGCTCTATGGTAGATAACCATCCCAATGTTGCACAAACCTTGATGTTACAAAAATTAAAGAACCACGAATGAGCTATAACCCGATTGATGATTAACAACACGATGACTCAATAACTATGTCAAAGAAACTTTTAGCAATTCATATCAACATCAAAATATGCACACCCTAACACCCATACTTTTTCAAGAAAGATTCAAGATAAATGTATTTAAAGTCTGATGATAAAAAAAAAAATATCACAAG
Source organism: Helianthus tuberosus (assembly GCA_030545235.1). Lineage (NCBI taxonomy): Eukaryota > Viridiplantae > Streptophyta > Magnoliopsida > Asterales > Asteraceae > Helianthus > Helianthus tuberosus. Next base: position 181,330,412 of record CM060411.1, read on the forward strand.
ATGAAGTGATGAACATTTTCATACTATAAATTAACAACATGTTGGTGCTTGATAATGTTGTAATTTAAGCATAGGAAGGGTATCAAAAAAAAGTTGGCTTTTTTTCATTTTTAATTTAAAGGTATTTTTTTTTTGTAGTTTAACCTCTTTGATTTTTTTTTTACTTTTACCAAAACCTTTCAACTTTTGCAAGTTAACCCCTAATATTTTTTGGTTTTCAAATTTGATCACCCATACTTTTCATCTTTTTAATTTTTTTTGTTTTACGTTTCGTTCTAAATTTTGCGAGTGAATACGCCGCAATGTGCGTGTGGGTTCAATGTTTTTTCGTCTATTTTTTCCATTTGACAGGCTCGTCACAATGCGTCTTTATTTCCCTGTTTGACAAATTCGTCGCAATGAGCGGGGTCCTAGATCGACTTAGTTATTTTTTTCTATAGTTTACGTTTTAGTCTAATTTTTTGGCATTAACATGGCACAACATGCATGCATGGTTCAATGATTTTACGTATGTTTTTCGTTCGGTGTTATTTTTCCTTTTTTGTTATTTTGTTTTTACCCATTTTGTTGGTTGGATATAGCATTGGTGCTACTTGGCACGATTTACGCCCCCGCCGCAACGCGGGGGGCCTTAATACTAGTTTATTACTAAAAATTAAATTAAACAACATATAAAATATTACTAAAAATTAAAATACTTCAAAATTCTAAACTATTCATCATAACTTTGAATTTATATATATAATATATAATAATAATAATAATATGTATCATAATAATAACTAGTGGTATAAACCCGGCGCGTTACGCCTGGGGCTTAACGGGAGTTCGATTCAGTTCACTATGATTCATGGCGGTATAGGCACTTGTAAAATTCAAGAAAAAAACAACTATTGTACAAATCTATTAAATTAAACTGTTACGAATACATAACTTACAAATACAATAACATTTTATAATGTTTTAACTACATAAAATACCAAGTAATATTTTTTGGTTTTCAAATTTGATCACCCATACTTTTCATCTTTTTAAATTTTTTTGTTTTACGTTTCGTTCTAAATTTTGCGAGTGAATACGCCGCAATGTGCGTGTGGGTTCAATGTTTTTTCGTCTATTTTTTCCATTTGACAGGCTCGTCACAATGCGTCTTTATTTCCCTGTTTGACAAATTCGTCGCAATGAGCGGGGTCCTAGATCGACTTAGTTATTTTTTTCTATAGTTTACGTTTTAGTCTAATTTTTTGGCATTAACATGGCACAACATGCATGCATGGTTCAATGATTTTACGTATGTTTTTCGTTCGGTGTTATTTTTCCTTTTTTGTTATTTTGTTTTTACCCATTTTTTAAGTGTTGTTTGTTGGATATAGCATTGGTGCTACTTGGCACGATTTACGCCCCCGCCGCAACGCGGGGGGCCTTAATACTAGTTTATTACTAAAAATTAAATTAAACAACATATAAAATATTACTAAAAATTAAAATACTTCAAAATTCTAAACTATTCATCATAACTTTGAATTTATATATATAATATATAAGAGGCTCAGAAGTTGTAACTCGTAACTGTTGCAAAAGATTACCCAGATGTTATACGAAAAAAGGAAACTAAATTCACATTGACATTGCGGTTACCACACCAAATATAGATCCAAATCAAGAAACAATACTCACTAATTTAAATTTAACCGGACCTGTCAAATTTTCGCCAGATAAAGAAGTCCAATTTGACACAAATTTTATTTGCCCATTGTCTGAATAAAAGTTTTTGTTCAAAAAAGCTGAACTTTTTACAGCAAGTTTTTTTGGCAAACCCGGCCTTAGCCGCCCATATTCCCTTGCACAAAAGCCACTGATTTTTATTTCATTTTTACTAAAATAAAAATTGCTTTTTTTGGCCAATAAGTAGGCCAACTTATACCAGTCTGTTTACCCTGCATCAAAAGGTCACCCATTTTGTACCAAACTCATTCCACCCAATGTGCATAGCCTAATTTCCACCTCTAGTTCTCAACATGTGACAGAACATACCTGGGTGGTGTTGGCAAGACCCAAATTGTTGATTATGAAAGAGTGGAGAGCGCCAGTCCAAGTAGAATGCATGCTTGGCTTTCCTAAGTGGCAATCCTTCACTTCATACCAGCCTCATCAATTTAGGTCACTGTGATTCCAGCTTTTCAATTATTGTATCACCTATTAGAACCAATGATAAATGGAATCAACCGATATAAATTAGGTACAACATGATCGTGCCTCGGCTGCTTCTAATCATCAACACATTATAAACAAAATACACTCGGACATTTTCAACTTTCAAGCATACAACACTAAAAATTAAACTTGTATCATCACTTGGATACAATACTTCAAATCAAACGTATCCGGTTAGAATTGCATAAACATAGGACCCGCCCTGTACTATTATATGGAATGCTAGATGTGTTTATAGTTTTAAACCGACCAAAGCTGCAATTGTGTTACCCCAATGACACTGTCACCATCAAAACACCATATGTCGAAATACATTTTTTAAAACACTTTGTAAGAGTTTATTGAGATAATGAGTTAGATGTATATGAAGTTAACCTGTTGCTTAAGATCATAAGGATCAGCACCCTTCTCCTTCACACCAAGATAGCCTATTTAAACAACACATGAACCTAAATCCACCTAATGCTTGTAACAGTGGCCTCCTCAATGAACACAAAATTACCAAATCTCAGCAATTAGAAGCAATCTGATGAACGCTCTATTCTGATCAAAACGCCTAAAAATGCCCAATCTGAATCAATAAAAAACAAACACACATCATGTAATAAGCTTCGCAAATTATGACCATGAACATTCATATTCAAATAACCCCGAGACATAAAATCAAATAAAAAGCAATAGAACCATGTATGAAAGAAACCTTTAATAGATTATTCATAACTTCATTTACAAAATACATATTACCCTTTGTCCTCTCGTTGTCTCTCTCATTCCAAATCTTTTTCTTCATCACATCTACCGTCGGAACCCTAACTTAGCAGATCTTCGCCATAACCCTAGCCTTCACCGTAATATGTTTCTGTTGTTGCCGCCGCCTTGTTCTTCATCCCATCTACCGTCGGAACCCTAACTTACCTGATCTTCGCCATAACCTTAGCCTTCGCCGTAATATGTGGTCGATGATGGTGTACAATCGGTTACCGGAGAGGAGGTCGCCGGCGGCGACGATGATGGTAAAAGAGGTGGTGATTGGTGGTCGATTTCTTAGGAGAGAACGGAGGTGAGGTGAGGGTGTTTTCAGGCTTCATATGCGCAGAGAGGAAGAAGATGAAAAGTGGTGTGCGACAGTTCAGGTAGGGTTTTGCTTTTAACTTGCTAACGAAATCAAAGAAGAGAAAGTTCAGTGGCAAAAGCGAAAAGTTGGAATAATCCCTGGCGCAAATAGGCGATGTAATTTGATATATATAACTAGGATTAACCCCCGCCGCGTTGCGGCTGGGGCTTACAAATTGTTCAACTTACGAATTAGAAACAACATAGTTTCACACAAAATAGAAGTAAATTGTTCTGTTCTGAAATGTCTTTTTCCCACTTCATGACTCTCTAACCACTTTGCCAGCTTCTCCTAAAAACACCAATGTAACAACAATCATCAAGTTCACCAATCTTCACGTTATCTTAAAGGAATACATTTGGCATACGACTAAATCAACCCACTGCCTAGATTAAAAAAAACTTATAAAAGGGGAAACAAAATCTTACGCAAGACGGAACATGTGAAATTGTGATGCCACCCGTAATTTGTATAAATAAGCTGCACAACCAGAAGACAACAATTAATACCAGATGACGAATATCCACAGCCTTACAACTTTTAGCAAAACCCTATGTAAAAATATATTCGGTATGACAATAAATTATTTTTGTGGCTATTTGACTAAAGAAAACTTAATGTTAACCTATATTAAAGTAGCAATGCGGTTGCTTGAGCATAACCAGAACATAGCAATGTACTGTAACATGAAAATGAATGCTTAAAATATTTGACACTAAAATATTCATTACCTATGAGCTCATAACAAATAAAAAATAAGTAAACAGACTTTTTAGTTTGGACTTCCCATTTCTAATTAACATTAATGGGTTGTTAAAATTAACACAGTTAAACTTAATAAAAGTATGAAATGATATAGCATACAAAATTAAATGTGGTTAAGTTGGATATTTAAATCAGAGCAAGACAGGGCCTCTACATCTCTATGAACTATGTCCTAACTTTGTAGCATATAGCATGCTTCTTCTGTATCTATTAAAAAACCAACTTCCTTATCATTTAATTCAAAACAATACTTAATAACCTTGTATTTAGAGCATTTTTTAAATATATTTTAACAGGGAAGACTATACCTCTGTTTATGGTTTATCTCTAAATCGTTCCTCCTTGTCGCTCTTGTCACTAAAGTAACTTCTCTTTTTCCCTTTCTTCCTGCCTTCATCCAGAAGCATAACTCCATCACCCAACACCCTTTCATCACATTCACAAACACCTCCTCACCTATGCCCACACCTACCGGAAGCAAAATGTAATACTTGAAAAAGTAAGAAGTGCATACAAAGGCAAAGGCAGAAATCGGAAAAGCAAGATAAACACACCTGAACTCTGCTAAACTGTCAGGAACGTTTATCGCAAGATCCAAACCATCACACACCCCATGAACCCTAAAAGTTGTCGCGTCTGCTGTTTCATACAAAGCTACCATTCGTCTACTTGTGGTGGTTTCTCCACTGGTGTTGTTAGGTGGCGTATGCCGCGTCTCTATGCTAACAAAATCAAAACAGATCATAAGCAAAACCTTTTCATAAGAAATTGGACTCTTGATGATCAACAAATTAAATAAATATGAAATCCCAAATTGCAACCAACATACAATTATGCGTATGAACGTTATGATCATTAGAAACAAATATAGTCTCCTACTTAACATATTAAACGTCAGTAAATCAGAACCGGTGGAACACCGATGCACCCAGGAATAGAACATACAGGTGAAATACGACTTACCGGAAAACTCGCTGAAACCCTAACTTCGCTGAAACGCAGCTGAACCGTATTCAAAAAAATCCTGCCTTCGGATGAGAGTCTGGTACGATAGGGGCTGAATAATCCGAATTACAATGTTCCTACACAAAGGAATTCAAATGACTTAGTTTTCAATCGACTGATTCGATAAAATCGAGGAGCAGATCAATAGCGCATATACAATGGAATGAAAGCTTTGTTCTTACCTCTTCTCCTCAAATCTATGCGGTGTGGGTTCGTTGGAGCATTGTCGGAGTCTCGCCTGAAATTTTTAACACCGTAGTAGTGTTAATCAACACATCAATAGCCGATATATCTAATCGTTAAACATTCAAGTGAAAGTAAGGCTTACTGGAACAGTGGAACCGTAACGTCTCGTCGGAAATACAAATGCGTACCATGTTAGCTTCCCCACCGCGCCGATGTCGTAGCCGCGACGTTGCGTAGAATCACCCCGTCGGAAGAAAGCTTTCAGGCAATCAGGCGAGATTTGTGAGTTGTTTGTGTTGGGGAGACTTTCTGAGACTTTTCTTGGTTTTGAGGCAAACAAACAAAGTTGTTAAATCAAAATGAGTAAGATGAACATTTTTGTCAAGAAACAAATCTTGCCATTTTCATTTGGCTTGTTAACTCCATCTATTTTTCTCGGTTAAGTCAGGGGTGTTATGATATTTTATGCTAATTTAAAGGGTAATTCGGTCTTTTCCACTTTATATAAAAAGACCGAATACCGTTGGAAAAGACGAAATTGCCCTTTAAGTTAAAGAAAAGACGAAAATACCCTTGACTTATCGGAGAAAAATAGATAGGGGTGATGTAAATGTTAAGCAAATATAAACTCACATTATTGACAAAAGTGCGGCAGTTTTTGTTTGAGTGCATATGTGGTTTCCAATCTGAGAGCGGGCACTTCAATTGTGATTCTTGGTGAACCCAGCTCTAAGGAGGATATCTTTTCAGTCAACATTTGTAGGAACCTGGGATGTGATTATAGAAAAAATTCATGTTGAGATGGTAAGTAGATTAAATATATTAGATTGAATACAGTCTAAAATGTTGTGCATCAAAGATTAATATATTACAATGACAAAACAAACATGTATGAAATGAGTGTTTTATGAGAAGAACCTGATGGTCATCTACTTTACTCATCAAGTCAGAAAAAACAACATTTTTGGTACACTCTTCATAGGTGGTGTTAGAAGGTGTGATAAGAATTTTAAGTGAAGATGGAGAAGTTGCTCGGGAAAGGGCAACGTATAATTGACCATGAGTAAATACTGGTTCAGGAAGATATATGCCAATTTTGTTAAGAGATTGACCTTGGCTTTTGTTAATAGTCATAGCATAACATATTTTCAGCGGAAATTGTCTTCTTATAAATGAAAAAGGTAAATCATTAGTCTTATGTACAAATTTAATTCTTGGGATATATACACGATTACCTATTGAAGTATCAGTTATTATGCGTGCTTCTATGATAGTCGGCAATAATTGAGATATTAACAATCGAGTACCATTGCAAAGACCTAGCGTTTGATTTATGTTACGAATAAGCATGACAGGTGTATTAACTTTTAAATCTAGTCGATGAGGGGGGATGCCAGGAAAACTTAGCTCGTTTAGATATTCTTGTGGATATAAGGCATCAACATCTGTTGTGTTTTGCGCATATGGTACCATTGAATCATAACTGATATAAGATCTTGTTTCTCCAGGAGTTAGATTCAACACGATTTTGTTTATTTCATCTGCTGTTTCATTCTTTGGGCAAACAATGGCTCTATTTGATAAATTCTCAGCTGATGGATAATTAAGTATGAATTCATCATAGACAAAGTTGAAAAGAGAACGGACGCCATTTTCACCAGGTTCAATTAGAAGGAATCTGAATGGTCCGTGCGTTTTGTGGATCTTGCACATCAGGATCTCCTACTAACCCATTCCCAATGTCTAGTAGCCATGAAGCGAAGTTGTTGGAATCTTGCATAGATGTTTGGTTTTGAGCATCACCTCTAACACGCATATTCTCGTTTAATTTATACACTTTGAAAAACTGCCATAAGTAGGACATTGGTAACGATGAGGCGATGATTTCTGATCGTGTGCTTCTGGGTTTCACTGGGAGTGTTTGACGAAAATCACCTCCAAGAAGTGCAGACTTACCACCAAATGGACGTGTAGCATTGTCAAGAATGTCTTTCAATGTTCTATCAAGGCATTCAAAACACCGACGATCACTCATTGGCGCCTCATCCCAAATTATTATCGTCGTCTGTTTTAGAAGATCAGCAAGTTGAGTATTTTTTTTAGACAAAATTGCAGAAAACAACCTTTATGTATACCCCAAACTGCACTTTATACCTTTCACTATGAAATCCGCCAAAACCAACCTTTACGTTCATGTTTTGTTACACATCACAACCTTTACACCTAACCTAGTCAAAAAAGTCCGTTAAATGCAGTCACATGCCTTGCACGTGAGGGCATATATGTCTTTTCACAAGTCTTTTATTCAATGTATTATTTTAAATCAAATGCAACCCAACATCATTTTTGCCAAACCTCTGTTTGCAAATAAACACTGTTTCACAATCAGTTTCTAATTAATTTTGATGAACGGACTTGTCCAATAATGAAAGAAATTAGGCAAGGGTGAGGGTAGAATCATCACACAACAGAAGTAAAGTCAAGCTCACTAAAGAAATTAACAAGACATTCAAACAAAAATGATGTTAAAATCTAGACGAGTGCTGTAATGAACCGGAAGTAGAAGCTTCGGGGCAATCGCTATGGCCGTTTCATTCGTCGTAATCTTCAAGCTGCCGTTTCATTCTCCGGGGATGATTGGAGACTCTGTTTCGTTGATTTTGGCCGGTGACCTTCAAGAGTCCTACACCAACCTTAAACCACCCAACACCAACTTTATGTATCCAACTTTCTGAAAGATTCATCCTTTTCCCCCAAAACCTTAAACCTTGAAATTCCACTAACAAAACCCGAACAAGATTCTGCAAGGAAACTCGAATCGAAGAACAACCCAAATCAAAACTGCAACGAAACTCGAATCGAAACTTAAACAAACAAAACCCGAACCAGATTCTAACCTGAGCCGACTGTGTTGCGAAACCCGAACCGGATCCGGAGTCAAACAAACACTGAACTGAACCAGAAACGAAACCCAACCCGAAACCGAACCACCACCGTGCACCACCATCAAAGTCGCCGCAGCCGACGGTCACCGGAGAACGGCTTGCCGTTCTCTGTTCCTTCCTCTTCTCTGACGTCTCTCTCTCTCTCCGTTTCACCACCACAGTACCGCCGCCACCAAGAGGGTGTCGGTCTTTCGATTAATCAGGAAGAGAGAGGGAGGAGGAGGAGGGTGTTGCAGGTGTAGGAGAGGGAGGAGAAGGGTGTTGATATCTTATTTATTTGTTAGTTGATAAGGGTTTAAATATAATATTCATTGTAAAGGGGTTAAAGGAAAAGACATATATGCCCTCACGTGCAAGGCATGTGACTGCATTTAACTGACTTTTTTGACTAGGTTAGGTGTAAAGGTTGTGATGTGTAACAAAACATGAACGTAAAGGTTGGTTTTGGCGGATTTCATCGTGAAAGGTATAAAGTGCAGTTTGGGGTATACATAAAGGTTGTTTTCTGCAATTTTGTCTTTTTTTTATGAAACATGTCGACTGATCTGTTAACTCTATTGGTATGTGGAATCGGGAGTGAGCTGTCCTACCAGAGGGCAACAAAAGAGAGGCAATTCCTGAGGCAGCAACTGCAAGCACAATTTTGCCAATAGACCTAAAGTAGGATATTATTGTATTCCACAAGAAAGTTTTTCCCGTTCCGCCATGGCTGTAAACAAATAACAGCACCTGAGTTTCACTGGTGTGTGGATGTATCGCAGCATTATAGACACGTAATTGATCTGCATTGAGGGATGCGTGCATTTGAGAGTGTTGAGCAGCTAAAGCTGGTCTGTCATAACTTGTTTCTTCCATTAGAAGTCGGTTTCTCAATGTTGCAAGGACAGCCTCAGATGGCATGGGAAGACCAAAATTCTTAAGTGACTTTGATGGAGTAGCAGACCTAAGCAGCTTTTCAATTTCCAACAATACTTGCTGTTGTAAATCGAAGTCATTTACAAATAAATTGGTATTTCGAGAAGAACCATTAATTGACAGACGTATGTCATCAGACATCTTTTCCCATTCAGTTTCCCATAAAAGTAGAGGTTTATTTACCTCGCAAAACAAAAGCATATGAACAAAAAGTGATTTTAATTCAGACGATGTGGCCCAAGTAGAAGCATCAATAAAGGCTGTTTGCCATTCTCTATCATCACCTATTAAACCCAGTGCCTCACATGCATCTCGAAAAGTTGCGTGTGTAGTGTTTGAAACTGTGCGTATGTCTGCAAACGACTTACAACCTCTTTGATGACATAGCAACATGCGTAGATAAAATAACTCCCCTAAAGTGGGATGAACACGTAAGACGTCCTATTGCTGGAGTACGTAGTTGTATTCGACGAATCCATACTTTCCCAGATGCATCCCAGCGATATTTGGAAGGGTATTCAGTGTAGGTCAGATTTCGTCCTTCTGATTCTGTTTCTGAGTTGTTGTTAGACAACCACTCGGTTAAAGTCGTTTTCCCGAAAGACGGGTTGTTGATAATGGACTGTAATTTGCTATTGTCTCTGAAAGTGACGTTTTGCATTCCCTCCAAGTGGACTGCTAGTATTTGCACAGCAGGATTGCGTTCATGAATTGCGAAGTTCAAAATTCTCCATGCCGCCTCGTGTGGGCAAATAAATCTTCCGTCTACAAAATTTTTAATCTCATCAACCGACGAATGACCATTTGTGGATGTAGATGTTGAATCATGTTCGGCTTGCTGAATTGCAAATCTAACACGATCTGCTCCTTTTGATATGTATTTGAATAAGTACTTAATCATCATGTTCCATCCACAGTATTCTACATTTATATGGGCGTTGAAACGGCTAGACAAACGTTTTTTATAAGGGACAACATAACCATTGTCAATTTGAATACCATTCCTCAACACATGATGGACATTCGGTGATCGTTTATAATGAACATATCCTTCCTTGTCAAACCAGGTGACAGTTTCGAAGTCTTTCGGAAAACTTTTGGAACATTTACCATCACGCATACACGGAGCCTTTGGATTGAGCAATCCACATGGGCCGTGAACCATACACTCTGTAACAGTTTTATATAAAGAAGATTCTGTGTCAGGGTCTGGAAACTCAGCAGTAACATAGGGGTCAACTTCTGAGGCATCCTATATTCTGAAAGGAGCGGTTACCTAGAGTAAGGTGTGGCAGTGTGGTAGACCTCTCTTTTGAAATTCAATAGTATACAGGTCTGAGGAAGAATTAATAAAACAAATTGTTAGGCACATAAATGAACAATGTGAAGACAAATAAATAACAAAGGAAAAGAAATACTAACATGCCGCAACGTCACGAAACGTTTTATCTTCCTTCATAAACTTAATAAACTCCTGAACTTTCATTTGGAAAACGCGTGCTACAATATCAGGACGATCTTCAGAATGCGTGCAACCAATGGCAATAAAGTGTCTAACGATTTCGGGCCATTTAACATTGCATGTGAATGTAATGAAGTATTGGGGATTACCAAAGACCCTGCATATTGCTAGGGCATCCTGATAATGCTTATACATATACCGTGGCCCCCCTGTGAACGAAGATGGCAAAAAGATTCGCTTGCCTATATTGTGGCAATTTGTATCACCTCTAGAAAGAGCATCATAGAGACCAGAGACATACTCTGAACGGAACAAATATTGGTTGGCATTTATGTATTCCAACCTACTCTGTTCTATGCATATATATGCGTCCACTAAATACTGTTGAAATAATCAACCACCTTTTAGCAAAAGAGAGTAGACATTTTGACGGTCATGAAGTTGATAACTGTAGTACATGTTGATAGTCATTTTTTTGTTTTGTGAATGACCAGCCATATGCAATCGAAGGCTTGGAGACCAACCTTGCTCAGCAAAAGGGAAAAGCATAGGATATTGCAAAGGCATGTAAGATGGATGAAGTTTGCTTACTCTTTGAGGAGTGCCATCCTTCTTGTGAAGAACAATATCATAATTGCTAATATTTGAATCATCAGCACGTACGATGCCACCTAATGTACCAGGTGCAGGAGGTTCATATCTTCGATTGGGAACATTGTTATAAAGACGGATACTGAAGTCAGTGGCATTTCCGTTACCACACAATTCAATAGTTCTTAAAAAGGCGAGCATATTCATTGCAAGAATGAAGCGTTTCACTTAGATCACTTACAATTGCAGATGAAAGATTCTGGCCGCTTGCGTTAGTAAAGAAGCGAAGCCTATTTGAAATTTCATTTGCTGTATCGTAAATATACATTTGAAGAAAACGGGGTTTCTCGTTTGATGGAGGACATAAAGATCCAATCCAATGCGAAACCTGTCCTGAAACTTTATAGACGTTGGGACCACGACCATCGTTAATGGTATCATCAATGTCTGCTCCAAACGATGTCATGGAAAACATATTATTGTATGCTCTAATATTTTCCATGAAATGAGAATTTTCAAAAAGTTGCCTGATGACAATTGGCGGATTAAGAGGAAATGGCAGCCTTACACAACCCGATTTACAACATTGATTATACCGTGGCCGTTCACTACGGGAAGCATATAAAACTCTTTCTCCAAACCAGAACATTGCACTACAGAACTCACATACGAAACGGCAGTCCCCAGAATCTAAATAGACATGAAGTGGCCTCCAAATCAACGAGGATGCGGCAGAGTTGTCACCAATAACTGATTGCATAAGTTGCGACATTCTACGGGATGGGCGAACACGTGAAGATTCACCAACTTCGTACACACTATCGCTCAATGGACGTTTACCACGTGACCGTTGTGGTGACATCTCATAAAACACTAAAGAATACGTAAGTAGTAAACATTCATATATGATCAGTCAGTTATAAAAACAACCGTAAACATGAAACTAATAGCGGTATTGACATTTTAACAAATATACTGCTTACTAAATTAAAATATTACCGAAATTAAACAACCACGGACCGGGAAGCAATTGTCTTTTGTAACCTGTAATATACAACCGGCAATCTTTTTAGAGGGGCTGATTAAAAAGTTGCTAAAACAAATTGTACATTGCAATTTTCATGAGCCCTTCAAAGAGAATTAAAACTACCTTCATGCTATAGGTTTGGAGAGAACAACGATTAAAGAATACCATGAAGCATGTGTGTGGGCTTCTATGCCTCCTATCTTCAATTGCGATGACAGGTCCTGAATCCATGAAAGTCGAAACCCAAGTCAAAATTAACCTATCCACAGTCAGTCAGTGTATTATATATAACAGATATAAAATTAACAGTTACCAAACAAATGCAAATACTAATTATTACTTAAATCTTTAATGTACTTTTACTTGTTTAACAAAACTTTAATGAAACATATTTTTAAGAGAAGCAGGAAATTAATAATTTAACATATTAAAAAAACAAAACCCTATAAAGCCTAGATAAAGTATATAGCATCGGACCAAAATAACCATGCGTGTGACCAGCATAAATGGGTCCCCAAAGAATTTCTTAACATGTTAAACTTAAAAAATTGCAAGGCAAATACCATGCAACTTAAAAAAAACATTAATGATTATAAAGCATAAACAATTCTTGTTTTTTTTTATCAGGGAAATCCACTTTTTAACCCACTAATCATTACGTTAACGACATTAATACAAAGGTTGCAAATGAGGACATTTCACAAAAAAATCAGGAGAAGCACTGACTGTTGGTAACTCAAACCAAAACGGTTCGATACGAAACGGTACCGGCCAAAATGGTTTGTGTCGGAACGGTTCGATTCGAAACGGTACAGGTTGAAATGGTTCGCGTCAAAACGGTACAACCTCATACATGCGCACATTCACATAATCTCAATGAATCACTTCACTTGATGGCTTGATGTGTTTGTGTCATCGCATCGTGAGCGTCACGCATTATGCGTGCACTTTAAACCTACCTAGGTGATAGTCAATGGTTAGTTTTGTCATTTGTCTCTATAACTTATTAGCACATCTTTTTTATGATTAAAAATAAATCAGTTCCTAAACAGTTTCTCTATTTCTATGTTCACATCCATGTCATTATAGGTTGAAGTTCTAGTTGTTTAGTTGACTGAAACCCAGGCCACATATTTTTTCCTACTTGAGTTCTTTAAGTGGGAAAAATTAGTTCTTTAACTGGGAAAAATTCTACCTAGAAAATCTACAACTACCTACTTGAGTTCTTTAACTGGGTAAAATTCTAGCTAGAAAATCTACAACTACAATGAACAACTGTTTTTCTAAAACAACTATTACTTAAAAGTTTTGTTTCTTAAACTACTTTTTCTATAAATTGTAGAACCAGGTTCAGTGTTTTCTATGAAAGCCTTATCACATATGCCAAGATTTTCCAATTGGTTTACTGTATTTACAGATTCAATGCATGCATCAGACTTTATTAAAGTGAAGCTACAACACAAATTCATATGAGGGAAGTGGATGCATTCTTTCCCAAAATTCATGATTCCCCTAAGAGTAAACCTAATTAGTAAATTAAAGATGGCCTAAATTTAAAAACACTAACATTGAAACAACTAAGAAAGTGGTAAACAACTAAGAAACTGGTAATTAGAGCTTCGATATAGTAACCTGGGTTGGAATCGGTAGGCCGATTGAATCAGCGAACGGTGGAAGGAATCGGTAGGCCGATTGAACCAGTGAACGGTGGAGATATAATAACCTGCTTTGGGATCGGTAGACCGCTTGAATCAGCGAACGGAACAGGGTAATCAACGATTCGGTAGTGGCGGTGATGCGCACACTCTCTTCTGTTCTGGAGAGTACGAAGTGGGGAACAGAGGACCAAATCAGACCATTGGTAACCTAATTGCATGAGGTTTGAAGTTACAAAAATACCCTGTAGCAAACACCTGTTGTAAACTGATATATATAATAATAATAATGGTTATTGCTTTATACCTTTTTGCCTAGTTAAAACTAATTTATAATACATGCATCTTTTATAAGTTTACTTACAGCTTTTTATAAAGTCGATTAAACTGTTATAAAAGCATGTCTGAGCGTTAAATATTCTGGACAAAACCTTTCATAATAAGTTGGTTTTTAAGGTTAAAATTAAAAGAGGTAATGTCTTAAGCCTTTGATACAAAATGATAAAGTTTTTGAAATTAAAAAAAAAAAAACATCTTTCCTTCCTTGATCAAAGTTCTACTTGCAATTTTTAGCTAAAGTTCTTGCTCATTTGATATATCAAAATAAGACCTTTACAAAGACCTTTTACATGAAACATTAAAAAAAGCAATAACAGATTTACTTATTTAGACACAATATTCGTAAAAAAAGAAAGTTGTAAAAATAATCAAGTAACAACAATAACAATTAACAAGTGATCTAATTTAATAAAAATAAATAAAAAAATACATAGTTGTTCTGTACTATAAAAAAAAACCCCTCACTATTTCATGACGTTATATATAAAAATACATATTCTTTATTAAAAAACTTTAAGTATATTGACTTTTAGACCGCCCGTAATGGGCGTTTCTTTTTCAAAAATATTGTCCAAACACGCCTAATATCGCCCCATCGCCGCCCCCCTCGGCGTGATCGGGCGTTTTTCGCGAAAAAAGGGTTGTTGGCGTTGTTTGAAACACGCCAAAATGGTGCCTAGGGGATCGAGTTTACCGTTCAAACGGTAACATTATTTAATGTTTTTTTTAATTCCCATTTAATAGTATAAAAACCCCTATTTACATCCACATTTTTATAAAAAACTCATTCACAATCAAAGTTTCTCTCTACTTCTTTTACATTTTATAAAAGTAGGAACCGAACCAAGCTCGTCGTAAGCATACTTACGTTATTTGGACGAAGGACGAGGAATACACGTTGGTTCGGTCGTGGGTCGATGTTTCGGAGGACCCCGATGTTGGTAAGTTTTATTTTATTTTTTTTACTTTTTTTTCATACACGTCGATTTTATTTTATTTTTAACGTACAACTTTTTTTTCTATTTGTAGCAAACTTTCAAACCGGTCCCGAATTTTGGAATAGGATTCGTGCACTTTTTTATAGCACGTGGGGTAGGGGTGAACATCGTGACAAGGATTCCATCTCTAGCAAATGGACCGACGTCAACAACAAGTGTCACGCCTTCCAAGAAGTTTATCAACGTAACTACGATAATCGGCGGAGCGGAGAAGGTGACGTCAGGGTTTTAACGAAAGCTATGGAAGAGTACGAAAAGACGAAAGGCGTTTTCACGTACTATAAATGTTGGGAGCTAGTAAGAAAAAGTTCAAAGTGGGCTGGCGTACCGACCATGACGTCGAGTACTAGACGTAGAGCTAAACAGTCGAAAACGTCATCCTCCGTTGACCCTGAAACACCAATTTCTGATGCCCGCAACGTCGATCTAAATGTTGTTGTGGACGTTGACGAGTAAGTTGAAGAGTTGGCCCAACCGCCCGGTAGAAGAAAAGATAAGCGAACCGGGAAAAAACCAGTGGAGTCGTCTTCCGATCTAGAGTTGAAGGAAGATTTCGAGGAGATGAACCGTCGTCTCCAAGACATTCGAGACCTCGGCCACAAACGTTTGGAGACTATGAAAGAACGAGTCGCCGAAAACAAAAAGTTTAAGGAGATGCAAGCGGCGAGGCAAACGGAAAAGGACGTTGAGTTTTTGTCCAAACCTATCGACCACCTCCAAGGCGACGCGTTGATCGTTGTGCAAATGCATCGCCAAAAACTTCGGGAAAAATACGCACTTTAGATCATCATCTTTTTTTAACTTTATCTTTTTTTTATTTCCGTTTTTTTATTCGGTTTTTTTTATTTCTAGTATTGTATTTTTTTTTAAATTAATGAAGTATTTTAAGTTTTAAATTTAAAAAAATAAATAATTGTGTAGTGATTGGATGGGCGTTATTGGGCATTATTCCCACTACATTATTTTTGCAAAAACGCCCAATAATGCCCCCATGCTGCCTGAACTGACACATGGCAAAAAACGTCCCAGGATGAGGGCGTTATTCATCTAACGACTACGCATGTCTTAGCACCAAAATTTGCCGTGGATGGTTACTGTGTGAAGAGTAAGGCTGGCAAATCGTGTCTTAATAGGTTTCTGATGGCGCGCACAACATAAGTTTCAAACATGATTACGACTCGTTTAACTACTTTTTACCTCATGTTTATAAAACAGTTTTATGTTTTATGTACAAAGATGAATAAATGATAGATCCTAACATTGTAATTTTAATTATTTTAAAAATTAATAAAGTCAAAGGGTGTAGTTTTCAGTCAAACAGGTCTAATCGTATCTTAATAGGTACCCAATTGTCAGCCCTAGTGAAGAGGAGTTTAGCACCAAAAAACGTCCCAGGATGAGGGACTATTTACGCCCATGACGACAGCTAATTTGAAATATAATATTGCATTTTTGTCATAAACAAGTAATTTATGAATTATCTTGTTAATAGCATATTCATTATATCTTATATTATATATCATAGGGGAAGATTCATTTGAGAAGAAAATTTAATTGAGAAGAAAAAGAACAAAGGGTAATTTTGTAAAACATTAAATAGTTTTTTCACTTATCTCATTTATTATCATTTTTGACTAATTAATTAGTCATAAAGACTATTATCCTCCACACTAACTTTTTTTGCCTACACACATCAAAAGTTATCATACATATTTAAAAATTCATCCTATACGTAAAAATTTATCCTACACAACTCGTAATTTATCATACACTTTAAATTATTTTATTTTATTTTTTTGAAAAAATATATATTTTGAAGATAAGTTACAAATTATTTAATTTATTTAGCTATTAAAGAGGAAGACTACTAATTAATGAACTATGTAGATTTACCAATGTACCCTTATAGTAACATTAAATACTTCTATTAAATGAAGTAAAATAAAGCATTCTTATTGGTTGAAATTTCTTCTCTTTTCTTCTTACAAAAAATTTCTTCTCATTTGAACTCTCCACATATATCATATTACACTATACATAACTGTAGGACCGGTTTTGACTCCGAAACGATTGCGAAACGAACGTGAAACGTGCGGAATCCGTACACAAACGCGACCTAAACACACATGATGTAATATAAACGTGATTCTTTTATAAATCTGAAAACGTACAGCACCTGAATCACGAACAATAAACTTTCTCTCTCTAGCTTTCTCTCTCTAGCCTCTAGCTCTCCAAGATGTGAAAATGACAAAAGTTCTAAATGAGAAACCCTAGAGATCTATTTATAAGCCAAGGGATTAATGAGAAATCTCATTAATTACAGTTATGCCACCTTGCCTTTTTGACTAACTAATTCTAAAATAACAATGTAACTCTCGTTTTCTTCAGTTTTCTACTACGGACTAGATTGACGAAGGCTATAGACATAAATGCACTAATAGACTCCCCCTTGGATATTGCCGCAGTCAATCTCGATCATTGAGTCAAACTCGTAGCGTCTTCTTTTTCTCTTTTAGTCTTCTTCTCCTTTCTGTAGACTCTTTTCTTCATCAGGCTCCCCCTTTCGTCAAGCTTCCGTGCTTTGGGATCGACACCTTGCTTTCCGTATACAAGCTCCCCCTTGCTTTGAGCTCATCTTCAGACTCCCCCTTAGACTCAGCTTCCGGGATCGTAGTCTGGAATCTCATCTGCAATTACTCAAAAAATTTATAAGTAACAGCATTTCAAATTTCAGCTATCCAGGAAATGTAACCTGGCTCACTCAAACATTCTAAACAAACAATTTTCATGAATTTAGCAGTTTCATCGAATCGAAATGAAAACTAGCTCTATAACAATATAAGCATCCAAATACCCCACAGTTAATCATCCAAGTCCAACTTAATGACCTTGGAGATATCACAAACTGTTTTGATTTTTGATAAAAGGTTTCAAGTTTCAAATTAATGAACTTGTTTTATTTTCAGAAACACAATCAGCTTACTTAGATTTTGAAACTCGGCACTCAGACATCAATTGTCGAAAATAAAACAGAATCAAAAATCTTTTTGTAATTTTCTGAAAATATAAAGCAGTAAAGAAATATGTACAAACATATTTACAGACAATATTTTTGTTTGATTATGCGTTAGAGGATCATATCAGTTTTTTACAAGTCACAAGTACCGTTGAGCTTAAAAACACAGTAAGTATTAAACAATTCACTTAGATTGTCGATATACTGATCCACTTAAATTTTCACACAAATTTCAACTCATTCAGGATACGAATTAGGTGTATTAAGAACTTAAACTCATTCATGTGTCCCACCTCTTGAATATACTCCCGTATCCAGAATCCCAATAATCAGTCTTACAGGTGAGTATACTACAATGATATCTGTATATAAATTAGATATGCGAGGGCCAAGGGATCTCAGGTCGATACTTCCGTATACGCAGAGAGATATCAGCTTCGACTTTTCGGAATGTCCCCTTTAGAGGATCTTTTTGCTTACAACAGCAGCGACTATCAATTTTATTGTTTCATCGGCATGCTGAGGGTTTAATGCTATGTTTCAAGCATTGCAACAAGTATTATCCAAGGACTAGGTCAGAACTACCGTTCAGCAGAAGTCCCGGAATAATACCCCAGACATCATTGGGTATAAAGACCTAGTATATCAGATTATGAGACCTTTCAAACGAGATTTCAGGGGTTACCTATATATCCAAGTAGTGTTCCCCACGAAATAAGCAAGTGTTTGAATTTAGGTTTATATCCCGAAAAAGTTTACTAAATGTGTAAAAACCTATTGACATATCCACGGTGAGATCTTTTAACACATTTAAACTTTCCATTTCTTTAGCGTACTGTAACTGTCTACAGATGTACTATCATTTCCTCTTTTTACGCAAAAACTCAATTTTTGAATTTTATCATGTTTTTGGCTTTTTCAAATTTTTCAAATGTTTTTGTATTTTCTAACAATATTATTACTCCCCCTAAAATGCAAAATCATATAAAGAAAATTTGACAACCAACATTGATAGCTTTGTCTCGCCATCCATTTTCTGCTAAAAGTGCTCTGATTTGCAGAAAATATACATACCCCCATGATATACAACACATTGATTTTTACAGTTTGAAAACCGTTTTTCAATCTGATGAAAGTAATCATGTTTGTTCAGCCGTGAGGGTTTCGGCGTATTCAATCAACACATATTTTTGTATTTTTGAATATTTGACAAAAATTAAAAACAAACATATTTTTGGTTTTTCAAGTTTTCCAATTTTTAGGATTTTTGAAATATTGTTTATTTATTTACAGAAAACATATAAACTTCCTGTTTCAAACAACACAGGATCTAGCAGCCTCCTCTCCTTGTTGTGCCAGGCTGCTCCAACCTCCATTCTCACAATCTTTGAATTCCATGAGCACCTGCACATTCAACTAACTGAATTACTTGAACAATTTAGCCCAGGTCTGTTGAACCTTAGGCATTTCAACACAATAATTTTCATTCAATGCTGGAAATTCTTTATCATTTTTCACAAAAACTTTCTCAATTTTAACTTCAACTTTCTCATCTTTTACCAAATCAACTTGTTTCTTAACAGACCATGTCTGACCTTTTGGTGTACCTCGTTTGTAAAAATGTGAATCTTTTTGAACATTTTGATTTTGAACAACAACTCTTGGTTTCCAAAACTCTTGAGGTTTTGTCATATCAACTGTTGTTTTCCAACTTTGAGTTGTTCTGAATCTGGGTGTGTGAGAATTCCAGATCTGTCTAGAATCGAACCTGTTCTGGTTTGATTTCCAATTTTGATTTGAAGCAAACTTGTTTGTATTGTATCTCCAAGTTTGTTTCGAATCAAATTTGGTTGACCTTTGTCTCACATTCTCAGATTTTTGTTTCTCAGCATCAATCTTCTTTTTGTCAACATCCACAGGTTTTAGATTAGGACACTTGCGTGCAAGATGTCCTTTTTGATCACATTTGAAACATGTTCTCATGGACACATCTTTGACCTGTGGTTGTTGCTTTTTCTTTTGAGCAAAGAATTCATCATTAGACTGTCTCATTTTGAGTTCTTTTTCTTTTTCTAAACTGCCTCCTTGAACAAAACTCATTTTTGCTTGAAAATTTGGCGTCTCATTTTTGTTCCGATGTTGTTTCTTCTTATAACCCAACCCAGCCTTCATGTTCTTCTTTTTTAAACCAGGTTTGTTATACGAACCTCTATGACTCTTACCAACAAACTTTGAAATCTCAGACTTCTCAATCTCAACCATTTTGAAAACTTTATCAACCTTTTCTGAAATCACATTCTGAATCGGGAAAACAACATCTAAGAACAATTTGTCCGATCCAATCATGGTATAAACCAATCCTTTTGAATCATCATTCAAATTTTCCTCGGATTTTGTGTTTTTCAGATAACCATCATGAAGATTTCCTTCATCTTCATCCTGTGATTCAGATTTACCTGTATCAACTGACTCTTCTTTCAACACACTTTCAACGACTTTACCTACCACCTCTGAATCATGAGAATCATCAGATTTGGAATAGGTTATGTCAATGTTGTCTGGCAATTGGTCTACCATGTTGAAAGCTTTTTCGACCTTTTCCTCATCATAAAATGCAAATTTTCCCGGTGGTGGAACTTGATGAAACTCTGAGCCAATGCCTTTCTTATTCTGCTCAGACTCACCATCACCCGGTTTTATATTGAAAATTCGTTCAAGCACATATGACGACACATGGTAACTCTTTAACTTGTTGTTATCATGTTCTAAATCAGCAATCTGTCGCTTTAATTTAGCAACATCCTCAATATATGAATTAACAACATCTTGTTTTATAGAATACATTCGTTTAAGCTCTTTGGTTGTTTCAGACAGATAATTCATTCTTGATTGAGCATATTTCATTTCGTCTTTTACTTTATCATATGACTCTTTTGTAATTTGATATGATAATTTCATTGAGTCATATTCCTTTTTCATTTCTTGACAAGCAATTTCTTTTTGTTCACATTCATTTGTCATTTTCAAAACATTCTCTTTCAAAACTTCATTTTCCTTTTCTAATTTGTTACATTTTTCTGAAAGTTTTTCATCATTTTCTTTAAAAACCTTTTCTTTTTCTAACATCTCTTTGCATTTTTCTTTGAAAATCTTTTCAACTTTTGTGAACTCAAGATCTCTTGTTCTAAATTGCTCATCTTTTTCAGTACAAGCTCTACATGATTCCATGCATTTCTTGCACTTATCAATCAGTTTGAAGTTTTCAGAATCAGAATTTACCTCAGTGATTGACACTTCGGTGTTTTCAGCAACCTCTGTTTGCTCATCAACATTTTGCTTTTCTTCAACACCGACTTCATCACCAACATTATCAGCTTCCTCATTCTTTTCTTCTTTTTCTTCTTTCTTCACCTCTTCTTCAATCTGCTGTTCTTCAGTAACAGCTTTCTCAACCTCTTCATTCACAACAACTTCTTCACTTTTGATTTCTTTCACAGCTTCAACTTCAACAGTTTCTGCTTTAACCTCTTCAGCAGCTTTCTTCAGATTGTTCACCATTTCTTCAACATTCTTCTTCATTCTCTCCTCATCCCTTTTTCTCAGACATGATAACATGGCATATCTAATCTCCTTTTCAAATCTCTTAGCGTATGTGTCATCTTTCAACACATTTCTATAGTATTCAGCTCTCAACGGGACCATGAGAAGAACATCATCGAAAATTATGTCTTTCTTGGGAACAACTGGTTCTCCTTCTCTGTTATAGTAGCATTCTCTTTTTTTATCCCATCTTTTGCTACCGACAGCCATCTCATACTCCTCTTGCATATCATCCATTCTGTTGTAGACCACGTTTCTTTCTCTGTAAGTCTTCTCACTTAAGATCTCTTCTCGAGTTTTCTCTTTGATCTCAACTTTTTCTTCATGGATTTCAGCAGTGTCTTTGTCTTTGTTTTCAGCTGTGTCTTTGTCTTTGTTTTCATCTTGAATCTTAGCAACAAAAACATTATGTTTATTTAATTCTTCCTGTTTGGCTTTAGCTTTGAACTGTTCATCAACAATGTCATCTATTGGAAGAACCTCACTCCAATCATATCCTTCATCAGGATAGATTACTGCATACGCTCTTGACTTTTCTCTTGGTTTATCTTCAATCAACTTTGGCTCTTCTCTGCTTCGATGGTAAATCGCCTTTCGATAATAATCATCATTGAAAGGACGTTCACTTCCTTCAGCAACTTCAGAGTTTCTGCATTCTCTTTTGAAATGACCCTTTTGCTTGCATTTGAAGCAGGTCACTTTGGATTTGTCGAATCCAAGCTTTGTTGATGCACCTCCAAGAGATTGTTTCCCGGTAATCTCCATATACCTCTGAGCTCTTCGGATACAACTAGCTAAACACCAACGGATATCAATGAGCTCCATCTCTTCCGGATCAATCTGGTCGTAGTCTTCTTTGGTTAACTCAGAGTTTCCAATTTTTCCAGCTACAAGACCTTCATATGACTCCAGAACAGATGCAAGGAAACTCATTTGTTGCTTAGCTGCATTTATGCTCATTGCAGGAGAATTCTTCAGTTTAAGAGCAATGTTGCACAGAATTTCTTCAGATTCATCAGAATTTGTCTTTGAAGATGAATGATATCCAGAATGATGACTTGTTGACGTTGTTGGTGGTTCTTTCATCTTTTCACCACTAAATGCTGTTTTTGGTGAACCAACGCCTTTATCAGAAAGCACACTGCTTTTGTAGTACAAGCCAACGTTCTGTTGATGTGAAGAATCAGTCATCTTGTTTTGCTTTTGTAGCTCCAGATCATGACTTTCAATCTTTTCAAACAAAGCATCAAGAGTAATTGTATCATACAAAGCATCATTTTTCAAAATAAAAACAAACGTTTGCCACTGATCAGCTCGTGGTAACGCTTCAATCACTTTGTCTATCAATTCCTCTCTTGTTTTATTTATCTCTAATCTCTCCAGCTCAATTTTAAGATGACAGAATCTCTCAATCATTTGCCTCACCGACTCTCCTTTTATGTTATCAAACAGATCAAATTCTTTCTTTAATAAAGCGATTTTGTTCTTTTTAATCTGTTTACCCCCTTCAGCTTTAACACGTAAAGCTTCCCAGACAGACTTAGATGACCCATCATTAGTTAATAAAGCAAAAATATCATTTCTGATTGCCGACTGGATCAATGCTATCATTCTCTGTTCAGCTCCGTATTCAGCTTTATCTTCTCTGGAAAACTTCTTGAAAACAAGATCTTCGCCTTTATCATCTTTTGGCTTTTCATATCCATACTCCAAGCAGAACCAGCTTTCATGAGCATACGCTTTCGCCCAGTTAATAAAGCGTTCTTTCCACCAGGTATAATCTTCAATGCTATCCAGAGTTGGTGGCTTTGAGTGAGTTCCATAAAAATTATCATGCTTGATGTTCTCATTTAGCACCTTAGAAATGGTTTTTGGTGTAATATTTGTAGCCTCAGACGATTCTGTTGCGAACGCGTTGTAAAACGTATTGAAAAATTCATCAGCCATAATGCAAACCTGAACAACACAAACACAATATAATCAGTTTAAACGCTTATCAATTAACTGAAACAAACTAGTACTCGAACTGATGATTTTCTGTGCGGACTGAACGTTGACCAACTGTGCGAACTGCTAGGACTCAGATCCAAATTAAAACGACTTGACCCTTTAAAACCTTTGAACTCCAAATTGTACAAACTTGACTTTATCACGCGATATATCCACACAACCTGACAATTCTGACAAACCTTAACCAAACAATATTAATTGTCAAATCAATAAGATTTAGTCTTTCTATGACATGATTTTAATTCGATCAATTAACAAAGCGTGGTGATTTATAATTTGGCCGAAGGTACACATGCACGATGATGATTGGGCCGAATCCTACCACTTGCCGACAATTTTATCAATTTTATCCTTAGTGGGTCGGTGCCTTGTTTTTTATAAATGTGCTGACAACAAACGATGTTATTCAAAGATTGGACCTTTACTTTAAAGTGGCCGACATCTTTACTTCATACCACCACATCATTGGGCTGACAAACTGAATTTTATACATGCAACACATGGGCTGAGATTATAATGAGCTGACACAAATCACACATGATCTCCTTTTCTCAACAACTGACAACCTCGTAAACTATTTCACACTAATCCATGTACTTTCACATGAAATCAGTAATGTCACGAGAGCGAATTCACAACTGACTGATAAGCGGACCTAATGAACGGACTGCCGAATAAGCGAACCTACCAACTTGACCTTATAAGCGGACCACCTGATGTACCTATAAGCGGACCTCTGGAGCGAACCTCAAAGTTTGAAATGTTCAAATAAGCGAACCAGGCAATGATCAAATAAGCGGACCAGATTATGTCTGTAAAAGTGGACCAGATATTGTTCGTTCAAGCGGACCAGATTATGTCCGTTCGAGCGGACCTACAAGGTTCGTATAAGCGGACCTCCCTATGAGCGGACCTAAGTGTTGTCTCAGGTTCAGATAAGCGGACCTCCCTATGAGCGGACCTGCAACTTTTACGCGAAATCGGAATGAAAATCTTCGATTTCTCCTAAACGGCTAGGAGTTTGGATGTGAAACTTGGTAGGGTTATAGATCAGATGTTTTCGCACAACATATCAAAAATTCAGCCGATTCGGACCGTAAAATCCCGTTCAATTTGACGAATTTCAGCTAAAAACGTGAAAAATATGAAAAAGATGAAGAAATAGATGAAATCCGGATCTGAAACTGATGATTTTCTGTGCGTAAACGTGTGATAGATCAGTGCAATCGAGCTCCTGCTCTGATACCACTTGTAGGACCGGTTTTGACTCCGAAACGATTGCGAAACGAACGTGAAACGTGCGGAATCCGTACATGAACGCGACCTAAACACACATGATGTAATATAAACGTGATTCTTTTATAAATCTGAAAACGTACAGCACCTGAATCACGAACAATAAACTTTCTCTCTCTAGCTTTCTCTCTCTAGCCTCTAGCTCTCCAAGATGTGAAAATGACAAAAGTTCTAAATGAGAAACCCTAGAGATCTATTTATAAGCCAAGGGATTAATGAGAAATCTCATTAATTACAGTTATGCCACCTTGCCTTTTTGACTAACTAATTCTAAAATAACAATGTAACTCTCGTTTTCTTCAGTTTTCTACTACGGACTAGATTGACGAAGGCTATAGACATAAATGCACTAACAATAACCATTTGAGTAAAATGCCCGGATAGTCCCTATGGTTTTGCAAAATTTCACCCATAGCCCCCAACCTTTTGAAATTAAGCTCTTGGTCCATGTGGTTTGCTTAATTGTTATTCGGATAGTCCCTAAAATGGATGACCATTAGTTTGTGGCATTAAGTGACTGTGAAATGACAAAACTACCCCTTTATGATAATACAAAATAAATGAATTAAGAATTAAATAAATATACAATCTTACCAATGATAAGGATTCGTGGTCGTGGACAGGAGATGATTCAGGATGGTTCTCGGTGAAGTCGATAAAAAAGATGATGATAGAAGATAGAGGTTAAAACAATCTTCCTAGTTTTGAGTGGTGTAAGTGGGTTCCTTTAAAATGCAACATCATGACTTGGAGAGGAAATATGGACAAATTAGCTATGAAAGTAAATTTAAGGAGAAGGAATGTGGAAATCACGTCTCTTAAGTGCCCATTCTGTGAGGAATATGAGGAAACAATGGATCATCTTTTTATAGTTTGGATGGGTTTTAGCGCTTGGTGCAATATCCCCCCTATTTTCGCTTTCGATTTCAAAGATATAATAAATATTCACAAGTTCTCTTAGTTGGGTAAGAAAGCGAAGAAGATTATTCATGGTCTTGTGATCACTACTTGTTGGTGTATTTGGAAAGGAAGAAATGAGTCGATATTCAAGCATTTAAAGCATAGCCCGCAAGACATTCTAGAGGAGATTATTAAATCAAGGGGCTTCAGTTTGATTAAAAATAGAGCTTCATATAATTATATTAGTTGGGGAGAGTGGTGTAAATACTTGTTGTATATGTTGTAATTTGCTTGCCCTTTGCCCTCTTGGGTCGGGGGTTGTGTTTTGCTAGGCCTTTTGGGTCGGAGGCGTGTTAATGAAGCATACTTTTCCAAAAAAAAATCTGTTATAGTAATGCTAAATACATTTATTGTTAACATTCTGCCGCAACGTACGGGTTTGCGTCAACTCTAATAGAAGCATCAATCAAGATCAATCACCATTAACTAATTCTCCTTAATATTCTCTCATTTATTTCTGTACAATTTGTATTGATTATAATTGTTTTGACTTTCCTTATTATTAGCCTTGTAATTAGTCTTGTATCCTCTTTTTAAATGACATTCAATCTCTCTAGTAAATCAAGAGAGAATTCCTTGGCTATCATGGTATCAGCCTAACCATCCTGGCCTAACCTTCCGATTATGTCTTCATCTTTCTGCTCCTTTTTTTTCTTCCTGCTGTTCCCTTTTCTCGCAACCATGACCATCACAGAACCCTCCTCTTCCACTCCTACCTCCAAGCTTCCCATGAATACAATCATGCACATGATGCCCATTAAACTCTCCTCCTCTAACTACCTCATTTGGCACAACCAAATGCTTCCTTTACTCGCAAACCAAGAGCTTCTCGGCTTTATCGAAGGCTCTGTTTCTCCTCCACCAAAACTGTCCTTGTTGAATCGAAAGACCAACCCAACCCTGCTTATTCGACTTGGTTTACCAACGATCAGCAAGCCATCCTTATCCTTCACGCGTCTCTTACCGAAGAGGCGATGGCCGAAATCCTTGGTCTTTCCACTGCTTGCCAAATCTGGGCAGCCCTCGAAGCGGCTTACAGTAACACATCCTTGGAGAGAATGCACTTGCTTACAGTAACCAAAGGCTCTTCCACAATTGCCGAATATGGACGCAAGTTTAAATCTATTTGCGACCAACTTTCGGCAATCGGACATCCCGTAACGGACACGGATAAGACCCATTGGTTCTTATGTGGTCTCCGCTACACCTTTGAGAATTGGTCCACCGCTATTCGCACATCTCACTCCTCCTTGCCTTTCCGTGATTTATTGACGAAATCGGAAAGTCAAGAACAATTTCTCGCTTCTCTCCATCCTCCTTCTACACCCGCTGTTGCGTTTTCCGCTCATCACAATCGATCACATGGATCCTCCTATTCTCGGTCCAAATCTGGATCTGGGACGGCTCGCAATTCTTCTTCTTCGGCTCCTTCCAAAGGTAATCGAAGACCTCCCCACTGCCAATTGTGCCGTACTAATGGACATTATGCGAACAAATGTCCGAAACTATCTACCTTTGTTGCATCGGCCTCAGGAAATGACGACATTGCTCGAGCCTTTCATGCTCAATGCCATGTGTCCAACGATAATGATCCCGATTGGGCGGCCGACTCCGGAGCCGATCTTCACATGACCGATGATACCGGTAATTTACATTCATTTTTTCCTTATAAAGGATCCTCATCGGTCACTTTTGGCAATGGCCATTCATCGCCCATAACCCATAAGGGACGTGTCACGTTGCAAGACAACGTTCATTTAAAAGATGTCTTAGTTGTTCCATCCTTAACTCGCAATCTTCTTTCTATTAGCAAACTTACAAATGACTTTCCTGTCGATGTTCTGTTTTCTAATTCCTTTTTGTGATTCAGGACCGGACAACAAGAAAACCTCTCGCTCAAGGTCGATGTGAAAACGGTCTCTATTTGCTTCGAGACAAGTCCTTTGCTTTTGTTGCGTCTGTTTCGTCTAATAAAGCCTCATTTGAATTGTGGCATTATCGTTTGGGTCATGTTGCTTTTGATACAATTTCAATTATGAAACGTCTTGGTCATTTATCTTTTACATCTATTTTGCCTAAACCTAATATTTGTTCACCATGTCAACTTGCTAAAGCAAAGAAATTACCATTTGCTAATAATGACAAACGTGCCTCTAATCCCCTAGATCTCGTTCACTGTGATTTATGGGGACCCTCACCCATAACTAGCAAAAATGGTTACAAATATTATGTTGTATTTGTGGATGACTACTCTCGTTTCTCATGGCTATATCCGCTTAAAACCAAAACCGACTTTTATGCGGTCCTTCAAAGTTTTTTGCGCCTTGTTCAAACTCAACTTTCCCGCAAAGTAAAAAATTTTCAAAGCGATGGCGGCACGGAATTTGTCAACAAAAATGTTCGTAATATTTTTGATCAAAATGGCACTTTTCATCGCCTCTCTTGTCTTTACACCGCTCCTCAAAATGCTCGCGCGGAAAGAAAGCACCGGCACATTGTTGAAACCGGCTTAGCCATGCTTTTTCATGCTAGTGTTCCCATTAATCATTGGGATGACGCTTTTAGTACCGCTACTTACATCATCAATCGCGTGCCCGCAAAAGTCTTAGATAACAAATCTCCGTATGAGATGTTGTTTTCTATCACTCCAACCTACAACAACTTTCGTGTTTTCGGGTGTTGTGTTTACCCATATCTACGTGATTGTGCCCCACACAAACTAGCACCACGAAGCATTCCTTGTATTTTTTTTGGGCTACTGTCCACAATACAAAGGTTATAAATGCTTTGATCCCATGACATCACGTATGTATATATCAAGGCATGCTCGATTTGATGAACACTTCTTCCCCTATAGCGACACTTCATCCACAACCAATATTGCAAATTTATTTCTTTCTACTTTTGAAGAACCTCTTAAATTCTCCTCATCCTCCCCTCAAACCTCTCCATCAGTCACCTCTCACAAAAGTTCTTCAACCACTCCTCATTGTCCCATGTGCAAACCCACTCCTACACAAAATCCAAACTCCTCAAAATCCCCACAATCATCCCTTAATGATTCTGACCCCACCCCTCAACATTCCATCGATTCCACCAACTCCTCTTCATCTGATTCCATCACCTCAGATTCTCCTTCCAACCAATCCCATCCCAATTTATCCAACCCCACCACCTCACCCAATACCGAATCCACCACATCCATACCCGAACTTGCTAATTCCTCCTCCTCTTTTGACCCATCCCCTCCGTCAACTTCCAACCATAACTCTCTACCCTCCCCACCACCCGCTACCTCACACCCCATGGTTACATGCTCCAAAGTCGGAATGTTCAAACCAAATCCCAAGCATACATCCTATCTTTCCACCATCATGCAATCTCCTCTTCATACCGCTCTGCTTACTCACACCGTTCCGAAGGGCTTTAAGAGCGCTTCCAAGCATGCGCACTGGATGGACGCCATGCAAGCAGAGCTCACGGCCCTCCAACGGAATCACACGTGGACTCTAGTTCCGCGACCATCTTCCACCAATGTAGTTGGCTCTAAATGGGTATTTCGAACAAAATACCACTCTGATGGCTCTATTGATCGCCATAAAGCCCGACTCGTTGCTCAAGGCTTCACCCAAATCCCGGGTATCGATTTCAATCACACATTTAGCCCGGTAGTTAAAGCCTCAACCATTCGCATAGTCCTCTCCTTGGCTGTTATCAACGGTTGGACACTTCGTCAACTCGACGTCAACAATGCGTTGTTAAACGGTCATCTATCCGAGACCGTTTACATGGAGCAACCTCCCGGGTTTCTTAATCCGTAGTTTCCAACTCATGTTTGCAAACTAAATAAGGCTCTTTACGGTCTTAAACAAGCTCCCCGAGCTTGGTTTCAAAGACTTAGTTCATTCCTTATTTCCTTCGGCTTCACTTGCAGTCGAGCGGATCCATCTCTTTTCATATTTTCCAAAGGCGATTCCATTATGTATCTCCTTGTTTACGTGGACGACCTTATTCTCACAGGAAATACGCCCACTGTAATCAACAACTTCACTCAACATTTACATAAGGAATTCGCCATTAAAGACCTTGGCTCATTAAATTACTTTCTTGGTCTAGAAGTCATACACGATACTCACGGTCTTTTTCTTACCCAGACCAAGTATGCAAAAGTTATTCTTGATCGAGCCGGTTTAACCAATGCTAAACCTGTTGCCACCCCCTTGTCCACATCCGACTCATTCACCACCGATGGCACTCCTTTTACCGATCCTACTCTCTATCGTTCTCTTGTTGGTGCCCTTCAATACCTAACCATAACTCGTCCTGACTTGTCCTACGCCGTAAATCAAGCCTGTCAACACCTTCACTCGCCTACCGAAATCCATTTTCAATTGGTTAAGCGAATACTACGTTATGTCAAGGGAACTATCTCTCATGGGTTACACTACACCCGACCTACTACTTCTACCATTTTGGGATATTCGGATGCGGATTGGGCGCGGTGCATTGAAACACGTCGGTCTACGTATGGTTATTCAATCTTTTTAGGCGGTAACTTAGTCTCATGGAGTGCGAAGAAATAACCAACTGTGTCGCGATCGAGTTGTGAGTCGGAATATAGGGCGATGGCCAATGCGGCTGCCGAGATTATTTGGATTACTCATTTGTTGAAAGAACTTCATGCTCTTCCTCAAACTCGGCCAACCTTGTTATGTGACAATCAAAGTGCTCTATTCATGAGTCAAAATCCTGTTTCGAACAAAAGAGCTAAGCACATCGATTTAGACTATCACTTTGTTCGGGAATTAGTCATGTCTGGAAAATTGCACACCAAGTTTATACCAACCAAGCTTCAACTGGCGGACATCTTCACAAAAAGCTTACCACGGCCTCTTTTTGAGCAATTTCAGGACCAACTTCGTGTCCTTCCACCGCCGTTTCGCTTGACGGGGGATAATAGATGCATCAATCAAGATCAATCACCATTAACTAATTCTCCTTAATATTCTCTCATTTATTTCTGTACAATTTGTATTGATTATAATTGTTTTGACTTTCCTTATTATTAGCCTTGTAATTAGTCTTGTATCCTCTTTTTAAATGACATTCAATCTCTCTAGTAAATCAAGAGAGAATTCCTTGGCTATCAAACTCGTACAAATACAATCACAAACTGTGTCCAAAAATAAACAAACACCAATCAATGAGCTTTATTGAATTGTGCAAATCCAATCGTTTCTTCTAGGAAGTTTTACAAACAGATAATAACTCAATTAATTTCTAAGTATCAAAATGGGAACAATAGCTTCCCGCATGCAATCCAACTCAACTACTTGGTTGTAGTTTCATCGTCATTCTTCTTAGACATTTCCTTCACAGCAAAAAGAAATAAAGCCCCCAAGATTGGCTTCACTAGGTACTTTTTAATTAACTTTGATAAAATATTTTCACTCAATGATTTTAATGTTTTTTTAAAATACTCTTTTAGAAAATCTGCAAAGAGATGTATCATCTTTTTGCAGAGTTCCTGAAACAAGGGTATGATTCTCTCTTTGTTCCGAAAGAGCAAATGTAGAGCACCAAGACAGAAATTGTAGAGCACCACCTATCACCTGATATCAAAGTCATAAAGCATAGCATAAATAAAAACCGACCGACAGAAGTCATAAAATCAAAACGGAAATGGCTTACAAGAGGTTTTGGAGCATCGATTGTTGATTTCTCGTTCACAGGATCCTCTTTCTGAATGAACAAGCGGATACAACGAATTAAAATTTGACATAAAAAACAAAATCAAAATGAAGCAAAAATTAAAATTTTAAATGGCTTACAACGGGGAACTCAAATGTTGGTTTCTCATTAATCAAATCCTGTTTCAGAAATTCTGCCAAGATGTCTATGTTCTCAACAAAAAATTGTAGAGCGCCTTTGACCTGACATCAAAGTCGTAAAACAAAAATTCAATACGATAAAAATATAAAACACCCAACAGAAGTCATAAAATCAAAACTAAGATGGCTTACAATGGGGGACACAAATGGTCTTGGTTTCTCATGTTAGGATTTTTTGGCTATATGAAAAATGTGCCCATCCCACATCGGTGCAAGGAAGAAAGCTTGGGAGGACTCCAAGCTTATAAAAGGAGTCCAAGGCTTTGGTTTCGAAGTGCCCCAACCAAAAATACACTTGAAGTGTTTGGTTCCTTCTTTCTTTTCTAGTTCTCTTGTCTTAGAGTGTAGGAAGGTTTTGGTTAAACGCTTCGGAGAAGTGTGGTTGTAATTGGGTGGGGGGAGGCTTGAGAGATTAGTCTATGTGATTGTAAAAATTTGTCGCATAGTGGATCTTTCTCTCTGGAGGCCCGTGGTTTTTCTCCGGTTTTGGAGTTTCCACGTATATTCTTGTGTTCAGTTATATTTATCTATTTTTCGCTTTGGGAGGGTTGTTGGGAATCTTTGAGACCGCTTGTTTTCCCAACAAGTGGTATCAGAGCTCCAGGTTTTGGGGGAGGTCTCGGTTTAGAAGGTTCGTAGTATGCTCTGTGGTTGCAGCTTAGTCTGATCTTCCACATCAGAATCGAATTTTCTTGGAGGGTGTCGTGGTATTTTGAAGGTTCGTAGTATGCTCTGTGGTTGCAGCTTAGTCTGATCTTCCACATCAGAAACGAGGATTCGGTTGACTATTTTGTATACGGTAGAATTATACAGGAGCTGGATATACGCATTTTATCCTGGGAAGGTTCTGGCTAGGAAAGACTTGGTACTTAAGTGTGTCCATTGTGACCCACCTCTCTTTCCTGGGAATCCTTTGTTGGGTGTACTGCTTATAGGCTTGGTGCATATTTTCTAGTATACAATACTGTTTTTGAAGATACGGATACGATGTCGAAATACAGTCCCATGAGGTTCGACGTAGAGAAATATGATGGAAGAATCAACTTTGGTTTGTGGCAAGTTCAAGTCAAGGATGTGTTGATTCAATCTGGGTTACACAAGGCGTTGAGGGGGAAACCGACCCCTGTTCCAGGCAAGGATTCAAGCGGAACCAGTAAAGACGATGAAGAATGGGAAGATCTGGATTTGAGAGCGGCAAGTGCGATTCGTTTGTGTCTAACAAAGAATGTTCTTGCAAATGTGCATGGTATATCAACTGCAAAGGATTTGTGGGAGAAGCTTGAGCAGTTGTATCAAGGCAAAGGCATCTCAAATCGGTTGTATCTCAAGGAACAGTTTCATACCCTTCGTATGGATGGAGATACAAAAAATTTCAGATCATCTAAGTGTTCTTAATAATATCGTGTCAGAACTGGAGGCTATTGGAGTGAAGGTTGAAGATGAGGATAAAGCACTGAGGCTCATATTATCTTTGACATCTTCCTATGAGCATATGAAGTCCATTCTGATGTATGGGAAAGAGACCCTGAAGTATGCAGATGTTACTGAGAAGCTATTGTCTGAAGAGAAAAGACTGGGTAGTAGCGGTCATACTTCGTCAGAAGGAACGGTTTTAATATGCGGGAACGGGAAGAAGAAGCACTCACAGAAGATTCCTGTATGCTGGAAGTGTGGACAGTCTGGGCATGTCAAGAGAAATTGTCCAGGTGGAGCAGATTCGGCAAGCAGCTCCAAGTCAGCTAACAATGTCTCCGTCATTACTGACGGTGATGAGTTCTTTTGAAGTTATGTCATCCCTATGGTATGCCCGCGCTACCATGAAAGGGGATGCAATTTTGTTAGCGGGTTCACGGATTTACACATGGGCATTGGGTTGGCATAGATGCAAGATGTGTGGTGAAAAATTGATGTTGATGGCTGATGAACTTCCGGGTATGCCAAGCGGGGAAGTTGCACCATAAATTTTCAGCAGGTTTTTTCAACATGTGCCGAGAAGAAATTCTTAGAATGGTCTATTCTAAGTGGAGATACTCTTTTATGGTGGAGTATGATCGTCGGTTGAAGACGGTGTTCCTTTGATGTGGTTGTTTTTTTTTTCATATATCCAAGGTGGAGATTTGTTAGGATTTTTTGGCTATATGAAAAATGTGCCCATCCCACATCGGTGCAAGGAAGAAAGCTTGGGAGGACTCCAAGCTTATAAAAGGAGTCCAAGGCTTTGGTTTCAAAGTGCCCCAACCAAAAATACACTTGAAGTGTTTGGTTCATTCTTTCTTTTCTAGTTCTCTTGTCTTAGAGTGTAGGAAGGTTTTGGTTAAACGCTTCGGAGAAGTGTGGTTGTAATTGGGTGGGGGGAGGCTTGAGAGATTAGTCTGTGTGATTGTAAAAATTTGTCGCATAGTGGATCTTTCTCTCTGGATGCCCGTGGTTTTTCTCCGGTTTTGGAGTTTCCACGTATATTCTTGTGTTCAGTTATATTTCTCTATTTTTCGCTTTGGGAGGGTTGTTGGGAATCTTTGAGACCGCTTGTTTTCCCAACATCTCATTCATTGAATCCTCTTTCTACACGAACAAGCAAATTACAATAAAATTTTGAAATAGCAGAAAAAGGGAAGAACCACCATAAAACAAGAAAATATTAATAACACATGAGATGAGATATTAACTAAGGGGCTCTTTGTTTACCTCTTAATGAGGCTCTTAACGGTTCAGATCTTTTGCTGGTTCAGCACTTAATGGTTCAGACTGTTTGTTTTGTGAGCAGATATCTGAATGATTCAGATATTTGCCTCTGAATGGTTAAGTATTATACAGAGTCTGAATGGTTAAGACCTCTATTCTGAATTGGTAAGACATTTGCCTCTAAAGGGTTAAGCATTATACTGGCTCTTAATGGTTCAGACCTCTTACTGGTTCAGCACTTAACTCTTCAAAAGTTGCCAAACAGCCCCTAACTCATTTGTGATTTTGATTATCAATGAGAGTATTATGCGAACGCAAGAAAAAAAGGTGGTTAAATGAAGAAAGAAAAGAAGAGCTTACATGATCATTGGTCGGTCGCTTGTCGCTTACATGATCATTTTCACTTGTCGGTTTGTCGCTGTAATTAAACACAAATTTAATATAACAATGAATTCAAATAAAAAAGAAGAGTTAAATGCCATTTTAGTCCATGTGGTTTGGGACATTTTGCCAGTTTAGTCCAAAGGTTTCATTTTTAACCTGTAGGTCCAAAAAGGTTTCACAGTTGCCATTTTAGTCCACTGGGTTAACTTCATCCATTTTTTCTGTTAACGTGAAGGCCAATTCGGTCATTTTATATGGCTGAATTGCCCTTTTAGTTAACAGAATTACATACAAAATGACCAAATTGGCCTTCTCGTTAACATAAAAAATGGATGAAGTTAACCAAGTGGACTAAAATGGCAACTGTGAAACCTTTTTGGACCTACAGGTTAAAAATAAAACCTTTGGACTAAACTGGTAAAATAGCCCAAACCACAGGGACTAAAATGGCATTTAACTCAAAAAAGAATAACCGCTTCATAACTAACTTTTTGTTTTTTACAAAATTTTTAAAAATACAATAAATGTGACGTAATCTAAATAAGATTAGTCATCTCAAACGTTCTAAAAAATTAAAGATCGCAATCTCTAAAGCCCTTGTATATTATGACATAGATGCATATCAATGAATCAAACACTAAATCATAAATGCATTTTAAAAGATATAAATGATTACCTTGGAAGCTGGGTGAAACGCACTCGTTGCCGAACATACAGCACACCTTCAGACTCCATTGTCGGGAACCTAGTGGCACAAGCTCTCGACGATTGAGCAGCTCGTCCATCTGATGATCCACTCGAACACCGGCTGCACCCCTGAACCGGCCATCCAAAAGGACACTGTAGATGCCAATCTTCATCAGTAAACATTAATTAACGCAAACCTTAAATAAAAATCGTATATCGGGGTGTCTACTTACGTGTACAGAATTTTCCTTGAAAGCAATCCATTGGCCGTTCTCTTTGAGTAACTGGATAACGGTGATGCGACCGTAGAGAGCTATGGTAAAAGAGGTTCGGATATTTGGGTCCAGGTCTTTGATCAGGGTAACAGCGTACCAAAAATCTCTCTGTGCATCGAAGTGTTCGGTTTCCACATTGGTGGTGGAGGCCACACGGGGTGGAAGCTTTTTCCAGTGAAATAACGACAGCGGTGATGTGTGCAGAGGGGAAATCAGGGGGGTAGTGCGTCGGAGACGGATACGGGGAGGGGTAAAAAAGCGACTGTTGGTGGTGGTTGCTGCTGCAGCTATTGAAAACCCCATTGCCATCGAACACATTTCCCTTTTTCTTTCGCTGGACCTTCTTTATACGTTAACGGGTTGGAGTAGCTGCTGCGCGCTGCTACGGGTTGACCGGAAATGTTTTCAACTCGCTGCTACGCATGTTTAGTAAGGAATTGTAGTTAGTTGCTGTGCATTTAATATATGAAATCGATAGGGAAAAGCACACGACAATTACCAAAAGGACAATATCATCCAAATGAACCATATCCGTAGCAGCAGCGACCGCAATAGAAAATATAGAAATTAAAGTAACTTATGCTACAAAAATTTTATAAAAAAAGAGATACCCACAAAAATGAATAGGATTTGCCAAAAATCCTTGATCCTGAAAAATCATAAACCTTAGCATTAGTAGATGATTTAAAAGAAAAAAAAAATGAAGTTGGAGATGTCTTCCTATATATATGAGTAATGGTTTGTTAGGATTTTTGGCTATATGAAAAATGTGCCCATCCCACATCGGTGCAAGGAAGAAAGCTTGGGAGGACTCCAAGCTTATAAAAGGAGTCCAAGGCTTTGGTTTCAATGCGCCCCAACCAAAAATACACTTGAAGTGTTTGGTTCCTTCTTTCTTTTCTAGTTCTCTTGTCTTAGAGTGTAGGAAGGTTTTGGTTAAACGCTTCGGAGAAGTGTGGTTGTAATTGGGCGGGGGGAGGCTTGAGAGATTAGTCTGTGTGATTGTAAAAATTTGTCGCATAGTGGATCTTTCTCTCTGGAGGCCCGTGGTTTTTCTCCGGTTTTGGAGTTTCCACGTATATTCTTGTGTTCAGTTATATTTCTCTATTGTTAGCTTTGGGAGGGTTGTTGGGATTCTTTGAGACCGCTTGTTTTCCCAACAAGTGGTATCAGAGCTCCAGGTTTTGGGGGAGGTCTCGATTTAGAAGGTTCGTAGTATGCTCTGTGGTTGCAGCTTAGTCTGATCTTCCACATCAGAAACGAATTTTATTGGAGGGTGTCGTGGTATTTTGAAGGTTCGTAGTATGCTCTGTGGTTGCAGCTTAGTCTGATCTTCCACATCAGAAACGAGGATTCGGTTGACTGTTTGTATACGGTAGAATTATACGCGAGCCGGATATACGCATTTTGCCCTGGGAAGGTTCTGGCTAGGAAAGACTTGGTACTTAAGTGTGTCCATTGTACCCACATCTCTTTCCTGGGAATCCTTTGTTGGGTGTACTGCTTATAGGCTTGGTGTTCTAGTGTACAATATTGTTTTTGAAGATACGGATACGATGTCGAAATACAGTCCCATGAGGTTCGACGTAGAGAAATATGATGGAAGAATCAACTTTGGTTTGTGGCAAGTTCAAGTCAAGGATGTGTTGATTCAATCGGGGTTACACAAGGCGTTGAGGGGGAAACCGACCCCTGTTCCAGGAAAGGATTCAAGCGGAACCAGTAAAGACGATGATGAAGAATGGGAAGATCTGGATTTGAGAGCGGCAAGTGCGATTCGTTTGTGTCTAGCAAAGAATGTTCTTGCAAATGTGCATGGGATATCAACTGCAAA
Source organism: Helianthus tuberosus (assembly GCA_030545235.1). NCBI lineage: Eukaryota > Viridiplantae > Streptophyta > Magnoliopsida > Asterales > Asteraceae > Helianthus > Helianthus tuberosus. The sequence goes on from CM060411.1 coordinate 181,368,266, forward strand.
GGATTTGTGGGAGAAGCTTGAGCAGTTGTATCAAGGCAAAGGCATCTCAAATCGGTTGTATCTCAAGGAACAGTTTCATACCCTTCGTATGGATGGAGATACAAAAATTTCAGATCATCTAAGTGTTCTTAATAATATCGTGTCAGAACTGGAGGCTATTGGAGTGAAGGTTGAAGATGAGGATAAAGCACTGAGGCTCATATTATCTTTGACATCTTCCTATGAGCATATGAAGCCCATTCTGATGTATGGGAAAGAGACCCTGAAGTATGCGGATGTTACTGAGAAGCTATTGTCTGAAGAGAAAAGACTGGGTAGTAGCGGTCATACTTCGTCAGAAGGAACGGTTTTAATATACGGGAACGGGAAGAAGAAGCACTCACAGAAGAATCCTGTATGTTGGAAGTGTGGACAGTCTGGGCATGTCAAGAGAAATTGTCCAGGTGGAGCAGATTCGGCAAGTAGCTCCTAGTCAGCTAACAATGTCTCCGTCGTTGCTGACGGTAATGATTTCTTTTGAAGTTATGTCATCCCTATGGTTTGCCCGCGCTACCATGAAAGGGGATGAAATTTTGTTAGCGGGTTCACGGATTTACACATGGGCATTGGGTTGGCATAGATGCAAGATGTGTGGTGAAAAATTGATGTTGATGGCTGATGAACTTCCGGGTATGCCAAGTGGGGAAGTTGCACCAAAAAATTTTCAGCAGGTTTTTTCAACATGTGCCGAGAAGAAATTCTTAGAATGGTCTATTCTAAGTGGAGATACTCTTTTATGGTGGAGTATGATCGTCGGTTGAAGACGGTGTTCCTTTGATGTGGTTGTTTTTTTCATATATCCAAGGTGGAGATTGTTAGGATTTTTGGCTATATGAAAAATGTGCCCATCCCACATCGGTGCAAGGAAGAAAGCTTGGGAGGACTCCAAGCTTATAAAAGGAGTCCAAGGCTTTGGTTTCAATGCGCCCCAACCAAAAATACACTTGAAGTGTTTGGTTCCTTCTTTCTTTTCTAGTTCTCTTGTCTTAGAGTGTAGGAAGGTTTTGGTTAAACGCTTCGGAGAAGTGTGGTTGTAATTGGGCGGGGGGAGGCTTGAGAGATTAGTCTGTGTGATTGTAAAAATTTGTCGCATAGTGGATCTTTCTCTCTGGAGGCCCGTGGTTTTTCTCCGGTTTTGGAGTTTCCACGTATATTCTTGTGTTCAGTTATATTTCTCTATTGTTAGCTTTGGGAGGGTTGTTGGGATTCTTTGAGACCGCTTGTTTTCCCAACATGGTTTGCATTAACAAATAAGAATGATATCATTACAGGTCAGTCAACAATGATATATACTCATAAAAGTTGTATTAATCAATCAGCAAAATTAACAAAATCTTAAGCTTGGGATGTCATAAAAACCTTCATACACTAAGCTGGAACATAAAATCGAAAGAAATCAATCAGGTAATCAAGTTCAAACTCTAGGTGATTTACAAACCCATCCACAAAATCAAATTGCCTGTATAATGATGGAACAATTAGCCCTACTTTTGATGATTATAAGATAGAGTTTAAAAGTTTACCTGTAATCCAAGAGGTGAGTATTTGAATTGAAAGCTCTCTGTTACAGAAGGAAGTAATAGGGGTGTGGAAAAACTTAATAAACCGACCTATGGTAAAAAAGAAACAACATGGAAGTAGTGGGGGTCGAACCCATGCCTCCACCTTTAACAATCAAATGGACAAATGGTTACCCACTAAAACAAAAACCAACATTTCGATACATCTTAAAGTACAATGAGTCAATGACGGTGGAATTTCCCACTATCATCCCCTTAACTTTGGGTGATTTTCCACTATCACCCTTTCACTTTGAAACTTTTCATTTTTAACATATACTATTATAATTTACATTTTGCCATATAGAATCTTTCTTTTGACCTACATTTTTGGTCCATACTTTCGTAATTAATTTTTTTGCCCATATGCTTTATACCGACCCTTCAACTTTTAAACTTTGCATTTTTACGTTTCGGCGTAAATTTGGTATACGCTTTCGTGCTTTATTTTGTATGTTTTCTACATACGAATCTGGTAACATATAATACGTTTTGACTTTATAGTATAAATTCGGGTTAGTCAGGTTGCATATAATACGTTATGATTGTACGGTATAAACTCGATTTACTTTACGTTTTGATCCAATCGTAATGCAACTATAGGTTACATTAAGTTCAATCGGGTACGCCGAAATGTGTGTTTTCATATGATTAACACTTTGTATGATGCTTGGACTAATTCATTCGACGTTTGCGATGTACCTGCGTCCCTACTTTTTTAAGCTTTTACTAAAATGGACCCTTTTGTTTTCCCACTGATCATACAAATCCTTAACTTTTGAAAAATGTAGTTTTAACCCCTACGTTATTACTCAATTTTACAACCCCCTAAACAACTATTTTTATATACGTTTCGATATAAATTCGAGTTGGTCTACATTTCGACATAAACACTCTAACATGAATCAAGTCAGGTCAAATATAATACGTTTTCGTTAAATAAAACATTTTACGTGCATATTATTATGTACATGCGGTATAAATTCGAGTTGGTCTACATTTCAACGTAAATATTTTTGTAAAACGAGTTAGGTCAAATATAATACGTTTTTATGCTTATTTTTGTACGTTTCGTAAATTTTGTTCTCAATCGAGTGAAGTCAGATTGTGATTTCTTTTTTTTTTCCTTCATTTTTTAAAAACTCTAATTAATCCATATTGATTACACGTGTTTGTTTTTCCTTTATACCCCTGATGTTTTCTATGTATGTGTCGGGTCACATATAATGCATTATAATAGTATGACATAAATTCGGTTTACTTTATGTTTTAATTCAACCGCAATACACGTTTCATACGGTTAACACATCACATAACGCTTGAACTAATACATTCGATATTTGCGATGAACCCACGCCGCAACGCGCGTGGGCATTATTACTAGTTGATCCTATATATTAAAAAGTGAAGAAAATGAACAAGCTACAAATACAATATAATATTATATAGAGTTTTTTTTTATAGTTTTATTATCTTAATATTATAATAATTGTTATCTCCTTTACTTTTTAAGTTTGATAAGCTTGGTGTAAACCAGTACTTGTATCGAAAATACCGGTTCGTTATCGGTACATGAAGGTAAAAACCAGCACCAACCTGGTACATAAAACGCCAAAAGTCGGTACCACTACCGGATTGAGTTTGATAATATTTTAGTTCGAGAAATTTGGTACTGCTACCCAGTACCATTTGCTCATCCCTGATCACGGGTACCGTACGAACACCAACGGTATCGTACAACTTTTTTTTAGTTTCAGGGGTAGGGATGAGCTCGGTGCCAACTGATACCGAATCGGTATTGGTACCGAAAATATCGGTTACGGTATCGGTATATGAAGGTAAAAACCGGTAGCGAACCGGTACTAGGAACGCCAAACGTCAGCACCGAACTGGTACTTAGGATCTTTCGGTTCAGTAAATTCGGTACCGGTACCCATTACTATTTGCTCATCTCTGACTACGGGCTTCTACCGAACAACATCATTACCATACAACTTTTTTAGTTGATTTTCTTTCGGTTGTTTTTAGTGTTTTTTTCTACATTTTCTTTTTATTCTTGTCAGCGATTCCGTGTGCAACGCGCTCGTAGTGATTTCAAACACATATAAACACAGACTAAATAACAAAATAAGTTTGACGCAACGCGGCGACGGTTTTTATATCTAGTTCATTTCAAAAAGGTGGTAGGTGATTTTTTTTAAAGTAAATTACAAAAATCGTCCTTTATTTTGACACTATATTGCAAAGTGTGTCATTTGTCTTTAAAAAGTGTACTTGGTTTGCAAACCCTTGCATGTTATGTCATTTAGCCCTAATTCAGTTAGTTTTCATGAATTAATATGACCAAGTGGACCCTACATAAGGGTATTTTGACCACTTTATCCTATTTACTCAAAACAAAACTTTTCTCTCTCTCTCTAACTTTTGCCCCCACCAGCCACCATCATCAACACCTCCTGCAATCACCACCAAAACCACTAACTCTGATGACCACCTAACCCCCACCGCAACCAATTCCGACAACCATCGCAAGAACCCATCATAACAGCAATCCGACAACCACCACGAGATCCTATCAAATCCACCTTTTTCGTCATCTATAAACTCGTAAGAAATTCACTATAAGAAAAACCCATCGCAACAACCCTTTTCCATCCCTGATTCCCCATCTCCCTTTTCAGATCTGTTAGGATTCAGTCAAACCACAACAATCAAGTACTAATCTCGTGTCGGATGATGACGGTTAAGGCTTGACGGCGGGTAGCTGGTTGCAATGGTGGTTGTCGGAAAGTGGATGGAGGTTGGAGTTGTGCGGTGGTTATCGTATTTAGTGGCAGGGTGTCAGATGGTTTGTTAGATTTCGTGGTTTTAGTGGTGGTTGGTGGTAGCAAAAAGGGGGTTGTTGTTGGTGGCAGGAAGGGGGTGGCAAGTGGGCGGTGGTGGTGGTGGTGGCAGGAAGAAGGTGGCAAGTGGGCGGTAGTGGTGGGGGAAAGGGGCTGGCTAGTGGTGGCAGGAAGGGGGTGGCAAGTGGGAGGCAATGGTGAGGAAAGGGGTGGCTGGTGGTGACGCACCCCAACCGATAACGGAAACATCAGAGTGAGACGAAAGCAAGATTGTAAGAGACTTCATAACGGCGAATTGTGATAAGTATTTAAGATAATGATTTTTTTCATTTCATGATAAAGAAGAATACATTGTTTCAAGGAAAATATAACATTTAGAACATCACAATTAAACAACAAACATAAATTTAAACTAAGTGCGTTTCTAGTCCTTCCTACTAGATTTCTTTTCAACGCATCATCATCAAACTCCTGCAATATATATTAAAGTAACATGTCAACACAAAAGTATTGGTGAGCATACAAGTTTAGTGTACTTGCATATGTATAAAAGAGTTTTAACGAAATCCACATGGCAAAAACGTATACTAAGGCGTATCATGAACTAGCATGCATCACATACTTCTCAACCCAAAAATTCCACTAGTGTAACCATTTCGTTGCAACGACATGACCGTTGTTTGATTGTATTACTTAACATAGACCCAACAAGGGCGGTGTGCTACTCCTATAGCGCTATACATGTTAAAGTAGGCTCGTACGAAATTAATGACAAAGTATAGTGCAAGAATGGCTTCTAGCATGCATGTATTCCTAAAGTATAAACGTATAAAGCATGTATATCGGATTCGCTTGTATGAATAATGTATTTTCATAAGTGTAATTGTGTGAGTTTTAATTCGGAATATATATTATACCCAAAAGTGTGAAAACGGAAAGAGGGTCATGTATACTCATGATTTGCGTAGAGATTCCACGTAAATGAGTTGGAAGAGTTCTTGAGTTTGGAACACCAAGTTACCCTAAAGAGAAACAGAGGTGTGTGAGTTATAGATTTGATAATGGATTGGATTTGGATTTTAGGAGGTGTAACATGAGCCAAGAATGTGGTCATGCAAGGAGGTAGGATGGTGAACATCCATTTAACCTCAATATATGTTTCAGCAAAGCACAAAATCATCAACTTTGTTGATGATTTCGATTGGTTATGAATGTAGACTAAAATGAAAAATACATGAACTACTAAGTCTTAAAACAACCAAGTGAGCAAGCTAGATGCGTGCATCCCAAACATAGAGAGTGTTTGGGAACGTGATGTAGCCTTGTCCCTTTGTTGGAAATTGTTTTGAGATTTAGTGTATGAATCTAACTAAAAGTTTAAACAAGTGAGGTAGTGAAACAAGGTTGGAGAGCCAAAGCTTCCATGGTTCACACTTTTACCAAAACACAAGTTCAACCATATTGAAGATGGTGAACTTGGATGGTTTCAACACTTGTAGGTTATAGTTAAACATGTTTAAACATCAAAAGACCCATGTTTAGTCAAACATATTTGAACATCAATTTGTCAGTTACAGTTAAATGCATAGGTTATCTATTGTCAAATACATGTTCATTGCAATCTCTAAAAACCAGTGTTCATTTAAATGCACAATTTGTTGAACATCAAATACTTGTTCATTCCAATTTGTTGAACCAGAAACTGTCAAATAAAAGAAACATCCAATTCATGTTAAAACACATGTTATCTAAACACAAACATCTAATACATGATACATGGGGTATCTAACCAAACCTTCCAATTCAAGCTCAAACACAGGTTTCACATCTAAATGCCATTCAATTGTCTAACTAAATACCATTCAATAAGTATCATTTAATTAAAACAACAATAAGCACAGTTAAATAAGATCACTCATTCATCATTGTTAAATATCATCTGTCATACAACATTGTTTTGTCATGCTGCATTGTTCTAGTTAACATGGGTTATCCTGATCACTAATCCCACATACCTAAAAAATGATTAACCCAAAGTAACCCAGTTTAACTGTTCTAGTTAGCACTGATCATTCACGACAAAAACCCCAAAAATAACCAGGCCAAACTAATACATCTTAACAATTATACGTAGCCTAATAGATACGCATCATATATGTACAACAAAATATCCGGAAGTCTTCACCGGTGACGGCAGAAACAGAGCTCAACCCGAAAGCCCCTCCCCGTCCTCATCAAGACCCGGTACTAGATCCTGATGTACCGCTTGGTTACCTAGACCCTTATACCAACTAGAATTCCAAGAAAAACAAACTACATTTTAGATTTAATTTAAGACACGAATCATGAAGTCAAATGTTTAAAACCAAATTGACACAATATCGTACTGATAATGTGGAAAGTGATGATAATCACATCGTATTATCTCATGTTGTCAATGATTAGAGGTTTGGATGGCCAGAAAGATTGGTGGTGTGGGTCGCCGGTTGTCTTCTTCACGACGAGAAGGTTTTCGGGGAACAAGGAGTGAAATTGTCACACCCTCAAAATCCACATGTGGAGTTTTACAGCGAGGCATGCGACTGACCAGGATCAAGCCACTAATCATGTTGAACAAATATGTAAGTTATTAAAAACCCTCACAATCAAAAGATTACCGTTTAATATTTAAATGTCCAAAACATAGTTTAAACCAATAGCGGAAGCTAAACGTAAATACCCATACATGAGTTAAAAACCACAATGTTTAATAAAATTTAATACCAAAAGTTTATTGCAGATACGACACTCCAAATGCTGCAAGCTCCCATGTTGTACCTAAAGACCTGCAAAGCATGAAGTAGTGTGTCAACATAAAGTTGGTGGGTTCACATTTTTAGTTAAGCAAAGAGCGTAAGTGTAAGTTCACATGTAAAAGCGTTATAAGTATGACTCGGGTAGCTAACCCTCATCAAATGACTAAACTGTGTAGATACCGAAAACTAACGTAGTAAGTTTTTATGCCCTCCATCAATGTCTATCCGCATTGATACAATAGGAAAGGTCAATAGTTCACTCCTGGCTCCCAGCACGGTGTGAGTTTTGTCAAACCTAATAGCGCTATCAACTAATATCCCGTCTGCCAACCCGGCAAGTTAATCGGTATAATGTGTAGGGGCTTTCAGGATAGAGTTTTTCGTTTAGTCCACGTGTACTACTCCACCTCTAGTGGATATTATGTTTCAGTGGTTCCAACAAGGAACTCGAGTGTAGCCCCAAACCAGGGGTACCATATGTGTTTCCCAAACCAGGGAAATATGTGTGTTGCCCCTAACCAGGGACGCATGTTTTTAGTAAAGAGTTGTGAACTCACCTTAGTTTTGCTCGGTAAGAGTTAAATGCGTTATAAGTTGATGTGGTCAACCACAACCTATTATGATACCCATAGGGTTATTAGTGTGTTTATACAAAGTTCATAAGTTCTACACTCATCTAGAATCATAGCACGCAAACAAGTTGTCACAAGATATTTTACTGTGTGGTTTTCATGCACATGTTCATAAAATAACCTCTGACATGTCATATATCATTTATACTATCACTAACCAAATACGGGCACTTAAAATAACAATTTCGACTCTTACAAGTTTATTAATCATGCATAGCAAATTCACTGAAATTAGACTGCATTAGTAAGCTCGTTCACCATACTTATGATGTTGCAAAAATTATGCTCTTTTTATGTGACGTACCCCTCGGTGGGGTTGTCCTTGTGTTAAAATTTTGAGGCCTACCCTTTACCGAAAAATTTAGAAAAATCATTTACTATGCAGTGACCAGATTCATCACTTTCTAACTGCATCTTACGGAAAAGTTCATTTAAAAATCCTCGTTTACCCAATTGACCCGATTCAACTTGAAGATTTTTACCGATACCTGAGACCATCTACTGTATAAATTTCATGACCTTACTCCAAGTATTCACCGAGACATGACGTAAAACACAATGCATTAATTCTGCAGAAAAATGCAGCTTTGACCACTGAAACGGAATAATTTGTTTAAAATATCAAACGACATCTAAAAATTGTGATTTCAGTGCCATTAGAAGTCTATTTCGAAATACTATACTTTGTACTCAAGAACATCCAATTTTTGTTAAGTTATGACCCGGTTACAACCAACTGAAGTCGGCTGTAATGGTTGGACAACTTCCTGTTTCAGCTCTTAATGACATAAGACGAGTTTTAAGACTTTAATCCCATACTTAGCGAGATAATATGACACTAATACATCACTAATACAATTACAGTTTTGAAAACAAACATGATAACTCACCTGTTTAACAGTTGCTAAACAACTACTAGTACGATCAGTACTATCTCAGAGTCCTAACACAATTACATAATCCTAGGTTAGACAATGGTACACCTAATTAGTCATTATCATGGTTGGATATTAAGCTTTAACTCATGTCAGCTTCCAAAATTTTAGAGAAATTCTTAAAGGATCTAGTTTTAACAAGCATTCGGGTTTATGATGGTAGACTCCACATGAATCAATCCAACATTTGTTCTTCTTTTGCCACCATGTAGGGGACTAGTCGTCCTTAAGATTCATGACATATTCTTTTCCACTTAAGCACTTGTGTGCCTCTAGCACTGCCTTTTTGCCATTAAAGGAAGGAGGGTTACAGGACATGAAAGAATTGTAAGTATACTCCTTCTACTTATCTTTATTATTATTATCAATTTTTTTTGTTTGGATTTCATTATCTACAATCTAGGTTGTGGGTGTCGAGGAACTTTCCTCTAGTTTATTCTCTGATATCTTGATATTCATTTTCAGTTAGTAGCAACCACAATCTTAACTACGACGACAATTTTCTATATTGACTTGTCATTCAACTGTACTTTTGCGCTTCGCTCGATTGAAAAAACCCCGTTTTTTTGGGTCTAGTGCGGCTTTATGTCTGTTTTTTTACCATTCTTAAGTACAGGTGCACATATTGGTTTTTTTGTAACTGAAACCAGTTATGTTGGTTTTAAATAAATCGGTTTCGGTTAATAACCAGTTAATCAAGGCTTAAATGTATAACTTGTTATAACCGAATAATTTATTATTAATTGGCTAATCGGTTAACTGCAAATCGGTTAAAAATAACCGTTTTCAGGTTTTTTTTAAATAATGCACAAAAATTATAAAAAAAAAAATAAATAAATATAAAACACACAAATCAACCAAATAAAATTTGGCATTTTTTTTGTAAATTTTAATACTCTTTCAACCAACATTACATAATTAAATTAAAAACACATAAAGTAATCCAATGCAATTTTTTTAACTAGTCTTCAATCAACTTCGTCGTCGTGTAGTTTACTCGTATAGTGGTTGCGCCCGTCTTGTAGTAGTTTCTTCGTTTCGTAGACAAATCGTCTAGTCGTTTCGTCACCGAGTCGTGTCATTTAGTTGTTTATTCACCTTCATCCAATATATTTTTTTCGCTAGTCGTTTACTCGCTTGGGGGCTAGTTGAGTGTACCGATTAATTGTACGCAAGTTCATCATCGGATAGTGGTTGCGCCCGTCGTTGAAATACTTCCACTTTGTGTATTTGTTCTTCCACCGCATTAAAATACTTCAACTCCATGTATTTGTTCTTCCACCGCAATTTCGTCTTCAATATGTGAGTCATGTTTATCGAATGGATAGTACGATGCCACTAAGAGAAAAAAACCGACTTCGAAGCTACCGTAGAAGCTTGCGAGCTTAGTAGATCACATGCCATGGCGGCTAATACGAGATAATGTGGTTCTTGTAATTTCAACCAAGCCAAAATATCAAAGTTGTGAAACTCGTCGGGTGGCATGGTGGCTAAAAAATCGGTTAATTTATTCCTCCCAAGTTCACTATTAGAGGTATCACTGATGTATTGTAGAATAAATCTTTATTCGCGTCAGGTTTTAGTCGTTAGATAGTTGGTTTTGTCCGTGTTTATCTTAGAATGTACATACTTTTGATATTTTGTGTTTTCCAGGTCTTTACAGCCAAAAGGAGCAGATACGAGTTAAATCTGGAAAGGCGAAAGACTGAAACGGAAATCGAGGAGTTCGGGAGTGAAACGAAGTGAAAATACAGTTCTGAAGGGGTCAGGCGGCCCGCTTTAACTTATAACACCTTTCCAGGCGGGCCGCGAGGCAGCTGTGATCGCGAAACTGACCTGGACAGCAACGGTTTTTAGGGTTTTTGGATTATAAATCATGATGATCATCAACAGCCGAAGGGACACGATTTGGAGACGAAAATTGGAGATCTTTTGCACCATTGAAGCCTGATTTAAAGGTTTGGAAGCATTCGGGTCGCTAGGAATTGTCGGGTAACATTCAGGAGCGTTCGAAAGTGAAGTCTACGGGTTCTATCTCTTAGATTCTTCGTTTTTCGTTTGATTCTTATTGTTTCATGAATTTAGATTTGTTATTGATTGATATTATGTTCTTGATCATGTTTTCCGGCTAAATTTCATAAACTACCTAGGCTAATGACAATAGCTAAATAAAGTTTGTATCTTTATTCGATTTTTGGCGTGGTTGTGGATTTTTCTTGTATTGTAAAAGCTTCGGGAATTTAACTTGGTGTATATGCATGCTTGTGATTATTTTATTATTGTTTATTGCTTCGTTCGATTCTTGGTGACGGTCTTTATCACGGAATAGAGTCGGGCTAGGGTTTTAGGTTTTGGTGAGTGTCTATATCACATAATAAATCTTTGATCCTTTAGGGTGAAAATCGAGTAAGTAACCTTAGAAGTAATAATCGGCAATTAAATAAAATCAAGTGTTCTGCTAGACTCGTCGCTGAAAGGCTCGAGGATATTAATAGGTCTCGGTTTAGTTATAAGGACTTAACATTCCATTGTCTATTAAGCCAAGATTAAAACCCGTAGTTGCTTTAGACGTTCGCGCTGAGAGGTAGAGCGTCTTATATAAGCACTTTCAAGAAACTAGAGGACGGAAAAGAAATCTAGAAAACCGGTAAGCGTAACATCCTAGGTAGTGCCACAAGAATCGCCTTGAGAGTGTTTGAGGGGCTTAGTGGTGTCTTAATAGGTTTAGTATCCAAAGATCCCGGTTCCACACCACAAAATCATCGAATAGAGATCTATTCTGAGTTTAGCTTGCGTCTAGCCTAGGTAGTCTTCATTTACCACTGGTCAAAGTCTTCGTTCGAGTTCGTGTTAGTTATTTAGCTAATCTAGTTCGTTATTTGCATTCTTAGGATTTTTAGAAACCCCCCCCCCCCCCACTCAATAAACAAACAGTTAAGTTCGTGTCAGTCTAAGTCTAGATAGAGTCGTTAGCGTAATTCAGTAGAGTCTCTTGGGTTCGATACTCGGACTTCCTTAGGCTATACTGCATCGATCGGTACACTTGCCGGTCGTGTGGTTTAGGGTTTAGAGAGTCTTAGTTTTATAAATTTAAAACTTAGAGAGTCTAGTTTAGGGTTTAATTTAGTTAATTTAGTTAAACCACTTCGTAGCACACCAATCACCTCAAGAACATTTACTATTTTCATTCTTAACGTATTATATAGATTCAACTATGCATTTTTTCTCAAGCTTTTTGAGCTCGCCGCCAAAACGATTGTTTAAAAAACTGTCAAAACGATTTAATGCATTTCTTGTAAAATTGAGTCTTCATCGTTTAAATCAAAATCCAAAGAAATCTTTGTAATCATCAACACAACACCTTGAACATTTATAGACGGGTTCAAGGCGGCGGCACATGTAAAAACCGGTAGCAATTCTGAAAGTATTTTCTTAACTTTTCTTTCATTAGAACAATCACTGTTTCATAAACGTCACCTTCAAATTCAAAATCATTTACTTTTCGACACATAAAAAATAGTTGTTTAAGTACCAAACTACTCGTGGGATAATAAACTCCCGATAAAATCGTTGTGGCGGTTTTAAAAACTTCAAGTAATTGTGTTAACGTTTCAATACAACTCTAACCAAGTTCGTCAAATGGTTCCACCAAACCGACCATTGCAAGACTTTCATGAAATGGATTTAGGATAAAAAATAGTTGTTTAAGTACCAAACTACTCGTAGGATAATAAACTCCTGATAAAATCGTTGTGGCGGTTTTAAAAACTTCAAGTAATTGTGTTAACGTTTCAATACAACTCTAACCAAGTTCGTCAAATGGTTCCACCAAACCGACCATTGCAAGACTTTCATGAAATGGATTTAGGATTTCTTTTTGTAAAATCGCTCAATCAAACATTTTTCACGTAGAGTTCCAACTGATTGGCATGCCAAAATGCGCGTAACACATCGACTAGGATAAAAATCTCTGTTACAAATCGGAGTATATTTTATTTTTAACATTTGCATCGCGATTGTGTTGATCGACGTGTTATCAAAAGCAATAGAAAGTAATTTATTTTCATTTGCACCGTTGTTGTGTTGTTCGACGCGTTATAAAACATAATATATATTTCCCCCATATGTGGATAAAAAAATGAATCGAACGCGATTGTACGTTTCATCATTTTCCATGGATTGGGATCGAGCCAATGCGCGGTAACACAAATATAAGAATTCGGTAAACCAAATGGAGCCGACCACACGTCAGTAGTTAAATTAACACCAGTATTTAATTTTTCAAAACGTAAAATCATTTTTTATTTAGCTTTTACCCGCATTTTTAAACAATCGCATCTAAGGCTCAAATGACGTATGTGAGTGTAACGTGGTTGAAGCCTCCCTTGAATCAACTTAGTCAAACGTGGATTGTCAACTGATCAAACGACACGATTCTTGAATAACAAATTAAGCCATCTTTTGACGAACCCCCTCCAGATCGAAATTCCAAGTACCCAAACCCCGTGATATTTGCGCTTGATCACTAGCGGGATTCTTTTTCAACTTCTTGCAATGTGACGCCAAATGTGCTCTCAATGTAGAATTTGATGAGGCTGCAAGAAACGTCTCGCAATTTTTGAACCGCGCATTTTCTTTATCATTCGACATCTCGCATAGTCAAAATTCACCTATAAAGTTGGATCCCTATTCGTGCTCAAGATCCTCTTCACAACCAACTCACTAGAAGAAGCACCAACACCAACCGAACCATGAGCACTCGAACTAGTCATTTGAAACATTTACAATTTTTGTGTTTTTTTTTATTTGTAGCTAGAAAAGAGTGGGACTAAAACAATACATCCAAGTATTATTATACATGTGTGGGTCAAAAACCCACTACAAACCGAGCCAAAAGGCAATACAACGGTCACTGTTCATTTTTGGTTGCCAACGGTAAAAAATACATTATGTGGAGCTGGGCATTTTTTGGGCTTAAATGGACCGGTTAACCGGTTTTTTCATTTGGAATATACAAACCGAAGGGCAATCTATAACCGAAATCAGTTTTTCCTATACCAGTTATATCCGGTTCTGGTTTATTAACCGGTTTTTTTAAACACCTCTATTCTTAACCTTTCCCCTCAATTTTACTTAGAGGTGCGCAAACCACTTCAGTCAACCGGAAGCAACCTTTTTATTCTTACGGGATAGAGGTAAGACTGTCTACATCTTACCCTCATCAGACCCTACCTTAGCTTTGCTATTGGTGGGATTTACTGAGTATGATGATGATGACTTTAACCGATTCCCATACTGAATATCAATAACCAGTTACTAACCTACGGTTAAAAATAACCACTAATTGGTTATTTCTCAATCGGATATTAACCGACTACGGTTTCAATCAATAACCGGTTACGATTAATTAATGTCCACCTCTACTTTTTACTTGCCTTGAAACAAATTATGGAAAGAAATTTTGGTGAAGCCCAAAATGATTGATTATCCATTTATCCCTGGAGTGAATCTTTGAAGCCCTGTGTGAGTGGAGACTGTGGTCCATCATTCGGCCCAGCAAAAAAATATGACCCAACACCTATCTATATAAATATAATAATATTGCCATTAGGGCACAACAACAAAGAAAAGAAAGAACCCTCAGATTGAGACGGCAGCAGCAGCAGCAAGGATATTAGATCCGGGCTAAAATACCATTGTTCTGTCACAGGTATATATTTATCTTAAACTTCGTTTTTAATTATTGTTTCAGTTCACTTGCTATAAACTTCGTTGTTTAATTATTGTTCTTTTTTATTGACTCTGTGATGCATAATGATTATCAAATTGTCTTTAAAATAAACTAATTGTTATCGAAATTCGAAAATCACATCCTTATAGTGATAATGTTAAAGTTATGTTTCCATCCGTTTTTTAATCACTTAAAATGTTTTTACTCTTGTTTGTCTTCTCACAGTTTTTTTTTTTTTTTATAACTAATGAAAAAATATTAAGATGAATATTTAGGTTTTTGTGTTTTGATTGTTTGGTTAATTTCATTATTAGTTTAAGTCAATAATGCTAACGCTTAATTTCAAGGGAATAAATAAAATAATAAAAGGTAATATTCATTTAACTTGCACCATTCCTCCCTCTTCATAAGTCATTAGTCATATCTAGCTTTGGCTACACTCTACATAAACAACCATTGTCAATTCATTAATGAAAGCTGTATATTGATATTGTATTTGTATTGCATCGTGTTAAAGTTGTTTTTTTCGATGTTCACACACTTTTTTTATTGCATCGTGTTTTTTTCAGTTTGAAAACTTGTAAAAGGCATTCTCAATGTAGATTATCTAGCGCTCATTGTTGGAATTGGTGGTCTCGGAATTATTATGAAAGGTATTTTTTCTATGCTTTATTCATTTTGTTTCGCATTATGATCCATGTTGAATATGACATATATATCGTTAAAAAACAATATTGCATTGTTAGATCTATAAAATATATTATAAAAGCCATAAGCGTTTAACATTGTTAGTGGACACTAAATTCTTTTTTAGTAGTGAATTTTGAATTTTCTCATGACAAAACTTATTGCCATACAGAAAGAGGATTCAATGAATTACCGAATGATTTATTGAAAAAATCCTCAAATCAAAGCTTCATTTTTAATTCATAATATTTGTATTATTTTTAATTTTTATAATTTATATTTGTATTATTTACCAATAATATTGTTTTTTTATAAATAAACATGAAAATATCCCAAAATACACACAATTAATTTTCTTTTTTTTTTTTATAAAAGGAGATTTTCATTTTAGCTCTCCTCGTCAATCAAGTGGCAGTCATTATCCGCCACTTCAAGAAGATCCACAAATGGGTGGACCTTCAAACCCAGTTGCACCGCAACCACCACCGATGGGTTTTGATAACCGTGGGATGTTCAAGAAAATGGTGGATTTAATCAAGGGAAAAAGCAAGAAGGATCACTGAATCCTTTGTTTGTTTATTTATTTTAGTTGTAATCATGTCCCTACGAGGACATTTATTTCTGTACTCTGCCCCTGCGTGGGCATATTTCCTTTCTGTTCTGCCCCTGCGTGGGCATGCCTTTCTATTTTAACCCCTGCGTGGGTTTGTTTGTTGGTTTGGCCCCTGCGTGGGCATGTTGTTTATGTAAAAGTCCCGTTTATGGCAAACTTGTGCTAGATAATTTTATTTGAAATGGTTAGTTCAAATTTTCATTTTTAAAATTATATACATGAATATAATAAATGAATAAATGGAAATAACAATTATTTTGTAGACTTACCATTCTATTGATAAGAATCTTAAAAGGTAAAACCTAGCTTGAATGTCATATTAAAGACCTGGCCAATATGGTAGAACCTGTTTAAAAAGATTCAAATCTCTGTTAACATCTGCAAACATGTTAACATTCTTGGCTAGTGTGATCCGCAAAATCACACATGTCACCCTTTTAATAAATTATCCAAAATTTATATTTTTATATATATCTGATTGTGACATAATGCCTACGGGCTATAACTAATGTCATATAAAACAAAAGGCAGCCGTAGTTTATAAACTCCCTGCCAATAAAGGGATTGATTGTTATTTTATTCAAACTTTAATTCTATAAGCTCTAAATTTATAATTTAGAAAGTTGTCTACATGACTAGGCCTTATGTGCTATTATTAAATTATAATTATGATGGTAATAAAGATCCTGCATTGTAACAAATTAACCTAAAATGGCCATTTAGAACCATGGTTAATAAAATATAAAATACTGTGAAAGCTTCTAAATAAAACCTTGCCTATTATTTTCTATATGTAGCAATTGAAGCTACATGGCCGGGTCGGATGAAGTAAACAGTCATCCGGTGGAAAACCACGAGAATGCTAAGATACAGTTGACAGCTGCAGAATTACAAGCACTTGTAGATAATGCTGTTACAAGGGCCATTGAGCGACAGTATAATGAGCCCAGTGGGTCTCAGAGTAAGACCTTATCTACACCACATTCTAAGCCTAAAAGTCATTCTGAGGCTCACAGCAAGCCACCACCTACCCCACCTAAGTCCAAGAAGGATGAGTCTAAGAAAGATAATGACAGACACTCCTCCAACGAAAACAGTGTCCCCTTTAAGAAGGTAGTGAACGATGATGCGCCTCGTGCTAAAGGATGCACGTACAAATAGTTTGTTTCATGTAAGCCCCGAGATTTTACTGGGGAAAAGGGCGCAGTAGATTGTATGACTTGGTTGGATGAAATGGACACGGTTGTAGACATCAGCGGTTGTGCTGAAAGGGACGTAGTGAAATATGTATCCCAGTCGTTCAAGGGAGAAGCACTGGCCTGGTGGAAGTCTCTCATCCAAGCTGCTGGAAAGATCCCACTCTACAACTTGTCATGGGATCAGTTCGTTGCTCTCATTAAGGATAATTATTGCCCGCAGTACGAAGTTGAAAGAATCGAGTCAGATTTCTTATCATTGGTGATGAAGAATTTAGACTGTCAGGCTTACCTCACCACTTTCAATACCCTATCTAGGCTGGTTCCGTACTTGGTAACCCCAGAACCTAAAAGGATTGATCGCTTCATCGGGGGTTGTTGGATCTGAGTTTGTTTTTGATTGTATTTTCGTTTGAAATTAAGATGGAAATGAAAGAGTTGTGCAGCGGAATTAAGATGAAAACAAACTTTGCATACAATCAAACGAGAGTAATACTTTGATCAAACATCTTTACACAATGAATCGAAAGATTGAATTTGTTTCAACAACGATTACAATGATTGATGAATGAATGCAAACTCCCCCTCAGCCAGAGCTCAGTAGTTTGTTCGTGCAAAGAAGACGATGTTGTGAAAGAGCTAAATAGAACAGTGCATGGTACTGTTCTATTTATAGGCACTTGCAAACCACTGAGCATCTTAAGCTGACGTCACCATGAAAGTGACATCTAACCTCTTAACAAACACTAACCACTGATCTATACAAACACTGATGTACTAACTACTGCTATTACATTACATTTCATAAAAGACACTTAAACAGCTGCTGCATCCTTCCACTGCTGTGAACCCAGCAGTGCTTGTCCGGATCAGCAGTACTTGACTCAAGTCAGTAGATTGAGCAGCAGAGCTTTGGTCTTCCATCATTCTGTGACATTGGGCAGTAGATGCAAGACAGCAGTTGTAAATCAGCACTTAGTATGATCAGCAGATAGGAGGTCAGCAGATATGAAACCACTTTCAAGAGGAAAGATTTGCATGAATGATTGTAAACGTCTGCTTATTCTGGATCCACTGCTCTGATCCAGTTTTGGCTTTAATTATCTGTTCCTCTTCATAGGGTTCAATCCCAACAATCTCCCCCTGGAACAGATAATGCCAAAACTTTTCATTATTTGTGGAAAACTTTATTGCCTCATCAACAGTTCCCTTATCTGGCCTTTAAATTGTAATTCAAAGTCTAGGGCATCTGTATCTTCATCATCCCTGCTAAGTGGAAGATCAAGGAGATCCTGCAAATCTTCAAGACTCAGGCCAAGAGCTTGTTCCCTTGATATTTTCTTCACTTCTCCACCAGACCTGAGCAAAGTCAATACGCAGGACTGTTTGTCAGTTTCCCACTTTTGTATTTTTGAGCCTGGTGGGTTTCTTGGGAGATGCTTATTTGCAGAAGTATTTGGTGAGGCTGGCCTATTCAAAACTGGCTGAGCAGTACTTGCAGATTGTTCCAATTCAAGATCTTCTTTTATCATTATTTTCATGCCTGCTTTTACAACAGCCTCTCCAGCTAATAGATCTTGAATTGTTTCAGTACTCAGCTGGTTTTTGCTCCTTCTTTTGTAGATGGCAGCACCAGCTGGAGCAGTGGCTCTCCTGAATTTCAGCTTTGTTGGTTTTTCTGAAACCTCTGCTTCAGGATAGTCAGGCTTTTGAGGAACATTTGGATCTTTCTTTCTTAGTTCCTCCAACCTTTTGTAGGTTGCCCTGACCACATCTTCTTTCCATCTAGCAATTTGTCTTTTATTACCATATTCAGCAGCAACCAGTTCCTCTTTCATTCTTTTCAGTTCTACCTGTTTGTCAGGTACATTCTTTCTGAACTTTTCCCAGTCAGGAGGAGTGTGAGTGACCTTCCTTATTATCATATCTTGAATCCTTGCAGCTTCATCTTCAAGCTCAGGAACAGTCCACTCTTTGTACATGTATCTCTCTCCTTTGTATTTCTTGTGAACCATGATGCTTTCAATGTAGTCTTTCTTTAAAGTTTCAGCAGCTTTTTTAGAAATTTGTTGACTAGCATTTTTTGCAAATTGTTCTAGGCATCTGACCTGTGTGAGCAGATATTGATAATTTCTTGAAATTTCTTTGTCAGATTTTCCTTGTATGTTTCTTTTTGAAATATCATCTGCTTGCTTAGCCTTGATTTCCAAATATTCATCAATATTTTTAGGCCATGGATATCCTTTTATTGATGGCAAACTCCTTTTGGCAGGGTCATCCTCATAATAAAAAGATTTTATTTCTTCTCTAACAGCTGCTAGTTCAAGAGGGAATTGAACACCTGCAGGAGGTAAGGGCTTGTATATTTGAACTGAAGAGAGAGGAACAAGTTGTGGTATTGTGACAAGAGCTAAGGATTTTGAAGATGTTTGTGATGGTGAGGTGTCATCATCTTTGAGAATTAGCCTTCTCCTTTTTGGTTTAGGAGGGACTGATGATGTTTTAGATTGAGCAGTGGTGGGGGATGTAGTGGCAGTGGTTGGTGATTGATCAACAGCAGATGAAACAACTGGTGCTTCAACCACTGTTGTCATTACAACATATGTTATAACATCTGTTGTCTTCTGCCTTTTGTCAGCAGGGGAAAGTGATGGTGGAATTGTTTTTGGTGATGACAGTTGATGTGTGTCGGGTGGTTAAATAAAAACACTTAAAAAATGTAAAGTTTTAGACATGCTTTGGCCTAATAGGTATCAGTACTCTCATCAGGACTATCCCCAGGTAGGCAATCGAGTCGTACGAAATGCCAGCCTAGACAGGAGTTCCCAACTTAACGGTACTTAACCCTTCCAGTTACTACATGTCCGACACGAAAAATACATTTTTACAAATATTTATACAAAAAGATAAACTTTAGAAATAACTTTAAACTAGACACTCTAAGCTTTAAATTTATACTTAGACTCGATTTCAGATTTAAAACACACAAACGGCAGTGTACCGATCAGTGTAATATAGTGAAAATTAAGTCCGGATATCGAACCCAAGGGAAAACAGTTTGAACTACGTTAATTATTTTGTTTATACTAAGTTTTATACACAAATGATTGTTTTTGTATTTTTGGTTTAAAAGGGGGGTTTTCGCTTGAAATGTAAATTAATTAAAAGCTAATTAAAGATTAACTACAAACAACAAAAATAAGACAAGAAGCGTCGAATTAAAGAAAATAAACACAAACACAATATAACAAGTAATAGATAACAATTAAACAATCAACATGTAGAAATTACAAAAATAACAATTTCTAACAAAGATTTAAGATTAACTACAAATAACAGTTTATAACAAAGATTTAACAATAATAACAAAGAACTATCCAGGTTAGAATCCTACTTATTAATAACATGCTTTCTACCGGGCAATTGTGTGATTTGAAATCGGGATCTTTAGATATTAAACCTTTAAAGACGACTTAGGATTCCTAATCATTCTCGGGAATACAACTATGTGACTTTTAAGGTTTATATTTATTACCGATTTACTAGATTACTTTACAGTTTTCTAGTGTTCTTGATAAGTGTTTAAAACTTACTTCTTAACAGTTATAAGTCTAAACAATTTAAGAAAACATTGTTTGGTTTAAAAGATAAATTAGTGACAATTCAACTAAAATGATTTCTTACAAAACTCAATTTTAGCAATACACTATATTTAATCTATTAATATTTTTATACCTTACAGCGCTAAAAACAGTTAAACATTAAAACCAGATTAATTTGATCATTATTTCTATGGTTTATTTTACAATATCACCACATGATTACCCAACCCTTTTAGGACTTTGAATATCAACAGAATTCATTTATGAAATTACTTTCACTAGAATTGATGTGAAACTAATGATCAAAGTAAAAATCAAGTTAAAACATTTGTATACATCAAACATGTAACTTAAATTATTTACTTAACAAGAACAAAAACAATCACACAATACCCGGTAAAAATCACATATTAAAAAGTATTCATCATAACCTAGATAGTTTCAACGTTTAGTTACAAATATTATTAAACATTACAACTACACAAAGTTTGGAAATAAATACAAACATTATTACAAGACAAATTGAACTTACAAACGAAAGGTTATAGAACTCGGATCAATTGGAATTCGGACAGAATAACTTTACGACTCCCGATAGCTCCAAGATTCTTCACCAGCACTTATACTTGAATGGAAATTATGAGTATTAACCGACTCGGGTCGATTAGGATTAGAACCGACAGCCTCCGGACGTCTCGAGAGTTCCGCGGTACTTCACCGGCACTTCCGGGTGTTTAAACTCGAACTATAACAGAATTATAACAGAGATTTTGGAGAAGAAATGGTGTGTTTTTCGACTTGGGTTGCATGGGTATTTATAGGTAAGATTTTTGGCTCCTGTTCACCCTTAGCGCACCGCTATGGTTTGGTGGTAGCGGTGCGCTACCACTTTATGACCTGACCCACTTGCCGACAATAAAGGGCTAGCGCACCGTTACACTTTTGATGTAGCGGTGCGCTACCACTTTCTGACCTAACCCACTTGCCGACAATAAAGGGCTAGCGCACCGTTAAGGTTTCAACTGTAGCGGTGCGCTACCGTTGACTGAGGTCAAATTTTGGCTTTTCTTTGGCACGTTTCCCGAGGCATCGATTCCTTCTTCGATCTTGTACGGTTTTCTCGCATAATCTACAGAAAATTCACCAATTCCTGCAGATTCATAATTTATCGAATCAGTATCGAAAACAACGGATAAACGCGCACAATCTTTCTGAAACAGGGGTTATCTGATATAAAAGATATGTATAATTCCAAACATATCAACAATGGTGGTATGACAGTGGTTGTGGTGTGTGTTGAGGTGGTGTGTGTTGAAGTGGGAACAGATGTTGAAACAACTAAAGCACCAGCAGTAGTTGGTACAGCAGGAGTTACAACAGCTGTTTGGGTGGAGGTTTGATGCTTATGGCTTTTGGATGGTGGTTTTGGAGTATGCTTTGGAATACTGGATTGGATGGACTTAGGTTGCCTTTTTGTCTTGGGCTTTTTAGAATCCTTTGAACCAGAACAACCCTGCTCATACAGCTCCATAAAAGCTTTCTTCTCCTCATTCCATCTTGATATATCCTTTGCCATTCTATCTCTTTTAACACTTGCCCGACCTTATCTAGCGCACCGTTACAATCTGAAACTAGCGGTGCGTTGTTGTGAATAGTAATTTTTTTTTCACAACCACTTTAATCCTAATGACTCTTTTTACGGTCAGATCGTCAAGACCATTTTATCGAAGAAGTAAATCAAGTCTTTCTCAATGTAGTGAATATTACTTCTAATTCTGATAGATCGTTCGGCATTGAGCCTAATAGACCCTACCTATATTAGAAGCGTGTAGTTGACTTTTTTACATCTTCTCGTATAAGATCAATTTCGGGTAACAATCGAATGGTTTTAGGCTCAAAGTGGTATCGAATGGTAAGGGTGATTTTTTTTACAGAAAAGGTGATTCTAAGGCCTCTTTTATACTTGTATCAATTTCTAAACCAAGGTCTTGAAATGTATCAAAACGTACAAGTTCTAAAGTAATGCAACACGTCGGTATACACACATGAAACGAAAATAGTGTTTTTGTAATAAACACTTTTAGGCTCAAATCTTACCGTCATGTGGTAATGTAATGGTTAAAATTTGTTATTGCATAGTTAATTTACTCTAAAGTTAGAAAAATTATCTTAAGTATCTCGTAAAAATTTTCACAAAAACTTGATTTAAAACCAACTATCCTGCAACTTAAAGAAACATGTATTTCAAATTTTGTTAATTACACATTTAAATTGTTAAAAACAGACGTTTTCGAAAAATTTTTCAAGTTTTCAATGCGTTAAAAGGATCGGGACAAGTTTATTTTATTTTATTTTTTTTTTATTTTTTTTATAATAATATCTCTCATCCCCACACTTGAAAGACACATTGTCCTCAATGTGTGAAAACAAGAAATAAAATTAATCACACTTGCAAAAATTAAACACACTTGCTGAAAATTAAAAATGTTACTTCCCTGATGTGTTGTCTCGTTTCCGACTATGTGCTGCCTCGTCGTATTTTATCAACAACCTGTATACGATGCTTGCAGAAATAATAAGAAACACATTAACAAGAAATAACATAACACACATAAATTAAAACACACCAAACTGAATGTAAAAATATATACAAATACATAAAGTACTAATGTCAAAATACAGAAAATAAAAACAGACTATGGTGGTGCAGGCTGATCATGTGGGGGAGGAAGGCGGTCCATGATGATCTGAACAATCCCCCTAATCTCTGAAATAGTCTGCCCCTGCGCCACCTGTACCTCTGCCATCGCAACCTGGGCGTCCCTAATCTCCTGATGGCCCTGCCTGATCTGCTCTACGCTCTGCTCTAAACTGGCTATGCGATCTGCCTGGGTGGCTCTGGCTCTGGGTGGCCTAGCTCTCTCTCTCTGAGGCACCTGATGTGAAGCTCCTGCAGGGACCCCCTCTGGAATAGGGCGTGCTGGTCTGAAACGTGGGGGACTACCTGGCTCCATCATGTCTGGCATATACGACATGTCCCTGGTGGTAATGTGGGTGCCACTCTCCTGTCTATGCAGATACTCCCTAGGAAAGAACTCAAACACCCCCAAACTCTCTGCCAGGCGGGTGATGTAACTGACCATGCAGATCCTCGACCCCTGCCCCCGTCCATGCTCCCTCTGAAGTGAGAAGAGTAGGACCATAGCAAGGTTGGGCTCCCGACGCTGCACTATACAGTAAAGACAGAACAACTCCGCATGTGTCACTTTCTCGATACTCATGTATCGAGAATAGACAGTGCAAGTCAGGGCCCTATGAATAAGTCGAAGAACAGGATCTCTGATCTGGGAGGCAGGGATCGTGGATCTGTACTTACCATCAGCGATGGTAGGCCAAAATGCCATCAACTGTGCCAACGTGACACAGCGTGGTAAATCCTTGTCTGACCATCCGATCAGACTATCTGTGAAGACCGGCTGCCGGGTCTCCTCCTCTGTATATAAACCCATGCGGACGGCAAACTCAGCTATAGACATGGAATATGTCTGCCGTCCAAGCGCGAAACTAACAGCCGATGCAGACGAGAGTCGCGCTGACTCGAGTATAAAAGTAGATAAGAACTCAATAGTGAGCTCAGAAAAAGACTCGCGACTCTCGTCTAGCAGTATCCTCCAACGAGGAGTGAGCAAATCCTCTAACCTGTCACGAACGCCCATCCTGCCCATCAAAGTCCAATCAATCGTCCTCGCTGTGTGAAGACGTCGAATGATCAGGCGCTCCCTCAAACGATGCTCCTCTGTCCCCTCCTGAAAGTCAAGGAGAGTGCTCTCACTGATATCTGGGAGCGGAGAAGGAATCGGCTCCTGTAAGTCAGGAAGGACCACCTCCGTGGCGTAGCGGATGGTCCTACCCTGCTGCTGCTGCTGCTCATCCTGGTCCTCCTCGTCCTCCTGAACTGGGACCTCGACATCTGGAGCCTCCTGCTCCTCTGCTGCATGATGCTGCTCCTGAAGAACCGGAGCCTGTACAACCGGAGGCTCCTCCTCCTGCTGCACAGCGCCTCGTCGGCTTCGCTTGCGTCCACTGGAAGCTCGTAATGGACCTGCTCCTGACATATCTGCCATTCAAAAGTGTTAACAGTTTAGCATTGCAGAAATAATAAAAGTTACCGTTCCCTAACACGTTTTTCGATATGTTATTATATTTAATTAAAAAGTAAATATATACAATAATTGAGAAATTAAAAACGTGTTTTTGATGTGTTAGGGAACGATGTTGCGACCGTATAGCATTTCGTTCGTGGTCGCAATAAAATTTTGCAAAAAATTAGAAATCTCGGCAGCACAACGGCGTAATTTCAAGAAAACCACCAATCCTCGCTTGCATTTTAGATCAAATACAAGCGAGGCGGCGAATCCTGCAAGTAAAACGCAAGTATATATGCAATTCAAATCAAACGTGCGTCCGAAATTTAACTACGCTAAATTACACTAATATACATAATTTACAACTAAAAAAATATAAAACTAACGACTAAATGTTAAACGACAACTAAAATTATGAAACTGCATTATACTAAACGACAAAATTAAACTGAATTATAAAGTTTAAAACTATATTTCTAATAAAACTAAAATAAGAATAATTTTTAACTAAAAACGATAAAGAAAAACGACATTTTAACTAAACGACAAGAAACTATTTACAAGCATAAAACTAACATAAACGACTTTTTAAAATTTAAACTACTTTAAAATTAAAACTAAAAACGCTATTTATAAAACTAAATGAAATAGTCGACTTTTAACTAGAAAATTATCTTAACTAAAAACGGCAATTTATAAAACAACATAATAATTAACTAAAACAAACTAAACATCAAACGAACCAAAACCCTCGACTCGACAAACTAACCAACCCGAACCCGACTCAAACAAGCAAACCCGACCCGACTCCAAACCTGAACCGAAAATCAGTCAACCCGACCCACTTGTTTGACGAAATAATAGACCCAGACTCGACTCGAACAAACAAACAAGCAAGTTTAACCAACCCGAACCTAACCCGAACGAACCCGAAACAGTAAACTAAAACCAAACCCGAAACAAACATGCCCGGAGTAAAAACAAACCAACCCAAACTGGCCCTAACCCGACTCGACAAACTAACCAACCCGAACCTAACTGAACAAGTCGACCCAAAACCGCACTGAGCCGACCCGAATCAGACAACCCAACCCGAATAAAACTAACCGGAAGCACAACCCGACTGACTTGAATCAATCGACCCATAACCGAACCAGACAACCCAACCCGAACCGAACCCTAACCCGACTCGGACCCAATGTCGGAAAATGTTACCTGTAAGTAATGTGGTGGTCCGGTGGTCGCGGTGATGGCGGTGATGGGTGCAGAGGCGGCGGTGGTGGTGCGTCGATTGGTGGTGACGGTGACGGTGAAAATGGTGGTTGTGGTGGCGAGAGGCGGTGGTTATGGAGATGAAGGGACCGAGAGTGGTGATGGAGGTGATGGGGCGGAGATAATGGCTGCGGAGGTGGTGGCGATCGGTGAGAGTGATGGTGGTTATTGTTTGTTTGGTGAAGAAGGCACCCCGTTTTGGGGTTTTTATTTCTGTCCGCTAGACGTCCTAGCGCACCGTTACACTTGTAACGTAGCGGTGCGCTACCTCTTAAATG
This sequence comes from Helianthus tuberosus, assembly GCA_030545235.1. NCBI lineage: Eukaryota > Viridiplantae > Streptophyta > Magnoliopsida > Asterales > Asteraceae > Helianthus > Helianthus tuberosus. The sequence goes on from CM060411.1 coordinate 181,394,593, forward strand.
TTTTAAAACGCCATAGCGGTAGCGCACCGTTACATTTCTGTGGTAGCGGTGCGCTACCCCCTAAAATTTATTTATTTATTTATTTATTTATTTTTTTAATAAATATATATTTAAAAACATATTTACATATTTAAAAAAAAAACAGATTTTATTTACAAAAAAAAAATCTAAAATTATTTATAAACCAAGGGATTTCCGTAATGTTTTCTTGTCAAGACCAGTTTTATCTAAAATGTGCATAATGTCATCCTTAATCCTGTAATGTACGTGACTTCCAACCCTAGTGGAGCGCTCGGCATCCAGCCTAATCGCACCCACCCTCATTAATTGAACGTACTCACTTTGAGATTCAGTCTGACTTTGTTTACATTTTCCGGTATGTGTCCAATTCCCACATCCTCTGCATCTATCGTAGCGTTTTGCTCTACGCTTCATTGCACTCCTGGATGTGCCACAGAATGGTGTTATCTGCTCTTGACGTCTCCATTCCTTCCGTACCTCAGCAGTTAGGAGAAAGATTTTCTCCTTAATTTCTGTAGGTAGCCTTGGTTCTGCTAATTCTAAGCAACAAAGGAAATTAAAATCGAAAGGATGCATATTAAATCTAAATCACACGCTTGGATATTTTGTTAAATTTGTCAGCAGCTCCGAAATCACCCGAATGGAAATTGAGTACGGGTGGTACGATTCAAACCTGCAAATACAAAAACAAACAGAAAATCCAAGTAATAAAAAATGATTCAAACACTAAATCAGACTCCTGTACAATAAATCAAAACACACATTAACTATCTATCTACCCTAATCTTGAGTTTTCACTCAAGATTCTAACCGCTGGTGATTGGTGTGACATCGAGACGAGTTACCTCCGCCTCGATAGTGTTAATTGGCCCTCCCAGGTAATGTTTCAACCTGTGTCCATTCACCTTCCAAGTTCTTCCATTTTCTTCATTCTGTAACTCAACTGTTCCGTATGGGAAAACTTCTTTCACTATATATGGTCCTGTCCACTTTGATTTAAGCTTTCCTGCAAACAATCTTAAACGTGAGTTGTATAAAAGCACTTTATCACCTTTTTTAAATTCTTTCAACCCCTTTAACTTCCTGTCATGCAACGTCTTTGATTTCTCCTTGATATTCCAAGATCGTTCATACGCGGCGTCTCTCAGGGCTTCCAATTCATGAATTTGGAAGTATCGTCTTTTGGTGGCCTCCGTTAAGTCGAGATTAACCGTTTTAAGAGCCCAAAGTGCTCGGTGTTCTAACTCAACGGGTAAATGGCAAGCCTTGCCATAGACAATCATGAATGGTGTAGTGCCAAGGGGTGTTTTGTAGGAGGTTCGAAATGCCCACAATGCATCATCGAGCTTATCCGACCAATCTTTTCTGCTTTTTCCTACGGTTTTCTCTAGGATTCGCTTGACTCCACGATTTGCATTTTCAACCTGTCCGCTTGTTTGGGGGTGATATGAAGTAGAGAAATGATGAGTGACACCGTAGCGTGCTAAAACCTTTTCCATGATGGCATTACAAAAGTGAGTGCCACGGTCACTGATCAAGGCTTTAGGTGTACCGAAACGAGTGAAGAGTTTCTTAAGGAACCTCACCACTACTCGGGCATCATTGGTAGGCAAAGCTTGAGCTTCTACCCACTTTGAAACGTAATCGATTGCCACGAGTATGTACCGATTCCCACTAGAAGAGGGAAATGGTCCCATGAAGTCAATGCCCCAAACGTCGAAGATTTCGACAATTTGAATTGGGTTTTGGGGCATCTCATCCTTGGATGAGATATTTCCGGTGCGTTGGCAACGGTCACATGTCTTAACAAACTCGATCGCATCCTTAACTACTAAAGGCCAATAAAAGCCACAGTCGAAAACTTTTTGTGCAGTAGTGTGTGGACCATGGTGGCCTCCTGTCAATACTTCATGTACATGCTTCAGAATCCCTAAACCTTCTTCTCGGCTCACACATCTCCTCAGAATCCTGTCTCCTCCTATCTTGAAAAGATAGGGGTCATCCCAGATGTACCTCTTTGCATCTTGAAAGAATTTCTTCTTCTGTTGGGTGGTCATACCTTTCAACACTATTCCTCTCGCTAGGTAATTTGCCAAGTCTGTGAACCATGGCATCCCCTCCTTCTCAGCTGATATGAGATCTATGTGCTCATGAGGGAATTTATCACCTATTTCTTCCTCTCGAATTTCTTCTCTCTCAGGATCCTCTAATCGTGATAAGTGATCTGCAGCCGTGTTTTCTGCTCCCTTTTTGTCTCTGATTTCTATGTCGAATTCAGAAAGGAGTAGAATCCACCGTATGAGACGGGGTTTTGCGTCTTTCTTTTTAAAGAGATAACGCAAAGCTGCATGGTCAGTGAAAACAATGGTTTTGGATAAAACGAGATATGAACGAAACTTATCAAACGCGAATACTACAGCGAGAAGCTCTTTCTCAGTGGTGGTATAATTCTCTTGTGCATCATTGAGAGTCTTACTCGCGTAATATATCGGATGAAAGTGCTTTTCAATTCTTTGACCCAAAACTGCTCCTACAGCATAGTCACTAGCATCACACATGAGCTCAAAGGGTAAGCTCCAATCAGGTGAGATAAGAATTGGTGCACTTACAAGTTTTTCCTTCAGAAAGTCGAAAGCTTTCAAGCATTCCTCGTTAAAGACAAATGATACGTCTTTTTCAAGGAGACGTGTTATAGGACGCGTGATTTTAGAAAAATCCTTGATGAAACGCCTATAAAAGCCTGCATGACCAAGGAAACTGCGAACGGACTTAACATTTGTTGGTGGGGGAAACCTACTGATGGTATCAATCTTTGCTTTATCAACCTCGATACCGGCTCGTGAAATTTTGTGTCCTAACACAATTCCTTCTGTCACCATGAAGTGACATTTTTCCCAATTCAGCATCAGCTTTGTTTCAATACATCTCTTCATCATTTCCTCAAGATTTACTAAACACTGCTCAAAAGAGTCTCCATACACAGAAAAATCGTCCATGAACACTTCCATGGATCTCTCAACCATACCTTGAAAGATGGCAACCATACACCGTTGAAAAGTCGCTGGTGCATTGCATAATCCAAAAGGCATACGTCGGTACGCATATGTGCCGTATGGACATGTGAAAGTGGTTTTCTCTTGGTCTTCTGGTGCGATTGGAATTTGGAAATATCCAGAAAAACCATCGAGAAAACAATAGAATTGCTGACCTGCAAGGCGTTCGAGCATTTGATCGATGAAAGGGAGTGGAAAGTGGTCTTTTCGAGTGGCATCGTTAAGCTTGCGGTAATCAATACACACTCGCCAACTGGTAACTGTACGTGAAGGTATAAGCTCATTTTTCTCATTCATGATAACAGTCATTCCTCCTTTCTTAGGAACGACTTGGGTTGGACTAACCAACGCTGAATCAGAAATAGGATAAATTAGCCCTGCCTCCATCAACTTAATTACCTCTTTCCTAATCACCTCACTCATATTAGGATTTAACCGTCTCTGAGGTTGTACTATTGGTTTGAATTCTTCCTCCACGAGAATCCTGTGTGTGCAGAAAGTGGGATTGATTCCCTTGATATCGGACAACTTCCATGCTATGGCATCTTTGTGCTCTCGTAGCATCTCTATCAACTTGGTCTTCTCTTCCTTCGTCAACTCGGATGATATGATGACAGGCAAACTTGAATCTTCTCCTAAGAAAACGTACTCTAAGTGGGAAGGAAGGACTTTAAGCTCTAAAGATGACTCTATGGGTTTGCTCTCATTTTCTTCCTTGACCTCACATAACTCCAATGGTTCCGGAATCGGCTCCGGATCATCTTCTTCAATTTCATCCTCTTCATTCTTGTCTTCAACAAGATCGGCTCCGCTAATGTAGTTAAAACAATGATCAACACATGAAACGAAGGAATCTATAAAGTAAACGGAATGACAAGGATCACTATCATTATCAACATCTCTGGGGTGTTGCATGGCTCTTTCTACCTCGAATGTGACAATCTCGTCACCTGCACGAAGTGAAATCTTACCATCGAAGACATCAATGACGGCCTTAGCGGTTCGAAGGAATGGACGACCAAGAATGATTGGAACTTTTTCATCAGCCTCCATATCAAGGACAACAAAATCAACGGGGAATACGAATTTATCAACTTTGACTAACAGATTTTCTACAATCCCCCGAGGATATTTTATCGAACGATCGGCAAGTGATAGTGACATACGTGTGGGTGTAAGTTCTCCCAAACCTAGCCTTTCGTAGAGTGAAAATGGCATCAAATTAATGCTTGCACCTAAATCAGCCAACGCATGAGCTGGAGCAATGGTACCTCCAAAGAAACAAGGAATGGTGAATGTGCCTGGGTCGGTTAATTTCTCAGGTAGTTTATTCAAAACTACCGCAGAACAACCTCCAGTCAATGGAATGTTTGAAAGTTCACCTAACCTGTCTTTTCTCTTTAGAAGATCCTTAAGAAATTTGGCATATTTAGGCATGGTTTGAAGTGCTTCAATGAATGGAAGATTAATCTTTAATTGCTTAAAGATTTCTAAAAAATGACCATATTCCTTAGCATATTGTTGTTGCTTAAGGAGAGCAGGATATGGTACATTCGAATGATCAACCAAAGGGGATGGCTTAACTCCTATTGGTTTCTCTGTCTTCTCTTCAACTTTAGGTTCTCCGTTTTGTGATTCTCCGGTTTGTGTGGTACTTGCTGGATCTAGCTTCTCTTGCACCTTACCAGGAGTTTCCATTTCGATCTCTTCATCTACCTCGTCTTCATCTTCTTTCTCTGGTTTCTCTCGAGCAACCTCCGGTAGAATCCTGCCACTACGAGTAGTAATAGCTTTAGCTGTTTGATTAGCTGGATTCTGGTAGGTGTTTCCCGAGAACTGACCATGAGGTTTCTGGTGTAGTTGTTTAGATATATCACCTAATTGTCTCTGAAGATCTAAGAGTGAAGATTGTTGATTTTTATTATGAAGTTCTTGGTTTTTGTTAATTTGGTCTTGATTTCTGGCGAAGTTAGTGAATTCATTTAGAGTTTTCTGAGTACTTTGATCTTTCGCCATTAATTGAGAAAACATCTCCTCAATTCTTCCTAGATTTGATTCTGGACCTTTTCCTTCTTGACCTCCTTGAGATGAATTTCCTGGAGCAAATTGATTTCCTGAGCTTGCACCTCCAAACTGACCTCCTTGATTTGAATTACCGAATTGATTCCCTTGACCTGAATTACTATTAGAATAGAAACCTGGCCCTCGGCTTTGGTACTGATTGGACAAATATCCAGGTGGATTTCCAGATGAACGGTAATTATTACGCCAATTAGAATTGTTATTGAATGTGTTGGCGTTGAATGGGTTTGTGGGACCTCGGCTTTGGTACTGACCTGTTATGAATTCAACTTGTTCTAAGGTAAGTGTTGGACAATCTCCAGTATCGTGCCCTCCTCTGCATACTTCACACCTGTCAACCTTTTTCTTGATCTCGTCAAGCTCTCTTGTGAAAGTTTTCTCCATCCGATCTAGAACAGCCGCTACCGATGAATCCAAGCCAACTTGGTTCACCCCTCGAGTGGTCGAAGAGGTGGTCACAGGAATTGATTTCCTGCTGGCAGCGCTATAATCCATATCAGAATGAGCAAAACTTTCAAAAAGATCGTTACAGTCAGCAACTGACTTCTTTCCCATGAGTTGTCCTCCAGCCGAAGTGTCAAAACGAGATTTGATTTCTGGGGTGAGACCATTATAGAATTTCTCTACAAGTGCCCACTCTGACAATCCGTGCTGTGAACATCTGGCGAGTAAGGTTTGAAATCTTTCCCAGGCAAGATGGTAAGGTTCATCAGGTTCCATCCGGAATGAATGGATCTGATCGTGAAGTCGAGATGCTTTGGCTGGTGGGTAGTACTTGGCTAGAAAGGCATCTCTAAGACCTGCCCAGGTGGTGAAAGTTCCTGCTGGCTGTGATTCAAACCAAATGGCTGCACGTCCAGCGAGGGAAAACGGAAAAACTTGAAGGTAACGGGTATCAAGGTTAACACCTTCGATAGAATAAGTGGTGCAAAGTCGTGTGATACGGTTTATGTGAGCTGGTGCATCTTCATCATCACGTCCATGGAATTGGCAAGAATTAGCGATAACAGTCATGATATAGGATGGAATTTGCCAAGATCTGTCATTGTTGATTTGGGGAACGGTGATTGGTGAAGCTTCACCGGTAAAACCGGATGTGGCTTGTTGGTAAACAGTGCGATTAGCCATTAGAGCTTTGGTTACTGGACTTGGAGAACGTGAAATTTCGAAAGAATCGGTTTCTGTTGTTGTTTCAGATTCAAAATAAGGATTTTCAAAAGTTTGAAATTCACTTATGTTACTTGATTCTCCTTCTGGATTGTTGGAACGGTGAAAGAATAAAAGTTCAGGATCGTCGTGTGGTTCAAACTCGGGTGGTCCTTGTGAACGTGTATTGTGCATAAACTAATAAAAACTAGGAATTGGATATAAATAAGCACAATTTAAGCTAAAAAATTAATTACAAGCTAAAAATAAAAATTGCACTCAAAATAAAACACACAAACAAGATTACACTAATGTTTAATTTAAAAAAAAAAATTTTTAGAAAAAAAATAAACAAAGTAATTAACGCGATTGCAAAAAGGAGTCCCCGGCAACGGCGCCAAAAACTTGATGTGTGTCGGGTGGTTAAATAAAAACACTTAAAAAATGTAAAGTTTTAGACATGCTTTGGCCTAATAGGTATCAGTACTCTCATCAGGACTATCCCCAGGTAGGCAATCGAGTCGTACGAAATGCCAGCCTAGACAGGAGTTCCCAACTTAACGGTACTTAACCCTTCCAGTTACTACATGTCCGACACGAAAAATACATTTTTACAAATATTTATACAAAAAGATAAACTTTAGAAATAACTTTAAACTAGACACTCTAAGCTTTAAATTTATACTTAGACTCGATTTCAGATTTAAAACACACAAACGGCAGTGTACCGATCAGTGTAATATAGTGAAAATTAAATCCGGATATCGAACCCAAGGGAAAACAGTTTGAACTACGTTAATTATTTTGTTTATACTAAGTTTTATACACAAATGATTGTTTTTGTATTTTTGGTTTAAAAGGGGGGTTTTCGCTTGAAATGTAAATTAATTAAAAGCTAATTAAAGATTAACTACAAACAACAAAAATAAGACAAGAAGCGTCGAATTAAAGAAAATAAACACAAACACAATATAACAAGTAATAGATAACAATTAAACAATCAACATGTAGAAATTACAAAAATAACAATTTATAACAAAGATTTAAGATTAACTACAAATAACAGTTTATAACAAAGATTTAACAATAATAACAAAGAACTATCCAGGTTAGAATCCTACTTATTAATAACATGCTTTCTACCGGGCAATTGTGTGATTTGAAATCGGGATCTTTAGATATTAAACCTTTAAAGACGACTTAGGATTCCTAATCATTCTCGGGAATACAACTATGTGACTTTTAAGGTTTATATTTATTACCGATTTACTAGATTACTTTACAGTTTTCTAGTGTTCTTGATAAGTGTTTAAAACTTACTTCTTAACCGTTATAAGTCTAAACAATTTAAGAAAACATTGTTTGGTTTAATAGATAAATTAGTGATAATTCAACTAAAATGATTTCTTACAAAACTCAATTTTAGCAATACACTATATTTAATCTATTAATATTTTTATACCTTACAGCGCTAAAAACAGTTAAACATTAAAACCGGATTAATTTGATCATTATTTCTATGGTTTATTTTACAATATCACCACATGATTACCCAACCCTTTTAGGACTTTGAATATCAACAGAATTCATTTATGAAATTACTTTCACTAGAATTGATGTGAAACTAATGATCAAAGTAAAAATCAAGTTAAAACATTTGTATACATCAAACATGTAACTTAAATTATTTACTTAACAAGAACAAAAACAATCACACAATACCCGGTAAAAATCACATATTAAAAAGTATTCATCATAACCTAGATAGTTTCAACGTTTAGTTACACATATTATTAAACATTACAACTACACAAAGTTTGGAAATAAATACAAACATTATTACAAGACAAATTGAACTTACAAACGAAAGGTTATAGAACTCGGATCAATTGGAATTCGGACAGAATAACTTTACGACTCCCGATAGCTCCAAGATTCTTCACCAGCACTTATACTTGAACGGAAATTATGAGTATTAACCGACTCGGGTCGATTAGGATTAGAACCGACAGCCTCCGGACGTCTCGAGAGTTCCGCGGTACTTCACCGGCACTTCCGGGTGTTTAAACTCGAACTATAACAGAATTATAACAGAGATTTTGGAGAAGAAATGGTGTGTTTTTCGACTTGGGTTGCATGGGTATTTATAGGTAAGATTTCTGGCTCCTGTTCACCCTTAGCGCACCGCTATGGTTTGGTGGTAGCGGTGCGCTACCACTTTATGACCTGACCCACTTGCCGACAATAAAGGGCTAGCGCACCGTTACACTTTTGATGTAGCGGTGCGCTACCACTTTCTGACCTAACCCACTTGCCGACAATAAAGGGCTAGCGCACCGTTAAGGTTTCAACTGTAGCGGTGCGCTACCGTTGACTGAGGTCAAATTTTGGCTTTTCTTTGGCACGTTTCCCGAGGCATCGATTCCTTCTTCGATCTTGTACGGTTTTCTCGCATAATCTACAGAAAATTCACCAATTCCTGCAGATTCATAATTTATCGAATCAGTATCGAAAACAACGGATAAACGCGCACAATCTTTCTGAAACAGGGGTTATCTGATATAAAAGATATGTATAATTCCAAACATATCAACAGTGGTGGTAAGACAGTGGTTGTGGTGTGTGTTGAGGTGGTGTGTGTTGAAGTGGGAACAGATGTTGAAACAACTAAAGCACCAGCAGTAGTTGGTACAGCAGGAGTTACAACAGCTGTTTGGGTGGAGGTTTGATGCTTATGGCTTTTGGATGGTGGTTTTGGAGTATGCTTTGGAATACTGGATTGGATGGACTTAGGTTGCCTTTTTGTCTTGGGCTTTTTAGAATCCTTTGAACCAGAACAACCCTGCTCATACAGCTCCATAAAATCTTTCTTCTCCTCATTCCATCTTGATATATCCTTTGCCATTCTATCTTTTTTAACACTTGCTACTCCTTCATCAAGTGCTTCTTGAGTAGCATCAACCTTTTTGCTACCATCTGGCATAGGAATTTTCCTGGTCATAGCATCCTTTTCAGGTTCAATGTAAAGACCATCATCTATTCCTTTCTTCTTCCACTCCTTAATTTTCTCCCCGTTTTTGGCATTATCTTCTGGGAGTTGATCAATGAAGAGTACTGTTGGAGGAGCAGTGCCAGTGGTTTCCAATAGATGGGCCTTGATTGCCTTGATATCTGCTTGAGTGTTCTTGTACCTAGACTCCATAATGTTTCTCAGTTTTGGGACATGAAGTTCATGTTGCTGATCAGCCATTTCTTTTTGTTGTTGGAGAAAAGGTTGGAAAAGAGTCCAGAGCTCATTTATAGCAGATGCTTGAGTTGGAGCAGCAGTGGATTTCATTTTTTGTATTGTCAACACCTGTTGTAGCATATTTTTAATATCTGCAACAGATGTGTCCAATTTTTCAACACGTTCTGTCAAATCCATGTATTTTAAATCATCACCCAATTTAATGGGATCATCTGATTTCCCACTAGCAGTGGTTTTATCAGTAGTTGAGGTAGGGAGTGTACTCCAAACATCTACCACTGATGCCCCTTTTTCTTGGTACTGGGGTCTTCTTCCTTCAACACTTGACAACCTTTTGATGTTACCAGTAGGATAAATAAATCCACTGGTGGTTGGCAGAGGTGCTATGTAAGGAATTGCCTCCAAGGAAGTCTTATTAATGTAACCACTGTCCAACTGTAAACCAGTGGGTTCAACAGTTGTAGTGGCTGCTTCACTTGGACTACCACCAAGAGTTACTTGTAACTCAAGGGGTGTAACCTCCTCAGGTTGTGTTGGTGGGTTAGCAAGGATTGATACATCAGACCCAGTCAATTATTGAGGAATATTCTCATTGATAGGTGATTGAGAAGTGTTGGACCGTTCTACGACCTTAAACCGTCAGTTAAGGCAGTTCATCTTTGTATACGAAGGCGGAATCAACGTAAACAAAGTCATAACAGCTCTAATCCTTTTAATCCTTCTTTTCTGATTGATTTGAGTGCTTGTACAATGATTTCTGATACAAATCCGGCAGCACTTCGTGTTTCATACAATGACCTCACTTCTCTAAAATGAACCACACAACACCTATATATAAGCATGTAGATTTCGCTTGAGATGGTTTCAAGCGAAATCTTCACCTTTGATTTCGCTTGAACTTGTTTCAAGCTAAATCTCAAGATGTTGATTTCACTTGAACTGATTTCAAGCGAAATCTTAAAGATAAACACTTACAAACCCTAATTAAGACCCTGTTGTGTGTACATTCAACCTATCTAGACACAAGACTTGATAATGACGTAATCAGCAGACATTTAGTGCACCAACAAACTCCCCCTTGGATGTTGATGAAGTCTTTGGCTTCAAGTCTTTGTCTTTGTCAATATCCAACTCTTTGTCTTCTCATCATAAGCACTCTATCTTCACAGGTTTCAGGATCTTGTCCTCCTTGCTTTAACTTCCATCTTCCCTTTGAATGTTCATCCAGACTCCCCCTTTCACATACTCCCCCTCTCGATATGCTAGAATCTGAGATATCTGGTTCAAGCTCTGACAATTAGCTTCCGTTGGGAATAATGAAGTCCAAACCTGTTACTCAACCAACAAACTTTACAATTCTATCTTTTCAACAATAAATCACAAACTCAATCAGACTTAATAATCCACTCAAGTATTCAGGTCCAAGTTAATGACCCTGATCACTTGATTAATCTATCAAGTCCAAATTAATGACCTTGGTTGATCTTTTGACGAATCAATACTGATTTTAAAACAACAATTTCAAACATTTTCTGAAAATAACAAGTATCAAATTAATGAACTTGTTTTTGACTTTCCAAACAATCAAACTCCATCAAGATAAGCTCTCCTCATTCTTCAGTCCAGAATTTCCTGCATCTGCTTCAAACGTTTGAGAATCCAACAATCAACTTTCCACTTTGGTTTGTCGGAAAATAAAGCAGAAATAAAATCTTTTTGGATTTTATCAAAGAGTTCTAAACTAAGAAATGAAATACAGAAAACTTAAATTGCAGAAAGTAAACAAAGTAAACTATTTACAAACATATTTTTGGCGAGCGTGTCAGGGAATCATATCAGCTTTTCAGACAAATCACAAGTACCGTTAAGCTTTATTTCATACTCAGACTTAAACAATTCACCTCGATTGTCGATATACTGATCCATCTTAAATTCTCACACACATTTCAATTTACTCAGGATACGATTTAGATGAATTATGAACTTAGATCATTCATGTGTCCCACCTCTTGAATATACTCCCGTATCCAGAATCCCAATAATCAGTCTTACAGGTGAGAATACTACAATGATATCTGTATATAATTTAGGTATGCGAGGGCCGAGGGATCTCAGGTCGATACTTCCGTATACGCAGAGAGATATCAGCTTCGATTTTTCGGTGTGTCCCCTTTAGAGGATATTTTTGCTTACAACAGCAGCATTTATCAATTTTATTGTTTCAGCATGCTGAGGGTTTAATGCTGTGTTTCAAGCATTGAAGCAAGTATTAGCCAAGGACTAGGTCAGAACCACCGTTCAGCAGAAGTCCCGGAATAATACCCCAGACATCATTGAGTATAAAAACCTAGTATATCAGATTACGAGACCTTTCAAACGAGATTTCAGGGGTTACCTATATATCCAAGTAGTGTTCCCCACGAATTCACAAGTTTGAATTTAGGTTTATATCCCGAATAAATCTACTAAATGTGCAAAAACCTATCGACACATCATCAGTGAGACTGTTTAATTCATTTAAACTCTACAAATCTTTAGCATACTGTAATTGTCTAGCCGATGTACTATCATTTTCCCTATATACACAAGCTCTTTTTCAGATTTTATCATGTTTTTATATTTTTGCATTTTTTACTGTTTTTGTATTTTCAGAAAACATAACTATGTACAAACATCTACTCCCCCTAAATACCAAAACAAGTAAAAATTCGACAAACCATTGCAGATTGTTTCTCGTCTTCATCCGCAACAGTACTCTCATCAACGCCAATTATGCCATCCGACACCGACAGAAGCTTCATACCGTTCAGTTTTAACAAATATTTAAACCGATTTTTATCAAAAGCTTTGGTATGTAAATCAGCTTTCTGTTCGTCAGTGTGGATTTTCTCAATTCGTATCAACTTTTTCTCAAAGCAATCACGAATAAAGTGATGACGAATTTCTATGTGTTTAGTTTTAGCGTGATGTACTGGATTCTTAGTTATATTTATAGCGGCCTCATTATCAACAAAAAGAGGTGTGTTAAGAACTGTAAACCGTAGTCGCGCATCTGTTGCTGTATCCACAAGATCTGAGAGCAGCAACTGCTAGCAGAAACATACTCCGCTTCACAAGTAGATAACGCCACAGACGTTTGTTTCTTACACTGCCAGGTAACCAATCTAGGACCAAAGAACTGGCATCCTGCAGTTGTTGATTTTGAATTGACTTTGCAGCATCCGAAATCCGAATCGGAATACCCTTCGAGCGTAAAGTCGCCTTTTCTAGGATACCACAACCCCAATGAAGAAGTTCCTTTCAGATAGCGCAATATCCTCTTCACAATGATCATATGCGATGCTCTCGGGTTAGACTGAAATCTTGCTGCGAGGCACGTTGGGTACATTATATCAGGACGTGAAGCAGTTAGGTACATCAAAGAACCTATCATGGAACGGTAAAACGTTTCATCAGCCCTGTCTCCGGTGAGATCTGGGTAAATCCCATGATTTGTTGCAAGCGGGGTAGCAGCTGGAGTAGAACTTGACATCCCAAATTTCTCTAGAATATCATGAACGTACTTCGTCTGGTGAATGAAAATTCCTTCAGGAAGTTGTTCAACTTGTAGACCCAGAAACAATTTCATCTCCCCCATTGATGACATTTCAAACTTTTGCTTCATCACTGATTCAAAATCTTTGCATAGATTTTCATTTGTCGACCCAAAGATTATATCGTCCACATAAATCTGAACTATCAGAAGATGACCATCGACCTCTTTGGTGAAGAGAGTGGCATCCACTTTTCCACGAATGAACTTGTTGGCTAGAAGGTGTTGAGACAAAGTCTCGTACCAAGCTCTCGGTGCCTGGTGTAAACCATACAGCGCTTTGTCCAATAGATAGACCTTGTTTTTGTGGATTGGATCAGTAAAGCCCGGCGGCTGACCGACATAAACCTCCTCTTTAACCTTCCCATAGAGAAAAGCCGATTTAACATCCAACTGATAAACTTTGAAGTTCTTCCAAGACGCAAATGCTAGGAAAATTCTGATCGCCTCTAGTCGTGCTACAGGAGCATAAACTTCAGTAAAATCAATTCCCTCCTGTTGACTAAATCCCTGAACAACGAGTCGAGCTTTGTTCCTAATAACAACTCCTCTATCGTCCCTCTTGCACTTAAACACCCACTTAGTGTTAATCTTTCTTTGACCATCCGGCAAATCAACTAACTTCCACACTCCCAATTTCTCGAATTGACTAAGTTCCTCCTGCATAGCATTGACCCAAGAGTCTTCAGTAAGCGCCTCTTTGTAAGTTCTTGGCTCAACCTGCGAGATAAAACAACTCAAAGAAAATTCAGTTTGCAAAGGAGCAACTTTTGTATAAAAACATGTAAGCCCTTTATCAATCTGATTTCGAGTGCGAACGCCTGTCTGCAATTCTCCTATGATCAACTCCTCTGGATGATATGAAAAAGTTCGCGTCATCACATCACTTTGAACATCTACATTTCCCTCCAGATTAGTAACATTCTGCTCTGCATCTTGTTCACCAACTTGGTTTGTTTGACTTGAAATCTGAATTTGTTCCCCCTCAGAATCTGAATCTGAATCACCATGATCAAATACTGGCATGTTTTCAGCTTCTAGATTATCATTCTGAGCCGACTGATTATCCTGAGCAACTTTATTCTGTTGGACATCATCATGTTCACCAGCATTACTTGGACCTGCTTCATCGTCATTTGAAGTTTCCCGTGGTCTCCTCGAATACTCAGCTGGGAACCTTAACTGCGACTCATATTCACGCAAAATATCCAACTCATCAAAGAAATCTTCATCTTCCTCTGATTCTTCTCTCATGTCAAACGAATCCCAAAGTTTGTCATAATGATAACGCCATGAATCACCAGGATTCTGCGGCGGCATAGTATAACCTTGACATTCAACATTTGCAGCTTCAATAATCCGCTTCTCACTTGGAACGAAGACACGTCGCATCGGATTTGCATAACCAACAAAAATTCCCTCAATGCTCTTCGGACCAAACTTTCCATGAGGCTCTATAACCGTACAAGGTGACCCAAATGGTTCTAGATACTTCAAATTCGGTTTGCGGTTATTGATTAGCTCAAAGCATGTTTTGTTGAACTTCTTGACAGTGAGAACCCTGTTGAGCGTATAGCATGCGGCAGAAACAACTTCAGCCCAAAAATTAATCGGTAACTTTGAATCTGCGAGCATAGTTCTAGCCGTCTCGATTAGTGTCCGGTTTTTGCGTTCTGCGACTCCATTCTGCTGCGGAGTATACGGAGCACTAAACTCATGCAATATACCTCTTTCATCACAAAATTCTTCCATCTTGCTGTTCTTGAATTCAGTACCATTATCACTTCGAATTCTCTTAATACGCCTTTGGTACAAATTCTCAATCTTCCTGAACAGCCCCATCAAACTGTCAAATGTTTCATCTTTCGTCTTCAAGAAAGAAACCCACGAAAATCTGGAATAATCATCAGTAACGACCAAACAATAGTAATCTCCTGTAATACTTTTGACATTCACAGGACCAAACAAATCCATGTGAAGTCTTTCCAGAGGTCTCGAAACTGAATTGACTTGCTTTGTAGGGTGTGACTTTTTCTTTTGCTTGCCTTTTATACAACTAATGCACTCCCCTTCCAGATGAAAACCTTGATATTAACTCCCAATACCAAATCATTGTGCACCAAGTGATTCATCTTCCTTAGGTGAATATGCCCCATCTTTCGGTGCCACAATCTTGATTCTTTCTCAGTTGCTCTAGACACGAAACAATGTGCTTGACCAGTAGTTGTAGTCGCTATACTCATGTCTAACACATATAAGTCATTTACTCTCGGTGCCCGCATGATAATCCATTCTTCAGGAATAACAAAACCAGGTTTCAATATCAAGCATTCTTTATCAGTGAAGTGAGTAGTATACATATTGTCACAGATCTGGGAGATACTAAGCAGATTGTTCTCCAGCTCAGTAATGTAGTTAACTCTCTCAAACGTCACAATCCCGTTAGATAACGTTCCTTCACCAACAATTCGACCACCTTCATGACCAGCAAATCCCACATAACCACCATTGATATTCCTCACATCATACAGTAATGCAGTTTTTCCTGTCATATGTCTAGACGCTCCACTATCCATTATCCATCTTGAAATAGCTCTTGGAAGATCCTGCACATACCACAAGTTGATTTCAAAACATTTCAATAAAGATGCCGATTCATGCTTCGCGAACCAGGAAGCTCCGGCAATTCAAACTGCTTATTCGAACATGGTGTCCACCCAGGCCTCATCAGCCTTAGGTGTAACCTTGACTCTAGCAATTTGTATTTTGAAATTTTCAGCCTTCAAAGGTGGAAAATTTGCATCATAATCAACCGAAATTGATTCTTCAGCCTTTTTCACTTCAGAAGTTGAAATTTTCATTTCAGTTTTTGGTTTCCAAACTTGTTGAGATAATGCAACCTGTTTATAAAACTTGTCGTTTTTAGTTACCACTTTCTTTACAGGTTCATTTTTCACTTTTATATTATTATTTTTCACACTCTTTTCTCAATAACGATTGGTGCTTTACCCTTCACATCAACTTTCTTCTGTTGAATCTTCACATATTCAATCTTAGGCTTGGAGTTGGTGCAATTTCTTGCAATATGACCAACTTTGTTACATCTAAAACATGTACGAGTATCAACAACTCGACTTGTGCCTTCAGACTGATAATGTGAAGCTCTTTTCTCAAAGAACTCTTTATTTGATTTTGAAAAAATTTCATTTTCCTCATCAGAAAGTGAACTTGAACTGTTCACAAACACATTCTTTTCAGTAAACCTTTTGTTTTGAAAACTCTTTTTCTGATAGCTATTACCACCTCGATAACCACCCGACCAATTGTTTCGATTGTTATTATAAAAACGTGGTGGCAAAACAGGCTTTTTGTAATAAGCTTTATCTTTCTCAAAATTCATTTGCCTTTTTGTTTGTTTCAAGCTGTTCACTTCCGACAACTCAACTTCAACCAATTTGAAAACATTTGTCAACTTTTTCACATTAACATTTTCAATCGGAAATTCTGAATCCGAATACAACTTATCAAATCCAGCCATCTTGTACATCACAAGACCCGGTTCATCACTTAAGTTGTTTTTGGACTTTGATTTCGGAATGTATTTGTCCAAGAAACATCCATCATCTTCAGTTGAATCAGACATTAAAACACTTTCAGCTGTACTCTTAACAATCTCTGTCTGAACACTATCATCAGATGATGTAAAAGTAACATCAATGTTTTCTGGAAGTTTAACTACACTTTCTTCCTCAATTTCAACCAAACCAGATTGCTTTTTCGTGTAGTTAGCCAGAACAGGTGGTGGAACTTGATGAAAACCCACCCCGGTTCCATCACAATACACATCTTCGCCCGCTTTGTCTTTCCCGATGGGTTTGGGAATGATATGTTGCAAAACAAAGCTTGCGGAGCTGTAACTGTTAAGCTTCAACTGGATTCGCTCGTTTTCGATTACAGCCTCTTGAACTTTAAGTTTCAATTTAGCGATTTCATCCAGTTGTTTGTTGATTGATTCTTCTTTGACTCTAAGCACTGCTTTTAAATGTTCATTTTCTTTAAAAGTTTTACCATTTCGATCATCACAATCTTTCATTGTGCTTTTGAGTTTTTCAAACTTTTCAGAAATCTGACGGTTTTCAAGAATCAACTTTTCATTTTCTTGTTTAAGTTTGTCATGATCAATTTTATCAGTTTCCATTTGAGTAGTTAATTCTTTTATCCGTTCAGTTGAAGCTTTAACTGTTTTGTCACGACCAAGAATCTGATCCTCAACATTTCTGACCTTAGTTGTCAGATCTTCAACTTTCTTAATGTTGAGATACGTGACTGTGCTACAAAATTTGCACTCTTTGTTGCAATTTTTGCAATCAGCATTTCCTTCGATCTTTTTACCTGACGCATTTGTTGACACATCTGAACTGACCTGGCTTTTTGACTCAGACACGGAGTTAGAGTCTACCTCAAGTGCTTTGGCAGCCAGCACTTTGTCAGCCATTTTTCCCAGGTTCTCTGCAGTCAACTCCTGCGTTGTATCGATAACTCCAGTATCAATCTTCTTTGATTTTTCGATCTCTTCTATCTCTTTTCTCTCTTTCTCCTCTTTCTCCTTTCTCTCTTTCTCTTTCTCTTCTTCAATCATTTTTGAAGTTGGAGTTCCCCACCATTTGTATTGCCAATACTCATCATTTTCTTTCATTTCCTTGATTAAGACTTCCAGATCAAGAGTTTTGTGATCAATTGCAATATTTCCATACTCATCAAGATAACACTCTCTGTCTGGATCCCATCTGTTGGCTCTCTTTGCTTCCAAAAAGATTCTAGAAAGTCTAGTAATTTTGTTTTCCGAAATCATTTTTCTGTATTTATACTTCTGCTCTTCAGTTCTCTCATCTTTCCATGGAATAGGTTCATTTTTCACCATGAATGCGTAACCAACCGCATCTTCTTCTGGTAGAACCTCTTGACTCCAATCATACCCCTCATCATCATAAATCACTGCAAGAGCTCTAGATTTCTCTTTGTTGTCTTCAACCTGCTTCAATCTAGGCGGCTCGTATTTATTCTGATGATAAATCGCCTTCTTGTAGTAATCATCTCTGAAAGGATTCTCCGATTCATCAGCATAAGCGTTTCGACATTCTCGTTTGAAATGACCCTTCTGCTTACACTTGAAGCAAGTCACCTTCGATTTATCAAATCCCAACTTAGTAGAAGCACCACCAATTGTTTTTCTGCCAGTGATTTCCATAAATCTTTGTGCTCGATGAACAGCACTTGCCATGGCCCAACGAATATCGATCAGTTCCATTTCCTCCGGATCAATCTGATCGTAATCTTCTTTCGTCAGATTTGTATTGCCAATCTTCCCAGCTTACCAATCCTTCATACGATTCCAACACTGATGCTAGAAAGATCATCTGCTGCTTGGCCGATTCCTCATCAAAGTTCTGAGCATTCTTCAAGTCTATTGCAATGTTGCATTGAAAACGATTCTTTGCATCAGAATGACTTCCAGAAGATCCACTGTGATAACCACTGTGACTTCCACTGCTTTGACCACTTTGACTTTCTTTGCCAGTTGTCGACACATTTTCAGCAGAAAACGCAGTTTTTGGAGAATTTGCTTTTGGCATCATGCTTTTTGGATAGTACAAATCCAAATTCTGCTGATAAGATGAGTGATTAACTTTGTACGTCTTCTTCAATTCCAGTTCATGACTTTCAAGTCTCTCAATCACCAAATCTGGTTTCAACAATTCAGAAGGAATAGTGTTCTTAAGCATGAGAGCATAATATCTCCACTCCATCTCGTCTGGCAATGAATCGAACAACTTGTCTACTTGCTCATCATCAGAATATTTTATATCATGTCTTGCTAATTCCAGCTTCAGATGACCGAACCTCTCTATCATTTTACACACTGATTCATTCTTAAGACAACCAAACATATCAAACTCTTTCCTAAGAAGTTTCTTTTTGTTTTTCACGATTTCAGTACTTCCTAAACATTTCTGCTTTAACTTTGCCCAGAGGTCTTTAGCGTTTGAATAGTCTATCAGTGAGATGATATCTTCCCGAACAGATTGAAATAACAATGCTACACACTTTTGTTCGGCTACAAATGAATCAATCTCATCTGATGCTGTTAAGACTTCACCATTCTTGTTTCCTTGATCATAACCATTCTTCAGACTTTTCCAACTTGAAAATGCAAATGCCATCATCCAGTCTTCAAACTTTCTGGACCACCGACTATACTCCTCAATAGCCATTAGCTTTGGAGGTTTATTGAACGTTCCGAAAGCACTTTCTGACTCCCAAGCTTCCTTTTTCTTCTCTTTTGGCGGGTTATCATTCACATTGCTTGACGAAGTATCAGTGTTTCCGGAATCTCCAGCGAACGCGTACATATCGCTAAACGGGTTCATGAAAATATCATCCATTTTGAACGTACCTGCAAAATCAGCAAAACACTTAGAAATTTTCAAGTTTTGAAAATTCAGCAACTTCAAGCGAAATACTTGAAGTATGAAACAGCTTCAAGCGAAATTTGATCCAAACTGTTTCAAGCGAAATCTACTATTTCGCTTCAATCTGTTACAAGCGAAAACTAAAATCAAATCTGATTCAAGCGAAATCAATCAATACTATTTCGCTTCAACAATACAATCGAAATCCAATCAGTTTCAAGCGAAAACAACTATTTCGCTTCAGTTGTTTTCAAGCGAAATCCAGCAAAGTCAATTTCGCTTCAGGAGTTTCAAGCGAAATAGTCCAATAAGTCTGATTTGAAGCGAAATCAACCCATTATCTTCGAATACTTTCAAGCGAAATCTAGTTTTAGGTCAATTTTAACATGTTTTAAACTAAATTTTAAGCTGAATCTTTGTAGGCTTTGTTAAAACTACGTTTTACACGATATACTCAAAAATCAGACCATTTCGACCGTTGGAACTAGTTCAGATCTGAAAAATATAAAAAGAAATGAGTAGAAAGAAGAGAATCCGCTGCTATGGTATGAACTCCTCGTCCTGAGCTCTGATACCACTTGTTGGACCGTTCTACGACCTTAAACCGTCAGTTAAGGCAGTTCATCTTTGTATACGAAGGCGGAATCAACGTAAACAAAGTCATAACAGCTCTAATCCTTTTAATCCTTCTTTTCTGATTGATTTGAGTGCTTGTACAATGATTTCTGATACAAATCCGGCAGCACTTCGTGTTTCATACAATGACCTCACTTCTCTAAAATGAACCACACAACACCTATATATAAGCATGTAGATTTCGCTTGAGATGGTTTCAAGCGAAATCTTCACCTTTGATTTCGCTTGAACTTGTTTCAAGCTAAATCTCAAGATGTTGATTTCACTTGAACTGATTTCAAGCGAAATCTTAAAGATAAACACTTACAAACCCTAATTAAGACCCTGTTGTGTGTACATTCAACCTATCTAGACACAAGACTTGATAATGACGTAATCAGCAGACATTTAGTGCACCAACAAGAAGGACTGGTTAGTGCCTGGTTCAAATCAATTGCATCCAACAGTAGTTTAGTTGGTGGGGGAATTGTGGATGTGATGGGTGGTGTAGAAAGAGGATTTGCTCCGGGTATTGAGCTGTGGATGATAGAAACAAGTGTTTCCAGAGCATCAAGATGTGGAGACCCTGTTTGTACAACCTGTTCTTTTTGTGAAGAATCAGGAGGAGTTTTGGTTATGGGTTGAGATATTTGTACCATCTGCTGTGAGGAAGAAGCAGCAGTGGTTTCTTGTGACTTTTGTTTTGTCACTGACATTTGCTCTGGTATCTCATCCTCCAGAGATGCCTTTTTTATGGGTTTGGGGGGTTTTTGATTTTTCTTTTTGTGTGGCTTTTTGGTGATTGTAGGTGTGGGTTTCAAAGCAGTTGTTTTGCTACTTTGATCACCTTGAGCAGTGGGCTCAGCAGCAGATACCTGAGGAGCAGTTGTAACTGCTAAAATCTGCTCAGGCACCTCTGCTTGTGTTTTGCAAGGTGCTAACATCCTTGAAAAAGTTTCAGTTGTTAAACTGTTTATTTGAGTAGAGTCACCTTGGTTTATTGTAGCTAAATCATCCTTACTGAATTTCTTTTCAAAATAGTAACTCAAAAACCTTGGAAACAGTAAGAATGATTTTGATTCAACATTATTAACCAAATCTTTGAAAATTTCCCGAGAATAGTTAAAATTTTCTCCTTGAAGAATAGCATATCCCAGATTTTGAATCTTTAAAGGGATTTCATTGAAAGAAGTGGTTTTGTTTGAAACACATAGTAGGAGGGTATGGAATAAAAATCTGGTTGCAGAAGGAAAATAACCTTTTTCTAAGGTAAGTTTCTTCATCATTGTTGCTTCATACCCTCGCTCAATGAAGTCATTTTGTAACTCAAATTTAGTGAAAACAGTTTTACCTTCCTGATCATTGAGTTGAAAGACCTCTGAAATGGATTGTGGCGTGATTTGGACAGCTTTTCCCTTTATAGAAGAGTTAATGGTGGTTGCAGTGTCTCCTTGTTTTTCAAGGGTTGCATTCTTACAGAACTCCCTTTGGGTTGCCAAATAGATTGGTGCATCGGCGGTGAACAAAGTTTTGTACTTTGATTCTGCCATGATATCAATGATGGAATCGAAAACCTTGGTGGTTCCTGGTTTTGTGAGAAGACCCAGGAGATTGTGAGATGATTTATATGGAATTTCAGTGGAGATTGCCTTTTGAGAGGCTGTTTTCGATGATGATTTGGAAGTGGGTTTTGCAGATTTCTTTGATTTTGTCATTTTGAAGATGAATGATCGAAGAAATTTTGTGGAAAATGAGATGAAAAACTGTTTTGAGAAGAGAATTTTTAGGAATTCAATTCGACAGTAAAACCCTGTTTTGGTGGTGAATGGGGGATTTTATAGAGGAAAAGTGAAGGCTGAGGTGGCAGCCGTTACAAAAGTACTGACCACTATGTACTGCCCACATGCCAAACTCTGATGAAATGAAGGACAGTACTTTGGTGAAAGCTACTGATGAAGACAGTAGTTACAACGGTAAAATGGAAGCAGTGGGAGATTGTCACTATCAGTAGATAGCATATCAGTGGATAAGACTCTGCTTTTGAACAACAGAGGTTATCAAGAAAAGAGAGAGCAGAGGATGGCTTTCAGCAGTGGACAGACTTTTGAAGTAAAGCAGACTTTTGAACAAACAGTGGTTATGGCAGACTTTTAAGGATTTTTAATGAAAACTTCATTTTTAGCTATTTTTAAGGATGGATTTCTGATTTTCTGAAAACATTTTGTTGCTTTTATGCATAAAAAACAAGATTTTGCTTGTTATTCCATGTTTAGCATCCCAATTCTAGAGACCAAGCTTTCAAAAGTGGCTGTATCAAGTGCCTTTGTGAGCACATCTGCCAGCTGGTCTTTAGTTGGGACATGATGCAGAGAAATCAAACCTTTTTCATAGCAATCCCTCACAAAGTGATGTCTGATGTCGATGTGTTTGGTGGTAGAATGGGAAACTGGATTTTTGATGATATTTTCTGCTGCCTGGCTATCCAACATAAGTGGTGTCTTTAAGGTAGTGATACCAAAATCCAGTAACTGATTTTGAAGCCACAGGAGTTGGGCTGTACAGCTTGCAGCAGCAATGTATTCAGCTTCAGCAGTGGATGTTGAAACAGCTGCTTGCTTTTTGCTTTGCCATGAGACTAAGCAATTACCTAGAAACTGGCACCCTCCTGATGTGGACTTCCTTGTGGTGTTGCATCCAGCAAAGTCACTGTCTGAAAAGCCTGAAAGCTTGATATTCCCATTAGCTGGATACCAGATACCAAGTGTGGGAGCACCTTTTATGTATCTGAAAATCCTTTTTACAGCAATGAGATTTGATTTTCTGGGAGCTGATTGACTTCTTGCACAGACACATGTTGCAAACATGATGTCTGGTCTAGATGCAGTTAGGTATAATAAAGACCCAATCATGATTCTATAAAGTGTTTGGTCAATCAGCTCATCCTTTTCATCAGACATGACCAGCTTATTTGTTGCCATGGGTGTGCTGCATGGTTTACAATCATTCATATCAAATTTGGTTAAAAGTTCTTTAGCATATTTGCTTTGATGAATGAAAGTTCCATTTTGCATTTGTTGTACTTGGAGACCAAGAAAGCATTGCAGCTAACCCATTGCACTCATTTCAAACTCAGCTGTCATGAGTTCCCTAAACTCTTCACACATTTTATTACATGTGCTTGCAAAAATAATGTCATCCACATAAATTTGGACAATCATTAAATCCTTTCCTCTCCATTTTAAAAACAGTGTTTTATCAATGGTACCTCTTTTGAAACCATTTGAGAGTAGAAAGGTGGACAGAGTTTCATACTAGGCCCTTGGTGCTTGTTTCAGGCCATACAGGGCTTTGTTTAGCCTGTAGACATGATCTGGATAAAATGGATCCTCAAAGCCTGGAGGTTGACAAACATATACCTCTTCTTGAATTTCACCATAGAGGAAAGCACTTTTGATATCCATTTGAAACACCTTCATGTTGTGGTTGACAGCAAAGGCCAGGAACAGTCTTATGGCTTCTAATCTTGCTACAGGGGCGAATGTTTCATCATAATCAATCCCCTCTTCCTGTCTGTAACCTTGAACCACAAGCCTGGCTTTATTCTTGACAACAATGCCCCTTTCATCAGTTTTGTTTTTGAAGACCCACTTTGTGCCAATGGGACTAACCTCTTTTGGCAGTGGTACAAGCTCCCATACTTGTTGTCTTTTAAACTGTTGGAGCTCCTCTTGCATGGCTTCTACCCAGCTGTTGTCTTTCAGTGCCTCTTGGTACTTGACTGGCTGATGGAGTGATAGAAAACCAGCAAAAAGACAAATGTTTTGGGTTTGGCTTCTTGTGAGCACCCCTTCATTTATGTTGGTGCAGTCATCTGTCGTCTTCGTCTTATGTCGAGTCCCGGGTTTCGTTACTGATCTGATCAAGCATGACATCACTAGTGACATCATCACGTGACATCACTAGTGACATCACACTACATATTCACGTGAAATGGCATGCTTACATGAGATCAGAATGATATCATTTCACATGAAGACAAAATGCATGAAGGTGTCGCTTGAAGACAAAACGGATTTGAAGACTAAAATGAGATTTCGCTTCAGTCAACATGTGCATTGATTTCGCTTCAGTCAACATGTAGATTTCGCTTCAAGAGTTCAAGCGAAATCATGTTCACTATATATATAGGTGTAATGTCATGTCATTTGTAACGGTTCTAGAAAATCATACCGAGGTGCTGCCGGTGTGAGATTTGATTGTAAACTACGTCAGATTAATACAATCAGTGTTTAAAGTGATACGCAAGCTGTTTCGCACTCAGTTTCTTAGTTTCCGCCTCTGAAACCGAGATAATCTCTTCTGAACGACTCGTTCGGGTCGCAAACCGATCCTACAATTGGTATCAGAGCTCAGGAGGAAGAGATCTCGCCAAAACAGCTCGTTTTTGTCACTTTTTCTGATTTTCTACATCCTCTTTCAAAATCGAACAAACTTTTACGGTTAAAATCGGCTAAAAATTACATATCTTATGAGTAAACATGTTCTAACCAATCCTGGAAAGTTTCAGAGCGAAAATCGACTTAAACACTGGTTAAAATTGAACTGTCGCTTGAAACTGGTTCGACATATGCTGACATCATCCGATTTCGCTTGAGAATTTGAAGCGAAATTGAAGAATTCGCTTGAAAATATTATGTAGTTTGAAGCGTAACCATTTTTTTTAAAAAAAAAAATTTTAGGTCTCGCTTGAACAACAATTTGAATCTGTTTGAATCTCGTCTTCTGCATACGTGTCTGATTCTGCTTGAATTCAACATTTGCTTGACATACGTGTTTGAATTTGACATCTCACTTTAAAACAGCAACTGTTTGAAACTGACACATTGTTTGAAAATGGTTTAGTTAATCACGTGAAAGCTTATTGAATTGTGTGAACTGATTCTTCATGCATCGAGTTGTGTTTATCATTAAACAAAGTTGGTAGTGGGTTGAGACAAGAAATCACGTGTTATTGCTAAATTGAAAGGTCCAATAGAGTTCTTGCATTTGTTAATTGTTGTCACGTGATCTGTTTGAAAATTTCGATAGAGTATTGTGTTTGAAAGGTAATCTTGCTTGGACTTGATATTTCACTTAACGGGACTGTCTTGTAAAACGGGTTTCCACAACATGGATATCAATTTCTTTAATATGACAAGAGAAACATTGGATAGAATGAAGGTTTTAGATAAAGAATTTGATTCGTTTTCAGGTTTTCCAGGTGAAAGTACAAAGATTATCATTGAGAGGTATCGCCATCTTGTTCGCTCAATGTGTGAGACGGGTATTAAAAAGGAATCAGATGAATGGGTTGATAAATTAGCCAATGCCATACCTCAACAAGAATGGGGTACATATCTTTTGGATTTAAAAAGAACGGGAGAATACAATAGATTGGATATTTGTAAATTCATCAAGAAACTTGAGGAACAGATGGAGAGAAATGCTGAGAAGAAGAAAAGTCAAAGTGTAAAATCGATATTAAAGAAGAGCAAGAATAAAGGTGTTCAAGTGGAAAAGGAACAGACTGAAGAGATTTCAGTTATGAAGGAATTTTGTGAGAGGTTGAAATCAGAAAATGACAAACTGTTAAGTAATTTGAACAGTTTGACATTGGAAAACAAATTTTTGAAAGAGAAAGAAAAAGATTTTGAAAGCAAAAAGAAATCTTCAGAAGATGAAGATTTCTGGATAAAGCTTGAAAACAAAAATTTGAAAGCAAATGAAGCAAAATTTCAAGAACAGTTAAAAGTTTTGAAAAATGAAAAATCTGTTCTTGAAAACATGAAAAATGAAAATGAAAAATCAATCAAGTCTCATCTTGAAAGAATATCTCAGCTTGAAAATGAAGCTGAGAATTCGAGGAACAAAATTGATGAGCTTGAAAAGAAATTGAAAGGTTTTGTGACTTCATCTGAGTCTTTGAATTATCCCTGTCCAAAACCGATCAATTCCGTTCCTATGAGTGATTGTGATGAGAAAACTGATGATGAAAATGAGGAGTTTTATTCAGCAGACGAGTCTGATTCAGAATCTGATGCTGAAAATGAGAAAAAGAAAACATATTTGAAATTAAAAGAAATGTTTCAAAATACTGATCTACATTCTACTGAAAAAGGTGAATGCTCAACGCAAAAACCTGTAAAGAAGAATGTGGAACAAAAACAAAAAGATAAAAAGCCATCAGTTCAATCATCCAATCGCTTCAAAAATACACAAAAATTAAAAAAAGAAAATTCAAAAAATGTTGGTGAAAAGTGGTGCAGGTTGGATCATAGTGCTCAAAAGCCAAATCCAGCATACAAGAGGAGAGATGGATATCACCAAGCCAAACAGTGCTATGATTTGAATGTTTGGACTGCAAATGGTGATTGGTACGATAACAGAGTGTGTTACAGATGCGGCTATCAAGGACACATTGCTGTTAACTGCCAGAGTTGGAGTTATGAGACGAGAATATGCTATAACTGCCAAATCAGAGGTCATATTGCTAGAGATTGCTCAATGAGATCAATGAGAAGATCGAGAGTTGAATCTCAGAAGCAGGTAAAGATTCCAGTCTATGTC
Source organism: Helianthus tuberosus (assembly GCA_030545235.1). NCBI lineage: Eukaryota > Viridiplantae > Streptophyta > Magnoliopsida > Asterales > Asteraceae > Helianthus > Helianthus tuberosus. Next base: position 181,421,425 of record CM060411.1, read on the forward strand.
AAGTCCAAAGAACCGAAAGTTCAAGAATCGAAAGTAAAGCTTTCTCAAGGGCAAAAAGACAGACTGAGGAAGAAGAGGAAGAAGGTCAGAGAGTATCTGGAAAGGATTGTGTCCTCGGATACAACTGGTAAAACAGATAAAAGTTCTGATAAATCGTCTTGCTCGCCAAAGAATGACAAATCAAGCAAAACGAATTCATCAGATACAAATCTGAGGACAGAAAAGAAAGAGGAAAAGAAGAAGAATGTTGTTGGCGATGAATCTGTTTCTTTGGAAACAAAGGAGCCACATGTCGGCGATGAATCTGGCTCATCAAAGTCAGACAAGCCACATTCAGGCGATGAATCTGGTGTGGTAAAGCCAGAGGAGCCAGTTGTTGAGGAAAAGAATGAGAGTTCTAGTCTAACAATGGATGAGGCAAACTTTCCACCATTGTTAAACAAGAATTCAAAATCACCCAAGGCTGGTCAGGCTTGGGTAGATCTGTTTAAATGAAAAACCTGACTTGCCGGAGTTCCCAGGTTGGTAAGCGTGGAACAGGAATCGGCACATATCTTGAGAAATTTACGAAAGTGATTTCGACTTACAAGTAGTAAATCAGGGACATTAAGTTGTACTTGATTTTCTACAAGTGGTTTTTAATATAAAAAACAATGTGATGAAACCCCTAACCTACAAGTGGTTTGAAAATCAACAAAACTAATTTTCCGGAAAAACCATTTTGATTAAAACAAACTTAAGTGTTTTGAAATCAATATGGGAAAATAGTTTGTTGTGAGGGGGAGTTCTGATTGTTTATGCCTAGTGAATGGCGATTTGATGCGATTCGATATCGGTTGTTATTTTTTTTTGTACAGTTTTTTCAATTTTCCTAAAATGTGTTTGCATTTTAGGGGGAGTAAAATTTTTCAGAAAATCCAAAAACATTTGAAAAATTGAAAAAGACAAAAACATTGAAAAATGAAAAATGAGTTTTTGTTGCATAAAAGAGGAAATGATAGTACATCAGTGGACTGTCACAGCACGCTAAAGAAATGTAAATATAAAATGTGATAAACGGTTCTAGAAAATCATACCGAGGTGCTGCCGGTGTGAGATTTGATTGTAAACTACGTCAGATTAATACAATCAGTGTTTAAAGTGATACGCAAGCTGTTTCGCACTCAGTTTCTTAGTTTCCGCCTCTGAAACCGAGATAATCTCTTCTGAACGACTCGTTCGGGTCGCAAACCGATCCTAGTCATCTGTCGTCTTCGTCTTATGTCGAGTCCCGGGTTTCGTTACTGATCTGATCAAGCATGACATCACTAGTGACATCATCACGTGACATCACTAGTGACATCACACTACATATTCACGTGAAATGGCATGCTTACATGAGATCAGAATGATATCATTTCACATGAAGACAAAATGCATGAAGGTGTCGCTTGAAGACAAAACGGATTTGAAGACTAAAATGAGATTTCGCTTCAGTCAACATGTGCATTGATTTCGCTTCAGTCAACATGTAGATTTCGCTTCAAGAGTTCAAGCGAAATCATGTTCACTATATATATAGGTGTAATGTCATGTCATTTGTAACGGTTCTAGAAAATCATACCGAGGTGCTGCCGGTGTGAGATTTGATTGTAAACTACGTCAGATTAATATAATCAGTGTTTAAAGTGATACGCAAGCTGTTTCGCACTCAGTTTCTTAGTTTCCGCCTCTGAAACCGAGATAATCTCTTCTGAACGACTCGTTCGGGTCGCAAACCGATCCTACAATTTATGTTGCCAATGATTTGATCAGGTGGATGAGATCGCAAGAAGATTAAATCTCCTTGGTATGGTATGATGGCATTGGTTGGTGAATGCTGCAAATGTGTATCATCTGAGCTAACCACTGCTGGGGACTTTCATGAACCAGCAGTGGCTTCAAAAGGTGGTGGAATAGGAGGTAATGGAGTGGACATCTGCTGACTTTTATCCACTATTTGGGGACTTTTGTCAGCAGTGTTTGAGGATGTGGAAGCAGTGGTTGATGGGCTACTTTGGTCAACAACTGTTGAGGTAGCAGTGGTTGAGCTTTGACAACTGTTTTGAACAGCTGGTGCTTTTCCCTTTGTGGCAGACCTTTGAGGGATGATGATTTCATACCCATAGTCTGGTGTTGTATCCTCTGATGGACCTGCACTGTTAGTCTTGACAGCAGTATTTTCAAAAGTAAATTTTTCAAGATCAAACAGATCTGCAGGGTTTGCTGGGATTTTCATTGATGAAAGTTCATTGAACTTTACATTCAAAGTCTCCTCCACTGCCTTGGTCCGTGTATTGAACACTTTGTAGGCCTTGGCAGTGGTTGAGTATCCCAGATGATAACCACAATCAATTTTGGCTGCAAATTTTGAAATGGAATCTTTTAAGTTCAAAATAAAGCATGGGCAGTCAAACACCTTGAAGTAGGAGATTAGTGGTTTGATTTTATACAGAATTTCATAAGCAGTCTTTTTGTGCCTGGGGTTTATTAGAACTCTGTTCTGGACATAGCAAGCAGTGTTTACTGCCTCTGCCCAGAAAGTTAATGGCAAACCTGAATCAGCAAGCATGGTTCTGGCAGCCTCAATCAAAGTTCTGTTCTTCCTTTCCACTACCCCATTCTGCTCTGGTGTTCTAGGGATGCTGTACTGCCTTACAATCCCTTTCTTCACACAGAAGGCATCCAACTCCTTATTTTTGAATTCTGTGCCATTGTCACTCCTAAAGCTTTTCACTGGCAGGTCAAATTGCTTTTCAACCTGTGTCACAAAGTCTTGCAAGATGCCTGCAGTTTCATCTTTTGAGTGCAAAAAGAAAGTCCATGTAAACCTAGAAAAGTCATCAACAATAACCAAACAATATTTTTTCTTCTTGAGGCTCATGACTTGAACTGGGCCAAACAAATTCATGTGCAGCATTTGCAAGCACTGGGTTGTTTTGGACTCTTCAATGGACTTATAGGAACTTTTATGCTGTTTTCCTTTTAAACAGGAAATGCAATGTTCAGGACATGAAAATAATTTTTGTGGTAGGCCTCTCACCAAACCATTTTTTTGAAATTTCAGTTATTGTCTTAAGATTTGTGTACCCCAGCCTTCTGTGCCAAAGTTATGTCTCTTTGTTAGAGGCAGCTGAGAACAGACAGGCATCAGCTCTGGGACACTCTTTTGACATGTCAACAACATAAACATTGCCACTTCTTTGAGCAACAAGTTTAGTTTGACCAGTTTTGATTATTGCTTCAATCTTTTTGACCATTTCTGGTCCAACAATCCTACAACAGTCTTTTGTGAAGAATGACCCAAATCCTTTGTCACTCATTTGGGACACACTTAGAAGGTTGAATTTTAGATTGTCTGTTAGATTGACATTTTCAAATTTTACATTACCAGACTGCACTGTACCAGACCCCAGAACTTTCCCTTTACTATTATTCCCAAAGGATATATCACCCCCTCCATGGATTTTAAAGTCTTTGAGGAGGGCTTTACATCCTGTCATGTGCCTGGAGCCTCCACTATCTACATACCAAAGACTATCAAAGCATGCAGAAGCTCCCTGCACATGAAGTAAAAGGATTAGTTCATTAGGGTCTCCAAAGCCAACAGGGCTTTGGATGGGGTCTCAACAGTGTCTGGGATGGATGCAGAATGATGGACAGTGGTTAGGTCAGGGGTTTGGTCAGTTTTAGGACAGTGTTTTTCTAACCACTGTTGTGGGTCTTGACCAATCATCTGCTGGTAACCAAAAGGATGTCTGTTCACTTTAGGTTTAGAGGGCCTTTTGTAGGCCTCATAAACATGTGGAATCCTTTGGTAAGACTGTTTTTCCTTGCCTTTTCTGAACTGATTGGCAGGGGGTGCATCAGTAACCTGAACATCTCTTTTGACAAATGTTTGGTTCAGCTGTTTTGTGACAGCTGTTTGAACTGGCACGAACAGTGGTTGTTTCTTGGTGAATTTGACAGATGTTGATGATGGTGATGGACTCAAGGATGTTTTAGCAATGTACTCATTCTTTTTCACATCAAAGTTTTTGAGATACACACACGCTTGAGTTTTGTGGTTTGTTTTACCACAAACAATGCAACTGTTTGCTGGAACAATGACACTTGTTCTGTTTAAATCATAAGCTTTCAAGTGGAAACAATCTTTTGTTAGATGATTCCTTTTCTCACAGAATTCACAAAACAAGTTATCAATTTTTTCTTTCTTCTTTCTCTTTTCAGACTCCTTTGCAGCAGAGGTTTTAACCACTGCTGGGATGTCCTTGAGAGGTATGACTTTAGCTTTAGGAGCTTTAACACCATCAATTGATGTAAAGTCCATTGGTTTGAAATTTTCAAGAATATCACACTCATCAGACCATTTTGGTTTAAACTGGTATTCTTCAAGCTCCTCAAAAGTAGAGGATCCCATTGGTCTGTCAAGTGTGATTTTGTTACCAAGTTTGTCAGTGATTTTCACTTCTTGGCCATTTTTGTTTGTGGGGATGAACTCAGTGGTTACATCAGTGGTTTGAACAGAGTTTTCAAAAGCAGTGTTTTCATCATCATGTTTTCTATAGCTAACCCCAAATTTCACATTGCTTTTTCTCTGTTTTTCAAGCATAACCTCATATCCTCTGCAGGATTCCACCCATCTTTCACAAGTAATCCGGGTGGATTCCAACTCCTTTTTGCAAACTTGGTATTTTTCTACCATAGTTTGAAGTTGGGTTTTGGTTATGCTTTGCTCTTCTTTTAGACAGCTGATCTCTTTTTCTTTTTCAGTCAATTTGTTTTTAAGTTCTTTTAAAGACTTTTCAAATTTAACCTCATCAGTCAAGAGTTTATCCCGAAGGTTTTCATTCACCTCTTTGATGTTAGCAAAAGCAATTATGCAATTGTCAGAACACAGTTTTTCAAGAACTTGAGGAGATACCTTGGCAGCTGCCATCATTGCACAATCACATTGATGATTTTTTTCATCATCAGCTTTCACCTTCTTTTCACCAGCCTTTTCTTCTTTATCTTCTTCTTTGTCCTCTACGGACCATGGATCTATCATTGGTTCAATCAGGGTACCTGAACTTTCTCCCAACAGTAGTTTACCAGCTACAGCAGTAACCACTGCTTCAGTCACCTCTTCCACTGTTTCAAAGCTCTGCTGTTCCTCCTTAGTTTCAACCCCCTCCTGTATTGACTCTAATGCCATCAAACAAAACTCATCATGAGAAGAATCATTAGAAGCATAGAGTGCAAAATTTTCATCACTAAGGTCTTCAGGCATACTGCTCCAGTCAACAAACCCTTGAGTGAAGAAACTTTGTTGATCTGGTTATGCTGCTGCTGGAGCAGTGGTTTGAGGTGCAACAGGTTGCACTTGTACCTGTGGAGCAGGGGTTTGAACATATTGGATTTGTGGAACAGTAGTTTGGACATAGTGTACTGGCACAGGGGTAGCAGCATAGTGAGCAGTGTTCACTTGTGCTGCTGGGGCATACTGGGCATAGTGCACAGTGCTTTGGTTTTGAGGTCTAGGATTTGAGCTAGGATGAGTAATTATGGGACCAGTAGTTTGACTCCTACATTCCCTAGCGAAATGTCCCAACCTATTACACTTGTAGCACTTGATTTTCGATTTATCTAACCCAACCCTTAGATTCCCATGCAAACCTGGGAATTTTCGCCCTGTTCTTTTGTAGAACTTGCTAGTTCTAACACTTAGCAAAGCCAGTTGGTGCAGGATGTCCATTTCCTCTAAATTAGTGGGATCAAAATGTTGCAAATCATTTAGTTCAAAGCTTAAATTGTCTGACACCTGGTTTTCGTTTGCAGTGAATGCATAACTAGCAGAGTGAGGATCAGGGTTGTTAAAATTTGCACCAGCAGTTATGTCAATGAAGTGATCATAACCCTGATCCTTACCACTGCTCCCAGATTCTTCTTGACCCAGAAGAGCAGTATTACCGAAAGTGTAATCATCAGTAACTTTTCCTGACTCTTGTAACCTCCTTTTCTGGTTCAACTCCCTTTCGTAGGTGAGGAGTCGACCGTGGAGTTGGGTCAAGGTCAGATCCTTGAACTCAGGTGAGTTTCGGGTGACAAAAGCTATTGTGTCCCATTTTTCTGGCAGTGACCTGAGGAACCTGCTATTTTGAGTTGAGTTTGTAAATGTAGTGTTAACAAGCCTCAGTTCACTGATGAGACAACTAAAACGCTCAAATTGTTGCGTTAGTGATTCACCTTTAACGTAGCAAAATGTTTCATACTGTTGGTTCAGGATTTCCCTATTGTTTTCTATGACTTCCTCGGTTCCCCCAAACTGTTCCTTAAGTGCATCCCATAATTCTTTGGCACTGTTACAGTGTAACAGTCCAGCATATATCTCATTGGGCAGCGCTGATGCTATGATGCTAAACGCCTTAGCATCTAGTTCGATCTTTTGAAAGTCGGTTTCGGTATAATTTTCAATTGGTTTTGGAACGAACTTTTTAACATCTTCAGTGCTTGGCACTGAAGGAACATGGGGACCATAAATGACAGACCTCCAACAACCTGTGCTTTGTTGAGCGAGGATGTGACCCATCCTCCTCTGCCAGATGTTGTATTCATTTCTTTTTAGCATAGGTGGTTTAAAAAGCGAGCCGATGTGGTTTTTATCATCTTGAGATTGTGACGTCATTCTTGTTGTTTTACAGACACTGAGAAATCAACTTTAATGGTGATTAATCCTTGCTCTGTTTTTCAACGGACGAACAAACGATCAGTATCAACGATTTTGAGCTGAACTATTTATGTCAAAATGGTTGTTAGATCAAATTTGACTGTCCAGGCTCTGATACCAATTGTTGGATCTGAGTTTGTTTTTTATTGTATTTTCGTTTGAAATTAAGATGGAAATGAAAGAGTTGTGCAGCGGAATTAAGATGAAAACAAACTTTGCATACAATCAAACGAGAGTAATACTTTGATCAAACATCTTTACACAATGAATCGAAAGATTGAATTTGTTTCAACAACGATTACAATGATTGATGAATGAATGCAAACTCCCCCTCAGCCAGAGCTCAGTAGTTTGTTCGTGCAAAGAAGACGATGTTGTGAAAGAGCTAAATAGAACAGTGCATGGTACTGTTCTATTTATAGGCACTTGCAAACCACTGAGCATCTTAAGCTGACGTCACCATGAAAGTGACATCTAACCTCCTAACAAACACTAACCACTGATCTATACAAACACTGATGTACTAACTACTGCTATTACATTATATTTCATAAAAGACACTTAAACAGCTGCTGCATCCTTCCACTGCTGTGAACCCAGCAGTGCTTGTCCGGATCAGCAGTAATTGACTCAAGTCAGTAGATTGAGCAGCAGAGCTTTGGTCTTCCATCATTCTTTGACATTGGGCAGTAGATGCAAGACAGCAGTTGTAAATCAGCACTTAGTATGATCAGCAGATAGGAGGTCAGCAGATATGAAACCACTTTCAAGGGGAGAGATTTGCATGAATGATTGTAAACGTCTGCTTATTCTGGATCAACTGCTCTGATCCAGTTTTGGCTTTAATTATCTGTTCCTCTTCATAGGGTTCAATCCCAACAGGGGTTTAGCCCCTGAAATTAAAGCAAGTGTTAAGGCATCAAGGCCTGCAATCTTCAGATCAGCAGCTGATCTATCTCTATCTCTTACCTTGGACGTAGTCAGGTTGAGAGCGCTCAGGAACTCAGAAGAAGGTAAGAGGAAGCATGAGGACGATACCTCACGAAGATCAGATAAGAAACACCGAGGAAATAACGACCACAAGAAAGGGTCGGGATCTAAGAAGGATGGGCAACAATCGAGGGATAAGCCCAAATGCAAAACTTGTAAGAAGAACCATTTTGGGAGGCGTCGACTTGAGTCGAAATCCCAGTCTCACTTGAGACCCTGTGGGATTTGCAAATCTACGGATCATAAGACTTTGGAGTGTAAGAAGCTGAAGGATGCAACATGTTACGGTTGCAACGAAAAAGGGCACATTAAGTCTAATTGCCCAAAGAACACCAAGAAAAACCGAGGATGGGAAAAAGACCAATGCAAGGGTCTTCAAGATGGACGCTAAGGAAGCTATTCAGGATGACAACGTGATTACAGGTACTTTTCCCGTAAATGATGTTTTTGCTAGAGTATTGTTTGATTCTGGAGCAGATAAGTCTTTTGTGGATAATAAGTTTTGTGAATTGTTGAAATTACCTGTAAAAGCCTTAAGTGTGAAGTATGAGGTGGAATTAGCTGATGGAACCATAGAAACCGCCTCAACTGTTTTAGACGGATGTGTTATATCCATTAGGAACCACTCCTTTCCTTTGTCCTTACTTCCCTTTAAGCTAGCCGGCTTTGATATAGTCATAGGTATGGATTGGTTATCGCATAACCAAGCCCAGATTGTTTGCAACAGAAAGCAAATGGTAGTCAAAACTCCGTCTGGTGAGTCACTTACCATTCAGGGGGATACCCAACATGGGTTGCCTGAGCAAGTGTCTATGCTCAAGGCCTCCAGATGTCTGCAGAAGGGCTGTGTCATTTATATGGCACAAATTACTATAGACGAGCCAAAGCCTAGGATTGAAGACATCCCTGTCATTTCGGAATATCCTGAAGTTTTTCCCTAAGAACTACCTGGTTTACCACCAGATAGGCAAGTGGAATTCCGAATCGACATCATCCCTGGTGCAGCACCAGTAGCAAGAGCGCCTTATAGGTTGGCACCAACGGAGATGAAGGAGTTAAGGACGCAGTTAGATGATCTGCTAGCAAAAGGTTTCATTAGACCTAGTTCGTCTCCTTGGGGAGCGCCGATTTTGTTTGTCAAAAAGAAGGATGGATCGATGCGTCTGTGCATCGATTACCGTGAGCTTAATAAAGTCACTATCAAGAATAGGTATCCTTTGCCCAGGATCGACGATCTGTTCGATCAATTAAAAGGGGCGAGCTATTTCTCTAAGATCGATTTGAGGTCAGGCTATCATCAGTTGAAGGTCAAAGATGAAGATGTGCACAAAACTGCATTCAGGACTCGTTATGGTCATTACGAGTTCCTAGTGATGCCTTTTGGGCTCACTAATGCACCGGCCGCATTCATGGATCTCATGAATCGCGTATGCAAGCCTTATTTGGACAAATTTATCATCGTCTTCATTGACGACATCCTCATTTACTCAAAGAACTAGGCCGACCATGAGAAACATCTTCGCTGTATTCTCAAACTTCTACATCATGAGAAACTCTACGCCAAATTTTCGAAGTGCGAATTTTGGCTTCGAGAAGTCCAATTCCTTGGACACGTGGTAAGTGAGTGTGGTATCCAAGTGGATCCCGCTAAGGTAGAAGCAGTTATGAATTGGCAAGAGCCAAAGACGCCTACTGAGATTCGCAGTTTTCTAGGACTAGCAGGATACTATAGGCGATTTATCGAAAATTTCTCAAGGATTGCTGCGCCTCTAACTTCGTTGACACGTAAGAAGATTAAGTTTGATCGGGGCCCTAAGCAGCAGGAATCCTTTGACATTCTTAAGAAAAAGTTGAGCAATGCACCAGTGCTAACATTACCCGATGGTATACAAGAATTCGTGGTGTATTGTGATGCATCACACACTGGTATGGGCTGTGTACTCATGCAGAAAGGCAAGGTCATTGCCTACGCTTCACGACAGCTAAAAGTACACGAGAAGAACTACACCACCTATGACTTAGTGCTGGGTGCCGTTGTATTTGCATTAATGCTATGGAGGCATTATTTATATGGAACCAAGTGTGTGATCTATTCAGATCACAAGAGCCTGCAACACTTGTTCAATCAGAAGGACTTGAACATGAGGCAGCGACGCTGGATGGAAACTCTAAATGATTATGATTGTGAGATAAGATACCATCCAGGCAAGGCAAATGTAGTTGCTGATGCCTTAAGCAGAAAAGAAAGAGTGAAGCCGATAAGAATCAATGCCAAGCGCATTGAAATAAGGAATAGTTTGAACGAAAGGGTGTTAGCTGCACAGAAGGAAGCTGTGTTGGAAGCTAACTATCCTGAAGAAAAACTAGGAGTAACTGAGGAGCAGTTATCCTATGACAAAGACGGAATGCTAAGATTGAATGGACGAATATGGGTTCCAGTTTTTGGAGGACTTCGAGATGTTATCTGTCACACCCCAACCAATGGCGGAAACATCGGGATGAGACGAAGTGTGAAGATTGCTAAAGACATCATAACGCTATTTGTGACAATATTTAATAAACCGATTTCATTGCATAAAGTAATTGTCAACATTACAAGAAATTCAAATAACAATAAGTTCAAAAGAAATACATAACAACATAAGCAAAGTTGATACGACATATTAAACCTAAACGTCTATATGTGTATCTAGGCATCAACGCTACTTCTTTTCATAGCATCATCATCGTCAACCTGTAACATGTTTAAAATACAATTCAATGCAAAAGCAATGGCGAGTATACAAGTTTGATACGTACATAGCAAAAGATAAGTTTTAAACAATTCCTCATAGCAAGCATGTGATTCAAGATAAACAATAAATTTGGCATGTATCAACATATCAAACCAAAGAAACGCAACATGCTCATGACATTACCACGAGATAAGATGGCGGGTCGTTAATCCTATAGCGCTACATATGTCAAGGATTGGCTCGTACGGACACGAAAATGTATTACCCAAGTTTAAAGTATCAATCAATCACGTATACAAGCATGTTATAGGAATGTTCATGTGTTTAAGCAAAATGTTCATGTGTAAGTTTTGATAAGTAAACATGTTACACCCCAAAAAGTGGTAAACATAAAAAGGGGTTGCGAGTATACTCACGGTTCACAAGCTTTCCGACTTGAATCCCGCGAGTGAGTTGGTGGATGTATTAAGTTGGAGCACCTAGTCCTTCTACACGAGGAAACATAGGTGTGTGAGTTTGGCGTTTACGGAAGATTACGAATTTGGAGTTTTAACATAACATAAAGTAGGAAAATATGATACGAAAATAATCATCTTTAACTTAATAACCCTTGTATGACACTATGTAACCAATATGGTTAGAATGTTTTCATGGGTAATATGCCCATTAGAATCATACTTGGTGTTTTAGGTCTTAGATGATATTCTACTACTTTAACATATAAACACAAGTTCATTATTAAAGGTTCGAATGAATATATATAGTTTCTAGGTTATATATTACATATTATTTAGTCAAAGATTTCATGTAGGAGGTAGAAGATTAAGATCTTCATTTAGGCACCTCAAAGTGTCATAGAAGTCATACATGAGGTAGGTGATGCGTGGTTAAAAACCGGTGACCATAATCGTATAACTTGATGATTTTATGTACGTTTTAAGTTCGGATAGCCTACTTTTAATCAAAAATATGTTTTGTAGGTTTGAAAAATTTAAGGTGCCTTTTGGGAGCTTTACGAGTCATCGGGTCAAAGAACGGTGCACCAGAACGCGAAACGTCATCAACCGGGGATGAAAAATGACAAAGACCGGGTTAACCACGAAGATTGAATGTGTTGTAGGGAATGTTAATGGAGTTAACATGAATATATTGGAAGATATTATGATAGAGGGCTGAATTACGAGAACGTGGGCGAAAACGGCGAAGAAAACGGAGTTGAAACGAGAAAGTTATGATGAAAACAAAATTCCATGCTGAAGCCCACCGTAACCTACGGCTGGGAGGCGTAGGTTACGGCTCTGTCTGACGAAAAAAGTCAAAAATATAGTTCTTGCAGTATTTTGGTGGCTTGCTTTCACACATGCTGGCATTTGCATTTAATATCCAAACTAAAGAGTGTTGGCATTTATTAGTTGACTTGGTTGGAGCTTGGGAAGAACATAAATACTAGCATTATGCTTGTAGGAAGCGAACTAACATCTTCCTCTTCATTCTAACACCAAGTTATTACCACTAACTTGACACAACTTCATAATCCTTCTTCATGCAAAACTCTATTTCACCAACCTTCATCCATTACACCATTATCACTCACAACTCTAATCATCAACCATTCCTCCATTCCACAAGTCCAAGATGATCTCCATCAAGTTCCATTTATCCGGTGAACAAGCTCCGTCAACCATGAGTGGCTAATCACCTCGGTTTCACCCCGGTGTAGGTAGTTGTTTAATTTATGGTTTTGAATTGTTCTTGCTTCAATTTGTGACAATTTGTGTATGATTTTAGAAACCTTTGACAATAGCTTGCATTTGTTTCGTATTCATAAATTGTCGAGCGATGTTAAAAGTTATGACTTTATGAAATGGTTATGTGTAATATGCGTTGTCTTGGTTAGGATTTACTTGTGTTGATTACAAAGTGTATTCTTGTCCGTTCATTGAAACGTTGATAGTTATTAGCACCTAAGTCACGGTACACTAAATCCGTTAATTGTATGCATTTGAGTTGAAGTCTAAAACTTGTAGAAACCATAAGTTAGCAACTACCGAAACCGGGTGTGATTCCTTTACTTATTATTGTTTAGAAACCAAGTATTCACTACAATTGTTAATTAGGAATTGTTGTTTAAGTAAGTGCTTATATTTAATCAAAACGGAACTTTCACAACACTAGGCACCTAGCTCGGTTGGTTAGGCGCGCGAAAGGGTGTGGCCTAGACCCGTGCTCGAATCCGGGGATGGCCGATTTCACCATTTTTTGGTTAATTCCACCATTTTTATTATCAATACAAGTTAGACATCTTTCATCAAAAACAAAAATACAAGAAAATTTATTAGCAAGCTTCATAATTTGTGACAACCATTTTAGTTCTAGTGAATCCATTCGCAAACCACATACTCTTCGTGGATCGACCCCTTGCTACCACTAGCTATTTGTTAAGGGTAATTTGGGCATATAAATATTATCTTTGACCGGAGCGCGACACTTCGATCAAATTTTGGCGCCGTTGCCGGGGAGTGCGTGCGCTTTGTGTTTGGATTATTGTTTGAAATTCGTGATTATCTGTTTAAGTTGTTTAGTTTATTTTCTTTCCTTTATCTTGTATATTTGTGATTTTACTTCGGGTGGTCGAGCTTGTTTGTGCAGGAACATGTTTTGCAGGTACCATCTTTCAATATGAATTGGGTGGACGATGATCTGTGTGAGTGTTGCGGAAGCGGAGAGCATTATTTAGAAGATTGCTATGTTTTCCACGAAAAAGTTCAAGCCAACAAGGAACGGGAAGACTACCTCAGCGGATTGTTTGAATACAGGAGGGCGGATTATGAAGATTTCAGTGGTCCATCCTCATATTATCAATATGATAATCCACCACCACCACATTATCAAGACTATTACTATGAACCCAAATCATCATATTTTTCAAGTTACCGGGATGAGGAGTATGATGATTATTATAATGAATACCCTCAACCGATATACAAGAAGCCTCAAGATTCATTAAACTCTAAGCTCGACACGATCATGGACATGATGCTAGAAATGAAAAAGAAAGACGAGCTGAGAGACAGATCATTTGAGGCTTTGGTTAATCAGGTTGGTCAAATAACGGAGGAATTAGCCGAACTTAAATGAGACCAAGAGGTTTGGGCCAATGGTACAATAGTAGATGGTGATGTGGTGGAAGAGGTTATGAATCTTCCCGAGCAAGAAAATGAATGTTTGAACCGAGCGGAAGACATGACACCGCAAGACGAATCGGATCCGAAAGAAGCTCAAAGTCATATCTTTCCTTCTCCCATACTTATCACTCCAACCAACAAAGTTGGGAATGAAGGCCCGGGTATAAGGATTCGAAGGGTGGCATTGCAAGACATTGGCCAATTTGTTAAGAAACGACCCCAAAGTTGCTTAATACGTGTGCCGAGAAAAATAAAAAGAGAATGGATCCGGCATGCCAAATACCGAGCGTATGTAGGCAACTCGGTAGGAAAATGTGCACTTCGACCACCATGAGAGGTAAGTCGGTTAAATGAACGTTGTGGGTGTGTTCCCTATATAACCCTCACGAGACCTCTCGTCCTCCCAAGCTATTGGGGGGTTTAAAAGGAATTGTAACATTTTAGTTAGAATTGTGTATAGTTTTAAATTTTTGTGTATTTTAGATATTATCGTAATCGTTTCCTACTAACCTTATTTGATTATGTGAAGTCCGAACATCATAAACGACTCTTGAAGACATAAGGTATGTTTTAGATTTCGTTTTGTGCATTGAGGAAAATACACGTTTATTTTAGGGGGTGGTAGAATCGTTACGATTTTTCGTATTTTTAATTTTAAAATTTTAGCTAATAAATTTTTACAAAAGTTTTTTTATAATTTTTAGGAATTTTTTATGTATATAGTCCCTTTATTAAAAGTTCATATTTTTAAACATATTTTTCAAAAAAAAAAAAAAAAAATTTCGAAAAAAAAGGCCAGCCGTCGGAGACGGGCTTTAAAAACCAGCCGTCGGCACACAAAGCCCGTAGCCAGTAGCTTAAGCCGTCGGAAGATTTTGCTCAAACCACAAGCCGTCGGCGACGGGGCTTCTAGCCGTCGGTGACGGGCTTAAAAAAAAATTGTTTAAAAAAAAATAATAATAATAAAATCGTTTTTAATAAAAAATAATAATAATAATAATAATAAATTCGTTTTTATTAAAAAAAAAATTTCGTTTTTAATTAAAAAAAATAAATAAATAAAAATATTTCGTTAAAAAAATAAATAAATAAATAAAAATTTAATAAAAATTTTTTTTTTCGTTTTTATTAAAAAAAAAATTTCGTTTTTATTAAAAAAAAAAATTCGTTTTTATTAAAAAAAAAAAAAAATTTATTTGGTTAAAAAAAATATATCGTTTTTAATAAAAAAAATAAATAAAAAATGAAAAAAAAAAAATTTAAAATTCGTTTTTAATGAATTCGTTTAAAAAAAAATATATTTAAAAAAAAATTCAAAACCTATTTTAAAAATTCCCAATAACCTTCAAACCTTCAAAACTTCATAACTTCTTCAATTCTCAACCAAATCAGTTGATTCTTAAGCCTAAAGTGTGTAGTTTTTCGAGAGGAACAAAACCCTCATATCAGTTTCCATCAATTCTTGCTCGTTTGCAAGATTTCTAGTCGTGAATTTTAAGGGTTTTGAAGAGGTATGATATGTTTGTTTTTGTTTATGTTGGTTATTTTATTTGGTGTGCTTTATTTTTATTTCGTCTTTTATTTTTTCTTCCACATAGATAAAGGTGAAATAATGCATGACTTGGTAATATTTTCATAAAAATGGTAGAACTAGGTAACTAACAAATTTTGATGGTTGTGAGAAGCATGCTTCTACACAAGAGTTTGAATTTGTAGGTACATGAGATTCGTGAGACAACCGTTTTTATGAAGAGAAGAAGGACATATGGACATCAAACAACAAAATCAGGTGCATGCGTTTCCGTTTTACCTTGCTTGTTAGTGTGATAATAAGTGGATTGTTTGTTGAATGTTTGAAAGATGCGGTGAATTTGGGAGGATAGCCGTGTCACATCCCTTGTGCATTTTTAAAACTCTAGTTCTTACACATTGAGGACAATGTTGACCTCAAGTGTGGGGATGGGGGAGTAGTAAAAATTTTAGATTTTGACCCGTTCATTTAAATACTACACATTGAGGACAATGTTTACCTCAAGTGTGGGGATGGGGGAAAATTTCAAAAATTTTTCAAATGTTTCTTGTTTCAAAAGCAATAAGTCAACAAGGGATGGCACAACCCATTTGGTCTTTTGTCATGGTCAAGTTCAAACTAATAGCATTAAGGGTATCTAATGGGTGGTTATTTGGGAATAATTCGCCTAAGGAACTAGCATTTGGTGCATATCACATATCATACCCTTATAAGTGAGATTTTGGGCCATTTTCATACATCATATATACACATATTTCTTTGTTTGAGTGGACCATTAGTCATGTATTGTAGAACTTGCATCTTTTGATACGTTTGAGACCATAGACCGAATACAAGCACGAGAATGATTAAGGCATTAGGTGAACTTTTTCCTTTTTACACCATTTATATATCCTTACCCGAAATTTATCCCTTAGTTGCCAACTTTGAGCCTAAACCTTTCATTTGACCAACCATTTAGCCAACAACCATAAGCCTTTTTGTTTAAACCTGTGTGATGGAAATTCGATTATTTAGAAAAGTTTGTATAGTTGTATTTATTTGTATTGAAAAAAAAAATCAGAAAAAATCAGAAAAATGTTATGAAAAAGATGAGAAATTCATTGAGAAAAGAACAAAAATATGTGTTTCTAGTTGTTGAATAAAAGAAAAAAAAATCATTGCCTTATAGTTTATGTTTGTAGTTTATTTAAGTTGAAGTAGTTGTTTGTAATAAAAATCGAATTTTTCATCACTTTAGCCACTTAAAAATATCCTATTTCCTACCCTTAACCCTAGCCCCGTTACAACCCTTTCAAAGACCTTATGACTTGTGCTTAGTATTCGTGATCGATGGTGGAGAATGATTGAGTTGCAAGCATATGCGGGTATGTGTTCTAATCGGTTTTGAGTGATTAATTGTCGAATTGCTAATACACTACATATTAGCCAAATATTAAGCCGAGTGGAGAGAACATTGTGAGGGATATGTATGAATTGTTAGTTTTAAGGGCGAGTTAATCTTGGGTAACCATTTGTGTATGTGAAATCACATTACCATTAGATATTTCGAACTATAAAGAGTTTGAACTTTTGTATAACAATAGACCTTAACCTTTGTCTCGGGAATGGGATGTGTGTTCATTGTTTGACCCACGCGAAAGTGAAAAACAGATTTGCTTGAGGGCAAGCAAAAGACAAGTGTGGGGATGTGATGCGTGGTTAAAAACCGGTGACCATAATCGTATAACTTGATGATTTTATGTACGTTTTAAGTTCGGATAGCCTACTTTTAATCAAAAATATGTTTTGTAGGTTTGACAAATTTAAGGTGCCTTTTGGGAGCTTTACGAGTCATCGGGTCAAAGAACGGTGCACCAGAACGCGAAACGTCATCAACCGGGGATGAAAAATGACAAAGACCGGGTTAACCACGAAGATTGAATGTGTTTTAGGGAATGTTAATGGAGTTAACATGAATATATTGGAAGATATTATGATAGAGGGCTGAATTACGAGAACGTGGGCGAAAACGGCGAAGAAAACGGAGTTGAAACGAGAAAGTTATGATGAAAACAAAATTCCATGCTGAAGCCCACCGTAACCTACGGCTGGGAGGCGTAGGTTACGGCTCTGTCTGACGAAAAAAGTCAAAAATATAGTTCTTGCAGTATTTTGGTGGCTTGCTTTCACACATGCTGGCATTTGCATTTAATATCCAAACTAAAGAGTGTTGGCATTTATTAGTTGACTTGGTTGGAGCTTGGGAAGAACATAAATACTAGCATTATGCTTGTAGGAAGCGAACTAACATCTTCCTCTTCATTCTAACACCAAGTTATTACCACTAACTTGACACAACTTCATAATCCTTCTTCATGCAAAACTCTATTTCACCAACCTTCATCCATTACACCATTATCACTCACAACTCTAATCATCAACCATTCCTCCATTCCACAAGTCCAAGATGATCTCCATCAAGTTCCATTTATCCGGTGAACAAGCTCCGTCAACCATGAGTGGCTAATCACCTCGGTTTCACCCCGGTGTAGGTAGTTGTTTAATTTATGGTTTTGAATTGTTCTTGCTTCAATTTGTGACAATTTGTGTATGATTTTAGAAACCTTTGACAATAGCTTGCATTTGTTTCGTATTCATAAATTGTCGAGCGATGTTAAAAGTTATGACTTTATGAAATGGTTATGTGTAATATGCGTTGTCTTGGTTAGGATTTACTTGTGTTGATTACAAAGTGTATTCTTGTCCGTTCATTGAAACGTTGATAGTTATTAGCACCTAAGTCACGGTACACTAAATCCGTTAATTGTATGCATTTGAGTTGAAGTCTAAAACTTGTAGAAACCATAAGTTAGCAACTACCGAAACCGGGTGTGATTCCTTTACTTATTATTGTTTAGAAACCAAGTATTCACTACAATTGTTAATTAGGAATTGTTGTTTAAGTAAGTGCTTATATTTAATCAAAACGGAACTTTCACAACACTAGGCACCTAGCTCGGTTGGTTAGGCGCGCGAAAGGGTGTGGCCTAGACCCGTGCTCGAATCCGGGGATGGCCGATTTCACCATTTTTTGGTTAATTCCACCATTTTTATTATCAATACAAGTTAGACATCTTTCATCAAAAACAAAAATACAAGAAAATTTATTAGCAAGCTTCATAATTTGTGACAACCATTTTAGTTCTAGTGAATCCATTCGCAAACCACATACTCTTCGTGGATCGACCCCTTGCTACCACTAGCTATTTGTTAAGGGTAATTTGGGCATATAAATATTATCTTTGACCGGAGCGCGACACTTCGATCAAATTTTGGCGCCGTTGCCGGGGAGTGCGTGCGCTTTGTGTTTGGATTATTGTTTGAAATTCGTGATTATCTGTTTAAGTTGTTTAGTTTATTTTCTTTCCTTTATCTTGTATATTTGTGATTTTACTTCGGGTGGTCGAGCTTGTTTGTGCAGGAACATGTTTTGCAGGTACCATCTTTCAATATGAATTGGGTGGACGATGATCTGTGTGAGTGTTGCGGAAGCGGAGAGCATTATTTAGAAGATTGCTATGTTTTCCACGAAAAAGTTCAAGCCAACAAGGAACGGGAAGACTACCTCAGCGGATTGTTTGAATACAGGAGGGCGGATTATGAAGATTTCAGTGGTCCATCCTCATATTATCAATATGATAATCCACCACCACCACATTATCAAGACTATTACTATGAACCCAAATCATCATATTTTTCAAGTTACCGGGATGAGGAGTATGATGATTATTATAATGAATACCCTCAACCGATATACAAGAAGCCTCAAGATTCATTAAACTCTAAGCTCGACACGATCATGGACATGATGCTAGAAATGAAAAAGAAAGACGAGCTGAGAGACAGATCATTTGAGGCTTTGGTTAATCAGGTTGGTCAAATAACGGAGGAATTAGCCGAACTTAAATGAGACCAAGAGGTTTGGGCCAATGGTACAATAGTAGATGGTGATGTGGTGGAAGAGGTTATGAATCTTCCCGAGCAAGAAAATGAATGTTTGAACCGAGCGGAAGACATGACACCGCAAGACGAATCGGATCCGAAAGAAGCTCAAAGTCATATCTTTCCTTCTCCCATACTTATCACTCCAACCAACAAAGTTGGGAATGAAGGCCCGGGTATAAGGATTCGAAGGGTGGCATTGCAAGACATTGGCCAATTTGTTAAGAAACGACCCCAAAGTTGCTTAATACGTGTGCCGAGAAAAATAAAAAGAGAATGGATCCGGCATGCCAAATACCGAGCGTATGTAGGCAACTCGGTAGGAAAATGTGCACTTCGACCACCATGAGAGGTAAGTCGGTTAAATGAACGTTGTGGGTGTGTTCCCTATATAACCCTCACGAGACCTCTCGTCCTCCCAAGCTATTGGGGGGTTTAAAAGGAATTGTAACATTTTAGTTAGAATTGTGTATAGTTTTAAATTTTTGTGTATTTTAGATATTATCGTAATCGTTTCCTACTAACCTTATTTGATTATGTGAAGTCCGAACATCATAAACGACTCTTGAAGACATAAGGTATGTTTTAGATTTCGTTTTGTGCATTGAGGAAAATACACGTTTATTTTAGGGGGTGGTAGAATCGTTACGATTTTTCGTATTTTTAATTTTAAAATTTTAGCTAATAAATTTTTACAAAAGTTTTTTTATAATTTTTAGGAATTTTTTATGTATATAGTCCCTTTATTAAAAGTTCATATTTTTAAACATATTTTTCAAAAAAAAAAAAAAAAAATTCGAAAAAAAAGGCCAGCCGTCGGCGACGGGCTTCAAAGCCGTCGGCGACGGGCTTCAAAGCCGTCGGCGACGGGCTTTAAAAACCAGCCGTCGGCACACAAAGCCCGTAGCCAGTAGCTTAAGCCGTCGGAAGATTTTGCTCAAACCACAAGCCGTCGGCGACGGGGCTTCTAGCCGTCGGTGACGGGCTTAAAAAAAATTGTTTAAAAAAAAAATAATAATAATAAAATCGTTTTTAATAAAAAATAATAATAATAATAATAATAATAAATTCGTTTTTATTAAAAAAAAAAATTTCGTTTTTAATTAAAAAAAATAAATAAATAAAAATATTTCGTTAAAAAAATAAATAAATAAATAAAAATTTAATAAAATTTTTTTTTTTCGTTTTTATTAAAAAAAAAATTTCGTTTTTATTAAAAAAAAAAAAATTCGTTTTTATTAAAAAAAAAAAAATTTATTTGGTTAAAAAAAAATATCGTTTTTAATAAAAAAAATAAATAAAAAATGAAAAAAAAATTTAAAATTCGTTTTTAATGAATTCGTTTAAAAAAAAATATATGTAAAAAAAAAATTCAAAACCTATTTTAAAAATTCCCAATAACCTTCAAACCTTCAAAACTTCATAACTTCTTCAATTCTCAACCAAATCAGTTGATTCTTAAGCCTAAAGTGTGTAGTTTTTCGAGAGGAACAAAACCCTCATATCAGTTTCCATCAATTCTTGCTCGTTTGCAAGATTTCTAGTCGTGAATTTTAAGGGTTTTGAAGAGGTATGATATGTTTGTTTTTGTTTATGTTGGTTATTTTATTTGGTGTGCTTTATTTTTATTTCGTCTTTTATTTTTTCTTCCACATAGATAAAGGTGAAATAATGCATGACTTGGTAATATTTTCATAAAAATGGTAGAACTAGGTAACTAACAAATTTTGATGGTTGTGAGAAGCATGCTTCTACACAAGAGTTTGAATTTGTAGGTACATGAGATTCGTGAGACAACCGTTTTTATGAAGAGAAGAAGGACATATGGACATCAAACAACAAAATCAGGTGCATGCGTTTCCGTTTTACCTTGCTTGTTAGTGTGATAATAAGTGGATTGTTTGTTGAATGTTTGAAAGATGCGGTGAATTTGGGAGGATAGCCGTGTCACATCCCTTGTGCATTTTTAAAACTCTAGTTCTTACACATTGAGGACAATGTTTACCTCAAGTGTGGGGATGGGGGAGTAGTAAAAATTTTAGATTTTGACCCGTTCATTTAAATACTACACATTGAGGACAATGTTTACCTCAAGTGTGGGGATGGGGGAGTAGTAAAAATTTTAGATTTTGACCCGTTCATTTAAATACTACACATTGAGGACAATGTTTACCTCAAGTGTGGGGATGGGGGAAAATTTCAAAAATTTTTCAAATGTTTCTTGTTTCAAAAGCAATAAGTCAACAAGGGATGGCACAACCCATTTGGTCTTTTGTCATGGTCAAGTTCAAACTAATAGCATTAAGGGTATCTAACGGGTGGTTATTTGGGAATAATTCGCCTAAGGAACTAGCATTTGGTGCATATCACATATCATACCCTTATAAGTGAGATTTTGGGCCATTTTCATACATCATATATACACATATTTCTTTGTTTGAGTGGACCATTAGTCATGTATTGTAGAACTTGCATCTTTTGATACGTTTGAGACCATAGACCGAATACAAGCACGAGAATGATTAAGGCATTAGGTGAACTTTTTCCTTTTTACACCATTTATATATCCTTACCCGAAATTTATCCCTTAGTTGCCAACTTTGAGCCTAAACCTTTCATTTGACCAACCATTTAGCCAACAACCATAAGCCTTTTTGTTTAAACCTGTGTGATGGAAATTCGATTATTTAGCAAAGTTTGTATAGTTGTATTTATTTGTATTGAAAAAAAAAATCAGAAAAAATCAGAAAAATGTTATGAAAAAGATGAGAAATTCATTGAGAAAAGAACAAAAATATGTGTTTCTAGTTGTTGAATAAAAGAAAAAAAAAATCATTGCCTTATAGTTTATGTTTGTAGTTTATTTAAGTTGAAGTAGTTGTTTGTAATAAAAATCGAATTTTTCATCACTTTAGCCACTTAAAAATATCCTATTTCCTACCCTTAACCCTAGCCCCGTTACAACCCTTTCAAAGACCTTATGACTTGTGCTTAGTATTCGTGATCGATGGTGGAGAATGATTGAGTTGCAAGCATATGCGGGTATGTGTTCTAATCGGTTTTGAGTGATTAATTGTCGAATTGCTAATACACTACATATTAGCCAAATATTAAGCCGAGTGGAGAGAACATTGTGAGGGATATGTATGAATTGTTAGTTTTAAGGGCGAGTTAATCTTGGGTAACCATTTGTGTATGTGAAATCACATTACCATTAGATATTTCGAACTATAAAGAGTTTGAACTTTTGTATAACAATAGACCTTAACCTTTGTCTCGGGAATGGGATGTGTGTTCATTGTTTGACCCACGCAAAAGTGAAAAACAGATTTGCTTGAGGGCAAGCAAAAGACAAGTGTGGGGATGTGATGCGTGGTTAAAAACCGGTGACCATAATCGTATAACTTGATGATTTTATGTACGTTTTAAGTTCGGATAGCCTACTTTTAATCAAAAATATGTTTTGTAGGTTTGACAAATTTAAGGTGCCTTTTGGGAGCTTTACGAGTCATCGGGTCAAAGAACGGTGCACCAGAACGCGAAACGTCATCAACCGGGGATGAAAAATGACAAAGACCGGGTTAACCACGAAGATTGAATGTGTTTTAGGGAATGTTAATGGAGTTAACATGAATATATTGGAAGATATTATGATAGAGGGCTGAATTACGAGAACGTGGGCGAAAACGGCGAAGAAAACGGAGTTGAAACGAGAAAGTTATGATGAAAACAAAATTCCATGCTGAAGCCCACCGTAACCTACGGCTGGGAGGCGTAGGTTACGGCTCTGTCTGACGAAAAAAGTCAAAAATATAGTTCTTGCAGTATTTTGGTGGCTTGCTTTCACACATGCTGGCATTTGCATTTAATATCCAAACTAAAGAGTGTTGGCATTTATTAGTTGACTTGGTTGGAGCTTGGGAAGAACATAAATACTAGCATTATGCTTGTAGGAAGCGAACTAACATCTTCCTCTTCATTCTAACACCAAGTTATTACCACTAACTTGACACAACTTCATAATCCTTCTTCATGCAAAACTCTATTTCACCAACCTTCATCCATTACACCATTATCACTCACAACTCTAATCATCAACCATTCCTCCATTCCACAAGTCCAAGATGATCTCCATCAAGTTCCATTTATCCGGTGAACAAGCTCCGTCAACCATGAGTGGCTAATCACCTCGGTTTCACCCCGGTGTAGGTAGTTGTTTAATTTATGGTTTTGAATTGTTCTTGCTTCAATTTGTGACAATTTGTGTATGATTTTAGAAACCTTTGACAATAGCTTGCATTTGTTTCGTATTCATAAATTGTCGAGCGATGTTAAAAGTTATGACTTTATGAAATGGTTATGTGTAATATGCGTTGTCTTGGTTAGGATTTACTTGTGTTGATTACAAAGTGTATTCTTGTCCGTTCATTGAAACGTTGATAGTTATTAGCACCTAAGTCACGGTACACTAAATCCGTTAATTGTATGCATTTGAGTTGAAGTCTAAAACTTGTAGAAACCATAAGTTAGCAACTACCGAAACCGGGTGTGATTCCTTTACTTATTATTGTTTAGAAACCAAGTATTCACTACAATTGTTAATTAGGAATTGTTGTTTAAGTAAGTGCTTATATTTAATCAAAACGGAACTTTCACAACACTAGGCACCTAGCTCGGTTGGTTAGGCGCGCGAAAGGGTGTGGCCTAGACCCGTGCTCGAATCCGGGGATGGCCGATTTCACCATTTTTTGGTTAATTCCACCATTTTTATTATCAATACAAGTTAGACATCTTTCATCAAAAACAAAAATACAAGAAAATTTATTAGCAAGCTTCATAATTTGTGACAACCATTTTAGTTCTAGTGAATCCATTCGCAAACCACATACTCTTCGTGGATCGACCCCTTGCTACCACTAGCTATTTGTTAAGGGTAATTTGGGCATATAAATATTATCTTTGACCGGAGCGCGACACTTCGATCAAATTTTGGCGCCGTTGCCGGGGAGTGCGTGCGCTTTGTGTTTGGATTATTGTTTGAAATTCGTGATTATCTGTTTAAGTTGTTTAGTTTATTTTCTTTCCTTTATCTTGTATATTTGTGATTTTACTTCGGGTGGTCGAGCTTGTTTGTGCAGGAACATGTTTTGCAGGTACCATCTTTCAATATGAATTGGGTGGACGATGATCTGTGTGAGTGTTGCGGAAGCGGAGAGCATTATTTAGAAGATTGCTATGTTTTCCACGAAAAAGTTCAAGCCAACAAGGAACGGGAAGACTACCTCAGCGGATTGTTTGAATACAGGAGGGCGGATTATGAAGATTTCAGTGGTCCATCCTCATATTATCAATATGATAATCCACCACCACCACATTATCAAGACTATTACTATGAACCCAAATCATCATATTTTTCAAGTTACCGGGATGAGGAGTATGATGATTATTATAATGAATACCCTCAACCGATATACAAGAAGCCTCAAGATTCATTAAACTCTAAGCTCGACACGATCATGGACATGATGCTAGAAATGAAAAAGAAAGACGAGCTGAGAGACAGATCATTTGAGGCTTTGGTTAATCAGGTTGGTCAAATAACGGAGGAATTAGCCGAACTTAAATGAGACCAAGAGGTTTGGGCCAATGGTACAATAGTAGATGGTGATGTGGTGGAAGAGGTTATGAATCTTCCCGAGCAAGAAAATGAATGTTTGAACCGAGCGGAAGACATGACACCGCAAGACGAATCGGATCCGAAAGAAGCTCAAAGTCATATCTTTCCTTCTCCCATACTTATCACTCCAACCAACAAAGTTGGGAATGAAGGCCCGGGTATAAGGATTCGAAGGGTGGCATTGCAAGACATTGGCCAATTTGTTAAGAAACGACCCCAAAGTTGCTTAATACGTGTGCCGAGAAAAATAAAAAGAGAATGGATCCGGCATGCCAAATACCGAGCGTATGTAGGCAACTCGGTAGGAAAATGTGCACTTCGACCACCATGAGAGGTAAGTCGGTTAAATGAACGTTGTGGGTGTGTTCCCTATATAACCCTCACGAGACCTCTCGTCCTCCCAAGCTATTGGGGGGTTTAAAAGGAATTGTAACATTTTAGTTAGAATTGTGTATAGTTTTAAATTTTTGTGTATTTTAGATATTATCGTAATCGTTTCCTACTAACCTTATTTGATTATGTGAAGTCCGAACATCATAAACGACTCTTGAAGACATAAGGTATGTTTTAGATTTCGTTTTGTGCATTGAGGAAAATACACGTTTATTTTAGGGGGTGGTAGAATCGTTACGATTTTTCGTATTTTTAATTTTAAAATTTTAGCTAATAAATTTTTACAAAAGTTTTTTTATAATTTTTAGGAATTTTTTATGTATATAGTCCCTTTATTAAAAGTTCATATTTTTAAACATATTTTTCAAAAAAAAAAAAAAAAAATTCGAAAAAAAAGGCCAGCCGTCGGCGACGGGCTTCAAAGCCGTCGGCGACGGGCTTCAAAGCCGTCGGCGACGGGCTTCAAAGCCGTCGGCGACGGGCTTTAAAAACCAGCCGTCGGCACACAAAGCCCGTAGCCAGTAGCTTAAGCCGTCGGAAGATTTTGCTCAAACCACAAGCCGTCGGCGACGGGGCTTCTAGCCGTCGGTGACGGGCTTAAAAAAAATTGTTTAAAAAAAAAATAATAATAATAAAATCGTTTTTAATAAAAAATAATAATAATAATAATAATAAATTCGTTTTTATTAAAAAAAAAAATTTCGTTTTTAATTAAAAAAAATAAATAAATAAAAATATTTCGTTAAAAAAATAAAAAAATAAATAAAAATTTAATAAAATTTTTTTTTTTCGTTTTTATTAAAAAAAAAATTTCGTTTTTATTAAAAAAAAAAATTCGTTTTTATTAAAAAAAAAAAATTTATTTGGTTAAAAAAAAATATCGTTTTTAATAAAAAAAATAAATAAAAAATGAAAAAAAAATTTAAAATTCGTTTTTAATGAATTCGTTTAAAAAAAAATATATGTAAAAAAAAAATTCAAAACCTATTTTAAAAATTCCCAATAACCTTCAAACCTTCAAAACTTCATAACTTCTTCAATTCTCAACCAAATCAGTTGATTCTTAAGCCTAAAGTGTGTAGTTTTTCGAGAGGAACAAAACCCTCATATCAGTTTCCATCAATTCTTGCTCGTTTGCAAGATTTCTAGTCGTGAATTTTAAGGGTTTTGAAGAGGTATGATATGTTTGTTTTTGTTTATGTTGGTTATTTTATTTGGTGTGCTTTATTTTTATTTCGTCTTTTATTTTTTCTTCCACATAGATAAAGGTGAAATAATGCATGACTTGGTAATATTTTCATAAAAATGGTAGAACTAGGTAACTAACAAATTTTGATGGTTGTGAGAAGCATGCTTCTACACAAGAGTTTGAATTTGTAGGTACATGAGATTCGTGAGACAACCGTTTTTATGAAGAGAAGAAGGACATATGGACATCAAACAACAAAATCAGGTGCATGCGTTTCCGTTTTACCTTGCTTGTTAGTGTGATAATAAGTGGATTGTTTGTTGAATGTTTGAAAGATGCGGTGAATTTGGGAGGATAGCCGTGTCA
The DNA here is from genome assembly GCA_030545235.1 of Helianthus tuberosus. Taxonomy (NCBI): domain Eukaryota; kingdom Viridiplantae; phylum Streptophyta; class Magnoliopsida; order Asterales; family Asteraceae; genus Helianthus; species Helianthus tuberosus. The sequence continues at coordinate 181,448,202 of CM060411.1, forward strand.
CATCCCTTGTGCATTTTTAAAACTCTAGTTCTTACACATTGAGGACAATGTTTACCTCAAGTGTGGGGATGGGGGAGTAGTAAAAATTTTAGATTTTGACCCGTTCATTTAAATACTACACATTGAGGACAATGTTTACCTCAAGTGTGGGGATGGGGGAGTAGTAAAAATTTTAGATTTTGACCCGTTCATTTAAATACTACACATTGAGGACAATGTTTACCTCAAGTGTGGGGATGGGGGAAAATTTCAAAAATTTTTCAAATGTTTCTTGTTTCAAAAGCAATAAGTCAACAAGGGATGGCACAACCCATTTGGTCTTTTGTCATGGTCAAGTTCAAACTAATAGCATTAAGGGTATCTAACGGGTGGTTATTTGGGAATAATTCGCCTAAGGAACTAGCATTTGGTGCATATCACATATCATACCCTTATAAGTGAGATTTTGGGCCATTTTCATACATCATATATACACATATTTCTTTGTTTGAGTGGACCATTAGTCATGTATTGTAGAACTTGCATCTTTTGATACGTTTGAGACCATAGACCGAATACAAGCACGAGAATGATTAAGGCATTAGGTGAACTTTTTCCTTTTTACACCATTTATATATCCTTACCCGAAATTTATCCCTTAGTTGCCAACTTTGAGCCTAAACCTTTCATTTGACCAACCATTTAGCCAACAACCATAAGCCTTTTTGTTTAAACCTGTGTGATGGAAATTCGATTATTTAGCAAAGTTTGTATAGTTGTATTTATTTGTATTGAAAAAAAAAATCAGAAAAAATCAGAAAAATGTTATGAAAAAGATGAGAAATTCATTGAGAAAAGAACAAAAATATGTGTTTCTAGTTGTTGAATAAAAGAAAAAAAAAATCATTGCCTTATAGTTTATGTTTGTAGTTTATTTAAGTTGAAGTAGTTGTTTGTAATAAAAATCGAATTTTTCATCACTTTAGCCACTTAAAAATATCCTATTTCCTACCCTTAACCCTAGCCCCGTTACAACCCTTTCAAAGACCTTATGACTTGTGCTTAGTATTCGTGATCGATGGTGGAGAATGATTGAGTTGCAAGCATATGCGGGTATGTGTTCTAATCGGTTTTGAGTGATTAATTGTCGAATTGCTAATACACTACATATTAGCCAAATATTAAGCCGAGTGGAGAGAACATTGTGAGGGATATGTATGAATTGTTAGTTTTAAGGGCGAGTTAATCTTGGGTAACCATTTGTGTATGTGAAATCACATTACCATTAGATATTTCGAACTATAAAGAGTTTGAACTTTTGTATAACAATAGACCTTAACCTTTGTCTCGGGAATGGGATGTGTGTTCATTGTTTGACCCACGCAAAAGTGAAAAACAGATTTGCTTGAGGGCAAGCAAAAGACAAGTGTGGGGATGTGATGCGTGGTTAAAAACCGGTGACCATAATCGTATAACTTGATGATTTTATGTACGTTTTAAGTTCGGATAGCCTACTTTTAATCAAAAATATGTTTTGTAGGTTTGACAAATTTAAGGTGCCTTTTGGGAGCTTTACGAGTCATCGGGTCAAAGAACGGTGCACCAGAACGCGAAACGTCATCAACCGGGGATGAAAAATGACAAAGACCGGGTTAACCACGAAGATTGAATGTGTTTTAGGGAATGTTAATGGAGTTAACATGAATATATTGGAAGATATTATGATAGAGGGCTGAATTACGAGAACGTGGGCGAAAACGGCGAAGAAAACGGAGTTGAAACGAGAAAGTTATGATGAAAACAAAATTCCATGCTGAAGCCCACCGTAACCTACGGCTGGGAGGCGTAGGTTACGGCTCTGTCTGACGAAAAAAGTCAAAAATATAGTTCTTGCAGTATTTTGGTGGCTTGCTTTCACACATGCTGGCATTTGCATTTAATATCCAAACTAAAGAGTGTTGGCATTTATTAGTTGACTTGGTTGGAGCTTGGGAAGAACATAAATACTAGCATTATGCTTGTAGGAAGCGAACTAACATCTTCCTCTTCATTCTAACACCAAGTTATTACCACTAACTTGACACAACTTCATAATCCTTCTTCATGCAAAACTCTATTTCACCAACCTTCATCCATTACACCATTATCACTCACAACTCTAATCATCAACCATTCCTCCATTCCACAAGTCCAAGATGATCTCCATCAAGTTCCATTTATCCGGTGAACAAGCTCCGTCAACCATGAGTGGCTAATCACCTCGGTTTCACCCCGGTGTAGGTAGTTGTTTAATTTATGGTTTTGAATTGTTCTTGCTTCAATTTGTGACAATTTGTGTATGATTTTAGAAACCTTTGACAATAGCTTGCATTTGTTTCGTATTCATAAATTGTCGAGCGATGTTAAAAGTTATGACTTTATGAAATGGTTATGTGTAATATGCGTTGTCTTGGTTAGGATTTACTTGTGTTGATTACAAAGTGTATTCTTGTCCGTTCATTGAAACGTTGATAGTTATTAGCACCTAAGTCACGGTACACTAAATCCGTTAATTGTATGCATTTGAGTTGAAGTCTAAAACTTGTAGAAACCATAAGTTAGCAACTACCGAAACCGGGTGTGATTCCTTTACTTATTATTGTTTAGAAACCAAGTATTCACTACAATTGTTAATTAGGAATTGTTGTTTAAGTAAGTGCTTATATTTAATCAAAACGGAACTTTCACAACACTAGGCACCTAGCTCGGTTGGTTAGGCGCGCGAAAGGGTGTGGCCTAGACCCGTGCTCGAATCCGGGGACGGCCGATTTCACCATTTTTTGGTTAATTCCACCATTTTTATTATCAATACAAGTTAGACATCTTTCATCAAAAACAAAAATACACGAAAATTTATTAGCAAGCTTCATAATTTGTGACAACCATTTTAGTTCTAGTGAATCCATTCGCAAACCACATACTCTTCGTGGATCGACCCCTTGCTACCACTAGCTATTTGTTAAGGGTAATTTGGGCATATAAATATTATCTTTGACCGGAGCGCGACACTTCGATCAGTAGGAAGAACAAGCTCCCATTTAGGTACCTCGAGTTATTTATTATCATATATGTCATGTAGGAGGTAGGAAGAACAAGCTCCCATTTAGGTACCTCGAGTTATTTATTATCATATATGTCATGTAGGAGGTAGGAAGGCGAACCTTCCATTTAGGAACCTCATGGATATGTACAAGAAATAATACAACTAATCTAAGCAAAACATCAAGTGATGTGTGGACTTGTTATGTTGGTTAGCCTATGCTATCCAAGTAATCACACTATCTTCAAGTTCAAGACTTGGCATCACTTGCAAGCTATTAGCTTGTTTAAAACAGAAAGTTTAGAGTGTTTAGACACTCCTATCAAGTGTAAATCAATCTTGGTTTAACTTCATTAGTCATATTATGGACTAGAAGCATGAGAACACAAGCTTGCTTTGTAGTTTAAGAAAGTTGAAACAAAACAGAAAGTTCTTGGACCATTTCAGGGCAATTCCAGGTCTGATTTCTCCAAGGAGAAGTCAAGGAATCAAACCCCATGGATATTTATAGGGAAGAAGAATCAAGTGATTTGGTTGAGAAATGAGCAAGTTATACCCTTTTTAGTGTGAGGGTATGAATCTGCCCGAAAATGCAGCTTTGCAAGAGATTAGAGAGTGAATTTGTGAGGTTTAGAGAGTGGTGAAAGTGTCCAAGTGCTTGGGGAGCATTTGGTATTTATAGGGAAGTGATTAGGGTTGTTTTGGAGGGATAATTGGTGTTAAACTCGGTCAAAACAAAGGAATCCCGCTCAAAAATTGCATCTGTTCGCGAACTGCACAACATTCTGCAGACCTGAAGGTAATGCGGCCCGCATTAACTTACCCATATCCTAAAGCGGGCCGCCCGGGCTTGGCTTAAGTTTCGGAAGTTTACACTTTAGCCCCTGAAGTTGTTATTTTGATGTTTTTGGGACTTTTAAGGACTAAAATTGCCATAAAAGCATATTTTGAGGTACATTTGAGTATGGGAAGTATAACTAAGTATAATTATACGTATGAAGGCTGTATTCAAGTATCGTTTATGATCGAAACACGTTTCATGCATAAGTTTCATGTATTTACAAGTTTAGCGCATAGTTTCCAAGAATTACGAATAAGCATCAATTGTTCCACGAAGTTGAATGTTTGAGCATGTATAAAGTATGTGTAACATGTAATTAACAAAATACGAGTTTCATTCATGATCCAAGTCTCGGATTTTACAACGGTTACAAAGAAAGAACGATTACAAGAATACAAAGTTTCCAAAATAGAAAATACGAACAACACTTGCAATAAAAAGGAAGGTGCAAATAAGCCGGGCGTTACATTATCCTCCAGGAAGCCCACAGTTCCAAATATTCTGTTCATCCTGGAGCTGATAAGATGTACCAGGATCTAAAGGCAAACTACTGGTGGATTGGTTTGAAAAAGTCTGTAGCTGCTTATGTATCTAAATGTTTGACTTGTGCGCAAGTCAAAGCGGAACACCAGAAGCCGTCAGGTTTGTTACAACAACCTGAACTTCCCACATGGAAGTGGGAGATGGTGACAATGGATTTCATCACTAAGTTGCCAAAGACAAGGAAGGGAAACGATACTATATGGGTCATAGTAGATAGGCTGACCAAGTCAGCACATTTTCTTCCCATTAAGGAAACTTACAGCTCTGATATGTTAGCTCAATTGTATGTAGATAAGATTGTAGCTCTACATGGAGTACCAGTGTCAATTATCTCTGATAGAGATACAAGGTACACCTCTCATTTTTGGAAAAGTTTCCAACAGTCTTTGGGCACGCGCTTAAATTTTAGTACGGCTTACCATCCACAGACAGACGGACAGAGTGAGCGTACCATCCAAACGCTGGAAGACATGCTTCGAGCATGTGTGATTGATTTAGGTGGCAGTTGGGATAACCACCTACCATTGATCTAGTTCTCCTATAATAATAGCTACCATACTAGTATTAAGGCTGCGCCTTTTGAGGCATTATATGGTAGAAAATGCAGAACACCCATTTGTTGGGCGGAAGTAGAAGAAGTTCAATTATCAGGACCAGATTTGGTCTTTGAAACAACGGACAAGATTGTCCAGATTCGCGATCGCCTGAATGCTGCTAGGGATAGGCAGAAAAGTTATGCGGATCCAAAGCGTAAGTCTTTTCACTTCGAAGTAGGTGACAAGGTATTGCTTAAAGTATCACCCTGGAAGGGGGTGATGCGATTTGGTAAGAAAGGCAAGCTAAGCCCGAGATACATAGGACCTTTCGAGGTTATTGAACGTGTCGGGTCAGTTGCTTATAAGTTAAACTTGCCTGAAAAGCTCAGTGCTATACATAATGTTTTTCACATCTGTAATCTGAAGAAGTGTTTCGCTGATGAATCACTGGTCATACCACATACGGATGTACATATAGATGAAAGCTTGAAATTTGTGGAGAAACGATTGTCGATTGAGGATCGACAGGTGAAGAAGCTTCGAAGGAAGCATGTGCATATTGTAAAGGTTAAATGGGATGCCCGTAGAGGTCCCGAATACACATGGGAGGTAGAATCCACGATGAAAGAAAAATACCCTCACTTGTTTCAGTAAATCTCGAGGTTGAGATTTCTTTTAAGGGGGTGAGGATGTAACACCTCGAAAATTTACGTCCAATAAGGTATTGACACGTGTCATAGGCTTTGAATATGTGAAAAAGTACTTTAGAGGGACTAAAGTTGACAAACAGTGAAACTATGTGAATATAAGGGTCCAAAGTGTCAACAATGGATAAATAGGCCCTACAATAACCCTACATGGTGTTTATAATCTTAAACGATTAAATCATGGATCATACAAAGCGGAAAAATGAAAGAAAGTGAGGCATTACAAACTACAGGGGCTAAATGTGTCAACATGTTGAAAGTAAACCTCTGAGTGACCTTTTGGCAAACTCGAAGCTTTGTAATGGTAAAATATACTCACTATAATATGTGGTAAAAATTTCATAAAGTTTCGTTATCGTATGAGAAAGTTATGATCAAAACCGTGCACAAAGGGTTAAATGCGTTAACGTTGAAATTCGTGACTTTTCGGGTAAGCACAAAGTTAATCAAGGACTTTACCATGTTTATAAATGTCCTAAGGTCCTTAAAAATCAGATTTGAGGGTCAAGAGTGCAAGATAAATAGCCAAAACCACGTTTCAAAGGACCAAGGACCAAAATGTAAAACAATGGAAACTTGTTAACCTGGTCACCACTTGTACGCGGCCCGCGTAAGGCCTCTCGCGGCCCGCCTACAAGCTGCCAGCGACAAACAGCAAACAGATGTCAGTTGCAGGCCTGTTTTCGATGGTTAACAGCTGTTGTTCGATACCTGGGGCTCTCCAATGGATTTACATGCATATAGGGGCACTTGGACAGATCTTATAACATATGTAGACCCTTGTGGAAGCATCAAATGAGATCAAAGTTGTTATAAATGGAACTTAAAGTGTAGCAACCTTGTTCTTGCATTTACAAAAATTCACAAGTCCACTTCTGGAGCTTCTCTGATCAACCTCAGGCTTTCTAGAGATCTCTAAGCATAAGTAGGACTCTTGTAAGTATTCCTAACCCTCTCTAATTCGTTCTAGCTTAGTTAATTAATCAAAAGTCAAACCATCGTAATTTAAGTTTGACTTTGAGATTAAACGAAATTTGCTCAGTCATTTCTCGAATTGAAAGTACCTACAAGTAGGTATTTATGTGGGTAACAAACCCTTAAAAGGGTATTTTCAGATTCCCACTCTAACTATGCTAATTGTCGAGTCAAAGCATACTTTAAAAAGTCAACAGAATGATTATTTGCAAGTTTAAGCATAATTAGCAATGTAGGGTACATGCAACTTGTTTGATCATTAAAATAACATGGTAATTAATGTAAGAACATGTCTCAACATGTTCAACTCGACAATTTTCAGTTTAAACCCGGATCGGACCCGAAAGTCGCATAATTTGACTTTTGCTTTGACTATCAGTTCTGATCCGTTCATGCATGTTTGAGATCTGGCTTAGAGCTTATTTTGGACCAAGTTTCATATAAGTATAACTCTCTGAGATTTTACAACTTGGTTCAATACTTATCCGATTCATATGCATGTTTCCGATTTATGCTTAAATGTTGACTATTATGCCCTTTTGACTATAAAACGTGATTTTTGAAAAAGTGAAAGAGTAGAAACATTTGTTACTGATTTATAAACTTGCACCTAAAATTTGATATCAGTTTGAGGTCTAGATTAAGAGTTATGCTCATTAGCGTAATTTGAAAGCTTTATGTTAAGTAAACGGCGTAATTAGCGAATAGCCTATTTAAACCCACTTTTTGATATCAAACTTTTTACCCACTGATGTAATATAATATTTTGGGATTTTTGAAGATTTTTATTTAATTTTTGGCTGAGCATAACATAGGTCTCTAAGTTTAATTCGGTTAATACCGATTTTGCCCTTTTTAGCCATAAAATGAGTTTTACAAATCCTTTTGACCCCAAACCTTTTTCTACTGATTTCATTTGTTAAATAAAATATTTTGAGCCTTCTAGAATTATAAAAATATCAGCCTTCTTTTAAAAACCCGGAAATGGCTCCAAATCGCCTTTTAAGCGTTTTTAACGCATAGTATGTGCTATAACCATATTAAATATATAAGGTTTATACCTACTGATGTTTTTAGTATATTTTGAGATAATAACAGTAAGTAAAATTTTTTGAACTCAGGTTTCCAGTTTTGATCTTTTTAGCCCTTGTGAAATTACCAAAATACCCCTAGGGAGCATAGTTTGGTTTTAAATGATAAATTTCACATATGGGTCATACCCATCTGTTATAACATGTTAAATTAAGTATATTTACTGTATAAACCAGACCTGTAACTCAGATTTCTAATTTAACTCTTTTATAAACTTTTAAATGACCAATATGCCCTTATGAGGCATAATTTGTGTTTAAATTCGTTTGGGGCATAATAGAAGATATCTTACTGATATTATAACATAATTAAGGCATATTAAATCAGGGAACTTGTATATGACTCTTATGGTTACCCGTAACGCCCTTTTCGCGTCCGGTTCGGTTTATGTAACTAGTTTGCATAAATTGACCGAAACGGGTCAAACATTATCATTTTTGTCTCAAAATTCAGAATGTGTTTAGTATACCCATATTATACAAGTCTTCAAACTTTTCGGGTCTAAATCACATTCTATCCGGTCTTCGCTTAATCGTGCGTTTGAACCGTATCGTCCTTAAAACTAACCGGTCTAAGCTTAGGCTTAAATAAAGACCCGTTAGAAATCTAATAGGTTATTATAAACCTTTGTTCCAGAATAGAAGAACCAGTAAAAGCTACCTTCACTCGCTAATTGTGATTTATACTAACAAAGGTAAATACTTTTAACTTATTTTCCCTATACGGGCTTGGGGTACGGTATATAATATACCGCTTGGTCCGGCATTGAATTCTTTAATCGAATAGAGGTTAAATTTATTGATATGCTATGTTTTGAATGTGTTTTGTTTGCTTAAAGCCTTTGGGGGGTTAATGACCATGTCCCGGATATCCTTGGCATCATCTTACGAGATGGCCACGACCTGAGCACGGGGTGTAGGCGTACACCTGTCAGTGTATAACTCATTAATGTGGTGTGTCTATTAATCTTTAACCCGGTCTACGGATCGGGCTACTGAACGCATAAGTAACATGTAATTCCCTTACGAGATTATATTACATAATTATCCCAAGTTATAAAATGTTTTGTGCCACATGCATTCAAATCAATTTTCAACCCTTTTCAAAATGAGTCAGTTAAATTGTATTTACCAGTTTAAACTGACGTATTTTTCCCAAAAGGTTAAGTGCAGGTACTACTCGTACTAGGCTGGCTGTCTTCTAGAGCGTCCACAATAAGCCTCGCAAGCTTGGATGACAATATCTTATTTTATTTTGATCCGCCTGTGGATCCGTTTCAACTTTTTTATGATATTTAATATTACACTTTATTAAAGTTGAAATGAATCTATCTTTGCTTCCGCTGTGCATTTATATATATATTGTGTTGTTTGTCTATAATGATACCAACTACGTCACGATACTCCCCACCGGGCCCACCGGTGACACTTGGAAAATAGGGGTGTGACAGTTATTTTCCCTATACGGGCTTGGGGTACGGTATATAATATACCGCTTGGTCCGGAATTGAATTCTTTAATCTAATAGAGGTTAAATTTATTGATATGCTATGTTTTGAATGTGTTTTGTTTGCTTAAAGCCTTTGGGGGGTTAATGACTATGTCCCGGATATCCTTGGCATCATCTTACGAGATGGCCACGACCTGAGCACGGGGTGTAGGCGTACACCTGTCAATGTATAACTCATTAATGTGGTGTGTCTATTAATCTTTAACCCGGTCTACGGATCGGGCTACTGAACGCATAAGTAACATGTAATTCCCTTACGAGATTATATTACATAATTATCCCAAGTTATAAAATGTTTTGTGCCACGTGCATTCAAATCAATTTTCAACCCTTTTCAAAATGAGTCAGTTAAATTGTATTTACCAGTGTAAACTGACGTATTTTTCCCAAAAGGTTAAGTGCAGGTACTACTCGTACTAGGCTGGCTGTGTTCTAGAGCGTCCACAATAAGTCTCGCAAGCTTGGATGACAATAAAGCTGTTGAACAATATCTTATTTTATTTTGATCCGCCTGTGGATCCGTTTCAACTTTTTTGTGATATTTAATATTACACTTTATTAAAGTTGAAATGAATCTATCTTTGCTTCCGCTGTGCATTTATATATATTGTGTTGTTTGTCTATAATGATACCAACTACGTCACGATACTCCCCACCGGGCCCACCGGTGACACGTGGAAAATAGGGGTGTGACAAGTACAAATCCAGGGAGTAAATTGTCATTTTTGAAACTATATAAATACAAGGGTTAAAGTGCAATTATTTCAAACTACAAGTTTAGGGTTCTTTTTGTAATTTTTGAAACATATTTTATAAAAGAAATAAAAAACAATAAATTGTTTTAAAAAGTCTAGGGTTCAAATGGTCATTTTCTTAAACTTAAACAGTAGGGACCAAAACTGTTATTTTTAAACTTATATAAACTGAAAACCCTAACTGTGTTAGTTCTTTTATAAAGGTTTTCTTCTTTAAACATTAACTCAGTTAGCATACTTAACTGAACAGTACAGGGACTATTTGTGTCAATTTTTGAAACTTCAGGGACCAAAGTGTAAATATTCAAAAATCGCACAAAAAGGGGGGTCTTCTTTAAAGAACCGGCCCTTGTGGGATTCGAACTCGTGACCTCTCGTTTAAAACGGCAACGCCTTAACCAGTTTATCCTCCTACTAGGAGCTGTTAGGATATGAAATTTAATTCCTTTTATACACTATTTAGGATTAATAATATTTAATTAATTGTAATTTAAAAAAAAAGGGTTTAAAACCCAATCGAACCAGAACACCCGCTGTACAACACCAACGTATTAACCAGTTTATCCTCCCATTGGGAGCTGATAAACTTCTAGATTATATTGATTATATACACTCGATAGAAATTAAATATATTATTTCAAACATGAATCAATCACACTGATGACTGATTTCGATCCAATTCGGATTGTTTAATACCTTTTGATCTGTCCAGAACATCTGCAACCCATACCCAACCCAATTGAACATTTAATCGACACACATTAGTGCCAAATTGCTGTAAAATCGAACTTTTTATTTAAAAATTAAAACAGATCGAAACCATTAAGAATTGTTGGATCTGAGATCAAATTGAGCTGGTATTTAAGTCCCTCAGACTCCCACGAACCTCTTACACCCTTCACAATCCACCAACACTTCGTATTTCGTCGAAACTCTGCAACTTCGTCGGAAGTTTCTATCGCCGGAATCAGTCGAACTGTCGATCCAGACGATACCGGTCAGTTCAATCTTTGCCAATTTATTTTTTTTTGGTTATACAATGTTTTCTGATGTTCAATTTAGCTTAAAACTTGAGTTTGATCGATAATTATAAGGTTTGATTTCGGGTTTGACTCGGTCTGAACAATTGTGGAAGATGACCAATTTCCATTTCTGTATTTATTTTATTTAAACTAAACTTAAACATAACCACCAGGCTTGGCCCAGTGGTTGTGTCTGTTTGTTTGCAACCGGTTGACCCGGGTTCGAAACCGGGGACAACCAAATCTTTTTATTCTTTTTATTTTTAATACTTTTAACATTTCAATAATTTTTATAATATTATTAGACACTGTTACTTTTATTTAAAATATAAAGTTAGTCAATTTATTTATAAAACTAATTTTTATAATATTAAAACAGTTTATTATTAAATAATTCATAATAAATCAATTTTCAGGAAATAAATACTGCAATTTTTATGTTAATTATTTTAAATGATGAACTTTACAAAAATAATGATCTTACTGATATTTTATACAGTTTTGATATTTATATAATTAAATCAGTTTTATTACTTATAAATATAGTTTAATTTAATGCATTTAAATTATATAGCTATATAAATTTTATCCAAAATTGTTTTTATGACAAAATAGACATATTACTGAGTTTATATAAATTTAGAATCTGAATTTTTATTATATTAAATTATTTAGATAATTAATTTTATATAAACATATTTATTGTTATTTTAACCACTTCAATTCATTTTATTTATTTAAAATGATTCCAAGGCCATAATAATTATTTTAAATAAGTGATATTCAAGTTCAATAATTAAAAATGTTATTTTTAATTATTCAGATTTAATATAATCATTTTGATAATTAGTTATATAATTATCATATTTATCCCTTTAAACTATATAATTATCATTTATCAAATAAATATATATTTTTGAGCATCTAAATTAATTTATAATTTTTATAAATTAATAAATATCACTTGTAAAATATTTTGGTTATAATCAATTATTTAACTATGTTATTTAATTATACTAGTTAATTATATTTGATTTATTATTACAAATGTTTATATTAAATCAATTGTATAATTTTGCAATTTATGTTAGATGAATATTTTCTTATAAATAATTCCTTTATATCATACTCATTTTTCGAGTTCTCTATTAGGTTATCCAAACCACATAATCACCGTTTATCCAAACCCTATTAAATTCTATAGATTTAGGATTTCCGTTCAAAAACAATTAAACGCTTTTATTGTTACAAATTCTATATTGTTGCATGTTCAATCTATTAGAGTGACGTGGAAATCTTGTTCCCCAAAACTCTTACAATTACATACGTGTTTGGACTTACCCGCAATCAAGGTGAGTTCATAGTCCCTTTTTACAATTATTTTTGGGATGAAACATATGATACGATGTGATACAAACTTATTTGCTATTTGTGGTTTCCCCTATTGTCCTTGAATTTGCTTAATACTTGTTGTTGCTTTAACGCGTTTACGTTCATTAACTTGCAAAAGCCCAACGGTTATATTATAGCGCTATAGGTGTGACGCACCATCTCACTTCCAGCGAAACTATTTGTTGCAATTGTTGTTGTTGATACTCATGTGAAACTTTTTGGAAGTGTGGTGATAGACCCGTGTTACGTCATAACGAATGTTTGAATGTACCACCAAGTGACTACTTGTATTACTCTTTTGCTTAAAGACATATCACATGCCATAGTGTTAAACCATTTTCATATCACATTGTTATTTTTGCCTATCAAAACCTATGAATTCACTCAACCGTTTGTTGACCCAATATTTTTCTAACATATGTTTCAGGTGACAATGTTTGATGCTATTTTCATAATCTGCCAAAATGAGTAATCCTCCCCTCCAAATCATGAACCAAACGGATAAGGAAATCAACCTGCTGCTCGAGTGTCAGCACTCGAGCAGGTAACTCTACCGGTGGCATCTGTGGTGGTAGTGGGGGTAATGGTGGTGACCCTAGTGGTGGTGGTGGTGGAGAAAGGGGTTTTCACTTTAGCACACCCCAACACTCCAGTGGCAGTCACTATCCGTCACTGCACGAAGACCCACAAATGGATAGGCCTTCAAACCCAGTTTCAGAGGTGAATTATGCACCAGTTGCACCACCACCGCCACCATTGGGTTATGATAACCCGATTCCTACCTACGCCGGTTCAACGACGTACAATCCATTTGAGCAGCCAGCTCACACTCACTACAACTATGCTGAAGCCGACCCATACCTCGTAGCGGCAAACTACAACGTCCTTCATCCTGAAGGACCATATGGAGCCCCTTGGGGAGTGGGATATCCAACACATGGGTATCAAATACCTACTCGACCTCCGATTCGACAGCAGTCGCAGCCACCACGGTTTTCCTCACCGGAACAGGAGGAAATCCTCCAAAGACTAAGTCGGGTGGAACATGAATTTCGAGAAGAGCGTAGGAACAACCGAGGATTTCTCAAGGGCGTAGCAAGCTTGTTAAAAGGAAAGAAGAAGAGTGATCATTGAATCCCTATATGTATTGTTGTATTTACTTATTTCAATCAAGTCCCTGCGTGGACATTTATCTATGTACTTAGTCCCTGCGTGGACATTTATCTTTCTTTAGTCCCTGCGTGGACATCTATTTTAGTAATCAGTCCCTGCGAGGACTTGTATGTACAGTTTAGCCCCTGCGTGGACAAGTTGTTTCTGTTAAAAGTCCCGTTTAGGGCAATGTGTGCTCTTTTTCATGTTAATGGAATGTTAAATTTAAAAATTTCATTTTTGTTATTATATGCAAAAATATGTCATACATGAAATAAATAAATCAAAAATCATTCCTTTAAAAAAAAAATAATAATCTGCCTATTTAAATATTAAATAAGAATCTTAAAGGTATAACCTAGCCTGCATGTCATTATAAGACTTGGCCAAGATGGTAAGACCTGTTTAAAAAGATTCAAATCCTTGTTAACATCTGAAAACATGTTAACACTCCTGGCAGACGTGATTCGTTAAAATCACACACGTCATTCTTATAATAGGAATTCTTCAAAAGATTCCTATCCTAAACTGATGATCTATAAATCATAAGTTTAAATCATCAATTAAGATGATCACATATTAAACATCTATTAGTGATGTAATGTCTACGGGCCATAATAACTGTCAAATAAGACAAAAGACAGTAGTAGTCTACGACTCAGGAAAGGTAAAGAACTATGTTCAAACCTTAATGCCTTGATTCCCTGAAATCATGGCTTATAAAAAAAATGTCCTTGTGACTAGGTCTTTTGTGCCACTAATAATACTGTTATTGCTTTATAATAAGGATAAATTTTAATCCTAAATAAATATGATTAACGAATTGACCAAATATGGTCTATGTTTACCATGGTTAATGAATTGCCATAAAAGACAATTCCATGATAAACTCACAAATAAATTATTGCCAATATCTTATGTAACAGTTCAAACTACATGGCTGACTCGGATGAGATCAACAGTCACCCAAGGGAGAATCATGATAATACCCAAATTAACATAGCGGGTGCAGAGCTCCAAGCATTAATCGACAATGCTGTTACAAAAGCCTTGGATAGGCAGTATAGTGAGTCGAGCGGTACTCGAAGCAGAACCCAATCAGTACCCCATTCCAAGCCTAAGACTTACTTAGAGGCTCACAGCAAGCCACCCTCCAAGAAAGAAGAGCCAAAGAAAGACGAGGACGATCATCACTCTTCAAATCAGCAAAGTGTCCCATCAAAGAAGATCGAGCTTAAGCAAGAACCGCGTGGTAAGTCATGCACATATAAGTATTTTGTCTCATGCAAACCGAGAGACTTTACTGGGGAAAAAGGAGCTGTCGACTGCATGACGTGGTTAGACGAAATGGACACTGTGGTTGATATCAGCGGGTGCGCTGACAAGGATGTGGTGAAGTTCGTGTCTCAGTCATTCAAGGGCGAGGCATTAGTTTGGTGGAGGTCATTAATCCAAGCTACCGGAAAAATCCCACTGTACAATATGTCATGGGATCAGTTTATGACTTTGATTAAGGAAAACTACTGCCCTCAGCATGAGGTCGAAAAGATTGAATCTGATTTCTTGTCATTGGTTATGAAGAACCTGGACTGTCAAGCCTACCTTACCAGCTTCAATACTATGTCAAGGTTGGTTCCTTACCTTGTGACACCGGAACCCAAGAGGATAGCTCGATTCATCGGGGGTTTAGCCCCAGAGATTAAGGCCAGTGTGAAAGCCTCTAGACCAGCTACCTTCCGGTCTGCAGCTGATATAGCATTATCTCTTACTCTGGACGCGGTCAGGTAGAGATCGCTGAGGAACACTGATGCTGAGAAAAAGAAGCGTGAGGATGATAACTCACGGAGATCGGATAAGAGACATAGGGGAAACAATGACCACAAGAAGGGTTCTGGATCTAAGAAAGATGGTCAGCAGTCGGGTGATAAACCCAAATGTAAAATCTGCAAGAAACCTCACTTCGGGAAGTGCAGATATGAATCGAAATCCCAGTCACAGCCAAGGGCATGTGGGATTTGCAAGTCTTCTGAGCACAAGACCTTAGACTACAAGAAAATCAAGGATGCTACGTGCTACAGCTGCAATGAAAAGGGGCATATCAAGTCCAACTGCCCAAAATATGCCAAGAAACTAGAAGAAGGTAAAAAGACCAACGCTAGGGTCTTCAAAATGGATGCTAAGGAGGCAGTGCAGGATGATAACGTGATAACAGGTACCTTTCTTATAAATGATGTTTACGCAAGAGTGCTATTCGATTCAGGAGCTGATAAGTCATTTGTAGATAATAAATTTTGTAAGTTGCTGAATTTACCTGTTAAAACCCTAAGTGTGAAATATGAGGTGGAATTAGCTGATGGTACCTTAGAAACCGCCTCAACCGTGTTAGATGGATGTTTTATATCCATTAGGAACCACTCTTTTTCGTTATCCTTACTTCCTTTGAAGTTAGCTGGCTTCGATGTAGTAATAGGCATGGATTGGTTGTCTCGCAACCAAGCCCAGATCGTTTGCGCTATGAAGCAAGTAGTTATCAAAACTCCTCATGGAGAGTCTTTGACAATCCAAGGAGATACTAAGTACGGAATGCCTGAGCAAGTGTCCATGCTCAAGGCATCAAGGTGTTTGGCGAAGGGTTGTGTTATCTACATGGCGCAAGTAACTATTGATGAACCAAAACCTAAGATCGAAGACATACCTATTATCTCAGAATATCCAGATGTATTCCATGAAGAACTATCTGGTTTGCCCCCAGATAGGCAAGTGGAGTTCAAGATCGATATCATTCCTGGTGCGGCACCAGTTGCAAGAGCACCTTACCACTTGGCACCGACTGAGATGAAGGAATTGAGAACTCAGTTGGATGATTTGCTAGCCAAAGGATTTATTAGACCTAGCTCATCTCCTTGGGGAGCACCAATCCTATTTGTGAAGAAAAAGGATGGCTCGATGCTCATGTGCATCGATTATCGAGAACTTAACAAGGTTACTATTAAGAATCGGTATCCATTTCCCAGGATCGACAACTTGTTCGATCAGCTTCAAGGAGCGAGTTACTTTTCCAAGATCGACTTAAGGTCAGGATATCATCAACTGAAGGTCAAGGATGAAGATGTACATAAGACTGCATTTAGGACTCGTTATGGTCACTACGAGTTCTTAGTGATGCCTTTTGGACTCACTAATGCACCAGCCGCATTCATGGATCTCATGAACCGCGTCTGCAAGCCCTACATGGATAAATTTGTCATCGTCTTCATCGATGACATTCTTATTTACTCGAAGAATCAAGCTGACCATGAGAAGCACCTCCGTTGCATTCTGAAACTGCTCCAACGAGAAAAGCTCAACGCCAAATTCTCTAAGTGTGAATTTTGGCTTCGAGAAGTCCAATTTCTTGGACATATGGTAAGCGAGCGTGGTTGTGACAACTGTGCTCTGTAATCGATGAACAATGCAAAATAATGTTAATTATCAATAAAACAATATGATATGGTGTTATTATGTGTGTATTTATGTTTGATGATTTTACAATTCGATTCGATTCCAATTTCAAGCTCTAAATCGTTTTCTGGAAAGTTATACGCAAACTGGTGCGTAAACGCAGTCAGTTTAATGCGACAAACACTCCGGAATATTGACAGAGGCTTAACATACCTAAAATAACCTTCACATAACTTAGAAATAAGTTTTGGATGGTTTGGTGTGTTGAAAACAAGTCTATTCGATCGCAGGGACTATTTGTGTCAAACTGCGAAACTATACCGATTCGTATGGTATCAAAGAGTCCAGAACTTGATCATAAGCTAAACATACCATAAATAACCTAAACATAGCTTAGAAATAAGCTTTGAGGGGTTCGGTGTGCGAAAATATGCTTATTTGATCTTACAGGGACTAAAAGTGTCAATAACGGCGTAAGTTTGCATTTTCGCGCATATCTTACGTTCTGACCACATCTGGACATCCAAAATTTTGTACACACTAAAATATTTTTATTTTAGTGATCGGCATGCAAAAATACCGTTCGTCGCTCAATTTGAATCGTTTTCGCGTCCGTTTGAGTTTCGTCGTAATTTAACGAACAACGTGACCGTACGACCAAACGAGCTGACATCTGAGAGTTTTCCGAGCACATTTTGAGTCCTCTAAACCTTATTGACCTTTTAGAGCCTTGAAAATGGCTTAACGGGGGTCAAAAGGGGCTGAAATGGGGTTAAAACACATGCAGGGACCTAAACTGTCAATTTCGAAACTTTTGCTGATCTGGGAGGTCCAGGCGGGGCGCGTAAGCCCCCTCCCATATCTTACGCGGGCCGTATGAGTTGCCTAGCGACCAGAATTTGATTTTCAGCAAATGTTTCATAATTCAGGGGCTGTTAATGCAAATTCTTGGTGTGGTAGCCAAGTTACCACCTCTCCAAGGCTTCTAAGCTGCTCATTACACTTGTATGGATGAGATTTAATGCTTGGAAGTTACACAAATATGTGTAATGATCTTGTGAAGTTGCAACAAGTATAAATAGCCAAGCTAACTTCCATTTCATTTGCTCATTTCTCATTCTCTTCTCTACATCTGATTTGGAGCTTTCTAATCTGATTATTCTTGTAGAAAAGTTAGCTAGGACCTATTGTAAGTCTTCTTTCATGCTTATTCTTTATGTTTAAGCAGAAAGTCAAACAGTTTGGCCAACAGTTTGACTTTCGGTTTTGACCATCAATTGGTCAAGTCAAAGTTCAATTGAACTTTGCAACGTGATTGTAATCACAATGGTTATAATCCTTAGTGACTATACCTACTGATTACCACGTTAACTAGGCGTAGTGACGAGTCAAAGTTTCGGTCAAAATGCGTTTTAGCACGCATTTTGCAACGGAACTATTTTCGGGTATCAAAACCCATTGTTTTGATACCAAATCAGTTTTCTAAGTAGGTTAAACATGTTTTGACATGTTTAACTCGTCACTATTAGTTTAGTGCTTGTTTAAGGTCGTAAGTTAAGCGGTCTAGACAACCGCTTAGACTTTCGAACCCGACCCGATTGGTCGATCTTTAGGATCCGATCAAGCTCGATTAGTGATCATAGTTGCATAGGGAATAACCACTGAGGTTATACCTTATGATCACATAAGATTGGTTAGTTATTTGTTAAGTAGCTTGTATGCCCATAAGAAATGACCAAAACGCCCTTTTGAAGCATAAATCCGTATTTTACATATGTGAACATGTTTTTGACATATAATCTGATTTAGTAACATGTTTAGGTATTATTGGGCATATAAGACTTGACATAGCACATAGTTAACCATCTGAACATAGTTTCACGCGAACGACGCGTTAAAGTAGCATAAGCTACCTTAATGGGTCGTAATGGGTCGAAAGCACTTAGGTTAGGTTCCGATTTAGAATGTAGGCTTTGTTAAACCATATCACATGAGTTCCACACTCATTTGGTTTACAAGACCTCATTCTATCTGATCTTCCGATTTAGGTGTCATTTTTATTTACTAGTAATCCGATTACTAGGTACCACTTGAATTTCCTTGGTTTGCCTGAGCTTCGCTAAGTTCTTTAGATCAAGGATACCCTTCTATTCAATGTGAGTACATAGTTCCCCTATTTTACTGTTTTCAATTGTTTTGGGGTGATTCATATGTATCAAAACGATTTCGACATTTTAACGATGTTTTCAAAAACGATTAAGATGGTTTATATTAAACTAAATACGATTTCGATAATGTGAACGAAACTTGTTGGTTGTAACTACATAACGAATGACATTCATTAGCATTGATCAAGCCGACCAGTATTAGGTTATGGTACCATAGGATCTGACAAATCCCGTTATCAGACTACACCCATGGTTATGTGTGGGGGTTATGTAGGTAAAGACCGAATCTGATGATTGTTAACTTACCCTTTGGTGGTTTGTTAATACGAGAAACAAGGTAGCCGAGTCACGAAGGTTTGAATGTTATTAGCGAGGCGACCAAAAGTAGTTTCACAATTAAAACGAATACGACTTTGGGACGAATTAAAACGATTTGGAACGACTTAAACGAGATAAAACGATTTGAACGAACGATTGGTTTGGGTTGTGATTAGGTAATGGGATGAGTGTAACATGATAGAAGCATGGTAGATACGCCGCTGGTACATCTTATACATAAGTGCTTTTATCATATTACATTTCATGTCATTATTTAGTTCACTTGGGAAACGATTTGAAACGATGTCACACAACGAGGTTTTCAAAATGATATAAACCATACGAGTTTTATTAACGAGTTTTAACGAGATGTTTTACGAATTGGTTTACTAAAACAAATGTTTTTGGGTTAAGAATCATGGCTACGAGATTTTATAAACTATAACCAACTTGATTTGAGCTGGTTAATTATGTTGCAATAGACTTTTCAAAACGAGGTTTGTATTTTGACTCTTGTAGTCTAACAAGGTACTGCAACACATACAAACGAGCCATGATTCCGACACTCTCACAAAACCTATGTGCTCGCCAGCATTTCTTTGCTGACTTTATTTTTACATATGTTTCAGGTGATGTTGCGTGATGATTGCTAGGGAGCATGTTCACTTCGGATCTGGACGTGGCCTTAGTGACATAAAAACGATAGTAGACGATGTTTAATGTGTTTGTTTGGTTTTAAGACAATGTAAATTTCTTAAGGAATCAATAAAACAAAACTTTTAATTACCATGGTTGTTGAAACGATGATTCTGTGACAACATTCCCCGACGTTTCCGCCACGGTTTTATTGTTTTAACGTGGTCGGGGTGTGACAGAAGAGTTGGTATCAGAGCCAATGGTTATAGGGAATTAGGTTATTAGCATTGCTTTGACCTAGACTATAACTTTCTAGGACCCTAACGCGAGTTTACTTGCGTTTAGATTTTAAAACAATATCGTCACCTATCCTTAGGTGATAACCACAATAAGAACACAATAACGAATCCGCTTCGAAAATTAATCATCTATCCTTGGATGATTGATTACTAGGTTTTGAACCCTTTGTTAAAAGGTTTTGAACCCTTCCAGTTTGATTCATCTTTGGCTTTGTGTAACACCCCGAAAAATATAAAACTTTATATTAGAATTATAAAGTTTAAATAAACGAGAATTTATTTAAATGGGACTTTAACCTAGTTAGTTAATTTCTAGAAATAACTCAAACTAGGGTTAAAAGCAGCTAGATTAAAAGATGATTAAAATGGAGGGGCTTAATTTGTGAAAATTGAAACTTGGGTTTTAATTAAATAAATAAAACATACCAAACACCCCCATTAGGAGGTGTTGGTCGTACAGAACAAGAGCAGGGGCGACACCCCTTAGCTCCAAACCCTAGAATCACAAAAACTCTCAAATTGGATGTGCAAATCTGGTCCAAAACGAAATTCGAGCCTAGAATCGTGATCCTCATCACAAGAGGATCATAAGGTATGTAAAATCTGATGCAATCTCTAAACTTGAAATTCTCATGATTTAGGAAATCTGGAAATTTGATGTTGCATGTGTGTTATATGGTTAGATTAGAGTTGATATGGTGTTTAGAAGTGAAACCTAATCAACTACATGTAAAATCATGACCAAATTCAGAAAATTTCCATGAACACCTTGAAGGTGGGTTGTGGGTTTTACATGATGATGATGAACACTAGGGTTTAGATGATTATCCTAGTGTAAATTGATTACAGAATAGTGATTCCAGAAAGATATGATGCTTAAACACTATAGGAGGGCTTTATTGTTGTCAAGTTAGCTAATTAGCAAGCTATGAAGTTGATTACTAAAGATATAAAAATTCTGCATATGAAGTGTTTGTTGAAATGCCTCAAAGAAGGCTTAAAAACTAGAATTTTGTAGTTAAAAACACCTAATCGTGATGTTTTGACTATTATGTGAAATGTGGTTACAAAGAGTTCTAAACATGATAACATTGAACTCTATAGGACAAGATACCGGAACGTCGAGTGGATAAGCCGGTGGTGACTCACGATTGAAGGGCGTGCGCTAAGGTATGTAACTTGTTCCGTTACATTTATTATATCGGATGATTCAAATGTGTAAGTGAATTTGTAATAAGTGTTGTTTGAATCAAGCAATGAAGTCGTTATATTGATTGATTGATTTAGTTCGATTGGTACCCGTTGGTAGTCGTCATATAGGGGGATTCCTTAGACGAGCCAAACGGGTCAAATAATCAAGTAAAACATGATTTATACTCCGGATTTGGACGAATGATTCTATGTTATTGGTTAATACTTATTACATGTTAGAAATACTAGAATTGGATGTAATGGGTTGTTAGAAAAGTGAATTACAAGATTTGTTTGAATGAAGTGAACAAAACAAAACAAGACATGGATTCCCAGGACCTACCGTAAATTACGGTAATACCGTAATTTACGGTAAAGGTCAGACTTGTTACGGTGAACATCTCCTGGTTTACGGTGACCAGGAATCCCCAGAACTCACCGTAAATTACGGTGATACCGTAATTTACGGTGGACCCAGAATAATTGTTTTGTTTTTTTTATTATTTCTAATGAGATGTTCAAACTCGCGATTATATTATTCAACAACGTCAAAACTAATGTTTTTAATGGTTTTGACCCTAGGTGATTAGATGGATCTTACGGATGGTGGTCAAGCGATATCGAAGAACCGAACACGAATTTTGAAGCTTCCGCTATGTGTTTAATCTTTCTTAATGATTGTACATGGGTTGTAAACAAACTAACAAACAACTTTTGTATGTTCTAACTTAGTCATTAGTCGACTATGGCTTATGATACTTCTGAAACTTATGTTAAAACTATTATCTTTTGATATAAGTAAATGATAAATTCAAGTTTAAATTTAAGGGTGTTACAAGTTGGTAATCAGAGCTCAAGGTTGTCAATAAGTGTTCGGTTCAAGCTTGATCGATCGTCCGGTAAGAACTAACTTATTTTACTAATAAATTATGTACTACGTAGAAAGCAAGAAATGAACAAATATGCATGAAAATGAAAAGAGTGTGTAAGCTCACTAAAAAAAACAAGAAATGCATGAAACAAGAATGGTTAAATCAAGTTACGAACTTGATTGAATTGAAACAAGAATAGTTAAATCAAGTTACGAACTTGATTGAATTGAAACAAGAATGGTTAAATCAAGTTACGAACTTGATTGAATTGAAACAAGAATGGTTAAATCAAGTTACGAACTTGATTGAATTGAAACAAGAATGGTTAGATCAAGTTACGAACTTGATTAAATTGAAACAAGAATGATTAAATCAATATATGAACTTGATTAAATCAAAACAAGTAAAGCATGTGTTATAAATGAAATGTTTAACAAACTATGTAAACATTTCAGAAATAAAGATGGCTGATGGAGGTAATGATAATGCGGTGCCAAGAGTCACCGAACAAATGAAAGTAGTGATTGCCAAAGAGGTTGGAAAGGCAATCGAAAACAGTTTGTCGGGTTTTATTGATAAAATTCAAAACACAGTTTTATCAATAGTAGAAGAGAGGATCAAGAAATTGGAAGATGATTTCAATTCAGCAAAGGAAAAGCATGGTGGACGAAAGCCTTGTTCATACAAGGAATTCATGGCCTGTAAACCACCAATATATAATGGGGAGGTTGATCCAATTGTGTGCCAACGATGGCTAAGTGACATGGAAGGAGTATTCGAGAGAACTCATTGTGATGAAAATGACTACGTAGCTTATGGTACGGGTCAATTAAGAGGTCAAGCGAAAGATTGGTGGGATAACAAAAAGAAAGAGATTGGAAGTGAAGCGGCTAAGGCCATGACATGGGAGGAGTTTAAGACGCTGTTTCTTAAACACCATAGTCCCAAAGCGGTCATAAATAGAATCAAAGAAGAGTTCATGCAGCTCAGGCATAAGGGTGAATCCATAGACAAGATCACGGGGATGTTTATGGACAAGATAAAGTTCTGTGATGACTTGGTGACAAATGAAGAACAAAAGGTTTATTACTACCATAACATGCTAAGTGCGGAGTATAGAGAATTCATCACCCCTTCCAAATACGAGACCCTTACCGAGATCATAAATGTTGCTCGGGAGAGGGAGATTGAACTGAAAAAGAGCATTGAAAGGGGTGAACGGAAAGCACAAGATGTAAACCCAAGCCCTGCTAAGAAGGCTCGAACAACCGAGACGGTAGAGGAGACAGATGCGAAGGGAGGAACACCGAGTTGCAAAGTTTGTGGAAAGGGGCACAAGGGCGAATGCCGCTTTAAAGACAAACCATGCCCCATATGCGGAAAGACAGGGCATACGGCCGCGCTGTGTCCCGGGAAAGTTTCCGTGTGTTATAAGTGCTATCAGCCGGGCCACAAAAAGTCGGAGTGCCCGGAATCGGACGGGAAAAGGAATGAGAAGGATGTGCAGATGGAGGCACAAAAGGCAAGGGCCAGATCCTTCCAATTAACTGCAACCGAAGTAAAGGTGGAACCTGATGTCGTTTCGGGTATGTTTCTTGTGAATTTAATTTTAACACAAATTTTATTCGATTCGAGCGCGAAATATTACTGAAATCTATGCGATAGGTCGTGAAAGAGTATGGAAAGGAAAACGCAAACCAATAAAACCGGGGTGTAAAAAAAAAACAATAAGATAACGAACCCGGTAACGGGTTGAAAGGAATTAAAGGCATAAACCAGATAATGGATTAAGTAAAATAAACCAACGCGAAAGTAACGTAAGAAGTCATAGAGTTGGAAGGATAATCCGAAAGAAAATGAGTATAGCTTTAGACTACGGTTAAGGTCAAATAAATTTTGAAAACAAAAGTCATTTATTCAAAATATAAAAAGGGGGTGCTTTGACGCCATATGTATACTTATGCAATAAAATAAAGATATGAATAGAAGATGATCCATGGGATCACCATAACCTTCAGGTTATAAACAATTATAAAGGTCTACGGAACTGAAATGACCATAGGGTCGATAACATAAAGCGTGGGAACCAGTTATGATTTCTCGCGTAAATTGATAACAGGGAAGAATAATTTCTGTCGTCAATTTTCTGGAGATGACTAATCAACATGTATTAAAGAGAAGAACATTAAATTAAAATTCAGTTTTTGGAAAGAAACAATGTTCAAACAAATATGAGCAATATGAGAGAAGTCAGAAAATGGTTAATACTAAAGGATATAAGTCTTAACGCCGAAAGGTGTAAGACGACGCATTCGAGAGAAGATTCATAATAATGAAAATGCTGACGAAAACCTAAATATGGCATGATGGGACACAGAGTACAACCACGTTGTAATATGAGTCTCTAGATATGCAATCATAAACACGCAAAGGGCTGATGACGGTGATATAGTATACCCGAATGACGAGGTATGAGGTAAGATGATGACCAATTATTCTAGGCAATAAACAAGTTGTGGTCAAAATAATGTGGTGACCTATATAGAACGCTTGTCAATATAAGACTAGCGTGAAGTAAGTATACTGACGGGCTCAGTGACTGATGGTTAAAACACAGCCTGGTCAAGAAGGCAATAAAGATAGTTAGGTCTAGACCAAAGGACTGCATAAAGAAGGTTTCGGGGACGAAACCCTTTTTAAGGGGGGTGGACTTGTAACACCCCGAAAAATATAAAACTTTATATTAGAATTATAAAGTTTAAATAAACGAGAATTTATTTAAATGGGACTTTAACCTAGTTAGTTAATTTCTAGAAATAACTCAAACTAGGGTTAAAAGCAGCTAGATTAAAAGATGATTAAAATGGAGGGGCTTAATTTGTGAAAATTGAAACTTGGGTTTTAATTAAATAAATAAAACATACCAAACACCCCCATTAGGAGGTGTTGGTCGTACAGAACAAGAGCAGGGGCGACACCCCTTAGCTCCAAACCCTAGAATCACAAAAACTCTCAAATTGGATGTGCAAATCTGGTCCAAAACGAAATTCGAGCCTAGAATCGTGATCCTCATCACAAGAGGATCATAAGGTATGTAAAATCTGATGCAATCTCTAAACTTGAAATTCTCATGATTTAGGAAATCTGGAAATTTGATGTTGCATGTGTGTTATATGGTTAGATTAGAGTTGATATGGTGTTTAGAAGTGAAACCTAATCAACTACATGTAAAATCATGACCAAATTCAGAAAATTTCCATGAACACCTTGAAGGTGGGTTGTGGGTTTTACATGATGATGATGAACACTAGGGTTTAGATGATTATCCTAGTGTAAATTGATTACAGAATAGTGATTCCAGAAAGATATGATGCTTAAACACTATAGGAGGGCTTTATTGTTGTCAAGTTAGCTAATTAGCAAGCTATGAAGTTGATTACTAAAGATATAAAAATTCTGCATATGAAGTGTTTGTTGAAATGCCTCAAAGAAGGCTTAAAAACTAGAATTTTGTAGTTAAAAACACCTAATCGTGATGTTTTGACTATTATGTGAAATGTGGTTACAAAGAGTTCTAAACATGATAACATTGAACTCTATAGGACAAGATACCGGAACGTCGAGTGGATAAGCCGGTGGTGACTCACGATTGAAGGGCGTGCGCTAAGGTATGTAACTTGTTCCGTTACATTTATTATATCGGATGATTCAAATGTGTAAGTGAATTTGTAATAAGTGTTGTTTGAATCAAGCAATGAAGTCGTTATATTGATTGATTGATTTAGTTCGATTGGTACCCGTTGGTAGTCGTCATATAGGGGGATTCCTTAGACGAGCCAAACGGGTCAAATAATCAAGTAAAACATGATTTATACTCCGGATTTGGACGAATGATTCTATGTTATTGGTTAATACTTATTACATGTTAGAAATACTAGAATTGGATGTAATGGGTTGTTAGAAAAGTGAATTACAAGATTTGTTTGAATGAAGTGAACAAAACACAACAAGACATGGATTCCCAGGACCTACCGTAAATTACGGTAATACCGTAATTTACGGTAAAGGTCAGACTTGTTACGGTGAACATCTCCTGGTTTACGGTGACCAGGAATCCCCAGAACTCACCGTAAATTACGGTGATACCGTAATTTACGGTGGACCCAGAATAATTGTTTTGTTTTTTTTATTATTTCTAATGAGATGTTCAAACTCGCGATTATATTATTCAACAACGTCAAAACTAATGTTTTTAATGGTTTTGACCCTAGGTGATTAGATGGATCTTACGGATGGTGGTCAAGCGATATCGAAGAACCGAACACGAATTTTGAAGCTTCCGCTATGTGTTTAATCTTTCTTAATGATTGTACATGGGTTGTAAACAAACTAACAAACAACTTTTGTATGTTCTAACTTAGTCATTAGTCGACTATGGCTTATGATACTTCTGAAACTTATGTTAAAACTATTATCTTTTGATATAAGTAAATGATAAATTCAAGTTTAAATTTAAGGGTGTTACAAGTTGGTAATCAGAGCTCAAGGTTGTCAATAAGTGTTCGGTTCAAGCTTGATCGATCGTCCGGTAAGAACTAACTTATTTTACTAATAAATTATGTACTACGTAGAAAGCAAGAAATGAACAAATATGCATGAAAATGAAAAGAGTGTGTAAGCTCACTAAAAAAAAACAAGAAATGCATGAAACAAGAATGGTTAAATCAAGTTACGAACTTGATTGAATTGAAACAAGAATGGTTAAATCAAGTTATGAACTTGATTGAATTGAAACAAGAATGGTTAAATCAAGTTACGAACTTGATTGAATTGAAACAAGAATGGTTAGATCAAGTTACGAACTTGATTAAATTGAAACAAGAATGATTAAATCAATATATGAACTTGATTAAATCAAAACAAGTAAAGCATGTGTTATAAATGAAATGTTTAACAAACTATGTAAACATTTCAGAAATAAAGATGGCTGATGGAGGTAATGATAATGCGGTGCCAAGAGTCACCGAACAAATGAAAGTAGTGATTGCCGAAGAGGTTGGAAAGGCAATCGAAAACAGTTTGTCGGGTTTTATTGATAAAATTCAAAACACAGTTTTATCAATAGTAGAAGAGAGGATCAAGAAATTGGAAGATGATTCCAATTCAGCAAAGGAAAAGCATGGTGGACGAAAGCCTTGTTCATACAAGGAATTCATGGCCTGTAAACCACCAATATATAATGGGGAGGTTGATCCAATTGTGTGCCAACGATGGCTAAGTGACATGGAAGGAGTATTCGAGAGAACTCATTGTGATGAAAATGACTACGTAGCTTATGGTACGGGTCAATTAAGAGGTCAAGCGAAAGATTGGTGGGATAACAAAAAGAAAGAGATTGGAAGTGAAGCGGCTAAGGCCATGACATGGGAGGAGTTTAAGACGCTGTTTCTTAAACACCATAGTCCCAAAGCGGTCATAAATAGAATCAAAGAAGAGTTCATGCAGCTCAGGCATAAGGGTGAATCCATAGACAAGATCACGGGGATGTTTATGGACAAGATAAAGTTATGTGATGACTTGGTGACAAATGAAGAACAAAAGGTTTATTACTACCATAACATGCTAAGTGCGGAGTATAGAGAATTCATCACCCCTTCCAAATACGAGACCCTTACCGAGATCATAAATGCTGCTCGGGAGAGGGAGATTGAACTGAAAAAGAGCATTGAAAGGGGTGAACGGAAAGCACAAGATGTAAACCCAAGCCCTGCTAAGAAGGCTCGAACAACCGAGACGGTAGAGGAGACAGATGCGAAGGGTGGAACACCGAGTTGCAAAGTTTGTGGAAAGGGGCACAAGGGCGAATGCCGCTTTAAAGACAAACCATGCCCCATATGCGGAAAGACAGGGCATACGACCGCGCTGTGTCCCGGGAAAGTTTCCGTGTGTTATAAGTGCTATCAGCCGGGCCACAAAAAGTCGGAGTGCCCGGAATCGGACGGGAAAAGGAATGAGAAGGATGTGCAGATGGAGGCACAAAAGGCAAGGGCCAGATCCTTCCAATTAACTGCAACCGAAGTAAAGGTGGAACCTGATGTCATTTCGGGTATGTTTCTTGTGAATTTAATTTTAACACAAATTTTATTCGATTCGAGCGCGAAATATTACTGAAATCTATGCGATAGGTCGTGAAAGAGTATGGAAAGGAAAACGCAAACCAATAAAACCGGGGTGTAAAAAAAAAAAAAAAAAAAAAAAAAAAAAAAAACAATAAGATAACGAACCCGGTAACGGGTTGAAAGGAATTAAAGGCATAAACCAGATAATGGATTAAGTAAAATAAACCAACGCGAAAGTAACGTAAGAAGTCATAGAGTTGGAAGGATAATCCGAAAGAAAATGAGTATAGCTTTAGACTACGGTTAAGGTCAAATAAATTTTGAAAACAAAAGTCATTTATTCAAAATATAAAAAGGGGGTGCTTTGACGCCATATGTATACTTATGCAATAAAATAAAGATATGAATAGAAGATGATCCATGGGATCACCATAACCTTCAGGTTATAAACAATTATAAAGGTCTACGGAACTGAAATGACCATAGGGTCGATAACATAAAGCGTGGGAACCAGTTATGATTTCTCGCGTAAATTGATAACAGGGAAGAATAATTTCTGTCGTCAATTTTCTGGAGATGACTAATCAACATGTATTAAAGAGAAGAACATTAAATTAAAATTCAGTTTTTGGAAAGAAACAATGTTCAAACAAATATGAGCAATATGAGAGAAGTCAGAAAATGGTTAATACTAAAGGATATAAGTCTTAACGCCGA
The DNA here is from genome assembly GCA_030545235.1 of Helianthus tuberosus. NCBI lineage: Eukaryota > Viridiplantae > Streptophyta > Magnoliopsida > Asterales > Asteraceae > Helianthus > Helianthus tuberosus. Next base: position 181,477,545 of record CM060411.1, read on the forward strand.
AAGGTGTAAGACGACGCATTCGAGAGAAGATTCATAATAATGAAAATGCTGACGAAAACCTAAATATGGCATGATGGGACACAGAGTACAACCACGTTGTAATATGAGTCTCTAGATATGCAATCATAAACACGCAAAGGGCTGATGACGGTGATATAGTATACCCGAATGACGAGGTATGAGGTAAGATGATGACCAATTATTCTAGGCAATAAACAAGTTGTGGTCAAAATAATGTGGTGACCTATATAGAACGCTTGTCAATATAAGACTAGCGTGAAGTAAGTATACTGACGGGCTCAGTGACTGATGGTTAAAACACAGCCTGGTCAAGAAGGCAATAAAGATAGTTAGGTCTAGACCAAAGGACTGCATAAAGAAGGTTTCGGGGACGAAACCCTTTTTAAGGGGGGTGGACTTGTAACACCCCGAAAAATATAAAACTTTATATTAGAATTATAAAGTTTAAATAAACGAGAATTTATTTAAATGGGACTTTAACCTAGTTAGTTAATTTCTAGAAATAACTCAAACTAGGGTTAAAAGCAGCTAGATTAAAAGATGATTAAAATGGAGGGGCTTAATTTGTGAAAATTGAAACTTGGGTTTTAATTAAATAAATAAAACATACCAAACACCCCCATTAGGAGGTGTTGGTCGTACAGAACAAGAGCAGGGGCGACACCCCTTAGCTCCAAACCCTAGAATCACAAAAACTCTCAAATTGGATGTGCAAATCTGGTCCAAAACGAAATTCGAGCCTAGAATCGTGATCCTCATCACAAGAGGATCATAAGGTATGTAAAATCTGATGCAATCTCTAAACTTGAAATTCTCATGATTTAGGAAATCTGGAAATTTGATGTTGCATGTGTGTTATATGGTTAGATTAGAGTTGATATGGTGTTTAGAAGTGAAACCTAATCAACTACATGTAAAATCATGACCAAATTCAGAAAATTTCCATGAACACCTTGAAGGTGGGTTGTGGGTTTTACATGATGATGATGAACACTAGGGTTTAGATGATTATCCTAGTGTAAATTGATTACAGAATAGTGATTCCAGAAAGATATGATGCTTAAACACTATAGGAGGGCTTTATTGTTGTCAAGTTAGCTAATTAGCAAGCTATGAAATTGATTACTAAAGATATAAAAATTCTGCATATGAAGTGTTTGTTGAAATGCCTCAAAGAAGGCTTAAAAACTAGAATTTTGTAGTTAAAAACACCTAATCGTGATGTTTTGACTATTATGTGAAATGTGGTTACAAAGAGTTCTAAACATGATAACATTGAACTCTATAGGACAAGATACCGGAACGTCGAGTGGATAAGCCGGTGGTGACTCACGATTGAAGGGCGTGCGCTAAGGTATGTAACTTGTTCCGTTACATTTATTATATCGGATGATTCAAATGTGTAAGTGAATTTGTAATAAGTGTTGTTTGAATCAAGCAATGAAGTCGTTATATTGATTGATTGATTTAGTTCGATTGGTACCCGTTGGTAGTCGTCATATAGGGGGATTCCTTAGACGAGCCAAACGGGTCAAATAATCAAGTAAAACATGATTTATACTCCGTATTTGGACGAATGATTCTATGTTATTGGTTAATACTTATTACATGTTAGAAATACTAGAATTGGATGTAATGGGTTGTTAGAAAAGTGAATTACAAGATTTGTTTGATTGAAGTGAACAAAACACAACAAGACATGGATTCCCAGGACCTACCGTAAATTACGGTAATACCGTAATTTACGGTAAAGGTCAGACTTGTTACGGTGAACATCTCCTGGTTTACGGTGACCAGGAATCCCCAGAACTCACCGTAAATTACGGTGATACCGTAATTTACGGTGGACCCAGAATAATTGTTTTGTTTTTTTTATTATTTCTAATGAGATGTTCAAACTCGCGATTATATTATTCAACAACGTCAAAACTAATGTTTTTAATGGTTTTGACCCTAGGTGATTAGATGGATCTTACGGATGGTGGTCAAGCGATATCGAAGAACCGAACACGAATTTTGAAGCTTCCGCTATGTGTTTAATCTTTCTTAATGATTGTACATGGGTTGTAAACAAACTAACAAACAACTTTTGTATGTTCTAACTTAGTCATTAGTCGACTATGGCTTATGATACTTCTGAAACTTATGTTAAAACTATTATCTTTTGATATAAGTAAATGATAAATTCAAGTTTAAATTTAAGGGTGTTACACTTTGTGCCTTTTGACTTTTCAAAATCTCGTCAAAGTTTGGGTCTAAAAAATGTGAACACGTGCAAACTGGAAGAGTGAATGCCTGTACCCTGAGTTTTCTGTCTAAGGCTAGAGTGTTCGTACAAATCCGCGGTATCGGACCAGTCACTCTTACCTGGGAACTCTTGGGGTGAGTGTTCACTTATAGGCGAGCATGTCTTCGGTGATACATTATTATGACCCAATTACTTTGATTAGTCACTGCGTGTCGTTTGTTTGTTCGAGGTAACAAACGAATGATCGCACTCCCTGTGTTCTGTCGATGTTTTCGATACCTCTTTTGCTTTTCCAATTGTCGATCCCGCTCATGGACGAGCATTCAATCTGAATGCAAACGAGGCTCGAGCTGACAACCTCGTTGTCAATGGTACCTTTCTTGTTAACGGTACGTTCCTTGTTAACAAGCAACTGGCATCTGTTCTTTTCGATTCTGGTGCCGATAGGAGTTTTGTTTCGTTATCCTTTGAGCCTTTACCTGCGATACCTAGAACTAAACTGAGGAAACCCTTATCTGTTGAAGTTGCTACTGGTAAACTTCTTATTCTCGATTCTGTTATTCATGGTTGTCAATTGAACCTAGATAACCATCTTTTCCCCATTGACCTCACACCGATGCAACTTGGGAGTTTTGACATTATCGTAGGGATGGATTAGTTAACCAAACATCATGCTAAGGTTGTTTGTTTCGATAAGATCATTCATATTCCTCTTTCGTCTGGCGATGTCCTAGAGGTTCGTGGCGAGAAACCATCTGGTGGTTTGAAACTCATGTCGTGCACGAAAGCTCAAACCTATCTACGAAAAGGATATGTTGCTTTTCTGGCACATGTCACCGAGGAGAAAGGCAAAAGCAAGAGTATTCAGGATATTCCGATTATTTGGGATTATCCAGAGGTGTTTCCTGATGCTGCCTGGTTTGCCTCCAGTTCGTCAAGTCGAGTTTCATATTGACCTTGTACCCAATGCCAACCCGATTGCAAGAGCACCTTATCGTCTTGCACCATCTGAGATGCAAGAGTTATCGAAACAGCTTCAAGAGTTATCTGATAAAGGATTCATCCGTCTGAGTTATTCACCTTGGGGTGGTCCTATCCTCTTTGTGAAAAAGAAAGATGGATCTTTTCGTATGTGTATCGATTATCGTGAGCTTAACAAGCTTACCATCAAGAATCGATATCCCCTACCACGAATTGATGATCTCTTTGATCAGCTGCAAGGTGCTACCTGTTTCTCAAAGATCGACCTGCGTTCTGGGTATCTTCCGCTTCGTGTATTTGAAGAAGATATTCCCAAAACTGCATTCCGCACGAGATATGGGCATTACGAGTTCACAGTCATGCCTTTTGGTTTGACGAATGCTCCAGCTATCTTTATGGACTTAATGAATAGGGTCTGCAAACCTTATTTAGACAAGTTCATCATTGTGTTTATCGACGATATTCTCATTTATTCGAAGTCTCACACCGATCACGAGCAACACCTTGGTTTGACTTTGGAACTCCTAAAGAAGGAACAACTTTTCGCTAAATTCTCTAAGTGTGAATTTTGGCTTAAAGAAGTTCAGTTTTTAGGACATATAATCAACGAGCAGGGTATCCATGTGGATCCATCCAAGATTGTTACAATCAAGGATTGGAACACACCAACGACACCTACAGAGATTCGTTCTTTTCTTGGTCTTGCGGGTTACTATCGTCGTTTCATTTCTAATTTTTCGTAGATTGCGGTTCTACTCACTGCTTTAACTCAAAAGAATAAGCCTTTTAAGTGGGGACCCAAGCAAGAAGAAGCGTTCCAAACGCTGAAACGGAGGCTATGTGATGCTCCTGTTTTATCTTTGCCCGAGGGAAACGATGATTTCGTTGTCTACTGTGATGCGTCCAACTTAGGCCTTGGTTGTGTTCTTATGCAACGAGGTAAAGTTATAGCATATGCATCTAGACAATTGAAAGTTCACGAGAAGAACTACACCACTCATGATCTTGAATTGGGTGGTGTGGTTTTCGCGCTTAAAATCTGGAGACACTACCTTTATGGGACGAAGTGTGTGGTTTTCACAGACCACAAAAGTCTCCAGCATATTCTTAATTAGAAAGAGCTCAACATGAGGCAACGTCGTTGGGTTGAACTCTTAAACGACTATGATTGCGAAATTCGCTACCATCCTGGTAAGGCGAATGTCGTAGCCGATGCGCTTAGTCGAAAAGAGCGAGTCAAGCTTCATTCTGTTCGAACCCTATCTGATATTCTGTTCTTCAAGCTCAGCAATTTTGTATTTCACAAAATTTGATGGGTAAGGAATTACCACATCAGCTTGAGCTTAAACTCGAAGCGAAGGACGTTGGTTTACTCTATTTCATGGATCATTTGTGGATTCTGAAACAAGACGATCTTCGCACTTTAGTGATGGACGAATCTCATAAGTCTCGATATTCTATCCGTCCTGGTGCCGATAAAATGTACAAGGATCTTCGTACTAAGTTCTGGTGGCCTGGTATGAAGAAAGATGTTGCTTTGTATGTATCGAGATGCCTAACTTGTCTCAAAGTCAAGGCTGAACATCAACGACCATCTGGTTTGCTTGTACTACCAGAGATACCGGTTTGGAAGTGGGAGAACATTGCGATGGATCTCATCACTAAATTACCGCGTACATCTAAAGGTCACGATACTATATGGGTTGTTATCGATCGATTAACGAAGTCAGCTCATTTTATTACGATTCGCGAGGATCTATCTGCTGATAAACTTGCAAAGATTTATGTTGATGAGATTGTATCTCGACATGGTGTTCCTTTGGACATCATATCCGATCATGATGCTCGATTTTCATCTCATTTTTGGAAGACCATGCAATCTGCTATGGGAACCCAACTAAATCTAAGCACTGCTTATCATCCCCAAACAGATGGACAATCTGAGAGAACGATTCAAACTTTGGAGGATATGCTTAGAGCATGCGTGATTGACTTTGGTGGTAATTGGGATTCTCATATGCCATTGATCGAGTTCTCTTACAACAATAGTTATCATGCTAGCATTAAAATGGCACCATTCGAAGCTCTCTACAGTCGAAAATGTCGTTCACCTGTTTGTTGGAATGAGACCGGTGAAGCTCAGCTTACTGGGCCGGAGCTTGTTCTGGAAACAACAGACAAAATCAAGAAAATTCGCGATAATCTTGTGACAGCTAGATGTCGTCAAAAGAGTTATGCGGATTTAGGACGCAAGCCCTTAGAATTTCAAGTCGGAGACCATATCCTACTTAAGGTGTCACCTTGGAAGGGGTGGTGAGATTTGGAAAGAAAGGAAAACTTGCACCACGATATGTTGGACCATTTAAGATTGTTGAAAGAGTTGGAAAGTTTGCCTATTGACTAGCTCCAGAGCTTGGAAATATTCATCCGACTTTTCACGTGTCCAATCTGCGAAAGTGTTTAGCTGACGCTGATCTTCACATTCCACTTGACGAAATCCAAATCGATGAAACAATGCACTTTGTCGAGAAACCTGTGGAGATAGTGGACCGTACATACAAACAGTTGAAGAACAAACGAATTCATTTGGTCAAGATTCGCTGGGAATCCAAACGTGGCCCAGAGTTTACTTGGGAACGTGAGGACCAAATGAAGGCGAAATATCCGTAATTATTCTCACAAGTTTCCTCTAGTTAAAATTTCGGGATGCAATTTCCTAAAGTAGGGGAGACTGTGACAACTGTGCTCTGTAATCGATGAACAATGAAAAACAATGTTAATTATCAATAAAACAATATGATATGGTGTTATTATGTGTGTATTTATGTTTGATGATTTTACAATTCGATTCGATTCCGATTTCAAGCTCTAAATCTCTTTCTGGAAAGTTATACGCAAACTGGTGCGTAAACGCAGTCAGTTTAACGCGACAAACACTCCGGAATATTGACATAGGCTTAACATACCTAAAATAACCTTCACATAACTTAGAAATAAGTTTTGGATGGTTTGGTGTGTTGAAAACAAGTCTATTCGATCGCAGGGACTATTTATGTCAAACTGCGAAACTATACCGATTCGTATGGTATCGAAGAGTCCATAACTTTTTCATAAGCTAAACATACCATAAATAACCTAAACATAGCTTAGAAATAAGCTTTGAGAGGTTCGGTGTGCGAAAATATGCTTATTTGATCTTACAGGGACTAAAAGTGTCAATAACGGCGTAAGTTTGCATTTTCGCGCATATCTTACGTTCTGACCATATCTGGACATCCAAAATTTTGTACACACTAAAATATTTTTATTTTAGTGATCGGCATGCAAAAATACCGTTCGTCGCTCAATTTGAATCGTTTTCGCGTCCGTTTGAGTTTCGTCATAATTTAACGAACAACGCGACCGTACGACCAAACGAGCTGACATCCGATAGTTTTCCGAGCACATTTTGAGTCCTCTAAACCTTATTGAACTTGTAGAGCCTTGAAAATGGCTTAACGGGGGTCAAAAGGGGCTGAAATGGGCTTAAAACACATGCAGGGACCTAAACTGTCAATTTAGAAACTTTGGCTGATCTGGGAGGTCCAGGCGGGGCGCGTAAGCCCCCTCCCATATCTTACGCGGGCCGTATGAGTTTCCCAATGACCATAATTTGATTTTCAGCAACTGTTTCATAATTCAGGGGCTGTTAATGCAAATTCTTGGTGTGGTAGCCAAGTTACCACCTCTCCAAGGCTTCTAAGCTGCTCATTACACTTGTATGGATGAGATTTAATGCTTGGAGGTTACACAAACATGTGTAATGATCTTCTGAAGTTGCAACAAGTATAAATAGCCAAGCTAACTTCCATTTCATTTGCTCATTTCTCGTTCTCTTCTCTACATCTGATTTGGAGCTCTCTCCCAAGTGTTTGGAGCTTTTTAATCTGATTATTCTTGTAGAAAAGTTAGCTAGGACCTATTGTAAGTCTTCTTTCATGCTTATTCTTTATGTTTAAGCAGAAAGTCAAACAGTTTGGCCAACAGTTTGACTTTCGGTTTTGACCATCAATTGGTCAAGTCAAAGTTCAATTGAACTTTGCAACGTGATTGTAATCACAATGGTTATAATCCTTAGTGACTATACCTACTGATTACCACGTTAACTAGGCGTAGTGACGAGTCAAAGTTTCGGTCAAAATGCGTTTTAGCACGCATTTTGCAACGGAACTATTTTCGGGTATCAAAACCCATTGTTTTGATACCAAATCAGTTTTCTAAGTAGGTTAAACATGTTTTGACATGTTTAACTCGTCACTATTAGTTTAGTGCTTGTTTAAGGTCGTAAGTTAAGCGGTCTAGACAACCGCTTAGACTTTCGAACCCGACCCGATTGGTCGATCTTTAGGATCCGATCAAGCTCGATTAGTGATCATAGTTGCATAGGGAATAACCACTGAGGTTATACCTTATGATCACATAAGATTGGTTAGTTATTTGTTAAGTAGCTTGTATGCCCATAAGAAATGACCAAAACGCCCTTTTGAAGCATAAATCCGTATTTTACATATGTGAACATGTTTTTGACATATAATCTGATTTAGTAACATGTTTAGGTATTATTGGGCATATAAGACTTGACATAGCACATAGTTAACCATCCGAACATAGTTTCACGTGAACGACGCGTTAAAGTAGCATAAGCTACCTTAATGGGTCGTAATGGGTCGAAAGCACTTAGGTTAGGTTTCGATTTAGAATGTAGGCTTTGTTAAACCATATCACATGAGTTCCACACTCATTTGGTTTACAAGACCTCATTCTATCTGATCTTCCGATTTAGGTGTCATTTTTATTTACTAGTAATCTGATTACTAGGTACCACTTGAATTTCCTTGGTTTGCCTGAGCTTCGCTAAGTTCTTTAGATCAAGGATACCCTTCTATTCAATGTGAGTACATAGTTCCCCTATTTTACTGTTTTCAATTGTTTTGGGGTGATTCATATGTATCAAAACGATTTTGACATTTTAACGATGTTTTCAAAAACGATTAAGATGGTTTATATTAAACTAAATACGATTTCGATAATGTGAACGAAACTTGTTGGTTGTAACTACATAACGAATGACATTCATTAGGATTGATCAAGCCGACCAGTATTAGGTTATGGTACCATAGGATCTGACAAATCCCGTTATCAGACTACACCCATGGTTATGTGTGGGTGTTATGTAGGTAAAGACCGAATCTGATGATTGTTAACTTACCCTTTGGTGGTTTGTTAATACGAGAAACAAGGTAGCCGAGTCACGAAGGTTTGAATGTTATTAGCGAGGCGACCAAAAGTAGTTTCACAATTAAAACGAATACGACTTTGGGACGAATTAAAACGATTTGGAACGACTTAAACGAGATAAAACGATTTGAACGAACGATTGGTTTGGGTTGTGATTAGGTAATGGGATGAGTGTAACATGATAGAAGCATGGTAGATACGCCGCTGGTACATCTTATACATAAGTGCTTTTATCATATTACATTTCATGTCATTATTTAGTTCACTTGGGAAACGATTTGAAACGATGTCACACAACGAGGTTTTCAAAATGATATAAACCATACGAGTTTTATTAACGAGTTTTAACGAGATGTTTTACGAATTGGTTTACTAAAACAAATGTTTTTGGGTTAAGAATCATGGCTATGAGATTTTATAAACTATAACCAACTTGATTTGAGCTGGTTAATTATGTTGCAATACACTTTTCAAAACGAGGTTTGTATTTTGACTCTTGTAGTCTAACAAGGTACTGCAACACATACAAACGAGCCATGATTCTGACACTCTCACAAAACCTATGTGCTCGCCAGCATTTCTTTGCTGACTTTATTTTTACATATGTTTCAGGTGATGTTGCGTGATGATTGCTAGGGAGCATGTTCATTTAGGATCTGGACGTGGCCTTAGTGACATAAAAACGATAGTAGACGATGTTTAATGTGTTTGTTTGGTTTTAAGACAATGTAAATTTCTTAAGGAATCAATAAAATGAAACTTTTAATTACCATGGTTGTTGAAACGATGATTCTGTTACAACACTCCCCGACGTTTCCGCCATTGTTTTGTTGTTTTAACGTGGTCGGGGTGTGACAGTGGTATCCAGGTGGATCCCGCTAAGATCGAAGCCATCATGAATTGGCAAGAGCCGAAGACGCCCACAGAGATTCGCAGCTTCTTGGGATTGGCAGGATACTACAGGCGTTTTATTGAATTTTTTTCAAGAATTGCTGCACCCCTGACTTTACTCACCCGCAAGAATAGCAAGTTTGACTGGGGGCCTAAGTAGCAAGAATCTTTTGATATTCTGAAGCAGAAGTTGAGCAACGCTCCTGTGTTGACGTTGCCTGATGGAATTGATGAATTTGTAGTATATTGTGATGCATCACACACCGGGATGGGGTGTGTGCTTATGCAGAAAGGCAAGGTTATTGCCTATGCTTCTCGACAGTTAAAGGTGCACGAGAAGAACTACACCACCCATGACTTGGAGTTGGGTGCCGTTGTGTTTGCACTAAAGCTATGGAGGCACTATTTGTATGGTATCAAGTGTGTGATCTATTCTGGTCACAAGAACCTCCAACACCTGTTTAACCAAAAGGATTTGAACATGAGGCAGCGCCGATGGATGGAGACGTTGAATGATTACGATTGTGAAATCCGATACCATCCAGGCAAGGCGAATGTAGTCGCCGATGCATTGAGTCGTAAGGAAAGAGTGAAACCTATAAGAATCAATGCCAAGAGCATAGAGATAAAGAATAGTTTGAATGAAAGGTTGTTAGCTGCACAGAAGGAAGTTGTATTGGAAGCTAACTATCCTAATGAAAAGTTAGGAGTAACTGAAGAACATTTATCCTATGGCAAGGACGGAATTCTGAGGTTAAATGGATGAATATGGGTTCTAGTATATGGAGGACTTCGGGATGTTATCCTCCAGGAAGCCCACAGTTCTAAATACTCCGTTCATTCTGGAGCTGACAAGATCTACCAGGATCTAAAAGCAAACTATTGGTGGATAGGCTTGAAGAAGTCTATAGCTGCCTATGTAGCTAAATGTTTGACGTGTGCGCAAGTCAAAGCTGAACATCAGAAGCCGTCAGGTTTACTACAACAGCCTGAGCTTCCCACCTGGAAGTGGGAAATGGTGACAATGGATTTCATCACCAAGTTGCCAAAGACAAAGAAAGGAAATGATACTATATGGGTGATAGTAGATAGACTGACTAAGTCAGCACATTTCCTACCCATTAAGGAGACTTATAGCTCTGACATGTTAGCCCAATTGTACGTAGATAAGATTGTATCTCTGCACGGCGTACCAGTGTCTATTATCTCTGACAGAGATACTAGATACACATCACATTTTTGGAAAAGTTTCCAACAGTCTTTGGACACGCGCTTAAATTTCAGTACGGCTTACCATCCTCAGACGGACGGGCAGAGTGAGCGTACCATCCAAACTTTGGAAGACATGCTTCGTGCATGTGTGATTGACTTAGGTGGTAGTTGGGATAACCACCTGCCATTGATCGAATTCTCCTATAACAATAGCTATCATACGAGCATCAAGGTCGCGCCCTTTGAGGCCTTGTACGGTAGAAAGTACAGAACGCCCGTTTGTTGGGCGGAAGATGGAGATGTCCAACTGACAAGACCTGAAATAGTCTTTGAAACGACGGACAAGATTGTCCAGATTCGTGATCGCCTGAAAGCTGCCAGAGATAGGCAGAAAAGCTACGCAGATTTAAAGCGTAAACCTCTGAAATTCAAGGTAGGTGACAAAGTTCTACTTAAAGTATCACCCTGGAAAGGGGTGATGCGATTTGGTAAGAAAGGCAAGTTAAGCCCGAGGTACATAGGACCATTCGAGATCATCAAATGTGTCAGATCAGTTGCTTATAAACTAAATTTGCCTGAAGAGCTCAGTGGTATTCATAACGTATTCCACATCTGCAATCTGAAGAAATGTCTAGCTGATGAATCACTAGCCATACCACATACGGATGTGCACATTGACGAGAGCTTAAAGTTTGTTGAAAAACCTTTGTCGATTGAGGATCGACGGGTTAAGAAAGTTCGAAGAAAGCATGTGCGGATCGTGAAAGTAAAGTTGAATGCCCATAGAGGTCTGAGTACATGTGGGAGGTAGAGTCCAAACTGAAAGAAAAGTACCCTCATTTGTTCCAGTAAATCTCGAGGTCGAGATTTCTTTTAAGGGGGTGAGGATGTAACACCTCGAAAATTCATGTCTAATAATGTATTGACACGTGTCATAAGCTTTGAACGCGTGAAAGAATACTCTTGAGGGACTAAAGTTGACAAACACGGAAAGTATGTGAATATAAAAGTTCAAAATGTCAACAATGGATAAATATACTGTAACACCTGTGCCTCCACGGCCATCAAACAAATACCGAACCAATGAAATATTATATTTCATACTTGGGATTTGTAAAAATATGTGTATCATTTGCACATATCAATTTTTGTTCAATTCCAAACTCTAAATCGCTTTCTGGAAGGTTATACGCGCACCGATGCGTAAATATAACCAGTTTAATGCAACAAACACTCCGTAATAGTGAAATAGGCTTAACATACCTTAAATAACCTTTACATAACTTAGAAATAAGTTTTGAAGGCTTTGGTATGGCAAAAACAAGCTAATTCGCTTACAGGGACTAAACTTGACAAACTGCGAAAGTATTCCAATTTGAACTGTAACAGACATTCCGGAACATGACCATAAGTTAAACACACCTCAAATATCCTTTACATAGCTTAGAAATAGGCTTTGAGGGGTTTGGTGTGCTAAAATAAACTTTTGGCTCCTTCAGGGACTAAAAGTGTCAAAAAGTGCACAAGTTTGCATTTTCGCGCATAACTCACATTCTGAATACATCCGGACATCCAAAAATTTATGTAAGCACTATAATATTTTATTTTAGTGTTTGGCATAAGAAAAATCCATTCGTCGCGTCATTTGGATCGTTTTTCGCGCTTGTGCGCATTCCGTCGTAATTAAGCGAACATCGCGTTCGTACGGCTAAATGAACCGACATCCGACATATTTTTGAACACATTTTAAGTTCCCTATACTTTAACTTCATTTTAGAGCTTTGAAATGGGGTTAACGGGCCTTAAACGTGTCGAAAATGGGCTGATTACACTGCAGGGACCAAAAATGAAATTCTGCCAAACTTGTATGGCTACGATGCGTATGCACTTTTGCCCTACGATGTGTAGGGGGTCTCCAGACCAGATGCAGTGTATTTAATAGCCTGTTTGCAGCTGTTTGATTATCAACCACACATTCTAAGTTGCTTAGTCAGATGATAAGGGCCTTATTTAGCTACCATAACCTTGCAACAAGTGTACGAACAAGATTGAAGCACGTTTTCCATGAAACGATCCTAACGGTTACCCGAAATCTATAAATACCCATCACCTTTCACTTCATTTCTCACAAGAATCTGATCATTTATGCTCTAAGTTGAAACCTTTGTTTCATACCTGAGCTATTTTGATCTAGATTAGCATTCGGGGACCCTTCGTAAGTGTTCCTTCGTTCTTTTATTGCTTTTCGAGTCCGAAAGTCAAACTTTGTTTGACTTTCTTCATTGACCAGTTTATGGTCGATGTGAAGTTCGTTTGAACTTCATAACGTGAGCGTGATCACGATGGTTATAGTCCTTAGTGACTATACCTACTGATTACCACGTTATCTAGGCTTAGTGACGAGCCGTAGTTTCGGTCAGAATACGTATTCTTGCGTATTTTGTAACCAAACTACTCTTAGGTATCACAACCGTTTGTTGTGATACCAAACCTGTTTTCTAAACTTAGTTAAGCATGTTTTAACATGCTTAGCTTGTCACTTTTAGTTTAGTGCTTATATAGGGTCGTAAGGTAAGCGATCTAAACAATCGCTTATACTTTCGAACCCGACCCGTTTGGTCGATCATTAGGATCCGACCAAGCACTTTAGGTGACCATAGTATATAGGGAATAACCTTACGAGGTTATACCTTATGGTCGCCTCGTTTAAGTAGTTGTATGATAGGTAGTTTATATGCCTTAGGTAAATTACCAAAATACCCCTTTGATGCCAAAATTCATTTTAAACATATGTAACATAACTTTTTGACATCTAAACTGATTTGACAACCATATTAGACATGTTAAGGCATATATTACTTGTCATAGGACTAGTTAGGCGGTCCGAACGCGTTTCACGCGAACGACGCGTTAAAGTAGCATAAGCTACCTAAACGGGTCGTAATGGGTCACAAGCACTTAGGTTAGGTTTCATTTAGTATGTAGGCTTTGTTAAACCATACTACATGAGTTCCCATACTCATTTGGTTTACGAGCCCTCATTCTATCCGATCTTCCGATTTAGGTCCGGTTTATTAATGTAGTTACCTATATTAGGTGTCGTTTGATTTCCGTGATCTCTAGCGTTGCTTGGTGGTTATCTTTAGACATCTGAGCAATCTCAGGTGAGTACATAGACCCCTCTTTTACTATTTTCCAAACGTTTTGGGGTGGAACACATGTGCCTACTTGTTACTTTCGTGCTTTCCATTGTTTTTACATCATATACTTGCTATGTTCATTAGTACACTATTAGTACATGATTTCATTACATTTTCTGTTATGTATGATGACTTGGCATACTAGCACATTGTTTTACATTACATTTTTCTGCTATGTATGATGACTTGGCATACTAGCACATTGTTTTACATTACGTTTCCTGCTATGTATGATGACTTGGCATACTAGCACATTGTTTTACATTACATTTTATGATATGTATGTTCATTTATTGCATACTTAGTACATTTGTTTTCATCACATGCTTTCATTTTGTTATGACATTTGGTTTGTTTAAATGAGACAATGTACATTCATTAACACCGATCATGCCGCTCGGTAGTAGGTAGTGGTACCATAGGACTTGACAAATCCCATTCCTGAAATCTCGGGTTTGTTTGGACGTAAGGAATGACCGAATCCGAATACATATTCTTTTGATAACTCATTTTTATATAGTTATCCGGCTGTCTCAAGGCTTGAATGTATGCGTTTAACATACCGCATAAGTGTTTGTATCAGTAAAGCATGCATTATTCTACAAAGCATAACTTTTGATTTATTCAAATACTTTGTTTCGTACATTTTTACTTATGGTTTAAGTAGTCTTATTTTTACTTACCATACATATCATTTTGTTTACATATTACATGATTTACATTGATCATGCATTTCCACTAAACATAGCTTTGATTTAAACCAAGTTTTACTTCAATACTATGTTCTTGTGCATTTCATCTATGGTTTAGTTGATGCGTTTTCACTAGCCATACATATCATTTTGGTTACACATTACATGGTTTACATTTTTACATAAACATTTTAACATATTATTTCAATACATTTGGAAGTTGGTTTAAACATAGACATCTTACATTGTTGGTTTGGTTTGAGTAAGTGATTAAGTAACGAGGCGTGTGTAATATGATACAAGCATGGTGGATACGCCGCTGGTACTTCCTATATATAAGTGATTGTATGGTATTACATATCGTTGCGTTATTTGAATCATTTCAATTTGGACATATAACATTTTATACAAATAACATACTTTTCACAATACATTGTTTTACAAATAACTTGACTTATACAAACTCATTTTTCATGGTTATTCATTTAACCATGCATTATTCTCTTATTTATACGTATCATCTGAACTTATTGTTTTTCAAATGATTTACAAAGACAAAGCAAATTACAAGGTTCATGACTAAACATTTTCTTAAACAGAAGTCATGAATCTTATTTTCACAAAACCTATGTACTCGCCGGCATTTTTATGCTGACGTACCTATTTTCACATGTGTTTCAGGATATGATGCATAGGATTGATCAAGATACACTTAGGCGGACATGGGCCTTAGTGACAATAAAAGATGCAAGACTAGTTATTTATATTATGTTTCTTTGATTGTCAAGACATTGTAACTCGAGTATTCAATAAAACAGTATTTCAATTTCCATGTGTTATGAAACAATGATTCTGTTACAACACTCCCCGATGTTTCCGCCATGTTTTGTTGTTTTACGTGGTCGGGGTGTGACAGAAAAGTTGGTATCAGAGCTCATGGTTATAGGGAATTAGGTTATTAGTAATACTTTGACCTAGTCTATAACCTTTCTAGGACCCTAACGCGAGTTTACTTGCGTTTAGTCATAAAACAATACTGTCACCTATCCTTAGGCGACAACCACAACAAGAACAAAAATTTCAAAACCGCTTTGAAAACAAATCATCTGTTCTAGGATGATTGATTACTAGGTTTTGAACCCTCTATTGTAAGGTTTTGAACTCTCTGTTATATGGTTTTGAACCCCTTTGAGTTTTCAAAATCTCGTCAAGGTTTTGGGTTTTAAATAATGTGAACACGTGCAAACTGGAAGGGTGAATGCCTGTGTTCTGGGTTTTCTGTCTAGGCAAGCACTTCGTATACATCTCATCAGACGCGAGACCAGTTGTGCTTACCTGGGAATTCTTGGGATGAGTGTTCACTTATAGGCGAGCATGTCTTCGCGATACATTATTTTTGACCCATTTACTTTGATTTGTCACCATCTCATTTGTTTGCCTTAGGTAACAAACAAATGATCGCAATTTTTATGCATTGCCATTCTGTATTGATTATCCAATAACCTTTCACTTGTTTTTTCTATGTCTTTCATTTTCTTCTAGAATGTCTATTCCTCTCAGCACTGGTCAAATGCCCGAACGAACAGCCAAATTTGTCCAGCAAATAGGCGAAGTGATTCAGAAGACTGTGGATTTAGGCATTGCCATGGCTCGTCTCAACAATGAAGCCTCTCGTCTCGACAATGAGGCCATTCAAGAGCCACTGAAGGAAGCAGAAGTCAAGCCTGCACCAAAATCAAGGAAGCGTAAGGCTTCAAGGAAACCCGCAGCGGTTACACCTAATCAAGCGGGACCTAGCCAAGTGGCAATGCCACCAGCTAGGAAGCCGTACTTGGGAGCTGCCCCATGGTGCAAGCGATGCAACCGTCATCATTCAAACCTTATACCCTGCTCCAAATGTACCTACTGTAGACAGTGGGGACATCTGATTAACATATGCCGCTTTGCCATCCAAAACAAAGCTGCTATCAACCAAGCTGCTACCCAACTCCAAGTCAACCCTACTCAAGCTCGTTTTCCGTGTGGTACTTGCTACAACTGTGGCGAGACAAGCCATTACAGGAACAACTGCCCGAAGATTGTCAGTGCAAATCCAACCCTTGGATGAGCATTCGACTGAACAAAGGATGTTGTTGTCTTATGCTTTTGTTTCTTCTATTTCTTGTAATGTGAAACAATCTGTTTGATTATAAATAAATTGTTGTTCACAGTTCTGATATACGAGTGTAGTTACACGTGTGTATGACTTTTCCTATGATACCTACATCAAGGAACTATGTTCCTTACAAACTACTCTTGTGATTCTCCCTTTCGAATGATCGCTCATGATTCCCCCAAAAAATTTTAAGTACTCGTTTGATTCTAAGAAACGAAGTACAGAAGAAATAAAGTGACATTATGAGTAATCATGCTTCTGCACATCTGTGCCTTTGAATCCTTGGTTAGATAACCAAGGATATTTTCAAATCTCATACCCATTACGTTTTGATTTTCAACATATACAGTACAAGTATTTCAAAAACAATCTTCATGATCTCAAAACATTTCATATAGTTTGAAAACAATTTTTCTAAATGCATTGTCTATGTTATTTCAAAAAACATTGACCATGTTATCAAAACCAACCTTCCTAATTTCAAAATATTTCATATAGTCTGAAGACAATATTAACACAGTACATTTTCTTATCAAGTGCATGATTTCAAAAGCATCATTCATATTTTTCAAAAACCTTATACATAATTTCAAAAATTTATCTTGCATAATTTAAAAACATTTTTTATAAATATACTTACCTAATACACCTACTTTATGATTTCAAATGTATTATATATAAGGTTTCAAAAACGTTAAACACATTTTCCTTAAAAGAACCCCATGCATAGTTTTCAAAAAATATTTTCCTCATACATTGACTTAACCTTCAAATTCTGCTTCATATGTCGCCTTGACATATCAAGCATCTCAACCTCATAAGCATTTTACTACATGTTTTGACCTAAGCACATCAAGTGCAAGGTTTCAAAACATCTTCAGCTTCTAAAATCCATAAGGGATCTTTTTGTCTTCACATTTAAACCCTTGTGGATAATTATCATTCAAATCAGAGTCCTTAATTGGATTCCTTGTGTACCTAAATTCGAACATTTCGGTTCCTTATAATCGAAATTGAATTTTTCTTTTAAAAATCTTTCTATCTTTATAGTTAGATTCTTGATAATGTTTAAAGTACCAAATGAAATCCAAGGAATGGATTCCTAGTGTGCTTTAAATACATGTGCTCTGTTAGCAGAACAAATTTCTAGTTAAACAATTTTGTGGTTATGTGACTATGTGTTTATGCATCTTGTGTTTTCTTTTATGCATTTTGTGTTTTTATACTCTGGATAATTCGTTATCCAAATCCTCGCAGGATCTTTCATATCTTCATATGAGGGATTCGTAGCAGGAGATTCAAAAGGCACTACCTTAAATCCTTAATGGGCTTCTATGTAATAGTTAAGACCCTTGGATTATATAGTACCACTCCATGATTCATGAGAGACCCTTTAGTGGTCTAGTCAAAAAGATTGATTCACAATCTGGTTAAGAACGACATCCCGTGATGTAGCTGAACAGACTCCTTGGTAGTCTATTTAGATCATTTATTGATTTAATTAAAAGGACTCTATGGCGGTCTAGTCACACTCATCACAGGATTGTTCATTTGGTTTTCCCCTACACATTATAAAAGAGACTGAGTGAACTATGCAAGGAATTGTCTAATTATGGACGCGTACATAATTATGAAATTTAGTGCACAGAAACCCAGTAATATTTATTATGTGTAAGAACCGATAGTGGCAACAATAACGGAATATGAACGATGTAATGGAGGTACGGTGGACGCACCAATGGCGCTTCATATACATGTATATAAGTGTCCCTCTTACATTGCAAGCATAATGTTATTAAGGTTACTAGAAGTTCAGCACCCTAACCAATGTTGTTCGATCTTTTCAACCTTATGTTTTAAACTCTCACAAGTTTCCTCTAAATAAATTTCGGGACGAAATTTCCTAAAGTAGGGGAGACTGTAACACCTGTGCCTCCACGGCCATCAAACAAATACCGAACCAATGAAATATTATATTTCATACTTGGGATTTGTAAAAATATGTGTATCATTTGCACATATCAATTTTTGTTCAATTCCAAACTCTAAATCGCTTTCTGGAAGGTTATACGCGCACCAATGCGTAAATATAACCAGTTTAATGCAACAAACACTCCGGAATAGTGACATAGGCTTAACATACCTTAAATAACCTTTACATAACTTAGAAATAAGTTTTGAAGGCTTTGGTATGGCAAAAACAAGCTAATTCGCTTACAGGGACTAAACTTGACAAACTGCGAAAGTATGCCAATTTGAACTGTAACAGACATTCCGGAACATGACCATAAGTTAAACACACCTCAAATATCCTTTACATAGCTTAGAAATAGGCTTTGAGGGGTTTGGTGTGCTAAAATAAACTTTTGGCTCCTTCAGGGACAAAAAGTGTCAAAAAATGCACAAGTTTGCATTTTCGCGCATAACTCACATTCTGAATACATCCGGACATCCAAAAATTTATGTAAGCACTATAATATTTTATTTTAGTGTTTGGCATAAGAAAAATCCATTCGTCGCGTCATTTGGATCGTTTTTCGCGCTTGTGCGCATTCCGTCGTAATTAAGCGAACATCGCGTTCGTACGGCTAAATGAACCGACATCCGACATATTTTTGAACACATTTTAAGTTCCCAATACTTTAACTTCATTTTAGAGCTTTGAAATGGGGTTAACGGGCCTTAAACGTGTTGAAAATGGGCTGATTACACTGCAGGGACCAAAAATGAAATTCTGCCAAACTTGTATGGCTACGATGCGTATGCACTTTTGCCCTACGATGTGTAGGGGGTCTCCAGACCAGATGCAGTGTATTTAACAGCCTGTTTGCAGCTGTTTGATTATCAACCACACATTCTAAGTTGCTTATTCAGATGATAAGGGCCTTATTTAGCTACCATAACCTTGCAACAAGTGTACGAACAAGATTGAAGCACGTTTTCCATGAAACGATCCTAACGGTTACCCGAAATCTATAAATACCCATCACCTTTCACTTCATTTCTCACAAGAATCTGATCATTTGTGCTCTAAGTTGAAACCTTTGTTTCATACCTGAGCTATTTTGATCTAGATTAGCATTCGGGGACCCTTCGTAAGTGTTCCTTCGTTCTTTTATTGCTTTTCGAGTCCGAAAGTCAAACTTTGTTTGACTTTCTTCATTGACCAGTTTATGGTCGATGTGAAGTTCGTTTGAACTTCATAACGTGAGCGTGATCACGATGGTTATAGTCCTTAGTGACTATACCTACTGATTACCACGTTATCTAGGCTTAGTGACGAGCCGTAGTTTCGGTCAGAATACGTATTCTTGCGTATTTTGTAACCAAACTACTCTTAGGTATCACAACCGTTTGTTGTGATACCAAACCTGTTTTCTAAACTTAGTTAAGCATGTTTTAACATGCTTAGCTCGTCACTTTTAGTTTAGTGCTTATATAGGGTCGTAAGGTAAGCGATCTAAACAATCGCTTATACTTTCGAACCCGACCCGTTTGGTCGATCATTAGGATCCAACCAAGCACTTTAGGTGACCATAGTATATAGGGAATAACCTTACGAGGTTATACCTTATGGTCGCCTCGTTTAAGTAGTTGTATGATAGGTAGTTTATATGCCTTAGGTAAATTACCAAAATACCCCTTTGATGCCAAAATTCATTTTAAACATATGTAACCTAACTTTTTGACATCTAAACTGATTTGACAACCATATTAGACATGTTAAGGCATATATTACTTGTCATAGGACTAGTTAGGCGGTCCGAACGCGTTTCACGTGAACGACGCGTTAAAGTAGCATAAGCTACCTAAACGGGTCGTAATGGGTCACAAGCACGTAGGTTAGGTTTCATTTAGTATGTAGGCTTTGTTAAACCATACTACATGAGTTCCCATACTCATTTGGTTTACGAGCCCTCATTCTATCCGATCTTCCGATTTAGGTCTGGTTTATTAATGTAGTTACCTATATTAGGTGCCGTTTGATTTCCGTGATCTCTAGCGTTGCTTGGTGGTTATCTTTAGACATCTGAGCAATCTTAGGTGAGTACATAGACCCCTCTTTTACTGTTTTCCAAACGTTTTGGGGTGGAACACATGTGCCTACTTGTTACTTTCGTGCTTTCCATTGTTTTTACATCATATACTTGCTATGTTCATTAGTACACTATTAGTACATGATTTCATTACATTTTCTGTTATGTATGATGACTTGGCATACTAGCACATTGTTTTACATTACATTTTTCTGCTATGTATGATAACTTGGCATACTAGCACATTGTTTTACATTACGTTTCCTGCTATGTATGATGACTTGGCATACTAGCACATTGTTTTACATTACATTTTATGATATGTATGTTCATTTATTGCATACTTAGTACATTTGTTTTCATCACATGCTTTCATTTTGTTATGACATTTGGTTTGTTTAAATGAGACAATGTACATTCATTAACACCTATCATGCCGCTCGGTAGTAGGTAGTGGTACCATAGGACTTGACAAATCCCATTCCTGAAATCTCGGGTTTGTTTGGACGTAAGGAATGACCGAATCCGAATACATATTCTTTTGATAACTCATTTTTATATAGTTATCCGGCTGTCTCAAGGCTTGAATGTATGCGTTTAACATACCGCATAAGTGTTTGTATCAGTAAAGCATGCATTATTCTACAAAGCATAACTTTTAATTTATTCAAATACTTTGTTTCGTACATTTTTACTTATGGTTTAAGTAGTCTTATTTTTACTTACCATACATATCATTTTGTTTACATATTACATGATTTACATTGATCATGCATTTCCACTAAACATAGCTTTGATTTAAACCAAGTTTTACTTCAATACTATGTTCTTGTGCATTTCATCTATGGTTTAGTTGATGCGTTTTCACTAGCCATACATATCATTTTGGTTACACATTACATGGTTTACATTTTTACATAAACATTTTAACATATTATTTCAATACATTTGGAAGTTGGTTTAAACATAGACATCTTACATTGTTGGTTTGGTTTGAGTAAGTGATTAAGTAACGAGGCGTGTGTAATATGATACAAGCATGGTGGATACGCCGCTGGTACTTCCTATATATAAGTGATTGTATGGTATTACATATCGTTGCGTTATTTGAATCATTTCAATTTGGACATATAACATTTTATACAAATAACATACTTTTCACAATACATTGTTTTACAAATAACTTGACTTATACAAACTCATTTTTCATGGTTATTCATTTAACCATGCATTATTCTCTTATTTATACGTATCATCTGAACTTATTGTTTTTCAAATGATTTACAAAGACAAAGCAAATTACAAGGTTCATGACTAAACATTTTCTTAAACAGAAGTCATGAATCTTATTTTCACAAAACCTATGTACTCGCCGGCATTTTTATGCTGACGTACCTATTTTCACATGTGTTTCAGGATATGATGCATAGGATTGATCAAGATACACTTAGGCGGACATGGGCCTTAGTGACAATAAAAGATGCAAGACTAGTTATTTATATTATGTTTCTTTGATTGTCAAGACATTGTAACTCGAGTATTCAATAAAACAGTATTTCAATTTCCATGTGTTATGAAACAATGATTCTGTTACAACACTCCCCGATGTTTCCGCCATGTTTTGTTGTTTTACGTGGTCGGGGTGTGACAGAAAAGTTGGTATCAGAGCTCATGGTTATAGGGAATTAGGTTATTAGTAATACTTTGACCTAGTCTATAACCTTTCTAGGACCCTAACGCGAGTTTACTTGCGTTTAGTCATAAAACAATACTGTCACCTATCCTTAGGCGACAACCACAACAAGAACATAAATTTCAAAACCGCTTTGAAAACAAATCATCTGTTCTAGGATGATTGATTACTAGGTTTTGAACCCTCTATTGTAAGGTTTTGAACTCTCTGTTATATGGTTTTGAACCCCTTTGAGTTTTCAAAATCTCGTCAAGGTTTTGGGTTTTAAATAATGTGAACACGTGCAAACTGGAAGGGTGAATGCCTGTGTTCTGGGTTTTCTGTCTAGGCAAGCACTTCGTATACATCTCATCAGACGCGAGACCAGTTGTGCTTACCTGGGAATTCTTGGGATGAGTGTTCACTTATAGGCGAGCATGTCTTCGCGATACATTATTTTTGACCCATTTACTTTGAAAGCCACACGGGCCGCGTAAGCCCAGGCATAGCCTTACGCAATTAGTGGAAACTTGCTTGGCTGGTTCAGGAAAGCCACACGGGCCGCGTAAGCCCAGGCATAGCCTTACGCGGGCCGCCTGGCATGCCCAGATGCTGAAAACGCTGACAGGTGTCTGTTCAGCCATGTTAATCGACTCCAATTGCTTGTTTTGCATACCATGTGCTGCACAAAAGGGGTTTTAGGCTATAGGGACACTTGGGATGCATCCATGATCTTTGGTAGGCTTGCTTGTCATAATCTAGTGAGATTAAACTCACTATATAAAGGCCATTGTTTGCAACTTTTGATCATACAATCATAACTCAACTTTTGAAGACTTCTGGAGCACAAGTGCAAACCCTAAGCATCTCTAGTCGTAATTAGGACTTCGGTACGTATCCTTAACCTTCCTTAATCGTGTTTTACTTAGTTATTAGCTTAAAAGTCAAACCGTCGTAATTAAGGTTTGACTTAACGATTAATCACTAACGGTCCAGTGATTAGTCAAATTGAAAGTTGTTATAAGTTGGTAATTATGTGGGCAATAAACCCTTAAAAGGGAACCCTCTGATTCCCGCTCTAACTAGATCATTTGTCGGGTCAAAGTTTGTTATAAAAAGTCAACAGAAACATAATTTTCGAATTAACACCTAATTAACAATGTAGAAGACGTGTAACCTATTTTACCACTCATATAACTTGATAATCAATGCAAAAACATGTCTAAGCATGTCCGACCCGACAATTTTCAGTTTAGGATCGGTTCGGAACCGAAAGTCGCAAAACTTTGACTTTTGCTTTGACTTCAGTTCTGACCCATATTAGCATGATTTATAAGTGCCTTAGAGCTTCATTGGGACCGGGTTATGTGATAGTATAACCCTCTGTGATTGACTCATTGATTGTCCGATTCATTTACACGTTTCCGTTAATTGCTTAATGTTGACCATAATGCCCATTTGACCTAAAAACGAGAATTTTGGAAATGTGAGAGGACAATAATCTTTGTTACTGATTAATAAACATGTCCCTAAATTTTCACATCAGTTGGAGGTCTAGATTAGGAGTTATGCTCAATATCGTAATTAGAAAGCTTTTTATTAATTAAACGGCGTAATTAGCATAAAGCCTATCTAAACCCAATTTTTGACACCAAACCTTTTACCCACTGATGTAATATAATATTTTGGGATTTTTGAAGATTTTTAATTATTTTTAAACTGATCATAACATAGGGTTATCGCCTTGATTCGGTTATTACCAGTTATACCCTTTTTGTTCATAAAATGAGCTTTACACGACAATTTGATACCAAATCTTTGGATACTGACTTTATATGATAAATGAAGTATTTTGAACTTTATAACCTGATCAGAAAACTCATATTTCCTGTTAAACCTGGAAATCGCTTAAAACGGCTTTTTACGCGTATTAAACACATAGTATAGGTTTAAAACCATTTTGTCATGTAAGACTTATCACCAACTGATGTAACCTATTAAATTAAGTTTTTTTTACTGATCATTTCAGACCCGAGTCTCAGAATTTTAATTAATCTCTTTTATAATCTTTAAAATGACCAAAATACCCATACGGGGCTTAATTTGAAATTAAACTCGTTTTGGGCATAATGGAAGGTATCTTACTGATATCACAACATATTTAAAGCATATTAACTTGGGAAACCTGTTCGTGACCCATTCGGTTACCCGTATGCGTTATTCGCGTTCGGTTCGGTTTATGTAACTAGTTTGCATAAAATAGCCGAAACGGGTCAAACCTTATCATTGTTATCTCAAAATCCAGAATGTGTTTAGTTTACCCATATTATACAAGTCTTCAAACTTGTTGGGTCTAAATCCCATTCTATTCCGGTCTTTGCTTAATCATGCGTTCGAACCGTATCTTCCTTTAAAACTAACGGTCTAAGTTTAGGCTTAATTAAAGACCCGTTAGGATTCTAATAGGTTATTATAAACCTTCGTTCCAGAATAGGAGACCCGGTAAAAGCTACGTGCACTTGCTTGTTGTGATTATTACTTACAAAGGTAAATACTTTTAACTTATTTTCCCTATACGGGCTTGGGGTATGTTATATAAAATACCGCTTGGTCGGGCATTGAATCTTTAATCGAATAGAGGTTAATTCATTGAAATGACCCGTTTAAATTGTTTTGTTGCTAAAAGCCTTTGGGGGGTTAATGACCATGTCCCGGATATCCTTGGCATCATTTTACGAAATTGCCACGACCTAAGCACGGGGTGTAGGCGTACACCCGACGGTGCATAAATAAATAATAAGGTATAACCGCCGGTTTTGGGAATAAACCGCCGCGGGACTATATCATGTGGTGTGTCTATTAAGCTCTAACCCGGTGTCAACCCGGGCTACTGAACGCATAAGAAACATGTAATTCTTTTACAAGATTATATTCAAATAATTATCCCAAGTTATAAAATGTTTGTGCCTCGTGCATTTAAATCAACTTTCTAAATCTTTTCAAAATGAGTCAGTTGATTGTATTTACCAGTGTAAACTGAGGTATTTTCCCCAAAAGATTAAGTGCATGTACTACTCGAAATAGGCTGGCTTTCTCCTTAGCATCAATAAGAGTCTCGCAAGCTTGGATGCATTTCAGTCTGTTGAACAATGTTTATTTTTATTTGATCCACCTGTGGATTATTTTCAATTATTTTGTGATACTTAATATTACAATTTATTAAAGTTGAAATGAATCTATCTTTTGCTTCCGCTGTGCATTTAAATATTGTGTTGTTTGACTATAATGATATCAACTACGTCACGATACTCCCCACCGGGCCCACAGGTAATACATGGAAATATCGGGGTGTGACACGGTGCCACCAATGTGTTCGGCATGGGATGCCTCATACAGTGCGATAGCTTGGGAGATTCTCTGTTCTATTAGTGCATTTAATTCAGCCTCGTTCGTAGGCATCGGTGGAGGTGGGGGTGGGTTAACTGTCCGATCACGCGGGGCTTTCCTTCTTGGTGCCATAATTCTTCCAAAAGAATATAAAATAAAGATTAGGCGTTGGTTTGTAAATAAATACTTTTACTAAGTATATAACATAAAAATATTTATATCATTAAATATGAATATTACCAATCAATCCATCATATATAACATGTACAAACAAACGATATATAAATGCATATAAAAGATAACACCAAGTTTTCATCTATAGCACACAACTGATTACAAGATTGTTTAGAGAGGAACAAAATGGACACGGGATACATCACCCGGTCATACTAGTCTAGAATATATACAGTGGTAAAATCTTCCTTCTCATACTGCAATCTTCAGTCTATCAGTTGTCTTGAAACTTGATGGAGGTCTATGCACACAACAATGGATATAGATACCCGTCTCAAAAGTATGATACCTGCAAACCCAGTCTATGGAGGAGGAAAGACTGGTGGTGGAATCGGAAACAATAATCAGTCAAAATGAGTAATCCTCCCCTCCAAATCATGAACCAAACGGATAAGGAAATCAATCTGCTGCTCGAGTGTCAGCACTCGAGAAGGTAACTCTACCGGTGGCATCTGTGGTGGTAGTGGGGGTAATGGTGGTGACCCTAGTGGTGGTGGTGGAGGAGCATGGGGTGGTGAATGAGCTGGTGGTGGTGGAGGTCTGACGTCAGCAAGCTGCTGAAGCTCATGAACGCTGTGAAAACGTATGTCGACCTGAGACTGCAGAGAGAGGATAAGGGCATCAGTAGAAATGATCGGGTAGTGAACTGGATGGTACGGGTCTGTAGTAGGCATATTATGTGGTGGAGAGTGCTGTGCTGCCATATGCTCAGTAGGAACTGGTGGAACTGGACGAAACCGCTGGTAATATGGGCCAGTGACGCTGGGCGGTATGTGGACGTGTCCGTATGGTCCTGCCTCATCGGTATGATCTGTATGTGGTATGATAGGGGCAAAAAGCATGAGTCGTATACGGTCAGTAGATCCCTCTGAAATAGGGGCCTGAATAGGCTCCTCAGCAGGTAAGTGAGCTGGAGAATGTGGTGGAGTAGGGATATGATCAGGTGCAGGGACAACTGGCTCATCTGGCATGAGATCATCCTCAATAACTGGATGTGCCTCTAGGCCTACAGCCTGAAGTGCAGATGTAGTAATAGATGCATCAGAATGAGCATCTGAGTCTGTGTCAGAATCAGAAGAAATAACAATAATCGGAACTATCGGTGCTGCAACCTCTAGAATAACCAGATCATAAACATCCCCGTCTCCTAAATCAACATCTAAGTGCTCCACGGGAATCACTGGAACAACGTCGTCGTCATCCTCGTCGAGGTCGACGATAAAAGGCATAATAGCAAGAGGAAGGATATCCAAGGGTATAACCTCGACTACATGTTCACCCTCAGGGTGACCCATGATAACTACGTCATTGAGCTGCGGAGGCATATCTAATATGTCATCATCAACAATATCACCTAGCAATGCAAATGGCTGGAAATCGTCCATATCGCCATCTGATCCCGTCTCACTATCCGAAGTAATAACCTGAACCTCAGGTACATAATCATCATCCGAAGAGGGTGTCATATGATCCACATCGTCATAAATGTTGCTTCCTTCGGAGGAAGACACGATATCCTGGAAAATAATTTGTTCGACATATGTATTAATAATTAATAGTCAATTAATAAACACGAAATGTTGGAATCACATAAGTTCATTTTACGTTATCCTATTAATGTTGTGCGGAATAACTTAATGATTCATGTCTGCCATTTAGAGACTAAGGCACTTAATGTCCTTGCTTGATTTGTATGAGATAAATTTTGTTTTTGTTGTAGTGGACCTTGAAAAATGTTTATGCAATGAAAACTCTTGTTCTTGTATAAATTGTTTTCGTGAGAGGTTCCTTAGTGATTGTAGACTAGACTCGAGAAAGAATCCTGGTTCACTACAATCGAAGCTCTGATACCAAATTGTCACACCCTGCTCGTAGCGGAAGCGCGAGGTGTGATCTGTTCGGTTCTCATTGCATAACGATATAAGTAAACATACTAAATGAATAAAACATACTTCAATGCCATTACCACACTTGTTCAAAAGATGCGCAACATACATTAAGTTTATAATTTACAAACCATCCAAAGAAAATAAGTTATTTTTGTTTCATACATCCAAAACGAAAGTTTTAAACACTAAGGCTTTGTCCACTATACCACCGCAAGAGACGGTATATAATAGGCAAACCCTTCAAAAGATGGCACGGAGTCTTGACATTTGTTCCTTGAATTGAAATCCCCAACATGGTCCACTAATTCCCTGAAATACATGTTTAAGTGGAAAACGTCAACAAAAGTTGAGCGAGTTTATACAGTTTAGTTGTAAATGATACATTCCGTAAAATGTGAATGTATTTGTATTTGTATCAAAAGTAGTACGAAAAGCGTCAATGAAATTGTGATCATTAATGTTTTGCAAGGACATTAATATGTGTGACGAAATAGGAAGCAATCCAACCCTAGACGATTTTAATTGTATCGACACCATGTCGTAGGGCAACAAAAGCACTCCTAAGCAAACGAATGGCCATGAGTGGGGCTCGCCAAAACCCATTAGATCTAAACCTTTGTTCCTTGGTCCAAACTGAATTAATGGTGCTTTAGTTATGGCCCTAATTTCGCACATGATCTAAGGTGTTTCATTCCTTGACTTATCATACTATTGTACATGTATTTTCCCCGATAGTTGTAAAGCTTGAAAAGCATTTAAGATGAAAAGGGGACATGAACTCATAGAATTGCGTCTGTGAAATATAATTATCTGAATCCTCACTTGCGGTTGCCTTGTATTGTGTCGCGACCTACAAACGTTCTATATTTGTTAGACACATCGGTCTTTGTAATGACTCGTGTACAAGACTTTGTTATTTGTTGAACTGATGTGTACGAAGTGGGTTAATTAAATTAACTAAATTTACCCTAATTCTAGACTCTCTAAGCTTTAAATTTATAAAACTAAGACTCTCTAAACCCTAAACCACACAATCGGCAAGTGTACCGATCAATGTAGTATAGCCTAAGGAAGTCCGAGTATCGAACCCAAGAGACTCTACTGATTACGCTAATGACTCTATCTAGACTCAAACTGACACGACTTAACTAAATGTTTGTTGATTGGGGGGGGGTTTCTAGAAATCCTAAGAATGCAAATAACGACTAAACTAGCTAGACAAACTAGACACGAACTCACACGAAGGCTGAACTCAAGGATGATGGAAGAACTACCTAGACAGGAATCCTGATTGCTTTTAGTTATGATTATAATTGGAAGTTGTCTGCTATGGAACCGGGATCTTAAAATCCTCACCTCTCGGGAAATCTAAGGACCCCTAATCCTTCTCAAGAGCACGCTAAGATCCCCTAAAGGTTGTTAAACTACCGGTTATTAGACTCCCTTACAAGACATCTAATGGGTTTATAAAAGTATCCTACAAGGCTCACTCCCTTACGAGACCTAAACCTAGGATAGGTTTGTTTTCTCAGCTAGACTTGCTAGACAGCAGCCAAAAGGTTAACTTCCTAAGAAGGACCCACCTTGCGGTTTAATCACTTAGACCTAGCAATAATCTCGCACCTTACAACTATTGACGATTAGTAGAACACTTGATTTTATAAAATTACCAATTATTACTTCTAAGGTTTATTGGCCAATTTAACCCTAAAGATTCAAGATTTATTACGTGATATAGACAGTCACCAAAATCTAAAACCTAGCACGACTCTATTATGTGATAAAGACCGTCACCAAGATTCATGCGAAGCAATAATCAATAATTAAACAACATCAAGCACGCAAACACATCTAACTGATAGAACAAACCGTTTACAATTTATAAACTATCCATAGCATTCAAAAGTCCAAGAATAATCAAACATAAGCAATCATTCAACCATGTCTAGGTAGTAACAGAAATTTAGCCGATAATCATGTTCAAAAACAAGTTCATAATCAAAGTATAATCAGAATTCATCATTAAACAATCAAAACAAACGAAAAACGAAGAAATAAGATTGTATAACCCGTTAACTTCAATCCCGTGTGCTCCCGAATGATCTCCGATGATTCCTAGCAATCCCGAGCCTTCAAACCTCTGAAAACAGCCTATAAAACTCGTCCCGAACTCTAAAATTCGTAATGGTCTTGTGTTAATCAGCTGTTAATGATAATGATCAATATATAATCAAGAAACCCTAGAATCTGATGTTGTTACGTCTGTTATCGCGATCAAAGGGTCCTCGCGGCCCGCTTGAGGTTTCAACATAAGTTAACGCGGGCCGCGCGTGTGTTGTATATCTGAAATCCTCTTTTAAGTTGATGCGGCCCGCCTCATGTGTATGTTAAGTTGATTCGGGCTGCCTGGAAGCTCCAGATTGGATTTTTCGCTTCGTTTCTTCTCCCGAACTCTCAATTTCCGTTCCAGTCTTTCGCCTTTCCAGTTTATGACTTATATCTGCTCCTTTCGGCTGCAAAGACCTGGAAAATATAAAACATCAAAAGTATATACAATCTAAGCTAAACACGGACAAAAACGACAATCTAACTACTCAAACCAGACGCGAATAAAGATGTATTTTACAATACATCAAATATCCCCACACTTACTCTTTTTTCGTCCTCGAAAAAGAATTATGCAAACGGAATCATAGTCAGAATAATTGAACGGGCCAAAGTATTAGTTATTTTATTAAAATCGAAACTCGTGTTAGCCGCGATTGCAAGTATTTTGATCCACTTAAACCCAACCCGGTTCCAAGCCCTTATCATGCAATTTTAGTTCAAGTTCGGTCAATCCACCTAGGGTCTCACACTAAGAATTGCAAGTCCACCTAATCCCCCCTCAAGCTTATAGGACAAAAGGAACAACCACTGGGTTATTTCCTAACCGTTTTATACCAAGATCAAGAGAGTTTAAAATCAAATCTATTTTTTTCATTTTTTTTTCATTTTTCTTTTGCTTGCTTTTGCTTTTTTTTTCTTTCTTGTGAGTCTAGACGATGTTTTCCCTAACCAAGAGGTATTTCGGCTGTAGAGTCGCGATCCCCAACCACAGATTACTTAGGTTTCGGTACTTTTATTCGGCAAGTCGATTTCACACATCCCAGAGGCATTCCGGCTGTAGAGTCGCTATCCCCAACTCGGATTACATAGACCTGTGTTACTTTCATTTAGTTTCTAGCTCACTTTTTATTCTATTTTTTTTCTTTTTTCAACGAGATAATGACTAAAAACTCTAACGATCTTAACTTATAACGGCATCCCTTATACTATTCTTGGCGATTTCAATTTCTCCACTCTCCCTAGATGAGAACCCACTAGTAGACCGACAATTAGATATATTTTAAATCAAAGGAACCCAGAACCGAACCGAGCCTACCCGCGCATCCCAAACTAGACACAAGCACGATTATTTATTCTCATATTATTATTATTTGAACCCGAACAAAAACCCGACTTTTCTATCATTTTCCGTTTTTATTTTGCAAACTTCTTATTTCAAAAGACATTTTTTTTTTATTTTTTTCAATTTTTTTGGATTTTTCAAATTTTTTAATTTTTTTTATTTTTTCGTTTTTTTTTATGACTCAAGACTCTACTAACTAGACATTAAACGATAGTTTCCCATCCCCACACTTAAACTTTACATTGCCCTCAATGTAAGATGGAAAACGACTCAAAAAACTAAAAATAAATAAGAAATAAAAGACAAAGGGCATAATTGGAAAAGACTTAGCTGGTTTTAATTCGCGCATATGCCTTAAATCTCTCGTCTAATCCAGCTCGATCGTATAGCATTTCATTCGCGATCGGCTTTGACAATGACTGACATGACTGATAAATGCCCAAAATTTGATAAGCAGCTCCAAAATCACCCGAATGGAGATTGAGTACGGGTGGTACATATTCGAACCTGCATCAACAAAAACAAGCAAAATACCAAAGCAATACCGACTCGAAACACAAAATGACTTAAAAAACTACTAACTTAAACGCATGGTACAAAATATAAAAGTATAATGCAAGCACATGCCCCGTGTACGACCACTCGAACCAGCAACAACGGTGTGGTGAATACAAACGGTGGTGGTGATAATGGAAATGGTGATGTAATGACAATGGATGAATGGATGGTGATTTATGAAACAAATTTTGGGCCAAGACTGCTGTTCATCGAAAAACAAGACCCACGCGGCCCTCTTAAGTGTTTAGAGTAAGTCGATGCAGGTCGCGAGTGTCCAAAATTTGCAAAAGTCTTTAGGTCCATGCGGCCCGCCTGGAAGTAACATATAGCTAATGCGGGCCGCCTGAACAGCAAACATCAGTTGATTTCATGGCAGAAACAGCAGATTGTTGTTTTTATATTTTAAATAATGCCCAAAATGCCCCTAGCCGTGTATTTTGTCGTTTTTAACAGTAAACATACCTGGGCAATGCTCGCCTGCTGAGTTCGGCCTTCGTGAAGAAGCGTGTACCTGCAAAAACTTTTACGACACACAAAATACGCACAAACACGAGAACGACGCAAACGACACTAACAACCTAACTAACGACACGACACGCGCTACAACTCAAAATACAAACTCTACAAATGGGTCACAACTATTCACGCACTCACGGAGGATCATGTAAGCGCAGCTCACCCTCTAACATCGCCCGCACCTTACGGGTTGTAGCACTATCATTCCTAACATCGCCCGCATCTCTCCTAACTCTCTCATAGCTCTCACAATCTCTCGACTCATCATCGGGCGGTTTGAATTTAGATGTTTCATATCGAAAACTATCCCCACACTGAGCCTTGCTCAGTATCTCTATCTTAGACTCTAACCTCGACAATCTCTTTTCCAACTCTTTGACTCTCCTATCAGGTGGATCTCCACACTTGGGTTTTAACACCTTCTCTAGACTCGGCTCACTCACGACCTCTTTCTCATCTCTCTCATTCTTCTCACTCTCTTCCATCGACTCTATCGCCTCGACCCTCTCACTCGGCCCTCTTGCATTATTTACCTTAAAAACTACCGACTCGTCGCCCGCTCTAAGTGTGATTGTGCCTAAGAAGACATCTATAAGCGCTTTAGCGGTGTTCAAGAACGGGCGCCCTAAAATCAATGGCACTTTATCATCGGCCCCCATATCTAGCACTACAAAATCAGCCGGAAAAACAAACTTATCCACTTTAACTAATAAATTCTCTACAATCCCCCTAGGATACTTAACTGTCTTATCGGCTAACGAGAGGGTCATACGAGTGGACTTCAAATCACCTAGGCCTAGTTTTTCGTAAAATGAATAAGGCATCAAATTAATACTAGCACCAAGGTCTGCCAATGCGTGGTTTTTAACATCACCACCAAACAAACAAGGAATCATGAATATACCAGGATCAGTAAGTTTCTCAGGAAGTTTATTCAAAATCAACGCAGAACACTCTCCATTCAATGGAGTACTAGAACACTCACCTACACTCTCCTTACGCTTGAGAAAATCCTTAAGGAACTTGACGTATTTAGGCATCGACCTCAAAGCCTCTATGAACGGAAGATTGACTTTCAGCTGGGTGAACATCTCAAGGAATTTCTCGTATTCCCTAGTATATAACTGCTGCCTAGCACGAGCGGGAAACAGAAGACGAAAAATATCAATCACTCGTGGTGGCCTAACCTTCGTCGGCTGCTTCTCCACTTTCTTCTCTACTGGCGACTTCTCCTCGGCGTGTGCGGTACTTGCTGGGTCTAGCCTCATGTGCACTTTACCTGGAGCCTCCATCTCGATCACCTCATCTACCTCATCATCTTCTTCTTCCTCAACTCTCTCTCTAACAACCTCACCCAAACTCTTCCCACTGCGGGTCGTAATAGCTTTCACAGTATGATTAACTGGCTGAGTGGTTCCTGAAAATTGACCAGAAGAGGATTCTCTCAACTGCTTAGCTATATCCCCTACTGTTCTTTGAAGATCTAAAATTGTGGATTGCTGGCTTTTTAACTGAAGTTCGTGACTTTTATTAATCTGCTCTTGATTTTTAGCTAAAGCCTGATTTTGCATCATCATTTGAGCAAACATCTCTTCCAACCTGCTCAAACTACCCTGTAAAACCTTATCACTGCCTTGACCCTCTTGATTCGACCCACTACTAGCAAACTGACCTCCTGAACCACTATACTGACCACTCTGACCTGAACCACTACTCGTGTAAAGACCCGGCCCCCTACTTTGATACTGACCAGATGGAAAAACAGGGGGATTACCAGAAGAACGAAAACTACTATCATTCCCACTACCGCGCCAGTTGGAGTTGTTATTGGAATTAGAACTAAACAGACTCACGGGACCCCTAGACTGACCGGCTATGTACTCTACCTGCTCTAAAGTAAGTGTGGGACACTCGAGTGTGTCGTGACCTCCCCTACAAACCTCACACCTATCAATTTTCTTCTTAATCTCATTTAACTCTTGCCTCATCTCTTCCCTCATCTCTTTCCTCACTCTCTCGACTACAGCAGCTACCGATGGATCCAAGCTAACTTGGTTTCCTCCTCGACCGGCCGAGGAGGTAGTAACAGGAATGGAAGTCCTGCTGGTAGTGCTGTAGTCCACATCAGAATGTGCGAAACTCTCGAACAAATCATTGCACTCATTCACTGTCTTCTTTCCCATAAGCTGCCCTCCTGCTGAAGTATCGAAACGAGCTCTAATCTCAAGAGTAAGTCCATTGTAGAACTTTTCAACTAACGCCCAATCAGACAAACCATGCTGCGAACAACGAGAAAGAAGCGTCTGAAAACGCTCCCAGGCTAAGTGATATGGCTCATCAGGCTCCATGCGAAAGGAGTGAATTTGGTCACGAAGGCGAGACGCCTTGGCTGGAGGAAAGTATTTAGCTAAGAAAGCATCGCGAAGACCTGCCCAAGTAGTGAAAGTGTCTGCGGGCTGAGAATCGAACCAGACGGCTGCGCGTCCAGCGAGTGAGAACGGAAATACCTGGAGGTATCGAGCATCAAGGTTCACACCCTCTATGGAGAAGGTGCTGCAAAGGTGAGTGATGCGATTTATGTGAGCGGGTGCATCCTCGTCGTCACGACCATGGAACTGGCATGAATTGGTGATGGCGGTCATGATGTAGGAAGGAATCTGCCAAGACCTATCATTTGCAATATTCGGAAGGGTGATGGGTGAATTGGCACTGGTGAAACCGGTGGTAGCCTGCTGGTAAACGGTACGATTCGCCATAGCGGGTGGAGGACTAGGTGTACGAGAACGGGAGGGTGGTGGGGAAACGTGAGGTGATGGCTTCGGTGTGAAATCGAAAGAGGGGGTGGACTGCGAAACCGAAGAAGTACTAGAAGAACTAACCTCAGACGCAGAAGACGAAAAAGACGACTTGGTCGTAAACGGATTCGGCGGAGGTCCCTGCGAACGCGTATGGGGCATCAACCAAATACGAACAAGTAAGACGACTCTAAACAACGACTCACTAATCTAGAAAAGACACTAAAACAAATATTTTTGGATTTTTAAGATTTTTAGACTCCTACGACTCAACGAACACAAATAGCACGTAATATATCAACTAAGTCCAAACAAAGTAATCAACGCAATCGCCAAAGAATCCCCGGCAACGGCGTCAAAAACTTGATGTGTACGAAGTGGGTTAATTAAATTAACTAAATTTACCCTAATTATAGACTCTCTAAGCTTTAAATTTATAAAACTAAGACTCTCTAAACCCTAAACCACACAATCGGCAAGTGTACCGATCAATGTAGTATAGCCTAAGGAAGTCCGAGTATCGAACCCAAGAGACTCTACTGATTACGCTAATGACTCTATCTAGACTCAAACTGACACGACTTAACTAAATGTTTGTTGATTGGGGGGGGGGGGTTCTAGAAATCCTAAGAATGCAAATAACGACTAAACTAGCTAGACGAACTAGACACGAACTCACACGAAGGCTGAACTCAAGGATGATGGAAGAACTACCTAGACAGGAATCCTGATTGCTTTTAGTTATGATTATAATTGGAAGTTGTCTGCTATGGAACCGGGATCTTAAAATCCTCACCTCTCGGGAAATCTAAGGACCCCTAATCCTTCTCAAGAGCACGCTAAGATCCCCTAAAGGTTGTTAAACTACCGGTTATTAGACTCCCTTACAAGACATCTAATGGGTTTATAAAACTATCCTACAAGGCTCACTCCCTTACGAGACCTAAACCTAGGATAGGTTTGTTTTCTCAGCTAGACTTGCTAGATAGCAGCCAAAAGGTTAACTTCCTAAGAAGGACCCACCTTGCGGTTTAATCACTTAGACCTAGCAATAATCTCGCACCTTACAGCTATTGACGATTAGTAGAACACTTGATTTTATAAAATTACCAATTATTACTTCTAAGGTTTATTGGCCAATTTAACCCTAAAGATTCAAGATTTATTACGTGATATAGACAGTCACCAAAATCTAAAACCTAGCACGACTCTATTATGTGATAAAGACCGTCACCAAGATTCATGCGAAGCAATAATCAATAATTAAACAACATCAAGCACGCAAACACATCTAACTGATAGAACAAACCGTTTACAATTTATAAACTATCCATAGCATTCAAAAGTCCAAGAATAATCAAACATAAGCAATCATTCAACCATGTCTAGGTAGTAACAGAAATTTAGCCGATAATCATGTTAAAAAACAAGTTCATAATCAAAGTATAATTAGAATTCATCATTAAACAATCAAAACAAACGAAAAACAAAGAAACAAGATTGTATAACCCGTTAACTTCAATACCGTGTGCTCCCGAATGATCTCCGATGATTCCTAGCAATCCCGAGCCTTCAAACCTCTTAAAACAGCCTATAAAACTCGTCCCGAACTCTAAAATTCGTAATGGTCTTGTGTTAATCGGCTATTAATGATAATGATCAATATATAATCAAGAAACCCTAGAATCTGATGCTGTTACGTCTGTTATCGCGATCAAAGGGTCCTCGCGGCCCGCTTGAGGTTTCAGCATAAGTTAACGCGAGCCGCGCTTGTGTTGTATATCTGAAATCCTCTTTTAAGTTGATGCGGCCCGCCTCATGTGTATGTTAAGTTGATTCGGGCCGCCTGGAAGCTCCAGATTGGATTTTTCGCTTCGTTTCTTCTCCCGAACTCTCAATTTCCGTTCCAGTCTTTCGCCTTTCCAGTTTATGACTTATATCTGCTCCTTTCGGCTGCAAAGACCTGGAAAACATAAAACATCAAAAGTATATACAATCTAAGCTAAACACGGACAAAAACGACAATCTAACTACTCAAACCTGACGCGAATAAAGATGTATTTTACAATACATCATGAACTTTGTATTAGATGTACGAATTGTTAAACTTGTTATATATATATATATATATATATATATATATGTAAGTAATCTTGTATCTTGTATGTTGTATCATCGGATTTCGTCCTCATGATTTCGTGTCTTGTATGAATCAATTGTATACTTGTATTTTCACTAATTGTGTCATTGGGCCGAGTCCATGTTTTCATGTCATTAGGCCGAGCCCAAGAATTTATGTTATTGGGCTTAAATAGTATTGGGCCTGAATAGTATTGGGCCTAAATAGTATTGGGCCTAAATAGAATTGGGCCTAAATAGTATTGGGCTTAATGTTATTGGGCCTTGGCCCATATGTTTGGTATTAGGCTTAGCCCATGAGTTTTGATATTGGGCTTAGCCCATGTATTTATGTTAAGCCCATTTAGGAAGATAAGCCCATTAGAAAGATAGGCCCATTTGAAAATATAAGCCCATTATGAAGTTAAGCCCATTTGAAAATATAAGCCCATTTTAAAATATAAACCCATTATGAAGTTAAGCGCATTTGAAAATATATTCTTTCATTTTTTATAAAAATCATTTTTATAAAAACCACAAAGTAAAGACTTTTTAGTTAAAAAAATACATAAGAATTTTATAAGTTTATAAACCTTCGGATTTCGTTATCGGTAACATATTCATTTTTCGCGTCGTAAGATCGTCTAAACGTCGTAGTAACTCCTCGGATTGGCGATATGTTCATAGGTTCGTCCGTCGTCTGATTTGACCATAAATTGTGTCCGATCATTCGGATCGTCCGTAACTCGTTCTTGAGGCGTATTTATATGTAACCTTGTACATCTTTATTTGTGATATGTTATGTGTTTATTTGTGTCATTATATTCAAGTTCCTAATTGATACATATAACTAATACCACCAATTTACACATAGCATATAAGTTACTAAAATCATTAAATATATATTTCTCA
The DNA here is from genome assembly GCA_030545235.1 of Helianthus tuberosus. NCBI lineage: Eukaryota > Viridiplantae > Streptophyta > Magnoliopsida > Asterales > Asteraceae > Helianthus > Helianthus tuberosus. The sequence continues at coordinate 181,515,791 of CM060411.1, forward strand.
AAAATATATATTTATAACTAGCTTTGTTTTTTATAAAAACCATTCTTTAAAATCTTTTTATTCTTGTAAAGATTTAGCCAAAAATGATGGTTCTTATCACATATGATTTATAAGAAAATTTTGCCATATAACCTTTGTATTATGTACCTAGCCATGTTTAATAAACATATCATTTTCTTTTCAAATTCACCATCAATTTACTCATAACTTTCTTAACAAAAACATATGAGATTTTATAACATAAACTTTTCAAGATGAAATTAAAATCATGTAGGGTTTTTGGTATGATCATTTCATATGTTTACTAGATTAAAATCCATGTTTACTTCTAGTTTCATCAAGTTTTATAAAAATCTCAACTTATATGTTACTTTTCATAATCTTGTAAAAGTATTGTTTTTAAGGAAAAACATTAAATACCTTAACAACATCAAAGAATATGATCATCCATTAAACCTTTATGTTTAACAAAAACCCTTTTAACATAAACATGTATTCTTGTTAAATCATGTATTTAAACATCATCTAACAATATATTCTTATGATCTTCATCAAGAGTAGATCAAATATGCAAATAATAACTCCTATATCACAGCATAATCAAACATATATATCATGATTTTTATTTTTGCTTCTTTGTATCTTCATAATATTTTGTATGCTTCTTTAGTTATAACTAGTTACTTTAACAATCATAAGCATAAATATATATGAAAAAAATAGATTTAGAAGCTCACTTCTAGCACTTGTGGCTAGGGATGATCTAGGTGATGATAAGAAGCAAAGAAGATGAAGATCTTGTTGGTAGAAAACTCTTGAATGGATGAAAAAGTGTGCTTTAACTTGTAGATGCTTTAGATCATCTTATGTTCCATGAAACTCCATGTTGATCATCAAGGAAGTGATAAAATAAAATGGGTTTTTGATGGTGTTCTTGGTGAAAAAGATGAAGATGAGAGAGTGTTCTTATGTGTGTGTAATGAAGGTGAAAGATGATGGATAAAATGCTAGTAACTTAATGATTAAGTGTTTATAATTATCAACAATTTCATCCACTTGAACTAACCATAATATCTAGATATTTTTAACAAAAAAATTAATGTGCGGGACCCCCTAATTTACGGCCCAAAATGTTATGGGGGGTGCCTTATGAGTTTTCAAATGTTAGTAAATTTCAAAGGTTTAAAATGTGATAAAAATGTTCAAGTGTTTTGGTGTTTTAAGGATTCAAAGTTTCAAGATGTTTCATGACCTAGAATGATCATAAACTAGCTTTATTTGGTCAAAAGTAATATTCACTAGTTTGCAATCTATGTCAAAATATAGTTTGGATAGTTGTTTAGTGCTCGTTCCGCAAGTAGATAGTCGAAAGGTTAGCTTATGAGAGTTGTAGGGAAATATTCGGTTATGTATATAAATGATATTCCCAATGTGTTTTTATATGAAATTTGTGTTTAAACAACACTTTTGCACCTTGTAATAAGACCACTAATGCTGAATTTTGCGGAAAATTATTGAAATTGTAACTTTTAGCGCTTTTCGGGCAGTTTTTAGTGCTACCGGACATCGGGAAGGTATTAAACCAAAGCCTTGCATTCCCAATTAGGGTTTAATGTATATTTGATGTTGGACTTTTGTCCGAGTCCTAAAGATGTCATTTAAATGGTTTCTGCGGATCCTGATTTTTCGTCAGCACGCTAGTTTACTAGGTACTACTCTAGTTGTTTCGATGCATTGTTTTAAACTTGTTTCAATTGTAATCAATAAAATGAATCATGTGCATAAAAAATGTGACAACTGTCAAATTTGCATGCATCCGTACGTTGATTAATATTGATTTATGCTTAATGACTGTGCTTAATTACAACTGTTGATTAAAATGCTTTCTGATTTCTGATACATACATACACACAATGTTTTAAAATCCGGTTTTTATACCGTACCGGATTTGGCTTAAAAACGGTTTAACCGGGTGTATCGGGCGGTTCAACCGGGTGTACCGGGCGGTTTAACCGGTTTTACCGGATGGTTCAACCGGTACAACCGGCCGGTTTGAACCGGTTTTTAAAACATTGCATACACATGCATCACATTCATACTGTCACTCCATTTATGACATACAAACTTTAGTGACAAACTTGATGCACAAAGCACAGTTAGCACAGTGAGCGGATAACTCAGAAACATGCTGACAATGCCAGCACATAGACAGACTATATATTGAGGCCCAGTATGAGCCAGGGACAAGGTACTACACTAGTATGGAGTGTAGGGAAGTAAGGGCCATAAAACTGCGTCACTAGGTGATAGTTTAGGTGCCGGAAAGTGCCTAAAACCCACTTAAACTGCAAAATTCTGCATTTAACAACAAAATTCAGCATTTAAATATGCTAGTCACTTGCAAAAATATGGCAAAATGGTCCTGTATGCTTTCCTAAGTTTCGAGAATTAGAAGGGTCACTAAAAGATACATAAAGGACACTTTACGATGTAACTTAGCACTTTAACAGAACGGTATCAAACCGAACAACCGGACATTACCCGGAACACTAAAATATTATCAGAAACATTGTTTCACTTTTTCTGAGATAGTATTGGTTCCCAAGCACTATAACATACTACATAAGACATGGTTCACACTTAAACACAAGACACTTACACTTAACACCCTATTACTTAACTTTACCATTTGAAATTTTATCTTACCCCCCCCCCCTCATTGTAACCGTCCCCAAGGGGGACCCCACTCCAAGATTTGGGCTAATCCCTTCAAATCTTCCATATCTTCTCTTGGGTTTTGTGGTGATTATGTTTGTACTAGAGGTGACACAAGAACCATTGGGTATTAGGGATTGTGTATTATAAGAAACCTTAATCTCTTCATCATCACCATCACATAACTCTCTCTCTTCCCTCACATAAGCTCTCGGCCGAACACCCTATCCCCACCATCTCCATTTTCGATTTTTGTTCAACCAATCCAAGCTTCATTCAAGGTGCTACAAGGTGTATAACGAGGCTCGATGCTTACGGAACTTGAAGGACCACCTTCGTTTGCCTTTAACCACTCATTTTTCATCTTGTTTCTTCCCTAGCTTCAAAGCTAGTAGTAAGCTTCTTTGATCTTCTTTTATTTTATATTTATGGTGGTTAATGGTTATATTATGATGTAAATACAAGAACACTAAAAGATCATGAACACAAACTTGAACATAAAGCTAATGTGATGACGAAATAAGGTGAACTCTTGATAAAATAAAGTTGTTTTGATGTTGTTGTTGTTTATTTGATGATTGCTAGTAATAGGATGTTTAACATCATGGTTGAACTTGTTAAAGTAAGATTAAAAACTTAAGTTAACAAGTTCGGAGGTGATTAGTGATCTACCTAAAAGAATCACCTCCATGTTTCAACATAAACTTGGTAACAAAGTGAGTTCTTGAAAAATAAATAAACTAAGTGAGTAGATGGTCATATGGACCCGAGGTCTACAAATGATTTTCTAGATAAACCAAGTAAAAAGACGGGTTCTTGAAAAGTTATGATCTTTACACTATTTTTGGAAGAAATAAGTATATGAATACTAGTAAGACATGAAAATGTTGTAAATGGATATTTTTGGAAAATAAGTTCACAAGTTGTGAACATCTAAAAATTCCGAGAACAAGATTCTAACAAAAACAAACACACTTTGGAGGGTAACTAAACCCACTAAAAACCCCACTAAGTTACTACGCGTTTTTATGAAAAACCAAGTTTATGTTGTTATGTAAAGTGCATTGTTTTTACACTTGGTTAGTGTAATGTGGTTTAATAATTTGTTGTTGATTGATTGAATAAAATTTTGAAAGGATAATGATATGCTTATAAGCATGGACACCTCCATTTACAAAGGAAACTCTGGCAAAATTTTCTAAAATTCCAACACTTAGAAAATATTTTTCTAACAAGTGCTTACGAATATATTTTACCTTTGTTTATCAAAATAAACTTCGCCATAGGTTTTGTTACAAAAATACAAAGTATCGGAGGTTGGTTTTGGGAAATAAAATGGATAAATATATATTTAGAATATATATTTTATACTAATACACTTGTGTGAAAATTTGTATATTTTGTGGACTAGCTATATTATTTTAGGGTAAAATAATATAACTTACAAGTTAACTGGAAATTACAACTCCAAAATAATACCAAAAATCACAAGGAATAAATATTTAAGTTACACACTTGATATCGTGAAACCGAACACAAAAACGTAACTTATGAAATATTCCGGGATATACCGTTACACTATATTTTTGGTAAATATTATTTTGGAAACGAAAGGAAAGAAAATGTGATTTTTATACATATTACCAAGTATATCATATTTTTGGGACAAGAGAAAATGTATTATTATTTGGGAAAGTAAAAGTATTTTTACTCGGGTTTATTAAGAAATATAGTAGTTTTGGGAAAAATATATATTTTCTTGGACTGTATTGTTTTGAATAAAAATAAGGTTTATTTATATATTTCTAAGTGAGACTTAAAGATATATTCTTTTGGATTATCACACCGGAATACGACGCCCCTACACGGCTAGAAATACGAATACGAATGCTTGAGAAGTATTACTACAAAATACTGCTTAACAATTATTCCAAAAATTAAAGTTAAAATAATTATTCCTTTAACAAGTGATTATAACTCGGAATAATGTTGGAGACTGAAAGGAAACGTAACTCAGAACGTTAATACTAAGACTAAGACAAGGCACGAAACGTTCGTCTAATAGACGTTAGACCATTGTAGGTAGTCGTGTTTGCTGAGGAGATTTGGGTTACAAGTACCGAAGACGCAATACTGTGAGTTCATGTCCCCCTTTTCCTTAAACTGTTTTGTTTACTTACTTCGGGGGTGAAATACATGTTACAATTATTACAAACGTTGATTACATGGTATGATTAGCTTAAGGAGGGTTTTACTACTAGATCATGTGAATGAGTAGGGCGATTAAGGCCATCAATCCTTGTTGTAGGACCGAGGGGCATGAGTGATAGATCTATTTGGGTGTAGCGAGCCCCACCTCTGCGTCCGCTGAGTGGACCACGTGGTGACTATGTCTTCCAGCCGGGAGCCCGGTACAACTTTGCTAGGTTTGAGTCTTCCTGCATCACTTCACACATATCATTGGCTTTGCAACCCAGTGGTGATCTCATTTTCCTTATTGCTACATACCAGGGACTTACATACATACATACAACGCTTCAAAGGTTTATACATACACACAAACAAACACATGAACTCGCTCAACTTTTGTTGATTTTTCAAACTACATGTATTTCAGGGAACTAATGGATCTGGCACGGTATGCACGTATTTCAAGTTGCGTTCGAATAAAGATGTCATCCAAGGTCGTAGGGTTTAAGAGGTGTAACCTCTACCTGGACGGGTTACATGTCTCTAAACCTAGTTTTGTTTAAGGTCTGTTGCTGAGTCTTCATGAACTCATTTAAACAAGTCATGGTTTGTAACTTATTTTGGGGGTGATGTTTTAAGACAAGTATGTTGTGGTATTTTCTAAACTTTATTAATGGATGAACATCTCATGTTTTTATCATATAGCACTGTTATGATTGATTGCTATGGTATTAAGAAGTCACACCAATAACCCACGCTTCCGCAAAAGCCAGGGTGTGACAGCTTGGTATCAGAGCCTCGATCATAGCGAACTAGGATTCCTTCTCGAGTCTAGACTATGATCATCAGGGCTCTCACAAAAATGTTTTCAAACATTTTTACATTGCATACACTAAACGTCCAGATCCAGGGAACAAACATTTTTTACAAACAAAAAGGCACAAATACACATTTCAAAATTTATATTTCAGTCTTAGAGACTGAGGGAGTTCGGTCTTAGAGACTGAGGGAGGTTCAGTCTTAGAGACTGAGGGAGGATCAGTCTTAGAGACTGGGGGAGGTTCAGTCTTAGAGACTGAGGGAGGATCAGTCTTAGAGACTTAGGGAGTTCAGTCTTAGAGACTGAGGGAGGATCACTCTTAGAGACTGAGGGGGTTCAGTCTTAGAGACTGAGGGAGGATCAGTCTTAGAGGCTGAGGGAGGATCAGTCTTAGAGGTTGAGGAAGGATCAGTCTTAGAGACTGGGGGAAATTTAGTCTTAGAGACTGGGAGGTTGGTCTTAGAGACCAGGGAGTTGGTCTTAAAGACCAGGGATTTAGTCTTAGAGACTGGGAAAGTTGGTCTTAGAGACCAGGGATTTAGTCTTAGAGACTGGGAAGATTTGGTCTTAAAGACCAGGGAGTTAGTCTTAGAGACTGGGGAGATTTGGTCTTAAAGACCAGGGAGTTAGTCTTAGAGACTGGGGAGATTTGGTCTTAGAGACCAGGGAGTTAGTCTGAGGGACTAGGGAGTTCAGTCTGAGAGGCTGGGTGGGATAGTCTGGGAAGACTAGGACGAATATGTGGATACATGATTACATTATGAATTGTCCTTATTTGCAATACACAAAGTGTTAAAGATTATTGTGAATATGCATGCTATGACTATTATGTACCGGCACACACGTCACTTTCCTTGGGGAAGCGAATTATCAGACATTGATAACCCTACGGCCACCACCACAGATAATGAGATTGCATCCGCGCCGGAGATACTTACGTCAGACACTGAGAGTGATCCTGATACGATGACCAAGGCCGAGGACGACTTCTAACCATCCGCGCTGCCAGATTTTTGGTGATGATTTACCCTTGCTGATGGCTTCTCCGACAAGAATCCTCCTGTCACTCTTGTTTCGGTCCATGACCACTTCATCACTGGTCATCCCGGTAGTGAATACACCATGGCTCCGATCCTCGACAATGCGCCTCTAATGGGCATTCCTTCTAAAGGTTGGCTACTCGATGAATAGTTGATGATGACGTTGACATGATTATTGATGGTCCTCCTGATGACGCCCAGGATAATGGAAAATTTGAAGAAAACGTTGTTACTAATTTTACTTTTTGAGATCCCTGTTATCGAGCTGTCCTCTGATTCTAGAATACACTCGATTTCAGACTCCCTTGAGTCTGCGACATTTTCAGCCTTACAGACGGACAAGTTACCGCATTTTGCTACTAATTCAGATGACAACATCGCTATGACTACTGTACCAACACCTGCTCAAGACACCACACCGTTACACAACCCAGAGCCTGCTCCTAAGCTAGCTTCTACACCTTTGGGTCAGCTTGATGTTGCACCTGGTGATCCTGCACCCTTGCTTGATTTTGACCCAGTTTCTTTTTGGTATACCGGACATTACCTGACCCAGTACCTGCACCTGATGACCTCCTTATCGGTTGAGACAATTGTTCGTGCACCTTCACCCGCTGATGTTGCTCCTATGGAAACAGACGTCCATTGCGCCAACATGCCCATCGCTTACTTTCAAGACATACCCGCACCATGGGAAGGTACTCCAGGTCAGCACCCGCGTAACGACCCCTTTTGCTACAACAGCATTCTCTACGACCTCGCAGGCCGCACCGTTTGCTACATTCACCTCTACATTGCCGGACGAGCCATTTTGATGGTTCCTATAATACGTTATGCTGACTTTAGACCCTTATCATCCCTCACATTATGGAGGCTACATACAGGACGAGTGCTCCCGTAACATCAGCTACAGTTGAGGATATAAGTCACAGAGTTCTGGAGCTTGAGCATACACCACGTCCTCCACCTCGTCTGTTACTAGTATACCTTGGTCCTCCACAGTTATCAAAGATTCCTTTGGCACTCTCGCCTGCTGCTATTACACTTTTCCCAGGATTTGATGCTCGCTTCTTTACTGTCGAGTGGCAGATCAGTTAATTACTTCGACGTATATACAAGCTCGAGGAGGAGTTCATGCATGTTAACAGTTGACCTTTCCTTTCCTCCTCCACCTCAGACACCAGTATAGTTGGTTTCTGGATTATGCGGATTGCGTTACATTTGGGCAAAGACACTAATGATAAGCCGGGATTGTGGAGACTTTTGGGAGACCACTTCTGACTACGTAATTTTGATACACTAATATACTTATTGGACAAGGGTAGGGTGACCCTGTGTCCCTCTTGATATGATACACTTTGTAAGACAATGCAATTGTGGTCGGAGAATAATGAGAGCCCAATCATCATTAAACAGGCGACAATACTTTGTGACCAATAACCAATGAAAACTCAGTCGCTATCTCTTCGTTAAGCACGTTATAGGGGGATTGGCACCTCAGATTCTAAGCCTGGTAACAACATCTAAACCTTCAACGATCACCAAGGCTATCGACATAAGCGTAGCGCTCACTGAAGAAGCAGTTAGACGAGGAGAATTTTCCACTGCGAAGGAGAAAAAGGAGACTCCTGTAGAGTCATCTGGGGATAACAAGAGAAAGCTCGCAAATTTCAAGATGGTTACTCGGGGGAGTAGCAAGAAGAAGGCCAAAAAGGGAAAAGACTACATGGGTATCCTACCTAAGTGCGATAATTGTTTACTTTATCATGTCGGGCGATGTAAATGTGGAAAATGTGATAACTATGGCAAGAGGGGGCATCCTAAAGAAACTTGTAGGCAAGATACTAAACATAGTAATGGAGGCCAAGATGGTAGCGAGAATCACGAAGGAAACAACGACAATGACAATTATCAAGGCAGAACGAGTGACAAACAGAAACGTGCTCAAGGTTGTTTTAACTGTGGAAGCAAAAAGCATTTCAGGAAATATTGCCCTAAAAACAATCAGGCACAAGGATGAAAGCTCCACACCGGAGCTAGGGAGACACGCCAGGAATTAAAGCGTGGATATCGGTACGTCCCATATTACTCAACATTATGCATCTGTGCTGCTAGATACTATTTCAAATTTTAAGCTTCGCATCTCTAAAGTTTGAGAGTATACTTGGTTTAGTAACAAGTAAGTTGGATAACCCGCACTCGATGGAACTAACTAAGGGGAAGCTAGTGAAAGCCAACGCAGTAACTAGAAATAGCAAGATAGAACCCGGAGAGCGTAAGTTTACGCTAGGTCTACTGCCAGTTGAATTGGGAAGCTTCAACAAGGTAGTTGGCTGGATTGGTTGTCAAGTGATCAAGAGGAGATTGATATCCGCATCCAGATGCCGAACAAAGAAACTATCTCGACTCATGAAGCAGGGTACGCCTTTACAAACTATAAATTGCTTGAAGGCACAAAAGTTTTTGCGTAAAGAATGTGATGTTTTCTTGGCTCATGTCGTGGACAAGGGAGCCGAAGAACCAAAACTCGAAGATACCCCTGTGATAAAGAAATATCCTGAAGTCTTCCCCGAAGACTTACCAGAATTATCTCCTCAATGACTAGTCGAATCTCGCATCGATTTAATTCCAGGAATCACACCTGTAGTTGATGCACCGTAGTGACTTACATCCTCGGAGATGCTAGGATTGTCAGAGTAACCTCAGTAGTTGATGGAGAAGGAAGATAACAGACCAAGTTCCCATTTTGGGTAACCCCATGTGACACCTGGGTCACTGCGACCATCAAACGAATACCAAGCCAATGAAATATTGTATTTCATACTTGGGATCTGTATAAATATGTGTATCTTTTGCACATATCAATTCTTGTTCGATTTCAAGCTCTAAATCGCTTTCTGGAAGGTTATACGCGCACTGATGCGTAAATATAACCAGTTTAATGCAACAAACACTCCAGAATAGTGAAATAGGCTTCACATACCTTAAATAACCTTTACATAACTTAGAAATAAGTTTTGAAGGCTTTGGTATGGCAAAATCAAATTTAATCGCTTACAGGGACTAAATTCGACAAACTGCGAAAGAATGCCGATTTGAACTGTAACAGACATTCCAGAACATGACCATAAGTTAAACATACCATAAATATCCTTTACATAGCTTAGAAATAGGCTTTGAGGGGTTCGGTGTGCTAAAATAAACTTTTGGGCCATTCAGGGACTAAAAGCGTCAAAAAGTGCACAAGTTTGCATTTTCGCACATAACTTACGTTCTGAATACATCCGGACATCCAAAAATTTATGTAAGCATTAAAATATTTTATTTTAGTGTTTGGCATGAGAAAAATCCATTAGTCACGCAATTTGGATCGTTTTTCGCACTTATGCGAATTCCGTCGTAATTAACCGAACATCGCGATCGTACGACCAAACGAACCAACATCCGGCATATTTTTGAGCATTTTTCATGTCCACAATGTTTAGGCATCATTTTAGGGCCTTAACGTTGGCTTAACAGACCTTAAACGTGTCGGAAATGGCTTTAATGCATGGCAGGGACCTAAACTGTCATTTCAGCAAACTTTCTTCTGATCAGAAGGCCCAGGCGGCCTGCGTAAGCCCAGGGTGATCTCTTACGCGGCCCGTGTCAGCCTCCCAGATCAGTTAATTCAGTTTTAACAGCTGTTAACAGCTGTTAAGCACTCATAAACCACTCACACATGGTTTTGGGCAATACTAGGGGCTCAAATGGTTTTGTAAAACCATGTGCTTGAGGTGTATGGATGAGATCAAAGCACGGTATTCGAGGAATGATCCTAACGGTCCTAGAAATCCTATAAATACCCCTTTGATTCATTTTCAAAACCCACTTGAATTCTGAGTTTGTTCTCTAAGTTGGGGTGTTTTATCACTTCATACCTGAGAATACTTGGAAGTTCAATCTTGCGGGGACCCTTTGTAAGTGTTCTTTCGTTCTTTTCATTCGTTTTAGCGTTAAAGTCAAACTTTGTTTGACTTTCTGCATTGACCAGTTTATGGTCAATGCGAAGTTTGTTTGAACTTCATAACGTGAGCGTAATCACGATGGTTATAGTCCCTAGTGACTATACCTACTGATTACCACGTTATCTAGGCTCAGTGACGAGTCGTAGTTTCGGCCAAAATGCGTGTTATTGCGTATTTTGTAACCAAACTACTTTTAAGTATCAAAACCGTTTGTTTTGATACCAAACCTGTTTTCTAAACTTAGTTAAGCATGTTTTAACATGCATAGCTCGTCACTTTTAGTTTAGTGCTTATATAGGGTCGTAAGGTAAGCGATCTAAACAATCGCGTATACTTTCGAACCCGACCCGTTTGGTCGATCATTAGGATCCGACCAAACACATTAGGTGACCATAGTTGTATAGGGAATAACCTTCCGAGGTTATACCTTATGGTCACAACGTTTAGTTAGTTGTATGATAGGTAGTTTATATGCCTTAGGTAAATTACCAAAATGCCCTTTTTACGCCAAAATTCATTTAAAGCATATGTAACAAAACTTTTTGTATCTAAACTGATTTGGCAACAATATTAGACATATTAAGGCATATTTTACTTATCATAGGGCTAGTTAGGCGGTCCGAACGCGTTTTACGCGAACGACGCGTTAAAGTAACATAAGCTACCTAAACGGGTCGTAATGGGTCGTAAGCACTTAGGTTAGGTTTCATTTTAGTATGTAGGCTTTGTTAAACCATATTACATGAGTTCCCATACTCATTTGGTTTACGATCCCTCATTCTATCCAATCCTCCGATATAGGTCCGGTTATTAATGTAGATACCTATATTAGGTGCCGTTTAATTCCATGACCTTCTAGCTTTGCTTGGTGGATATCTAAAGTCTATAGAGCAATCTCAGGTGAGTACATAGAACCCCACTTTTACTGTTTTCAAACTATTTTGGGGTGAAACACATGTGCCTACTTGTTACTTTCATGCTTTCCATGTTTTCACATCATATACTTGCTATGTTCATTAGTACATTTATAGTACATCGTTTTACAATACATTTCATGCTATGTATGTCCATTGTGTGCATACTTAGTACATCGTTTTACATTACATTTTATGCTATGTATGTCCATTGTGTGCATACTTAGTACATTGTTTTACATTACATTTATGCTATGTATGTCCATTGTGTGCATACTTAGTACATTGTTTTACATTACATCTTGTTGCATATACTCATCCAGCATATGAACACATTATATTACATTTTGAACCATTGTAACCATTTGACTATGTGAACCGTTGTAACCGTTTGATTATGTGAACCATTTGTAGCTATTGAACCGTGTGAACTGTATTTGACCATACATAAATGTTTCTACAATTGTTAAACTATCACACCCCGATTTCCACGTGTCACCGGTGGGCCCGGTGGGGAGTACCGTGACGTAGTTGAGATCATCACAGTCAAACAACACAATATATAAATGCACAGCGGAAGCAAAAGATAAATATATTACATTCCGAATATAAGTGATGTCAAAGTATTACAACGGAAGGTAAAGGATCCACAGGCGGATCAATAAAAGAAAACTGTTCAACAGACTTTAGGCATCTAGAACTTGCAAGATTCCCTAATGACGCCTTGAGCTCCCAGCCAATTACGCATAGTACCTGTCACTTAACCTTTTGGAAAATACGTCAGTTTACACTGGTAGATACAATTAACTGACTCATTTTGAAAAGAGTTTAAAAAATTGATTTGAATGCACGTGGCACAAAATATCTTTTATAATTTGATTAAAATGCACAGAGGCAAAATTAATCTTTTATACTTGGGATAATTTTATTAATAAAAATCTTGTATCCGATTTACATGTTTGTCCAACATTTAGGGCCGGTGATTATACAATACAAGCCGGTCAAGATTAATCGACACACCATAAATATAACTAACAAGAAGACATCCTTACGAGTGAGTATATCTTTTACATACGCAACAGGAGGTGTTATGCCTACACCTTGTGCTTAAGTTATGGCCATTCACTTTTTAAATGAGCCAAGGATATCCGGGACATGGTCATTAACCCCTAAAGGCTTTTATTTCAAACAATAAAGATTAAAGCAGGTTACCTCAAGAATTTAATCACAATACGATCAAACATTCAATACCCGACCAAGCGGTATTATTATAATACCGTATCCCAAGCCCGTATAGGGAAAATAAGTTAAGAGTATTTACCTGAGCTAGCAATGCAGTTTATACTCAGCCGTATATTCTAATCAGCAAGCACAAGTACTTCTACTGGGGCTCTCAATCTGGAACGAAGGTTTTATTAACCTATTAAATTCCTAACGGGTCTTATTTAAGTCGTAACTTAGACCGGTTAGTTTTAAGGAAAGGTTTACGGTTCAAAACGCATGATTAAGCGAAGACCGGAATAGGATGTGATTTAGACCCGACAAGTTTGGAGACTTGTATAATATGGGTAAACTAAACACATTCTGGATTTTGAGATAAAAATGATAATGTTTGACCCGTTTCGGCTAATTTATGCAAACTAGTTACATAAACCGAACCGAATGCGAATAACGCATGACGGGTAATCATGAGAGCCATATACAGGTTTCCTAAGTTAATTATGCCTCAAATATGTTGTGACATCAGTAATATGTCTTTCATTATGCCCAAAGCGTATTAAAACACAAACTAGGCCTCGCAGGGGTAGTTTAGTCATTTAAAAGGTTATAAAAGAGTTTAAGTATTTACCTGAGTTATAGGTCTGGTATAATCAGCAAAAATACTTATTTTGATAAGTTATAACAGTAGGATAAGCTATATATGTGAAATTTATCAATTATAACCAAATTATGCACCGAAGGGGCATTTTGGTAATTTCACATAAGCCGTAAAGCTCAAAACTGAAGTCTGAGTTAAACAACTTTTGTTTAATGTTAAAATATTATAATTTACTTAAAATATCAGTGGGTATCACCCTTGTATGTTTAAAAATAGTCTTAGTACATACTATGCGCTAAAAACGCTTAACAAGGCGATTAGAAGCCGTTTCCGGGTTATATACATAAAGCTGATATTTTTATTATTCCAGAAAGCTTAAAATAATTTATTTATCATAATAAATCAATAGCAAAAGGTTTGGAGTCAATTAGATATGTAAAACTCATTTTATAGCCCGTAAGGGCAAAACCGACGATTTCGGGATTAAGCCTACGACTACTAGTTAAGCTCAGCCTAAAATTAATTAAAAATCTTTAAAAATCCCAAAATAATATATTACATCAGTGGGTAATAAGTTTGATATAAAAAAGTAGGCTTAACTAGGCTATACGCTAATTACGCCATTTAATTAACATAAAGCTTCTATTTTGCGCTAATGAGCATAACTCTCAATCTAGACCTCGAATTGATGTCAAACTTTGCATACAAGTTTATATATCAGTAACTAAGGTTTCTACACTTTTACATTTTCATAAATCACATTTTAAGGTAATAAGGGTATAATGGTCAACATATGAGCAATTAACGAAAACGCGTAAACGAATGGGTCAATCAATGAACCAACCACAGAGGGTTATGCTAACATGTAGCCTGGTCCTAAGGAAGCCCTAAGATATTTCTAAAACATACCAAAGCGGGTCAGAACTGAAGTCAAAGCAAAAGTCAAAGCTTTGCGACTTTCGGTTCTGAACCGGGTCTAAACAGGGAATTGTCGGGTCAAACATGTTTAGACATGTCCTTATACTAATTACCAAGTTATAATAATGATCAAACAGGTTGCACGCCATCTAGATTGCTAATTATGCGTTTTATGCTTCTGTTGACTTTTTCGGATTAAGTTTGACCCGACAAACGATCTAGTTAGGATGGGAATCAGTGGGTGCCCTTTTAAGGGTTTATTGCCCACATAATTACCAACTTATAACTACCTTTGATTCGACTAATCACTGGACCATTAGTGATTAATCTTAAATTCAACCGTTAATTACGACGGTTTGACTTCTAAGCTATAACTAAGCTAAAACTTAATTTAGAAAGGATTAGCAACTTACTGAAGTCCTAAGCTTGATTAGGAAGGACTTGGGTCTGCTTTGAAGCTCCAGAAGGCTCCTCAATTGTAGAATGAAGGTGTGATCACAATGGTAGCACATGAAGCCTTTATATAGTGATCAAGAACACCATATAATGTTGACACCTAGGTCTATAACTTACCACAACTGATCAACATGTGTTCCTAGTGCTTAGGGGTTGTTTAGGGGCCAAGAAGGATGAGGAAAATCGTTTAAGAGGTTGAAAATTGCGTTAAAACTGGCAACAGCCGGTTTTCTGTTGCTGGGGGCTACCTTACGGACCTCAACCTCAACAATGTTGAGGTCCGTAAGCTTGACATCAGGCATAAAAACATGTTGTTCTTTGCATAAGTGACTCTTGGCCCTTCCGAAAGGTCAAGTAACCTTTATATGTTGCAATTTGACCCCTTCTTATTTATCTACAAGGGCTTTTGGACTTGTACCCACTTTACCAAGTCCCTGGACTTTTCTGGTTAATCCGAAAAGTCATGACTTTCAACGTTAACGCTTTAACCCCTCGCATACGAATTTGATCGTAACTTTCTCATACGATAACGAAACTTTATGAAATTTATATCGTGCATTCTAGTGAGCATACTTAATCGTTACAAGGCTTCGGGTTTGTCAAAAGGTCACTCAGTGGCATAACTTAAACATGTTGACACATTTAACCCCTATCGTTTGTAATCTCTCACTTTTAGCTTCGTATGATCCATGATTTATTCGTCTAAGGGTATAAACATCATGTAGGGTTATTGTAAAGTATATTTATCCATTGTTGACATTTTGAACCCTTATTTTCACATACTTTCTATGTGTGTCAACTTTAGTCCCTCTAAAGTATACTTTCTCACGTTCAAGCTTATGACACGTGTCAATACATTATAGGACGTGAATTTTCGAGGTGTTACATCCTCACCCCCTTAAAAGAAATCTCGACCTCGAGATTTGTTGAAGTAAAGGAAGTATTTTCTGCCTAATAATGGCAACTTACCGATGATTAGGAATTTGTATGATCTTATTTGTTGTTTCCAATGCAACTTTCAGATCCTGAATATTGGACTTACCAATCTATTGTCCTAACAACAGATGTTTAACATTTCATTTATACAAGGTCTCCAAAGGAGCAACCTTGATACTTCTATATCAACCATTATAGAAAAGCTTCTCTTGAGATGGTTATTCCAACCACTGTTTAACTAATCTTAAGGAGTAGTTAATCCTTACAGTTAGTCGAACAAATCGACGATCCTGGGTAGTTGATGGAGATTTTTAATCGTTGTCTAAATAGGGTTGCGGTAATGAGTGCATAAGCAAAATGAACCATCTTTCTTATCCAACAATATCTAACTCTCAGAATATCTAGTTAGGCTATATGGATCTCCTATCTTAAAATTTACTTAATCAGGTTTTCGGTTATTCCATAATCAGTATGGAGTTCTTACAACACTCTAATCCAAAGCGGGATGTTAATCCTAACTCTACTTGCCTCTCGAGAGGTAAACAGGATAGTCTTAGGAGAAGACAATCAGGGTACAAGGAGGTTACAGAGATTTTCCGTATCTCAGGCTCCAGTTCACCCATCATTGCTTGTGTCAAATAAGTGACACATTTATGTTACTAGTCCACGTATTCTTCAATCGGGAATATTTACTTGGACAATTTCATTCTGGATATCTTCTTTGAATACCATTAGCTGACTCTAGTACTCTATAACCATTGGAATATCTTTGTGGTCCCATGCATTAAACCTCCATACTGATCAGGCATGGAAGCAATCTATGGAACATATTAAGATATACCAATCCTCATATGGCGCTTTTATCATGCTATTTGGTATTGGCAATCGTTTAGAGATCAAAGAGATATCAATTTCATTTTAAAGAATTTATCTGGAGAGAGAGTACATTGGAATTTTATGACTGAAGATTTCTGACAGGAACAGAAGAATAGTTCTGGTGAATTTTCTACATGTAAGTTTTACCTTACACTTAATATATATAGGGTTCTTATGAAAAGTTTTAAAAGCTTGTTATACTTATAGTTTATGAAGGATTTACTGGTATCTGAACCCAAAATAAAACTCTTAGCATTTAAATCACTGATAAAATATCAAGGAATGTACCTGATGCCATTATTTATGGACTAGCTCAGGCATTTTAGGCGCTTTCAATTTTAGGCTTTACTTCCTCAGCCGCATTTCCTTTGACAGATTTAGGGCACGTAGTCTTGATGTGGCCTTTCTCATTACAGCCGAAGCAGACTGCATTATTCATGTCTTTGCAGTCCAACGTTTTATGTCCCTAAGACTTGCAGATCCCACAATGTAGAGGTCGAGGATCGAATCTGCATTTCCCGTAGTGGCGCTTCTTGCAAATCTTGCATACAGGTTTCTGATTGGACTTTTGTTTATTCTTTTTCTTAGAACTTTGGGGGTTATCTACCTCCCTTTTCCTTTTTAGTTCATCCTTTGCATCAGAGGCATGAACGGGATCCTTCTTAAGAGTAAGGAAGTGTGGTCCTAGATAAAATTTGGACCGAGCAGCATGGGGCTCCTTGAACTTTTTCACAGCCTTCTTCACAGCTTTTCCAACAGCTGCGTCTATCATAGTCTGAAGAACATCTTTGGAAATTCTAAGGTTCACAATTTCAGCATCATTAGCATGCGTCGTGTCATCAATGGCGCGATTGACTGTTGTTTTATCCGAGTTTGCCATACTTTCTATTGGTTCCTAACACCAATAAAACAATTTCTTAGTTGAAATCCAACAACTGTTATTTCTCATTCTGATGGCCTTGATATATACTAACCATGGTGTCAATAACCTATACAGGCTATTATAGCACTAACATTCTTAATGAACATTATTTAAAATATATTAATATTACTTAGCCTAGGTCGCAAAAGACCATTAATGGCATTAAAGGTTTGGACCTAGTCCATCACTTTTTCTGACAGAGGATCAAAACGTCACATCTGTCTTTATTATATTGAAGAATTTAGGTAGCTTGAAAGCTTGCCATAGGAATATCAGAAAAGAGTGATTCCTATTAGATATAAAATATCTATCTAAGGTTTGTTGGAGCATTTTCTAAAGTATCATCGGCCAATTTCTACCTCGTATTAAATGACCGAAGTCCTAATCAGGTGGAGACAACAGTTCTCAACAGCTATCATTCATTATTGAATCATATGCGCCAGCATCAAATAAATTTCTGCATAAATCTTTTGATAAGGAAAGGTACCTGCTATATAGTTATCATTCTGAACCATCTCCTGGGCGTTCATCTGGAAGACTCATGTGTTCGTTTTCCTGGCCTCTCCAGGCTTCTTTAAAAGCTTTGGACAGTTGGTTTTGATGTGCCCTTCCTCGTTACAATTGTAACATGTGGCATTCTTTAACTCCTTGCAATCTAAGGTTTTGTGACCCTGGTCTTGCAAATTCCACACAATTTAGCACGTGGGTCGATTGTACATTTTCCAAAATGTTGCTTTTTGCAGTTACTGCATTTGGGTCTGTTATCAGACTGACTCGAGTTCTTCCTAAACTCGGAATCCTTCCCGCGCTCAGAGTTTCCCTTCCTCTTTTTGTTATATCGATGAGAGTTTTCTTCCTCTCTTTCTCTTCTTCCCTCGCCAGAAGCCTTAACAGACTTAATTCTGATTGCATCTAAGGTGAGAGATAAGGATAAGTCCACCGCGGACCTATATGTGGTTGGCCTAGATGCTTTAACACTTCCTTTTATCTCTGGTGCTAGGCCTCCAATGAAACGCGCTATGCGTTTAGGTTCAGGGGTGACTAAATAAGGAACTAGGCGGGACATAGTGTTGAAACTTGTCAAATATGCCTGACAATCCAAATTCTCCATGACCAGAGTCAAGAAGTCTGATTCTATCTTTTCTACCTCATGCTGAGGGCAATAGTTTTCCTTGACTAATGCAGCAAATTGATCCCAAGATAAGTTGTAGAGTAGAACTTTTCCCGTGGCTTGGAGCAATGATCTCCACCATGCCAACGCTTCTCCTTTGAATGATTGTGAAACAAATTTCACAACATCTTGCTCCGCACAACCGCTGATGTCAACAACAGCGTCCATCTCATCGAGCCATGTCATGCAATCGATGGCCCCATTTTCTCCTGTAAAGTCTCTGGGCTTGCAGGAGACAAAATATTTATATGAACAGGTCTTAACTGGTGCCTCTTGATGAAACACAACTTGTCTAGACGGAATACTCCTTTGATTTGACAAGTCATGAACATCGTCCTCCCTTGACTCGTGTGTTTTAGGAGGGGGCTCACAACGAGCCACAGATAGAGTCTTAGAGTGGGTATCATTTGATTCATCATACTGTCTGTCAAGAGCTCGAGTAACAGTATAATCTATTATTGTCTGCAGTTCTGCTCCAGTTGCATTAATTATGGTAGTATCATTGCTCTCCTTCAAGTGACTGTTAACTTCTTCTAATCCAGCCATGTAGCTTGATTGCTACATAAACATTAACAATGATTTATTCAGAGGTTATTATGGAATCATCATCTTTGACGATTCATCAACCATGGTAATATAAACCATATTGGTTAACTTGTTAGTTATATTTAATTAGTATTTTCCATTATAATTTATCCTAGTTATAAAACATTAAGGATATTAAAGTGGCGCAAAAGGCCTAGTCACAAGGACAGTTCTAAATTTTATAAGCCATGATTTCAGAGAATCGAGGCATTTAAGGTTTGAATCAAAGTTCATTACCTTCTTTTGACAGGGAGTTGTAGGCTTCAACTGTCTTTTGTCTTTTAGGACAATAGATATAGCCCGTGGGCATTTCCCTTCTGAGGGATGGTTATAATATGATCATCTTCTCAGATGCTATTAGTCGAGATCGTATGGATCCTACCGATTATTATGCTTGGACCTGGTCCAACATTTTTAGACAGGAGGTCAAAGACCACCATTGTCGTTGTCTTATCGGACAACAAGTTTAGCCCGTAGGCACTTCATCACTATTGGATGTTTATAATATGATCATCTTATGGGATGACACAAGCCATGATTTCTAAATCACTAGGCTAGATAAGAAAATTGGAAGAATCCAATATAAGGATGACTGTTGTGATTTTCTCGAATCACATTTGTCAAGAGTGCTAACACGTTCTTAGGTGTTAACAAAGATTTGAATCTCTTGAATAGGTCTTACCATCTTGGCCATGTCACAAATGACACATGGCTAGGTCTTGTCCCTTTTTAGATTTTTGCCATTTTATTATAATGGTAGATCTTATAAAAGGAATGTTATTTTTCATTTATTTCATTTTTCATGCTTAGAATGAAAATTTAAGGTTAATTATTCCACTCTAAATTTAAAAATACAGATGTGCCCTAGACGGGACTTGAAAGGAATAATGTTGTCCTAGAAGGAACGGAAAGGTAATTATGTCCTTATAAGGACTATTAAGGAAACAATTTTTAGCAAAAGGAGTTTCTTCTTCATTCAATTTCTAAATGTTTTCTCCTCAGTTGTACGTTTATCCTAATCGCAGTACAAGGCTCCGCATTCCTCGGCTTCGTATGGGGAGGATTTTTCTTACGGCTCCTTTGCTTGGCGATATATTAAAAGTATATAAATTGAAAGTAATAGTTCTCCGAATAGAGGCGAGAGCATTCCTATGTTAAGTCTAGACTTAGAAGGTCAAGGAATGTGCTAATGTGTCATTGAGATTAAACACAAAAGGCTAGTGTTTAATTCACTCAATGTTGTCTCTGATACCAACCTGTCACACCCCGATTTCCACTTGTCACCGGTGGGCCCGGTGGGGAGTATCGTGACATAGTTGAGATCATCATAGTCAAACAACACAATATATAAATGCACAGCGGAAGCAAAAGATAAATATATTACATTCCGAATATAAGTGATGTCAAAGTATTACAACGGAAGGTAAAGGATCCACAGGCGGATCAATAAAAGAAAACTGTTCAACAGACTTTAGGCATCTAGAACTTGCAAGATTCCCTAATGACGCCCTGAGCTCCCAGCCAATTACGCATAGTACCTGTCACTTAACCTTTTCGAAAATACGTCAGTTTACACTGGTAAATACAATTAACTGACTCATTTTGAAAAGAGTTTAAGAAAATTTATTTGAATGCACGTGGCACAAAATATCTTTTATAATTTGATTAAAATGCACAGAGGCAAAATTAATCTTTTATACTTGGGACAATTTTATTAATAAAAATCTTGTATCCGATTTACATGTTTGTCCAACATTTAGGGCCGGTGATTATACAATACAAGCCGGTCAAGATTAATCGACACACCATAAATATAACTCACAAGAAGACATCCTTACGAGTGAGTATATCTTTTACATACGCAACAGGAGGTGTTATGCCTACACCTTGTGCTTAAGTTATGGCCATTCACTTTTTAAATGAGCCAAGGATATCCGGGACATGGTCATTAACCCCTAAAGGCTTTTATTTCAAACAATACATATTAAAGCAGGTTACCTCAATAATTTAATCACAATACGATCAAACATTCAATACCCGACCAAGCGGTATTATTATAAAACCGTATCCCAAGCCCGTATAGGGAAAATAAGTTAAGAGTATTTACCTGAGCTAGCAATGCAGTTTATACTCAGCCGTATATTCTAATCAGCAAGCACAAGTACTTCTACTGGGGCTCTCAATCTGGAACGAAGGTTTTATTAACCTATTAAATTCCTAACGGGTCTTATTTAAGTCGTAACTTAGACCGGTTAGTTTTAAGGAAAGGTTTACGGTTCAAAACGCATGATTAAGCGAAGACCGGAATAGGATGTGATTTAGACCCGACAAGTTTGGAGACTTGTATAATATGGGTAAACTAAACACATTCTGGATTTTGGGATAAAAATGATAATGTTTGACCCGTTTCGGCTAATTTATGCAAACTAGTTACATAAACCGAACCGAATGCGAATAACGCATGACGGGTAATCATGAGAGCCATATACAGGTTTCCTAAGTTAATTATGCCTCAAATATGTTGTGACATCAGTAATATGTCTTTCATTATGCCCAAAGCGTATTAAAACACAAACTAGGCCTCGCAGGGGTAGTTTGGTCATTTAAAAGGTTATAAAAGAGTTTAAGTATTTACCTGAGTTATAGGTCTGGTATAATCAGCAAAAATACTTATTTTGATAAGTTATAACAGTAGGATAAGCTATATATGTGAAATTTATCAATTATAACCAAATTATGCACCGAAGGGGCATTTTGGTAATTTCACATAAGCCGTAAAGCTCAAAACTGAAGTCTGAGTTAAAAAACTTTTGTTTAATGTTAAAATATTATAATTTACTTAAAATATCAGTGGGTATCACCCTTGTATGTTTAAAAATAGTCTTAGTACATACTATGCGCTAAAAACGCTTAACAAGGCGATTAGAAGCCGTTTCCGGGTTATATACATAAAGCTGATATTTTTATTATTCCAGAAAGCTTAAAATAATTTATTTATCATAATAAATCAATAGCAAAAGGTTTGGATTCAATTAGATATGTAAAACTCATTTTATAGCCCGTAAGGGCAAAACCGACGATTTCGGGATTAAGCCTACGACTACTAGTTATGCTCAGCCTAGAATTAATTAAAAATCTTTAAAAATCTCAAAATAACATATTACATCAGTGGGTAATAAGTTTGATATCAAAAAGTAGGCTTAACTAGGCTATACTCTAATTACGCCATTTAATTAACATAAAGCTTCTATTTTGCGCTAATGAGCATAACTCTCAATCTAGACCTCGAATTGATGTCAAACTTTGCATACAAGTTTATATATCAGTAACTAAGGTTTCTACACTTTTACATTTTCATAAATAACATTTTAAGGTAATAAGGGCATAATGGTCAACATATGAGCAATTAACGAAAACGCGTAAACGAATGGTTCAATCAATGAACCAACCACAGAGGGTTATGCTAACATGTAGCCTGGTCCTAAGGAAGCCCTAAGATATTTCTAAAACATACCAAAGCGGGTCAGAACTGAAGTCAAAGCAAAAGTCAAAGCTTTGCGACTTTCGGTTCCGAACCGGGTCTAAACAGGGAATTGTCGGGTCGAACATGTTTAGACATGTCCTTATACTAATTACCAAGTTATAATAATGATCAAACAGGTTGCACGCCATCTAGATTGCTAATTATGCATTTTATGCTTCTGTTGACTTTTTCGGATTAAGTTTGACCCGACAAACGATCTAGTTAGGATGGGAATCAGTGGGTGCCCTTTTAAGAGTTTATTGCCCACATAATTACCAACTTATAAATACATTTGATTCGACTAATCACTAGACCATTAGTGATTAATCTTAAAGTCAACCGTTAATTACGACGGTTTGACTTCTAAGCTATAACTAAGCTAAAACTTAATTTAGAAAGGATTAGCAACTTACTGAAGTCCTAAGCTTGATTAGGAAGGACTTGGGTCTGCTTTGAAGCTCCAGAAGGCTCCTCAATTGTAGAATGAAGGTGTGATCACAATGGTAGTACATGAAGCCTTTATATAGTGATCAAGAACACCATATAATGTTGACACCTAGGTCTATAACTTACCACAACTGATCAACATGTGTTCCTAGTGCTTGGGGGTTCTTTAGGGGCCAAGAAGGATGAGGAAAATCGTTTAAAAGGTTGAAAATTGTGTTAAAACTGGCAACAGCCGGTTTTCTGTTGCTGGGGGCTACCTTACGGACCTCAACCTCAACAATATTGAGGTCCGTAAGCTTGACATCAGGCATAAAAACATGTTGTTCTTTGCATAAGTGACTCTTGGCCCTTCCGAAAGGTCAAGTAACCTTTATATATTGCAATTTGACCCCTTCTTATTTATCTACAAGGGCTTTTGGACTTGTACCCACTTTACCAAGTCCCTGGACTTTTCCGGTTAATCCGAAAAGTCATGACTTTCAACGTTAACGCTTTAACCCCTCGCATACGAATTTGATCGTAACTTTCTCATACGATAACGAAACTTTATGAAATTTGATCGTAACTTTCTCATACGCTACAAGGCTTCGGGTTTGTCAAAAGGTCACTCAGTGGCATAACTTAAACATGTTGACACATTTAACCCCTGTCGTTTATAATCTCTCACTTTTAGCTTCGTATGATCCATGATTTATTCGTCTAAGGGTATAAACATCATGTAGGGTTATTGTAAAGTATATTTATCAATTGTTGACATTTTGAACCCTTATTTTCACATACTTTCTATGTTTGTCAACTTTAGTCCCTCTAAAGTATACTTTCTCACGTTCAAGCTTATGACACGTGTCAATACATTATAGGACGTGAATTTTCGTTGTGTTACATAAACATTACATCTTGGTGGTTTGGTTTGAGTAAGTGATGTAAGTAACGAGGCGTGTGTAATATGATACAAGCATGGTGGATACGCCGCTGGTACTTCCTATATATAAGTGCTTGTATGGTATTACATATCGTAGCGTTATTTTCATCATTTCAATTTAAGACATATAACATTTTATACAAATAACATACTTTTCACAAGACATTGCATTACAAACAACTTATCTTATACAAACTAATTTTACATGGTTATTCATTTTAACCTTACATTTATTTATACATATCATCTGATCTTATCGCTTTTCAAATGATTTACAAAACAAATCAATCCACAAGGTCCATGACTAAATTTTATTAAACCTTTCTTCTAAAAACCCAAGTCATGAATCCTATTTTCACAAAACCTATGTATCTCACAGGCATTTTTATGCTGAAGTACCTATTTTCACATGTGTTTTCAGGAGATGATGCATAGGATTTATCAAGATTCACTTAGGCGGACTTGGGCCTTAGTGACAATAAAAGATGCAAGACTAGTTATTTATGTTATATTTATTTGATTATCAAGACATTGTAACTCTTTTAAATCAGTAAAACAATATTTCAATTTCCATGTGTTATGAAACAATGATTCTGTTACAACACTCCCCGATGTTTCCGCCACATTTTGTTGTTTTACGTGGTCGGGGTGTGACAGAAAAGTGGTATCAGAGCCCAATGGTTATAGGGAATTAGGTTATTAGTAATACTTTGACCTAGTCTATAACCTTCCTAGGACCCTAACTCGAGTTTACTTGCGTTTAGTCATAAAACGATACCTTAACCTATCCTTAGGTGATAACCACAATGAGAACACAAAGTTCGAATCCGCTTTGAAAATTAATCATCTGTTCTGGGATGATTGATTACAAGGTTTTGAACCCTCAATTATAAGGTTTTGAACCCTCAGTTGTAAGGTTTTGAACCCCTCTGAATTTTTAAACTCTCGTCAAAGTTTTTGGTCCTAAATAATGTGAACACGTGCAAACTGGAAGAGTGAATGCCTGTACCCTGGGTTTTCTGTCTAAGGCTAAAGTGTTCGTACAAATCCACATAATCGGACCAGTCACTCTTACCTGGGAACTCTTGGGGTGAGTATCCACTTATAGGCGAGCATGTCTTCGCGATACATTATGAGGACCTACTTGCTTTGATTCAGCCTTTGTGTGTCGTTTGTTTGCTTCGTGGTTCAAACAAATGACCATCACCCATGATTTGGTCGGTAATTGTAACATCCTATTCTTACCCAATGCCATTTCATTTGTTTTTCTCTCTTGTTTCCCCTTTTAGAATGCCTCCACGACGTGAAAATCCAGTATCTATTAAAGATCTGGCAGTTGTCATTACGCAGTAAATGACTGCTGCAATCCCGAACATCGTTGCTCAATGTAACCAAGCTCTCAACAACAATAATGCCCCCTGCAACTTCAAGACGTTCAACTCAGCTAAGCCATCAAAGTTTTCTGGGTCTCAAGGAGCGACTGCACTTCTGCAATGGTTTGAGAGTCTAGAGAGCACCTTCAGACATGTTCAATGTCTAAACGAGCGAAAGGTAGAATTCGCATCTAGTGTCTTTGAGAAACGAGCTTTGACATGGTGGAATGGTGTGATGAGAGATAGGGGTGCCGATGTGGCACTGGCTCAAACGTGGCAAGAGCTTCGAGCTCTGATGATGAAGGAATTCTGTCCTCGTCACGAGATCAGGGCCTTGGAAAGGGAATTCGACGATCTTAAGCAATACAACGGTGAACATCGAGCATACACTGATCGATATGAGGAGCTGAGCCTGTTGTGTCCTACCATGGTTACGCCTTTGGATAAGGCGATCGAAAAATACATTGATGGTCTCCCTGACTCAGTTCAGGACATTGTTACTGGTAGTAAACCCACTACAGTTAGACAAGCCATTGAGCTATCTGCAACCTTGACTGAATCTCAAATCAGGAAGGGTAAACTTTTTCGAAAAAGTGACAAGAAACCAATTAAGGAATCAAAGACCATGGATGAACAGACTGGATCCCCTAAGAAGTCAAAGAAGCGAAAGGCTTCTCAGAACTTCGCCTTGGTTACTCACAATGATCAAGTCGTCCCCAACCAACCAGCTCAACCCCCTGTTAGGAAGCCATACAATGGAACTGCACCCTTGTGCAACCAATGTAGCCTCCATCATCATGCCAATGTAAAGTGCCGCAAATGCCAAACTTGTGGACTTATAGGCCATACAGCAAGAGTCTGCCCAGTTGCAGCTGCACCAAACCAAGCTGGCAATAATCCCGCTCAAGGTCGTTTTCTACCAGGTTCTTGTTTCAACTGTGGCGAGATGGGTCATTTCCGAAGAAATTGCCCAAAGCTTGCTAATGCAAATCCAGCTCAGGGATGAGCATCTGACCGACCAGAAGACAACATCGTTTAGAAATAATCACGTCTTATGTATTATTTTCTTTTGTTGTCAAGGTCCATGAAACAGTTGTTATCATTGTTTATAAATAAATCTTTTATTTACATTGCAATGTATTTATGTGGTTGTATGTATAAAGAACATATCCCCTACAATACTGACAAGCAAGGAATCGTATTCCTTGATGAAGAAACACTAGCTAAATGGTCGGAACCGAGATAGTTAGGGGGTTTGAATCCGCATAAAAGGGTTAGCTCTCCCTCGGTTGATCCAGTTGCAACGGAATTTCTTCTCCGGTAATTCTGCAAAAAAGAACACCGTTAGCCTCGTCAAGGGGAGAAGAGGGTTCTCTCCTTGACCCGACTCCGGCGTGAGAATAAGTATTGGTAACGGAGAAGATAAGTATTTGAGAAGTGAGAGTGATCTGAGTTTTTACCTGAATAGTTCTCTTATTTATAACTGGGAGTTTGGGAGGGAAAACCTGTTATTGAAAAGATGACGGAAGATGCTAACGCCGTAGCGGTTACATTTTCTTCCGTTAAGTTCTTTGATCCAATTGTTGAGTTGTCTCGATCCGGTGTGAATGCACACGGATCGTGGTCTGATCTACGGCTAGGGGATTGCCACGTGGAAAGTGATTAAGTGGAGATTACTCTCCTATTGCATGCCTTCGTTGTGATTCCAGGGTTGCTTGTGGTGATGACACGTGTCCAGACGGTTATAACCGTCTGGGTGGTGCACGATTGTATTTCTTTCTAGAAGATTACTGCTGTAATCTGGTGTAACACCTTGCTGTGTAGACACAGACAAATAAATCCCAAGTCTGGGTAAAGTAATATCCAAGTCTGGATATTTAGGCGGAGGTAACGGATTTTAATCCTTTGTAAATGGGAGAGGCGCAAGGATTTATGTTCTCCTTTGGGCGCGCGACTTATACATTACTGATTGCTTTCTTCCTTTTGTAAGACCCGTGCGCGGCCGCGCAAGGTTAAAAGGGTTGAAAAGTTGGTTAGTGGTATGGTCTCGAGTCCTTTTTATGAGGTTTTTGGGACCTTACCCCTTCAAGTCCCCCCAGTCTAGTGTTGCTCTTATGCAAGTAAGTGGAGCACTAGACTTATGAGAGAAAGAGTTTTGGCTGGAATTTAGGTGGCTTGTATGGGAAGATTTGTGATATATTTTACAAAGGTGATTTTGCTTTCTGGAAGCTGGATTTTATAATTATGATCTAACGTCTGATGACGTCATTTTATAATAAAAAATTCAGATTTGCGAGAGCTTGATTTCTTACATCGAGATACGTAATGGCGCTTTGTCAGTCTTCATTAATGGGGATATGACCTTATTTCCTGTAGCGCCGCTTAGATGTGATGTTTTCTGACCATTAATCATGATGGTCAAGTTTTGTCTCATTCTGGGGTATTGTTCCTTTATATGCACATGTGGTGGATGCATACTTGCTTTAGTTTGGAAAAGATGAAAGGAAAAAGTTTCGTTCGCTCTCGGCGACTTTCAGACATCTTAGAGGTTCGTGACGCTGTTGAAGCTTTACTCCTTCTTGCTAACTCTTCGCCGTTGATGTTTATCGGAGAAGAAAAAGCTGCTGTTCTTAACCCTTCCCTGGTTGCCGGTGCTGATGATAAAGTTTTCCGGCCAGATAGGGTTGCTGATGCCAGTGGTGTTGTGTTGGATGCCGATGGACTGATGGCCCATTTTCCGATAATCCGGAGAGGAGACTGTCAGCTGGTGTATCGACGCCGGAAAAAAAAAACTGATGGTGTGATTAAATGTTGAAGATGACCGTGTTGCCGGTTGAGTTTTGGCCCTATGAACAGTGTAGTTCTTTTGGTGTTTATGTTAGTTTGTTGCCACAAACTTCTTTTTGAAGATCACTGGTGTGATCGTTGTAAATATTCTTAGTTCTTGGTACTAAAAATTTCCAAAGATCGTTGTTATGATCTTTGTTAAGAAGTGTTTATGTTACACTGGATAATGTATATTTTGATGTGCTGCTTGTGTATGTAAATTACTGTTTAGGTTACAATATGTTGCATGTGCTTAATTTCTTTTAATAGGTTAGGCGAATGAGAGATGGCATTGTGCTCATGTGTGAACGTTTGTCTATAAAGGCGTGTCAGTTTGCCTTTAGACTGTTCATGAGGTGTACAATGTGTACCATATTGTTTTTGCAAAAACCAAAAGAATTATATGCAATTTGTAATAAACAGAAATAAAGTAAATATGATGTCTGCCTTGATAAGAGCGCAAGGCTCGTAATACAGAACATAATAAAGAAATACATTGCCTGTATGTTCTTTCCGCTCTTGAAGGCTTAGCTTATATGTAACACCTGCGCAACTGTTGTGCGTTCCAGGTGCGAGGGACTGAGGTCCCATCGATCCTTTTTAGGGTATATGCTCCCTTGCCTAGGACCTCGTTAATGACGTATGGTCCTTCCCATCTTGGCGCTAATTTGCCTGGCTTTTCAGCGTTTGACGCTTCATTGTCGCGCAAGACGAAATCACCAGGGACAAAGGTGCAAACACGGACGTGCGCATTGTAATATTTTTCGAGCTTAGATTTGTACCTTGCTTCTGTTATGGCGGCGTTCTCGCGTCGTTCTTCAAGAAGGTCCAAATCCATTCTCCTTTCTTGCTCGTTGTTTTGTTTTTCCATGACTATCATGCGCGGTGATGGTAAGCCTATCTCAGCTGGAATGACAGCCTCAGACCCATAGACTAGACTGAACGGAGTTTCGCCCGTGCTAGTCTTTAGCATTGTGCGATGTGCCCAGAGAATGCTGGGGAGTTCATCAACCCACCCTCTGCGTGCTGTTCCGAGTCGCGCTTTTATGCAGTCAACAATTTGTTTGTTTACGCTTTCTACTTGCCCGTTTGCTTGAGGATGCGCGACGGAAGCAAAGGTATGCTCGATCTTCATTTCTGTAAACCATTTTTGAAGATCTTCTGCGGCGAAGTTTGTACCATTGTCGGAAATAATGCGCAATGGTAATCCAAATCTGCAAATGATATGTTCCCATATAAATTTGCGGATTACCATTGCTGTTGTTGAGGCCAAAGCTTTGGCCTCCACCCATTTTGTGAAGTAATCTACCGCGACGATGATGAATTTTACTGCACCTGGCGCGTCAGGAAATGGTCCAACAAGATCGATGCCCCATTGTTGGAATGGCCAGGCGGAAGTAACGGGAATTAGCGGGTTTTTGGGTCGGAGTGTCTTTGGTGCGTGGCGCTGACATGCCTCGCATCTTCTTAATAGATCGACTGCATCCATGTGCATTCCTGGCCAGTAGTATCCAGCGCTCATTATTTTTGCCACGACCATGCGCGGTCCCGCGTGTATTCCGCATAATCCCTCGTGAATTTCTCTGACAAGGTATTGGGCATCTGTTTTATCGACACAACGTAGTAATGGACCCATGAAGGATTTTCGGTAAAGGACGCCATCCGCCATTTCGTAATTTATTGCTTTGTGCTGTATTTTTCGAGCTTCTGCCTTTCCCTCCGGAAGTTTTCCGTGTTGAAGGTACAAGATAATTGGAGACATCCAGGATGGATCTCCCATTTCTATGACGCTTACTTGTTTGAGATGAATGGAAGGGTTGGATAATACCTCTATGCGTACCTCTTTTGCTAAGTGCTTAAAGCTGGTAGCAGCTAGCTTGCTTAGCGCGTCAGCGTGTTTGTTCTCGCTTCTGTTTATGTGATTAACTTTGAATGTCTGAAATTGGCTGATTAACATCCGTGCTTGTTCAAGGTACAACGCCATAGCTTCTTTTGCATCATAATTGCCATTAACTTGCTCAGCTACTAGTTTCGAATCAACATTGGCCTCAAGATTTCTGGCCCCCATTTTTAGCGCTAAGCGAAGACCTGCCAAGAAGGCCTCATATTCAGCTTCGTTATTCGTGCTTTTGAAATCTAAGCGTATAGCATATGTGAGCTCGTGGTTGTCTGGGCTGATTAATCGGAGACCTGCTCCGGCTTCGTCATCATTGGACGCTCCATCTGTGTGCAAGGTCCAGACTCTATCGTCGAAAACGGGTGTAGGATTCTGGATTGCCTCGCACTCTTGAATTTTTTCGATGGGAACTTCTGTGGCGAAGTCTGCTAAAACTTGCCCTTTGATTGCTGGTCTTGGTCTGTAGAAGATGTTGTATCCGCCCAGTTCAATTGCCCATTTGGCCAGTCGCCCCGCTATGTCGGGTTTAGATAAGATCTGGCCTAAGTGGTAATTGGTAAGGACCGTGATGACGTGACCCGAGAAATACCTGCGTAGGCGTCGGGATGCATGTACTAGTGCTAGGACTAGTTTTTCTATCATTGAGTAACGAGTTTCCGGGCCGGAAAGCATTTTGCTGATGTAATAGATTGGAGTCTGGATGTTCTCACGTTCTACCATCAATACAGCACCAACCGCTACTTCCGCGGCAGATAGATATAAAATCAGTGGCTCTTTTTCCTTTGGTGCTGTTAATGTTGGCAGCTGAATTAAACATTCTTTCATTTGTTTGAATGCGGTTTCTGCTTCAGATGTCCACTGAAAGTCAGTTTTCTTTGCGCAGTTTCGTAGCGTACTGATGAATGGATAGGACTTTGCTGCGTGATTAGCCAAAAATCTGTTTAAAGCTGCTAGGCGTCCGACGAGCCTTTG
The DNA here is from genome assembly GCA_030545235.1 of Helianthus tuberosus. Taxonomy (NCBI): domain Eukaryota; kingdom Viridiplantae; phylum Streptophyta; class Magnoliopsida; order Asterales; family Asteraceae; genus Helianthus; species Helianthus tuberosus. The sequence continues at coordinate 181,547,120 of CM060411.1, forward strand.
CATTTCTTTAACTGTCGCGGGTGACGGCATTAGCTGAATAGCCTGCACTTTTTCTGGATTTACTTTGAAGCCATCTCTTGTGACGATGAATCCCAAAAATTTTCCTTCTTCCATGCCGAACGAGCATTTAGTTGGGTTGAGTTTTAAATTCACGCTGCGCAAAGAGTCGAATGTGCGCTGAATATTGTCGAGCATTGTGCCTTCCTCATGGCTCATGATGACGAGGTCATCCATGTATACTTCGACAGTCTTGCCAATATCATCGTTGAAAATTGTGTCCATGAGGCGTTGATAAGTTGCGCCTGCGTTGCGTAGGCCGAACGGCATTTTGGTATAACAGAAAATGCCTTTATCTGTGCGGAACGCCGTTTTGTCTTCGTCTTCTTCTTTCATCTGGACCTGATGATAACCCTTGTAACAGTCAAGAAAGCATTTCCATCTGAATGATGCTAGAGAGTCGACTTTTTTGTCTATCTCTGGGAGCGCGTAGCAATCTTTGGGGCATGCTTTGTTCAGGTCCTTGAAGTCGACACACATTCTCCACCCGCCGCTATGTTTTTGTACCATTACTGGGTTGGCTACCCACGTATGGTATTTTACTTCGCGCAAGATACCCGCATTAAGTAGCTCTGCTACCTGCTCGTCCATTGCTTTTGCTTTTTCTTCACTGAAGCTGCGCCTCCCCTGAGCAACAGGTTCTACCGATGGTTTGATGTTTAGACAATGTTGCGCGATGTCGCGCGGAACTCCAGTCATGTCTGCTGGGCACCAGGCAAATATATCTTTGTTGTTAGACAACAATTCTTTTAGTTGTATGCGTGTTGCTGGTGAAATAGCTTGTCCTAGCAGAATGGTCTGCTCTGGGTATTCGTTGTTCAGAACCCATTTCTCTGGTTCGTTTGGTGCCGAAGGTTTGACTACCTTTGCTGGTGGTTCGTCATCCACGTACATGACTTCTTTGCTTGAATAGAGGATTGCAACTCCGGTTTCTGTCGGAAATCCGCAAGCGGCGTGTGGAATGGAAGTGATCATGCTGAATTCCCGTTGTGACCTTCTCCCGAGCAGGACATCATGACGTGATGTTGCTGGCATGACCATGAAATTGACTGTAACTGTTCGTGAATGTTTGCCGTCTGATAAGGTCACCGGGAAAGCGATTTGCCCTAATGGGAATACGGCTTCATTACAGAATCCAGTGAGGGGAAAATCGACTGGTTCTAGACGTGCTTTGTCTTCTGAATCAAGCTGTTTAAAGCACTGTTCGTATATGATGTCCATCGAGCTCCCTGGATCTATGAACATATAGTCGGTTCGGTAGTGACCGAAAATACCAGTGATAATCACTGGTCGTTCTTCCTGAGGGCCCCCAGGAACAACAGGGAATACGAATTGCTGTTCTCTCCAATGTTGATCATAACTTCGTTTATTTGACCTCCGTGACGAACCTCCCTGAATCATGTGTATTTGTTTTTGATAACTGCTAGATTGGATGTCCCCCCCTACGTGGTGTTGGTGGGTCCAATACTGTGGGATCAATTTCTTTTCCAGATCTGATGTTTGATAAATCAGATCTGGCGATTTGAATAACGATTGTGTTTAAAGCAGTTTGGCATCTGCTAATCCAATGTTCTGGAGATTCTCCTAGTTGTAAATTGTTTCCGACGTCTGGTTGAGGACCAGGTTGCCGGTGAGATGATGAATTCTCTGCCATGTGCAAAAACAGAAAACGGAATGAACTGAATCGAAACGAGGTAGAAACTAGAAAAACTGAGAAAACGGTGGGCGCCAATGAAGAAACACTAGCTAAATGGTCGGAACCGAGATAGTTAGGGGATTTGAATCCGCATAAAAGGGTTAGCTCTCCCTCGGTTGATCCAGTTGCAACGGAATTTCTTCTCCGGTAATTCTGCAAAAAAGAACACCGTTAGCCTCGTCAATGGGAGAAGAGGGTTCTCTCCTTGACCCGACTCCGGCGTGAGAATAAGTATTGGTAACGGAGAAGATAAGTATTTGAGAAGTGAGAGTGATCTGAGTTTTTACCTGAATAGTTCTCTTATTTATAACCGGGAGTTTGGGAGGGAAAACCTGTTATTGAAAAGATGACGGAAGATGCTAACGCCGTAGCGGTTACATTTTCTTCCGTTAAGTTCTTTGATCCAATTGTTGAGTTGTCTCGATCCGGTGTGAATGCACACGGATCGTGGTCTGATCTACGGCTAGGGGATTTCCACGTGGAAAGTGATTAAGTGGAGATTACTCTCCTATTGCATGCCTTCGTTGTGATTCCAGGGTTGCTTGTGGTGATGACACGTGTCCAGACGGTTATAACCGTCTGGGTGGTGCACGATTGTATTTCTTTCTAGAAGATTACTGCTGTAATCTGGTGTGACACCTTGCTGTGTAGACACAGACAAATAAATCCCAAGTCTGGGTAAAGTAATATCCAAGTCTGGATATTTAGGCGGAGGTAACGGATTTTAATCCTTTGTAAATGGGAGAGGCGCAAGGATTTATGTTCTCCTTTGGGCGCGCGACTTATACATTACTGATTGCTTTCTTCCTTTTGTAAGACCCGTGCACGGCCGCGCAAGGTTAAAAGGGTTGAAAAGTTGGTTAGTGGTATGGTCTCGAATCCTTTTTATGAGGTTTTTGGGACCTTACCCCTTCACTTGAAAAGCAAACTACCCCCAAAATTTTTCCATCTTATGATCTCTTGCGTTTTCCAAGAAATTCCTAAGTACCCGTTTCTTCTAAGGAAACGAAGTACAAGGCACAAGTTACAACACTGGACGAATACCCAAAGTACCACTATAAATCCTTAATAAGGGTACCTAAGGATATTTCCGTAAATCCTAAAATTTGTTGTGTTCCTTAATTCGAATATTACGTTTCTTCGAAAACAAAATCGAATTTTTGGGAGATCATCCTATCTTTTCAGATAGATCCCTGAGGACATTGAAGTCCAGCGACTGGTTTCCTAGTGTACCTTGAATATCCATATTCAATCACTAACAAGTTAATAACAAATTAATAACCGAGTTAAACAACTATATGATTATGTGCTTATGTGTTCCCTTTTATGTTTTTGGTGTAATCCAAGTTTTTGTTATCCAAATCCTCGTAGAATCTTCCATATCATGCGTATAAGGGATTCATAGTAAGATACCCAAAGGTACTATCTGAAATCCTTAATGGACTTCTACGTTGTAGTTAAGACCCTTGGATTATAAAGTACTACTCCATAATTAGACCCCTTGAGTGGTCTAGTTAGACAGATTAATCCAAAAATCTGGTTAGGAACATCATGTGATGATATAGCTGAAAGGACTCCTTGGTGGCCTAATTAAAAAGATCATTTGTCGATCTAATTAAAAAGGACCCTATGGTAGTCTAGTCACCCTCATCACAGGTTTGATTTTCTTCCCCTAAACATTACAAGACAAACTGTGCGGACTGTGCAAGGAATTACGTAATTATGGATGCATACATAATTATGGAATTTAGTGCACAGAAACCACAACAAGTTTTGTCATGTGCCTAGAGTTAACTCTATTCATTTCCGTTTCAGAGGAAGCACCCGTTGAAAATGACTCCGTTTGTTCATTTTCGTTTCTGAAGATTGTCCGTTGAGGAAATGAATATCCGTTTGATTATCCTTTTCATTTCCATCTCTGATGAAGCAACCGTTGAAAATGACTCCGTCTGTTCATTTTCTTTTATGAAGATTTTCCGTTGAGGAAATGAATCCCCGTTTGTTTAAATCTATTCATTTCCGTTTCCGAGGAAGCACCCGTTGAAAATGACTCTGTTTGATCATTTTTGTTTTCTGAAGATTGTCCGTTGAGGAAATGAATATCCGTTTGATAATCCTTTTTCATTTCCGTTTCTGAAGAATACTCGTTGAGGAAAATGACTCTGTCCGTTCATTTTCGTTTCTGAAGAATTTCCGTTAAGGAAATGACAGGATTATGCCTTGCATATCTCTGGTGGTTATTTAACACAAAGTCACAGATAGACTCCTACGAATAAATTTCGGGACGAAATTTCCTAAAGTATGGGAGACTGTGACACCTGGGTCACTGCGACCATCAAACGAATACCAAGCCAATGAAATATTGTATTTCATACTTGGGATCTGTATAAATATGTGTATCTTTTGCACATATCAATTCTTGTTCGATTTCAAGCTCTAAATCGCTTTCTGGAAGGTTATACGCGCACTGATGCGTAAATATAACCAGTTTAATGCCACAAACACTCTGTAATAGTGAAATAGGCTTCACATACCTTAAATAACCTTTACATAACTTAGAAATAAGTTTTGAAGGCTTTGGTATGGCAAAATCAAATTTAATCGCTTAAAGGGACTAAATTCGACAAACTGCGAAAGAATGCCGATTTGAACTGTAACAGACATTCCGGAACATGAACATAAGTTAAAAATACCATAAATATCCTTTACATAGCTTAGAAATAGGCTTTTAGGGGTTTGGTGTGCTAAAATAAACTTTTGGGCCATTCAGGGACTAAAAGCGTCAAAAAGTGCACAAGTTTGCATTTTCGCACATAACTTACGTTCTGTATACATCCGAACATCCAAAAATTTATGTAAGCATTAAAATATTTTATTTTAGTGTTTGGCATGAGAAAAATCCATTCGTCACGCAATTTGGATCGTTTTTCACGCTTATGCGCATTCCGTCGTAATTAACCGAACATCGCGATCGTACGACCAAACGAACCAACATCTGGCATATTTTTGAGCATGTTTCATGTCCACAATGTTTAGGCATCATTTTAGGGCCTTAACGTTGGCTTAACGGACCTTAAACGTGTCAGAAATGGCTTTAATGCATGGCAGGGACCTAAACTGTCATTTCAGCAAACTTTCTTCTGATCAGAAGGCCCAGGCGGCCCGTGTAAGCCCAGGGTGATCTCTTACGTGGCCCGTGTCAGCCTCCCAGATCAGTTAATTCAGTTTTAACAGCTGTTAACAGCTGTTAAGCACTCACAAACCACTCACACATGGTTTTGGGCAATACTAGGGGCTCAAATGGTTTTGTAAAACCATGTGCTTGAGGTGTATGGATGAGATCAAAGCAAGGTATTCGAGAAATGATCCTAACGGTCCTAGAAATCCTATAAATACCCCTTTGATTCATTTGCAAAACCCACTTGAATTCTGAGTTTGTTCTCTAAGTTGGGGTGTTTTATCACTTCATACCTGAGAATACTTGGAAGTTCAATCTTGCGGGGACCCTTTGTAAGTGTTCTTTCGTTCTTTTCATTCATTTTAGCGTTAAAGTCAAACTTTGTTTGACTTTCTGCATTGACCAGTTTATGGTCAATGCGAAGTTCGTTTGAACTTCATAACGTGAGCGTAATCACGATGGTTATAGTCCCTAGTGACTATATCTACTCATTACCACGTTATCTAGGCTCAGTGACGAGTCATAGTTTCGGCCAAAATGCGTGTTATTGCGTATTTTGTAATCAAACTACTTTTAGGTATCAAAACCGTTTGTTTTGATACCAAACCTGTTTTCTAAACTTAGTTAAGCATGTTTTAACATGCTTAGCTTGTCACTTTTAGTTTAGTGCTTATATAGGGTCGTAAGGTAAGCGATCTAAACAATCGCTTATACTTTCGAACCCGACCCGTTTGGTCAATCATTAGGATCCGACCAAACACATTAGGTGACCATAGTTGTATAGGGAATAACCTTCCAAGGTTATACCTTATGGTTACAACGTTTAGTTAGTTGTATGATAGGTAGTTTATATGCCTTAGGTAAATTACCAAAATGCCCTTTTTACGCCAAAATTCATTTAAAGCATATGTAACATAACTTTTGGTATCTAAACTGATTTGGCAACAACATTAGACATATTAAGGCATATTTTACTTATCTTAGGGCTAGTTAGGCGGTCCGAACGCGTTTTACGCGAACGACGCGTTAAAGTAACATAAGCTACCTAAACGGGTCGTAATGGGTCGTAAGCACTTAGGTTAGGTTTCATTTTAGTATGTAGGCTTTGTTAAACCATATTACATGAGTTTCCATGCTCATTTGGTTTATGAGCCCTCATTCTATCCAATCCTCCGATATAGGTCCGTTTATTAATGTAGATACCTATATTAGGTGCCGTTTAATTCCGTGACCTTCTAGCTTTGCTTGGTGGATATCTAAAGTCTATTGAGCAATCTCAGGTGAGTACATAGAACCCCACTTTTACTGTTTTCTAACTATTTTGGGGTGAAACACATGTGCCTACTTGTTACTTTCGTGCTTTCCATGTTTTCACATCATATACTTGCTATGTTCATTAGTACATTTATAGTACATCGTTTTACAATACATTTCATGCTATGTATGTCCATTGTGTGCATACTTAGTACATCGTTTTACATTACATTTTATGCTATGTATGTCCATTGTGTGCATACTTATTACATTGTTTTACATTACATTTATGCTATGTATGTCCATTGTGTGCATACTTAGTACATTGTTTTACATTACATCTTGTTGTATATACTCATCCAGCATATGAACACATTATATTACATTTTGAACCGTTGTAACCATTTGACTATGTGAACCGTTGTAACCGTTTGATTATGTGAACCGTTTATAGCTATTGAACCGTGTGAACTGTATTTGACCATACATAAATGTTTCTACAATTGTTAAACATTACATCTTGGTGGTTTGGTTTGAGTAAGTGATGTAAGTAACGAGGCGTGTGTAATATGATACAAGCATGGTGGATACGCCGCTGGTACTTCCTATATATAAGTGCTTGTATGGTATTACATATCGTAGCGTTATTTTCATCATTTCAATTTAAGACATATAACATTTTATACAAATAACATACTTTTCACAAGACATTGCATTACAAACAACTTATCTTATACAAACTAATTTTACATGGTTATTCATTTTAACCTTACATTTATTTATACATATCATCTGATCTTATCGCTTTTCAAATGATTTACAAAACAAATCAATCCACAAGGTCCATGACTAAATTTTTTTAAACCTTTCTTCTAAAAACCCAAGTCATGAATCCTATTTTCACAAAACCTATGTATCTCACAGGCATTTTTATGCTGAAGTACCTATTTTCACATGTGTTTTCAGGAGATGATGCATAGGATTTATCAAGATTCACTTAGGCGGACTTGGGCCTTAGTGACAATAAAAGATGCAAGACTAGTTATTTATGTTATATTTATTTGATTGTCAAGACATTGTAACTCTTTTAAATCAATAAAACAATATTTCAATTTCCATGTGTTATGAAACAATGATTCTGTTACAACACTCCCCGATGTTTCTGCCACATTTTGTTGTTTTACGTGGTCGGGGTGTGACACCCCAGCTCTGTTCGTCAAGAAGAAGGACGTGATTTTCAAATGAGCATCAACTAGCAGGAGCCGAACGAGCTAACCCACGAGAGTCGGTGACTCTTGCTAAGGATTAACAAATTACTTACTTAGCTAACTGTGAGGATCCAACTACTATTTCGCGACCGATCGATGATCGAGTGTCATTAGCTGTGAGTTCGGAAAGAATGTATGCCAAGGAAATTGTGGGATAATAACTTGTTTTAAACTTACACAAAAATGGTGTTTCCTACACAATGCACAAAACAGGGTTACACAGAATACAAAACCTTGAGGATCTAGAAAACATATGCTTAGGACCTTTGGGAACCCAGGTCCAAACTTGTAAAGGTCGTTACTTAGAAACCATATCTGTTAACTCAATCGAACACCATCAGCCTGACATATATGCCATTTCAGTTAACAAAATAGAAAGTACTTAAATTTCTTTCGTTGAAATTTCACTTTTGCTTCTAGCGAGTAGATGTTTGCATCTCTACTCCCCTAAATGGTAGTTGCATCACGATAATTTTCTTCGCTGAGAGCGAACACACATTTGCTTTGATATCTGGTCATTTCTTCATTTTAGCAGATACTCATTATTCCGCTTCTTGGAAACTTATTTGTCACACATGCACCATTTGTTACGCCTGCGACTTCATTTCGAATAAACTCTTCATTGAAGTTCAAATATTATGACGCTAAATCTAATCACTGGTTTGTGATTCAAATGACCTACATTATTATGACTATTGACTCTTTTGCTATCAAATCAACACACTTTCTTGAAACTCCATTTATTTCAAGTTACCTTCATGGTTTACCTTTGTGACCATGCCGAGATTCCTTTGTTGATACATACGTTTATTGCCGGGTTACGCTGAAACCAAGTTCAATTGCTTGAACTTGTCCATGTCACATATTCAATTTAAAACGCCATATGATGTATTGAGAGCATCATATCCAAATTTATTCTTGCAACGGTTCTCTTGTTTCAAGTTGTAGTAGGATTGTTTGGTCTACAACTCCACTAAATTGTTCATTAATTTCAAATACCTTACGATGATACTTTCACAAAACTGAAGCTTGTGCTAACCTGGTTACGCACCCTATACACGGATTTAAATGTTTATTTATTTACTTGCTCTAAACCCGTCTTGTTATCACGATTAAAGCGGCCTCAACACAGTTGTGTGTTAAAACAATGGTACATAGATTCATTTCATACCACGGTGTACCTCCGAACGATTCTTCGTTATAAATTGAATACCCTGCAGTACTTATTGCTTTCTCACCTTCGATCAAAAACAGTGACTCTTTGATGTTCCGTATTCAACTGAAAACTCTATGACATTGTGTAAATCAAATCTTCTGACTTGTTTCGGTACATGTTCATTTGATTTCCAACACGGTGAACTTGTTCAGTCACCACTATACTTGAATTATGTCATTGCGACACCTTGTGGTGTCATTACAAACTTGTAACTTGTGCTAATCAGGGTTAACCGTTTCACACAAAACTGCATATACTTTCGTTTGACTTATCATTTAAACATTTCTGATGCAACTACGAATCAAGACAATGATACACCAGATTCGCTTGTATTCCAGTCGGTGTACTTTCGAAAATTTAAGAATGTCAACACACTAAACCTTACCATTCATTTACCCGGGAGTTGACAGATCATCTTACTATTACATTGAGTTGTTGATTTTGAATTCATATAGCGGATGCTATGGTTTGTGAAAACTCGTCTGCATATTGCAATCGATCGTTTGAGGATCTTATTAGTCAAAACTCCTCTTTTGTGGAACCCCCTGCTAGCCGGATTACACTAGACTATACGTCAAATACGTCTTGTACCTTTGACATCAAAGGCCAAAAGCACATACCTTTTAACCATAGGGTTCGGGTTGTTATATATTCTTGGACTCACCTGATGTGAGTGAGGTTTGATTCGGTTTGGTGATTATCTACCTCGGTATTATCCATATACATACACGTGTGACGAAACCATAAGGAGTTAACGTAGTACAAATTTCGAGCACGAAATTTTCTTAACGGGGGGAGAATGTGACAACTGTCAAATTTGCATGCATCCGTACGTTGATTAATATTGATTTATGCTTAATGACTGTGCTTAATTACAAATGTTGATTAAACTGCTTTCTGATTTCTGATACATACATACACATGCATCACATTCATACTGTCACTCCATTTATGACAAACTTTAGTGACAAACTTGATGCACAAAGCACAGTTAGCACAGTGAGCGGATAACTCAAAAACATGTTGACAATGCCAGCACATAAACAGACTATATATTGAGGCCCAGTATGAGCCAGGGACAAGGTACTACACTAGTATGGAGTGTAGGGAAGTAAGGACCATAAAACTGCGTCACTAGGTGATAGTTTAGGTGCCGGAAAGTGCCTAAAACCCACTTAAACTGCAAAATTCTGCATTTAACAACAAAATTAAGCATTTAAATATGCTAGTCACTTGCAAAAATGTGGCAAAATGGTCCTGTATGCTTTCCTAAGTGTCGGGAATTAGAAGGGTCACTAAAAGATACATAAAGGACATTTTACGATGTAACTTAACACTTTAACGGAACGGTATCAAACCGAACAACCGGACATTACCCGGAACACTAAAATATTATCAAAAACATTGTTTCATTTTTTCTGAGCTAGTATTGGTTCCCAAGCACTATAACATACTACATAAGACATGGTTCACACTTAAACACAAGACACTTACACTTAACACCCTATTACTTAACTTTACCATTTGAAATTTTATCTTAACCCCCCCCCCCCTCATTGTAACCGTCCCCAAGGGGGACCCCACTCCAAGATTTGGGCTAATCCCTTCAAATTTTCCATATCTTCTCTTGGGTTTTGTGGTGATTATGTTTGTACTAGAGGTGACACAAGAACCATTGGGTATTAGGGATTGTGTATTATAAGAAACCTTAATCTCTTCATCATCACCATCACATAACTCTCTCTCTTCCCTCACATAAGCTCTCGGCCGAACACCCTATCCCCACCATCTCCATTTTCGATTTTTGTTCAACCAATCCAAGCTTCATTCAAGGTGCTACAAGGTGTATAACTGTCACACCCCAACCGATGGCGGAAACATCGGGATGAGACGAAGTGTGTATAGATTGCTCGAGACTTCATAACACTATGTGACAATATTTAATTAAATTCAAATTTCATTGCAAGTGCTAAATTGTCATACAACATTTAAAATAGAAATAACAACATTGTTCAAATTTCAACATAACATCAAAAGATAAATAGATTAAAGATGTGTATCTAGTCCACCCTAAACTTGTTTCGTCTTTCATCATACTTCAACAATTAACCTGCAACATGTATTAAAATAGAGTTTTAATGCAAAAGCAAAGGCGAGTATACAAGTTTGTTTACATAGCATAATAGAATAAAAACTCAAATCCAACATGATTCATAATATGTGATTACTAGTATGCAATTTTGGCGTACAATATGATCAAACCCGAGAATACAACGCATAAAAGAGCCTAATCCCAAGAGTTTAGCGGGTGGTAATGTTTAACTTAACAATACCTAAAAGAATAGCGGGCGGGGCGTTAATCCTATAGCGCTATAATTGTTAAGGTGGGCGAGCAAAGTTAATGAGCATTTAACGTTCCAAAGCGTTCACATAGCATACGAGAATAACAAGTAATTCACATTAGTTTCATGTTTAATCATGGATAGAGTAAGTTTAATTGAGTTTAAAAGTTGTTTGCATAATTATACATGTTACATCCCAAAGTATAAAGGGGAAAAGGGATCGAGTTACTCACAATATTGCATATACTTTCCGATTATCCAATGTGACGAAGTTGATGAGTTTAGAAGGTTGAATGTGTAAGGGTTAAACTTCGAGTATGTTTAGAGTCGAGATTCGGACTTAGATTCAAAGAATAACAAAGTATGTATTAGGAAAATATTCACTATGGTATTAGCACTTGTCTTGACACTATGGTAATCCTTAAGGATTATATATGATTTCATAGGTTCAAGACCTATTAGAATCGTGACAAGGAACTATACACATAGTGAGAAACTTATTAACTTGGTAGTAGATTTATATAATCACTATCAAGGGTTCGGTTTAAAATATATATGCATAATAATATATTTAGTCACGTAGGAGGCGGGAGGTTGAACCTTCCACTTTGGTACCTCTTGGTGTCATATGAGTTATGTAGGAGGCAGGAGGTTAAACCTTCCACTTGGTTACCTCGATTGTTATGTTAATATATAGGTCATGTAAGAGGTAGGAAGACGAATCTTCCATTTAGGAACCTCATAGTTATGTTCAAGAAATAAAGGTACAATTATACTAAACAAAACATCAAGTGATGTGTGGACTTGTATGTAAGTTAGCCTAGGCTAACTAAGTAGTCACACCATCTTCAAGTTCAAGACTTGACACCACTTGCGAGCTAATACTCGATTAAAACAGAAAGTTTGGAGTGTTTAGACACTCCTATTTAGTGTAAAACAACCTTGGTTTGGCTTTACTAATCATACAATAGACTAGAAGCATAAGAACACAAGTTTGTTGGAAGTATACAAGAGTTTAAGAAAGTTTCAAAACACAACAGAAAGTTTATGGACATTTTCAGGGCAATTCCAGTTCTGATTTCTCCCAGGAGAAGTCAAGGAATCGAACCCCATGATTATACAAGCAAGTAGGAAAAAGAATCAAGTAATTTGGTTGAGTTTTGAGCAAGTTATGCTCACTTTTGTAAGAGGTAGTGAATCTGTCCGAATTTCTTCTTTGCAAGAGATTTGAGAGTGATTTAAGAGAGATTTGAGAGTTGTGAAAGTGTCTAAGGCCTTTGGGAAGGTGTGGATTTATAGGGGATGAGTTTGGGGTTGGTGTAGAGGTGTAATACCTGCTCAAATCCCGTCTAGAAGTCAAAAACGAGTTAATTGCGTTCAAATTCGTGAAGATCCAAAAGTCTGCTGTCTGCAGACACCCTTGCGCACCTCAAGGAGAGGCTTACGGTGCGCAAGCCTACCAAAATTTAATTATTTGCAATTTAGTCCCTGAAGTTTGTTAATTAGGGCTTTTAAGGTGTTTTAAGGACTAGTTTTGCCATTTAAGCATAGTTTAAGGCCAAATAAAGTATGAGGAACATAATCAAGTATAATTTAGTGTATGAAGGTCGTATTCAAGTATCGTTTATGATCAAAACACGTTTTATGCATAAGTTTTATGTATTTACAAGTTTAGCACATAGTTTCCAAGAATTTCGAATAAGCATCAATTGTTCCACAAAATTGAACGTATGAGCATATATAAAGTATGTATATCATGTAATTAACAAAATACGAGTTTTATTCATGATCCAAGTCACGGATTTTACAACGGTTACAAAGAAAGAGCGATTACAAGAACACAGGGTTTCCAAAATTAGAAATACGAACAAGGCTTGTTATAATTGGAAAGTACAAATTAGCAGGGCGTTACAATAACGAGGCTCGGAGCTTACGGAACTTGAAGGACCACCTTCGTTTGCCTTTAACCACTCATTTTTCATCTTGTTTCTTCCCTAGCTTCAAAGCTAGTAGTAAGCTTCTTTGATCTTCTTTTATTTTATATTTATGGTGGTTAATGGTTATGTTATGATGTAAATACAAGAACACTAAAAGATCATGAACACAAACTTGAACATAAAGTTAATGTGATGATGAAATAAGGTGAACTCTTGATAAAATAAAGTTGTTTTGATGTTGTTGTTGTTTATTTGATGATTGCTAGTAATAGGATGTTTAACATCATGGTTGAACTTGTTAAAGTAAGATTAAAAACTTAAGTTAACAAGTTCGGAGGTGATTAGTGATCTACCTAACAGAATCACCTCCATGTTTCAACATAAACTTGGTAACAAAGTGAGTTCTTGAAAAATAAATAAACTAAGTGAGTAGATGGTCATATGGACCCGAGGTCTACAAATGATTTTCTAGACAAACCAAGTTAAAAGACGGGTTCTTGAAAAGTCATGATCTTTACACTATTTTTGGAAGAAATAAGTATATGAATACTAGTAAGACATGAAAATGTTGTAAATGGATATTTTTGGAAAATAAGTTCACAAGTTGTGAACATCTAAAAATTCCGAGAACAAGATTCTAACAAAAACAAACACACTTTGGAGGGTAACTAAACCCACTAAAAACCCCACTAAGTTACTACGCGTTTTTATGAAAAACCAAGTTTATGTTGTTATGTAAAGTGCATTGTTTTTATACTTGGTTAGTGTAATGTGGTTTAATAATTTGTTGTTGATTGATTGAATAAAATTTTAAAAGGATAATGATATGCTTATAAGCATGGACACCTCCGTTTACAAAGGAAACTCTGGCGAAATTTTCTAAAATTCCAACACTTAGAAAATATTTTTCTAACAAGTGCTTACGAATATATTTTACCTTTGTTTATCAAAATAAACTTCGCCATAGGTTTTGTTACAAAAATACAAAGTATCGGAGGTTGGTTTTGGGAAATAAAATGGATAAATATATATTTAGAATATATATTTTATACTAATACACTTGTGTGAAAATTTGTATATTTTGTGTACTAGCTATATTATTTTAGGGTAAAATAATATAACTTACAAGTTAACTGGAAATTACAACTCTAAAATAATACCAAAAATCACAAGGAATAAATATTTAAGTTACACATTTGATATCGTGAAACCGAACACAAAAATGTAACTTATGAAATATTCCGGGATATACCGTTACACTATATTTTTGGTACATATTATTTTGGAAACGAAAGGAAAGAAAATGTGATTTTTATACATATTACCAAGTATATCATATTTTTGGGACAAGAGAAAATGTATTATTATTTGGGAAAGTAAAAGTATTTTTACTCGGGTTTATTAAGAAATATAGTATTTTTGGGAAAAAATATATTTTCTTGGACTGTATTGTTTTGAATAAAAATAAGGTTTATTTATATATTTCTAAGTGAGACTTAAAGATATATTCTTTTGGATTATCACACCGGAATACGACGCCACTACACGGCTAGAAATACGAATGCTTGAGAAGTATTACTACAAAATACTGCTTAACAATTATTCCAAAAATTAAAGTTAAAATAATTATTCCTTTAACAAGTGATTATAACTCGGAATAATGTTGGAGACTGAAAGGAAACGTAACTCAGAACATTAATACTAAGACTAAGACAAGGCACGAACCGTTCGTCTAATAGACGTTAGACCATTGTAGGTAGTCGTGTTTGCTGAGGAGATTTGGGTTACAAGTACCGAAGACGCAATACTGTGAGTTCATGTCCCCATTTTCCTTAAACTGTTTTGTTTACTTACTTCGGGGGTGAAATACATGTTACAATTATTACAAACGTTGATTACATGGTATGATTAGCTTAAGGAGGGTTTTACTACTAGATCATGTGAATGAGTAGGGCGATTAAGGCCATCAATCCTCGTTGTAGGACCGAGGGGCATGAGTGATAGATCTATTTGGGTGTAGCGAGCCCCACCTCTGCGTCCGCTGAGTGGACCACGTGGTGACTATATCTTCCAGCCGGGAGCCCGATACAACTTTGCTAGGTTTGAGTCTTCCTGCATCATTTCACACATATCATTGGCTTTGCAACCCAGTGGTGATCTCATTTTCCTTAATGCTACATACCAGGGACTTACATACATACATACATACATACATACAACGCTTCAAAGGTTTATACATACACACAAACAAACACATGAACTCGCTCAACTTTTGTTGATTTTTCAAACTACATGTATTTCAGGGAACTAATGGATCTGGCACGGTATGCACGTATTTCAAGTTGCGTTCGAATAAAGATGTCATCCAAGGTCGTAGGGTTTAGGAGGTGTAACATCTACCTGGACTGGTTACATGTCTCTAAACCTAGTTTTGTTTAAGGTCTATTGCTGCGTCTTCATGAACTCATTTAAACAAGTCATGGTTTGTAACTTATTTTGGGGGTGATGTTTTAAGACAAGTATGTTGTGGTATTTTCTAAACTTTATTAATGGATGAACATCTCATGTTTTTATCATATAGCACTGTTATGATTGATTGCTATGGTATTAAGAAGTCACACCAATAACCCACACTTCCGCAAAAGCCAGGGTGTGACAAAAAATGAGTGTTCAATGAGTATTCTAAGATGTATATCATGTAATCATGCAGTTCGGATATTCAAAACACGTATTTGTATAATGTAAATCATGGCTTTAAATGTACGTAAATTACCAGAAAGTGGCAGTTGTCACAGCTCTGATACCAAACTGTCACACCCTGACTTTTGCGGAAGCGTGATTATGTGTTACTTGCTTAATATCACTGCATTCAATCATAATAACAACTATATGATAAAACCGAATATATTCATCCATTAAATAAGTTTAAAAACATAACAACAACATTGTTTTAAAACATAGAATTCAAATTCGAGTACAAACCATGCAACTTGTTTTTAGAGTTCACAAGGACTCGACAAAAGACATTAAATAAAACCAGGCTTTGGAAGACGTGTCTCGTCCAGGATAAGACACACTAACCAAACCCTAAGACCATGGATGACATCTTTTATTCTCAAACAACACTTGGAACTTCCGAACGCCCGCCAGATCCACATTTAATTCCCTGAAATACATGAAGTTTGAAAACATCAACAAAAGTTGAGCGAGTTCATGTGTTTGTTTGTGTATATGAATAAACCTTTGTAATCATTGAAAGTATGTATGTAAGTTTGTAAATCCCGGTATGAAAGCAACAAGGAAAACAGATCATTAATGGTTTGCAAGGCCATTAATATGTGTGACGTGATGCAGGAAAGCTCAAACCTAGCAGACTTTGCACCGGGCTTCCGACTGTAAGACATAGTCAACCCATGGGCCAAACCCTGGTCCAACATGGGCGGGGCTCGCTACACCCAAATAGATCTATCACTCATGTCCCTCGGTCCTACAAGAAGGATTAATGGTCTTAAGCGTTATACCCACCACTCACATGATCTACCAGTACCCTTCCTTAGCTAACCATACCAAATAATAACGTTTGTAAACAGTTTGTAACATGTACTTCACCCCCGAAGTTATAAAACCGAAAACAGTTAAAAGAAAAGGGGGTCATGAACTCATAGTCTTGCGTCTTCGTATCACCGTAACTCAAGCTTTGTCTGGCGTACACAACTACCTACAACGTACTAAGGTCTATTAGACGAGCGGGTAGTGCCTTGACTTAGAATTAATTAGTGTCTTTGAGTTACGTTTCTTCGTGTCTTCGATATTATTCCAAGTTATATAATTATTTGTTAAAATAATAAATATTTTAACTTGATATTCTTCAAGTATTTATACTTGTATATCCTTCCCAATGATGGATGTATTTGTATTCGTATTCTTATACTTGTATATTTTTGCCATGTATTGGGGTCGTATTCCGGTGTGTATTTATACGTATGAGAATACGTATTTTTATTGTATTCATTAAGTATTTTTATACTTAATTTCGTATTAATTTTTCCGGAATATTAGCTTTAATAAAAGTTCACCAATATATATTTCCAAAATATATATATTTTAAGAAATACTACTTAGAAAAAAATATATAATTTTTCCCTTGGGTAAAAATATTTGTATTTTCATATAAGTTCCAAAAATAATATATTTTCAAGTCTAACTTGGAATATATATATATATATATATACATGCTTATTTTTCTCCAAATTAATATATTTCATATTTATTTGAGAAAATATATCTTTCACCCTAATATTGTATTTCATGTTTGTTTAAGAAATATATATTTTCTCCCAAAAATAATACATCTTCTATTAATTCCAAGAATATATATATATTTTTATTCACCCAAAATAATATATTTTCCTCTTGTCAAAAATATGATATAAAATTGTAATAATTGTAAAAATCATATTTTCATTCACTTGGTGTCCAAAATATTATTTACCAAAATATACTTGTGAATCAATTTTTTGAAATATTTTGTAAGTTACATTCCTTAGTTCTGTTTCACCAATATTTTGTGTAAAATGTGTATATTTATTTCTTGGAATTTTGGTAATATTTTGGATGGTAATCCTTGGTATTTTGATG